>OX467316.1:10010000-11252142 GCA_950108535.1 Agriphila straminella
GGTAGGCTCACAAGTAGCTTCAGTCCCCCGTGACCACGGCAGCTGCAAAGGTGCCGAAACGTCGGGAAAATCAAAAATCAAACCAAATACCAACTAATTACCAAAGTACTTTCAATAAAACCGCGCTAGTATCCGTTAAAAGTGTTTTATTTCATGTCTAGTGAGCGCGTAAGCTTGAGAAGTCGATATATGTAATATTAAAAATACTCAGTATATCTTTGAAAAAGTGTAAGGAACAAACAAAATAGAAACAATTTAGTATCTATAAAGCCAGAATGTATATATCTGTCTAGGAAATCTAAATTGCATTTTTCCAACGATCTCATGGTAACAAAATGATAATCAATCATGAGGCGATAAAAGTATAAATCTTTTCATTACTTATTCACCCTCTTTTTTACATGTAATAAGTTTTTTTTGGTCATGGTCCGTGGTCACATGTGGTATTATAATGTGTTTCAGAAATTAATAATACATCAGTTGCTAGTTTTATGTTAGCTTTGGTGATCATTTTGTGATACACCCCTCGTGGTTGAATCTCGCGTCGATAGTAACTAAATTATACTCTGTTGCATTTTTTTTCTATTTTTAACCGACTTCATCAAAAGGAGGAGGTTCTCAATTCGATTGTATACTTTTTTTTATCGTTGTTCGCGCGTATCTTCGACATTTATGGACCGATTTTGATGATTCTTTTTTTGTTCGATTGAGTTTTCTTGCGAGATGGTCCTATTTTTTTTTTTAAATCGGTTTGGTAATTTTGAAGTAATCCTGCAAATACTATGATTTTACATCAACTACCTTGACGACTTTGTTATTTATGAACCGAATAAGATGATTTTTTTGGGAAATGGATACCTTTATGTTGTCTTTTTAAGCAACTTCAAAAAAGGAGGTATTCAGTTTGTATGTATGTATGTTTCTCCGCAATTATCTCACGTTTGGCTGAGCCGATTTTTCTACCTAAATAATATACCTACCTACACTACCTAATACAGAAGGTACTTACACTAAAAATAAAAAATAAATAAAAAATTGTTTAAAAAACAAAAAAACCGACTTCAAAAAACCTGTATACACTTTAGAACTATGTCACATTCAATCAATATATCTCGGTGTGATAATGTTATACCTAGGTTATTAAAAACGTAATGTGACAAAGTTCTGTGGTGTGTCCATCTTATTGCTCGTGACTGTACACCTACGTTATCGCCATACCAGTCACTTGTTCACATTAAAAAATATTTTTAGTAAACAGTTATTTACTTAACTTATAAATCATTGCTTATTTTTTCTTCACTCATCAAAAGCAGCGTTATTTTGTTTGATTGTCTTGTATTCGTTTAGTTCGCATAGTGATTTTCTTCGTTTAGATTTTCTCATACATAAATGTTGTTATTTACCATAATTAAATTATCCTAGCTTTTAATTTAGTGCATTTAGTTTAAGTGCAAACGATAAAGTTGTATACGAAGCGATTTCCTCTTTTACTACCCAGTAAATAGTTAATAAATTCTGCGGTAATACTTATTGTAAGCAAACACATAAACTGGGTTTAAGTCTTAACTTAAATTCGTATGTTTGCGTTAAGCTATGAAGTTATTAAAGTAATGTAAACTATAGATAGAAACGTGATTTTTGAGCGTTTTTTTAAACTACTGTGTTAATAAATTTTCGTATTTTATTTATTTGTATTTTCGTAATTTCCATGGATAATGTTTGCCCAATTTATTTTAGGGACCGTTATATAATTTCGTATAGACGTAGAGGCTCAATTCCTATACCATCAGACTTGTTTGCCATAAGACCTTATTATACGTGCAAATAAATGTTGAATCTCATATGAATATAAAATGGGGGAAAGTTTATCTATAGTGAATAAATTAGCATTTATACGAAAAGTTAGCCTCTGTTTGTTTTGTTTGTTGAAAAGACAAATATACGATCGATCAGAAATGGTGTCAGAAAATCTGTGAAGCGTAGTATGATTGTCATCAATTGAATTAATCATTGTTTACCTATTTTGTTAGCATTAACTTGAATTTCTACGTCTATTTACAATTCAAATAAATTGATAGTAGGTTGGTACTGTGTAGTGTTGTGTATATTTGCAGTACATATTTCTATCATTCTTGACATTCATTCTAATTTTGCCTAATTAGTTGTGGTAGGAAGGTATTTATTTTATTTTATTTACATGGCACAATAACAGACAACCAGACACAAAATCATAAAAAAGACAAACTTACATACTTACAACATATGCATG
Source organism: Agriphila straminella (assembly GCA_950108535.1). Taxonomy (NCBI): domain Eukaryota; kingdom Metazoa; phylum Arthropoda; class Insecta; order Lepidoptera; family Crambidae; genus Agriphila; species Agriphila straminella. The sequence goes on from OX467316.1 coordinate 10,012,270, forward strand.
TCTGCGCCCTTTTACAATTGCGCGCAACATTTCTAAATATCTTTTTATCTATCTGACACACATTATTACAAAAAAACTACAAATTAATTAAAGACAAAGTAGATGAAAAAAAAAGTGGATTCCAATACAATTAAAGGGCTAGATTATAATGTAAATAGTGTTCTTTTAAAAGACTGGACTTTACATTTAAACATATCAATATTTGCACAGATTTCATTATAAGACGTTCTATATATTGGACTGTTTCTAGAAACATTATTACTAGTTACAGGTATGGTAAACAATTGTGGTTTACGCACTGACCGAATAGGGACTCCAAACTTTAGTAATTCTAATAGTCTACCGTCAGATAGTCCATTGGCAATCGGATGAAGTGTGGACAGGTCATTTATCCACCTACGTTTTTCGAGGCTAATCATATTGAAGTGATTCAGGCGATCTTATTTTTTTTTTTTTAATTTAAAGCTGTTTATTTCTGATAAGTAAGTAATACAATACAAGAAATGGCTTATCCTAGAGTTACAATCTTTAATATTTAAGATTATGACACTATAGGAGGGTCATTCAGGGCAACGGATTATAACAAGTAGGTTCATATACTTAGTTAACATTACACACATCAGTCTGGACGCGCATCCATACCGCAGTCACAAACGAAATCTGGGTAATTGGGTTTCTTTTACGTAGGTACACCACACTTGGCACACAGTGTTCTCACGAATCTTCTTTGAATGGCTTCCAATCTATCAGTGTTATTAATACTTTTGGTGTAAAAAATTACACCAAAAGTTAACATTGTAAACTAAGGTGGTATTTACACGAGTGGCTAAAGTAAAGCCGCACGACTTTTGCCGGACGGCTAAAATCGATTGTGTAAATTGCAATTCGACCTAAGCTGCAGTGCAGGTGACTGAACAAACTTGTCTGATCCGGTGACTAAAACTGGAACTAAGCGTCGTTACATTACATATTGTTACCTAGGTTACGCCATTGACTACATAGACGACAGCGCCATCGTCACCGATGTGTCAATTCAATTTTCAAGCGACTTAATAGGTGACTAAAGTCGACCGTCACAGGTGGTTTAAATCGACCTATGTAAAATATAAATAGCCTATAAATGTTTAATTAAGCGAACCAGAAGTGACTGTTAAAAGGTAAGGCTTTCAATCATCATCAGGCTATTAATAGTATTAATGTTCCACAACTGGAACACATGTACTAATTATACATGAAAAGACTACAAGAAGAAATTGATATAAAATTCTTATTACTCCACCTCTACGCTACTCAGTGACACGAATGAAATTGTATTGAAAGTAATAGCTATTAAGCTTTAAATCGATGCTCAAGTTTACGAAGGTGCTGCATATTTTATGGTGAGTGAGACAAGTTCTATTATGGAGTCGTACGCTCATTTTACGACGAGATTTTCGTCAGACCAACGCGTGACTGCGCGCTCCAAATTGCCTCCCTTCTATATATTCCCAATTGTGGTTTGTTCCCACTCGCCTGCATAATGGTTTATTTTTTGGTAAAGAAAATAAAAAGTAAAATGAGTACAATTTTTTAGATTTATATAAAATGTATTTATAAATGTATAAAATGTAAAATGTAATGCGATAAAATGTATTTGATCAATAAAATTTTTGATTTATCGATCACCATATTCGAGCGGTTTGTACGCGGGTTTTCATGACATCGCCATCTTTGAGGTCCCAGGTGGGCCAATTTAGAAAAATATTTTTTCTTTTTATTGTCACATGGGTGTGTGAGTTACCACCGTTGTCTCTGTTTTGTATAACAGGAGTCTTTTAGCTACTTACTTTGGAATCGGATATACCTTGTGTGTATTCATCATTGCTGGTAAAACTAATTTATTTCAAATTATCTGGTCATTTAATCTCTTAATTGCTGTAGTCTTAATAAGAATTTAAACATTTACATAAGGAAACCGCATTAAATAATAAAAAGTATTCTAGGCACATTAGAGTTTAGTAAAATAGTAACGCGCTGATGCTATACGTTCTACTATCTGCAGTAAATGAACAAGAAATTTGTGAGTTTTTTTGACCAAATTGCTTAAGCCAAGCGGGAATGCACCCGAACTCTCAATAACACATTTTTAAGGATTTGTGCCGAGATCTTTTTATCCAAAAGGGAAAATATTTTCGTAGGTGAACGACGGAATTAGGCTTTACGGTACCCTTTCATCTTTAGTTACAAATATGTCCCGGGGAAATTACCTACATTTTTTCACGACGCCCGTACCAGATGTGGGACGGGCCTATTATGACGCTTGTAAGTTGTGGTCATATGTGTGATATTTTATTCGTTTCCGTTAGATCGTTTGTGAAAATAATTTACTCTATAATATTGACGTTCGCGGCCCTATTTATATAGAGTTGATGAATTACTACTGATCTTTAAAATTAGTTTTCTTATTATACTATGGGATTTTCTTGTAACTGCAGCATATTTGATCAACTAAATATTTTAAAAGATATATATTAAGTATTATATTTCTTCTTACCAGTTGTAGTAATAGAAATAATGTCTTACCTGTAATCACAAACATTTATAAATTATTTGAAGTCCAAATTATCAAAAAAACTAAAAGTATCTTATGTAACAAAGAATTGCGGTACCTACTCAAGGGCGTAGCCAGGTTTGTATAGAAGGGGGGGGAACACCTAAAAAAACTAAGTTGCTTAGGTCTTATAAGAAGCGTCGCAAGCTATGATGCTCGTTAGAATTACAGTTTACCAGCTAACGACCGATCTTCTAAGAGGGGGCAGCTTGCCCCCCCCCCCCCCCCCTGCCCGTACCTCGCTACGCCCATGGCTGTACTCACAAATGTTTAATAAATGATTTGTTTTAAGAAAGATCAATAAAAATAAGTACACCTTCTTATCACTGCTAACGTAAATGGTCGAAACAATTTTTAATTAAAAGCAGCAATTAATGTCCTTCCCACTCAAGATCCCAATAATTACAACGAGCAACTGATCCCGAATTCCCGACATTGACATTAGTGTTCTATTTCTAAGTGAAAATTTGCCGTCAACTCCAAGGAAACGAGCCAGCGAATTGGCTACCAGCCTATAAAACGTAATGTCACATTCATTTGCAATTCAAGAGTCCTCGGCCTGTATTATGCCTAATAAAATTTACATATTTAAATTAAACGACGAAATAACAAGATACCAAAACCATCGCGACGCTTAGATTGCTCAAAAGCTCCTCTACGCATTTTGTTACGTGAAGATTATGGTATTAATTAAAGAAAGCCGGAATGTGTCTAGCCCTTTGAGGAAAGTCACTGCTTTACTTTACGTTCTGAGGCTGCGTTCAGACTATACCACACGACCCGAGCTCAACTCGAGCTCAACCCAAACTAAACTCAACTCAAACGCAGCCCGTGCCCAGCCCGCGCCCGCTCAGCGCACGCGTCAAGCCTGCTTCAATTATACTGTGTAACTAGTTGCCACTGAGCATAATCAACGGTGGAAAGTTACTTATTGATAAAGCGCTAAAATAAGTTCTAAATTTTAAATATCTTTTTTCTATTTTTATTTTCGTTTATTTGGTTGGGTTGAGCTCGTGTCGTTTGGTATCGTCTGAACGGAGCCTAAGGAATTTATTACTTTGACACCTCTAGATTTCGAATTTGATTGCTAACAATAAATACAATTATTTTACAATCGTTTGCGTTATTATTGACGTACATAATTATTTTAAATTAATTTATGTAAGTGTTGGTGATAGGTGGTACACAGAACTGATAAGCTACCCCACAAACAAGACACTTGAGAACATTTACTATAGAGCTTTGAAATATCCCCATAAAAAGCTTCATTATAACTTTTCAGAGCAGTAGATATTATTATGTAATTCAGGTTGTCCAGCGGCCATTTTTAATGTCCCCACTGCTGGGGCACAGGCCTTTCTTATGGGTGGATAAGGAGGTGAATAACCCACCACGCGGGCCCAATGCGGATTGGTGGGTGTTAACGACTGCAAATGCAGCCGGGACTAACGGCTTAACGTGCCTTCCGAAGCACCGGGGAGCTCGAGATAATAAATTTTTGGTCACCCATCCCTTGACCGACCCTTGCGAATGTTGCTTAACCTCCGCCATTGCTGGGCCAGGCGCTAAACCACTGCGCCACCGAGCACAATTCAGTTTAATGATTTATTAAAGGGTAAAAACAATAAAATTATATTTAAATATAATATTTTAACCGTCTCAATAGTTATGTTAATTAAAATAACCATTTCTCCATTATAAAGATGTGTACTAATTGGACAGAGCGGTTCCGCAGTCATGCTCATAAATTAATTCCGCTTAATTGGCACATGACCTCTGAATAGTTGCAAATTCAGTGAATCGTGCGCAGTAATCAAATTAAGGGGCCACCGTTCTGAAATTTCACATATTGACTTTAAAAGGAGCGGGCTCGCTTTCATTTAAACGCTTTTATATCTTAGGCAGAGAGACCAGCATTATTCCTATAACCAATCACAAATCCGTGAAAGTATTTCAGTCTTGTTTGTAAAGCAATTTGCTCTGTGAGGGAAAAAACTATTTTTTTAGGTACTACAATAACTATCTAGCACGAAAACGGATAGTTAACATAAAGTCGAGGCAAGATTATAACATTTTTATCCGCCTCTTTTGAGTCTTATCTTAGCCACACCACACTTGACCTTACACTACGATGAGTCCACCGATTTTTTCTTAAAAGTTACTTTTATTTTGTAACAATTATTAACTATACTGAGATATCATTCAACAATTTATGATATTATCACAATCACAAACGCCATATTAAAAATGCGCAAACGTAAAAAATATTACATCACATCTCCAAGACTATACATTCGTCGCACGGTTTAAAAATACGCACGTAAAAAAGGAAATTATTTATTCGCGACCGTCGCGATATATGTTTGCGGATAAAAGGGGAAATATCACTGAGATATGAGACCCTTTTATGTGGAACAAACGACCTCTGACATGAATCAGTTGTGCAATACGATAATGTTGCGATGGGAGATATTCGTGTGAAATGTTTGATGCGTTCGATGGAACGTTTGCGCACGTTTCGACACGTAATTAGTGCAATGTTTGTGACGACTGACGCTCGTCATCAGTCAGCGGCTGTCAACGAAGTGTTGTGTTTGTGGAACTGCATCATACATTAATAGGTAATGGAAAATGTAATTTGAATACCTGATTGTTCCAATTACCTTCAGTATTCCAAAGTTGCAATTATCTACTCCAATGTAATAAAAGTTACGCCAAAAATGTTTCAAAAAACACGAACTACCACTAATTAATAAATTCGTACAAAAAATATGACTTACTTTGCTAACCGACTTCCAAAAAAGGAGGAGGTTCTATGTTCGTCTGTATATTATTTTTTTTGTGTACGTCCACCGATTACTCGAAGACGGCTAGACCGATTGAAATGATTCAAACGTTATTACATTAGGTACACTCCCAAGTTGGTCCCATTTTTTAAAATTTGGAAATCGGTTCAGTACTTTTCAAGTAATTTTGAAAAAAGCACGAACATAGTAGCATTTTTTGTGTGAATTACCTCAATGATTGGTCGTATTACTTCTTTGTTTATGAACTGAATAAGATTATAATTTTTTTGTTGGAAGAGGGATATCTTAAGTGTATTTTTTTAACCGACTTAAAAAAGGAGGTTCTTAGTTTGACCCGTATTTAAGTATGTTTCTTCGCGATTATCTTACGTTTGGCTGAGCCGATTTTTCTACATATATAATATACCTTACCTACAAGGTACCTACACTAAAAATAAAAAAATTAAAAATTGTTTAAAAAAAACAAGAAACCGACTTCAAAAAACCTACCTCTAAAAAGCAAGAAATAATATTCTTAATAATAACAATACGTCTATTGAAGTCGGGTGGGGCTTTTAGAATAAAAAAAGGAATTTGTACTCCAGCCCCACCCGTCTTCAATAGACGTATTTTTATTATTACGAATATTATTTCTTGCTTTTTAGAGGTAGGTTTTTTGAAGTCGGTTTTTTGTATTTTTTAAACAATTTTTAAGTAAAAGTTTCATCTTTAGCATCTTAGAGCAACACGGCTTCTGTCCGGTACGGAAGCCGCGTTGCACTAACTTTAGCATGTACTGTACACAAAATTCAAAAAATCAAAAATTAACTAAACTTTATGATCTAGGAAGGTGCAATAAAAATTCAGTTTGAATAAATTAAATTAAAAAATAATTTTTGAATCGCCAATTTTTTACTATTTCACCTATTCAAGACGCCATTATACTATAAAATGGAAAAATTAAAGGACAGTGTAAAAGAAATTACGTTTCGTAATGTACGGGCAATTTGGTATAAAATACAACACGTTAGGGAAGGGCGGCTATTTATGAAACGTTTCATTTTACGACTTAATTACGAAATGGGATTCAATAGCTTTTCTAAGGATTCACCACTCGTTTGTTTCATCACTGTATTTTTAGAAAAAAGGACCTGAAATCTATACCAATTTTCAATTGTTTTTTTTTATTCTGTCATATTTTTAAATTAAATCGGAAGCTGTTTCATACCGGACTTCGACATAGGCAGTTAATCGCGTCATAATAAATAATAGAAATAAAATAAGTCTTTTTGAATCAGTGTATAGCATTGATTGTTAAGAATAGGCTTGTTTCCATTAAGAATAAATATAATGGATAGGAGTTTATAATGATTAATGATATTATGGAGAAAATAACAAACAATTTTAATTATTAAAAGCGTTAAAGATTAATAATATTTTTAAAAAATAAATTTCGTAAAATGAAACCTTTAGTCACGTGACAGTGAACACCAATCAGAAAGCGTTACGTCACGCCGTGCGAAACTCCAATCTTGTTTTTGACGTTTCGAGTATCACTACCGGAGGCGCGTTTCAAACCTACACTCCGAGTGCAACCTAACCACAACCGAACGCAAGTTTTAGCCACTTTTTCCGTATTACTCCATTGTTTGGAACATATATAAATAACTGGTTTGGCGTTTTTATAGTCGTGCTATCACACTGGGGCACTATACAGTACTTATAATATGAGAAATTCATTTTTAAACGATAAAAACTAGCTATAACGTACGAAGACACGATCGCTCTTTGGTTTGTTTCGCACGGCGTGACGTCATTCAAGACGCCATGCCAGTCTTGTGCGTTTTGGAACCAAATTAAAATTGGTTTTTTAAAACGCGAAATTTATAATGTAAACGCTCGATTAAAAATAAATAAACCTTTTTTTTCGATAAAATGCCTAATAAGCTAAAATATTAAGCAGTTATTGAAATTTTGTCAACTAGCCTATTACATAACGTACGAGACGTGTGGTCATCCTTTTATCTCGCTCGCACCCTTTCTACATTGACATGTATACCTATATTGATAACATAGAGGGAGATTGCATGATCAGTCTGCCTTCAGTCTGCACAGACTTTGACATTTTTCCAGACTGATCATCCAAAATTTGAATCAGACTGATGAAATGGACTGATGCCAAACTGAACATGTAAACACCCTCACACAATAGCACATCTCAGCTGTTAATTTTTCACCCAAAGCAATTTATTAGGGTTGTGGGCAATGATATAAAATTCTAATATCTTTGGTTGTGGGAGTAAGACGTCGAAATGTAGCGTAGGTATAGGTATCATCACCCCACATAATCAATGTTTTAAGATCTCATAGGTACCATAGTGCGGAACCTACATTAGGTACTTTAGCATAAAATATTACCAGTCGCAGTCGAGTAGCATAATTTCTAGAACAAACAAACTTGCTATAATACAAAATGTAATTAGACTAATGCAGGAATCTGGTTGGTCAAGGGGCGGCAAAACAAGGCTGGGTCACTCATAGCTAGGGCTGTCACTACTCCAAAAATACTTATCATGTTAGGTAGGTACTTAAATTTTTAGTACTTATACAAATTATAATTTTCTATTTGGTTAGAATCTTGTGGTTTATTTTATATCCATGGGTAGTTATAAATATTTCAATTGCACGCCGGCGCCGCGCCATTGAAATTGAATTTAGTAAATACCTACGATAATTGCATTTTTCAGTACAAAGAGAGATTATTCCTTTTGTATTATTCAGAATTATCACTAACTAACTACTTATTTATTTATTACTAACTAATATTTTTGCAAGCCGCCGCTGGCCGCTGGATGCGGGCAGCGCAGGACCGATCGTCGTGGAGATCCTTAGGGGAGGCCTATACCCAGCAGTGGGTGTCGTGCGGCTGATATGATGATGATGATGATGATGAATATTTTTGCTCGAATTTAGCACGAATGAAGCATAAGTCCGGGCGCAATGGAGGGTCACTCCGGTACGATATATTTTTTTTCTTTAATTTTCTTCGGCAACCCTACCACACCTAGGGAGTGACCAGTGACGTTCGACTTTACAGTGCAAGTCACCTGTGCTAATGAATCCACTCCGCTCGCGCGGGCCTCTGTAAATAATTTAATCAATCCGTTTATTTTGACACTTAACAAATTAACGCTTCAGGACACTTGTCAACGTTGACAGGTGGTAGGCAGTGACGGAATTGTTAATCTTTGATTCACTAACAGATTGGATTATGTAGGTTGTTTTTGATGGGAAAGGATAAATGATAGAGCAGTGATTTCGGTATCCAATCTAGTTGGACGTTACGTTGATATTAGTTTTCTAAATAAAACCAGAGGCCTAATCGCGCTAATTTTCAACGATAAAACCAAAGCTAAATCGTTACCGTTTCAGTTTCGTTTACAGAAAAATATTCGCTTTAGTTTTATTAAAATTGTTGAATATTCTGCCTAAGGAGTCTAAGATTACAATCTGGGACAATTTAAGTAAAAATTATGAAGCTAATCCAAAGATTTTAGGTAAATATAACCTAAATGACAACGTTACGTTTTTGATTTTATCGTTCAGAATTACCGCGATTGGGCTCCAGGGTGGGTCCCTATTTTTTAATTCCTTCGGCTGGCGATGAGCGCTCTTTTCACGGTGTAATGTCACAATGAGGGCTTTTCAAAGTGACATTTAAAAAATAAAAATAGTACCTATCTATTTGCCTCACTAGATGGCGTTGATAGAAAGAGAAGTGTCGAAATTGGCTTTTTAAAACAAACGACATGTACAAGAGGCAAGCCTGCGCTCCCTGGCTGACATCTGCCCAAAGAGAAACATTTTAGGGTTACATATGCCTGCCTACATAGATACTCTTCGAAGATTAGTAAAAAAATATTACCTACATTGACACATACATTTTTACCAACGCCATCTATAGCGCCTACAGATTTTTGTCATTTTGAAAAACCCTCCTTGACAACAGGCACTCGAACAGCTCAATCAAACTTATCTGACTCGGTGACGGCGTCGCGTCGCTATCGTCCTTAGAGTAAGACGGTTCTGTTCGTTGCTCGAAGCTATCGCCTATAGACGACGACGACGGGGCATAAACTAGGTAACAATTTATGTAATAAATAACACTTTATGCCAGTTTTGGCCACCGTGTCAGATAAGTTTAACGAGCGATTCGAAAATACGGACTTTGCTATGTCGAATGAAAATCAGTAGAAAAGAGCGCTCAACGCAAGCCGAAATATTCAAAAATAGGGTTTTATTGTGACTAGCGATAAAAGCAATTACGGATGTTTGAATTACAGTCGAATTTAAAAAGAGAATGAAAATACAGCAGATTACTACACTGTACGTTTAATTCCCTTATTTGCCTTAGTTGGTTTTTAAATTGAGAGTTTGACAGTTCTGTATCGTAAAACAATGAGGACTTAAAAACTGAACGAATTACCAACGAAAAATAAACAAAAATATTTGAGATAATTAAATGTTTAGAAACAACATTACAAGTTACTAGGAGATAATATTTGGGGCACCGGAATTAAAAGTTCTTTTATAAAAAAGCTATAAACGCAGAAATGCATTTAACATACATATTACAAACGCGATTAAGATATAAATAGTTTACAACTCTATTCCGTCTAATAATAGTAAACATAAACATTGTTTATGATACGGCTTTGTATTCGGTTCGTTATATCATGTAAATTTACAACTAAAACGGTTTAAGACTTACACGTGGCATCGTTTCCTAGGAAGGTTCGCTTTGTTTTGTTACAATAACAAAACACCACATGTCCTCCACGATAGGAGGGTTCCTATCGTTTAAAAATTTAAATTTGTTTGTCTTTCACCCTGTGATAACAACTCCCTACACAACTGTGAGAAACTGTGGAAAGGAAACAAAGGATCCCAATAACACGGACGAAAGTTTAACGCCGAGAATTCCCCTTGTTTTTAGGTAATTTTATTTAAATATAAGGTACTGGGTGAAGTATTTTTTCTCCTATTTCTTAGAGCAAACCAATTCAATAAAGGTACTACATACTTATAATATAGTGTTATAAATATTATGCCACCTAAAGACCCAAATACGTCTTCATCTACACTAGCGCCAAGTTGGCGGTAGTGCGCCGGCTGGTGGACGTTTTGTGAATCAGAAAAACTATCCTGCCTTTACATGAAACCCTTAAATTAGAAATTATTTGAAACCTGTGAAAATAAGTAACTAAAAAGGTTAATATTTTTATGTAGGGTAAAATCTAGTGTTCTTAAGTAATATCTATTGCTGTAACACATGTCTGCTGTTCCATCTTGTGAGGTAAGGTTTCATGCAGTAGGAGCTCGGTCTATAAGTAAGTACCTACATTTTTAAAACTACAAAGCATTTAAAACTTGCCTTTTGTCGATCTACACTAGATCTTCCGAAAGACTAATAGCTACTAAAGTAAAATAATGTTGTACAAGGAAACGACGTTTAATCTAAACGGACGATCTGAAAATTCTTGTCGGCATAATCTTTTTATTTCTTGAGCGGGCAACGCAACGTTTTGTGTTAAATGTTCACGAACGTTTCCCTTTGACGTATTTACCGTAATACTTCATTGACATGAGTTTAAGCTTTTCACATGTTCAGTTAAGATTATTTAGATTTATGATTTATTTTTCAAAGAAATAAATTTAGCAAAGGAAGATATTTTGACAAAGAAATGAAAGTATTTTTCTAACTTATAGACGTAGGACCTGCGTGATGGGTGCATAGTGGGTGAATAGTCTAAACACCACACTTTGTGAACTCTACTGACTCGTATTAATTAACACAACATCACATCCAAACTAGAGGTATCGATAACGTCAGCCACCGTGTTGCCGGGCCATAACCAAAACTGATTAATCAATTTCAATTTGTTTTCAATATCACTACACCGTCAGATAATAACGTAACGGAATAACCGTTGGAAGTGGACTAAATGGAGGCACATCCGGTGTGCGCCCGCGCTCCCGGCCACGGAACTTCAATTTCCGGGCCAAAGCTGATTTTTCCCTTTATGGTGGCGGACCCTGCTTTTTAAACTTGGAAACGAGTATGTTTATTGACGAAGTTAACGTTTGCCAAATGCTCCATGCAGCATTGGAATGCGATGCACCCGCATTCTAATGAAAAAATATCTACCACTGAACTATTCAACACTTGACACTGGCAAAAATTACTTCCAAGAGGAAAGTAGATTGCCAAAACAAAAATAAGAAGAAGAAGAAGTTAACGTTGGTTGCTTTGAAATTAAAAGTTTAAAGGGAGTGGATACTTTTCTGTTTTACTTTTGAACTGTTTCCGTTATAAGGTGAAAGAGGGAGCACAAAATGTGATCAGAATCAAAAGCATAGATTGGTTATCGTGAAAATTGCCTACCTGAATAAACTTATTTTTTTTCAATTTCCTATAGAAAATTTTAAATTGAATCAAGTACAATATTTAAAATATAGGTATCTACATTAAGTTTATTATAAATAATAATGTGTACAAAATAAGAGTGATTCACATATACCTACCTATAATTGTATGAGGAAAAAAAAATCACTTTAATGAAATTAAGGCGTCGTCGTCGCCTTACCAATTGTCATAATTTAGTACGCTACTTTAAGTTGTCTGCGTGTTTCGATTCTTCAGTCATTTGTATTACAATATTTACAATCCATTTACTTTGGCCAGACTATACTATGTAAGTGCAGTCATAATACACAATGACATACAGAGATAGTATGAACTTATTTAATTATGTATAGACCTGTCTCGACGCAACGGTCTGCTGCGGATTTGCTATTCTCTCGGTATACTGATTTTATAATCGTTGTCTCTTATGTTCGTTTTCTAAAAATGCTCCTTGTTATTACAAAAGATTTTTAAACACTATTTAACTAAACACATGTTTAAATGTGATGCTGTTTGACAATATTGTTTGACAGCAAACAATATTGTCAAAAAAGTTACTTAGTAAACAGTGTTTAAAAATCGTTTGTAATATCACGGATTATGTTAATTCTTGTATTGTGGCTTTAAGCTTTGCATACACTCACAACTTATCTGGTCCGTAACAGCAAAGGAAAAGAAAGCCCTATTTTTTAATTAAGTCATTGTTGTCGTTAGGGTCCATCCTTTTTATTAGATAACAACCTTTCGTTTTCAAGCCAATATTATTTTGGGCCGAAAGGAAGTAAATTAAAACTCCCCGCTTTTTTTCATAATTGTTTTGTAACTGGAGTAAGATACCGAGTTACCACAACCATTATTAAGTTTGTGTTTAACAAAATAGGTACTGTAGCGCTTGTGCGCTACTATAAATGAAAACGATTCTTTGTTGCTGTTATTTATTTAAGAGAATTTGTAGTTTACAACATTTTTATATTAATTGATCTCGGCCCTAAGCCGGTTCGTGACAGACTGTGTCAAGACATTACGTTGTAATCCTTCTTTTTAAATTTACTTTATCTACACTCACAACGTAATGTTCCAAATATGAATTCAAAAAAGGTAATATAAATACGTACTTTATTTTCGTAAATAGGTAAAATTAAAAAAAAAACTCATTACGATGCAGTCAGCTGCATCATAAAATAACTTTTTTTCTCATTACGATACAGGGCAAATCCAAGAAGAAGGTAGTGCCGTGATATTAAAAAAAAACAACGATATTTTCCCACATACTTTCCATGATTAAAATGCACTCTATGGTGATCGATGACTTATTGCGCGCCATTTTAAGAGCATTACGAAAAAAGTTTTGAATTTTGATTTCAATTTTTACATTTTGTTATACTGAATTTCCTAGGTGTTTTTTATTCTTGCTCAAAAATGTGTTAAAAAATTGACTCTGCAAAATTATCTGAGATGCAGCTAAGGAAATGACTTATTACAAGGTAGGCACATAGCTAATACAACCAAAGTCTCTCTCTCTTTTCTAACGTTGATCTTTTATTTAGTAGGTTCAATCCCAAATGTATGAGTGTAGATAAAGTAGTGTATGAAACTGCACATAACTAGGTATTATGCATCAGTATCATAAACTACTATTTCGTTTCAGTGATTTGAAATAACTAACTGTTCTAAAAAGGCTTACATACACACAGAGTAAACACTTACTACTAGCTGATACAGTCTATAAATACACCATCCTTACAGTACCTATATATAAAAACTAGATAATTTATAATTATGAATTAATAGGTATATTTTTAAGTCTCAAGTTGAAATTTCGGATTGTTGAAATTTCGGATTGCAGAATCTCTATATTTTTTCCATCTTACTAACTTCTTTTTACGCTAAAAGTTAAAGGCGCAAAAGTCTTCATACAAAAACTGGGCTTTTACTGGTTGGCGTAGTTTGCGGCACACTGCCCTATATTCTTCTTTCTTTCATTTTAGCGGCAACTGGGTAACATAACGTCTTATTGAGAAAGTAAATCAACGAAACAGCAATTTAAAAGGACGAAATAAGTATGAAATGCTTACTTGGCGATATTATTATTCGAAGTATAAATTATACCAGTCAAATATATATGTTTCTGCTAAGATACTTTTGTCTTTTCCATTTGGAGATATTATGTTTAAACTTTGATTTGAATAGCAACTATGTATATACATACTGACTGTTACAAGGTCAAGCCATGATTTATTTAAGTAGGAAAATATAGACGATTCAAAAGTACAATTAAGTTTTTCCAATATTTAAGTTTATTCAATCTCTTCCAGGCAACCTTGAGTAGTAAAGAGACAATTAGAAGAGGATTTAGGGGGAGTGGTTGCAATTATGGAAAGAGATATCAGGTATAGATATAAAGAGAGATATAAAGCTTATTTCATTTTGACTTTGACTTACATATATTTTCAGACATATCTCTTTACAGAGTGTTTCGGTTTATTTGTATGAAAAACTGCAAAGTGACAACCCTAGACGCAAATAAACTGCTGATTGTTTTCGATAATCAATCCTATTAATGGGCAAAAACAAAATACAATTTAGTTCTAGGGTAGCCACTAAGCAGTTTATCATAAAAATCTTTTTTTTTTTTTAAAAGTCGAGGTTTTCAGGGTTTATTTAATGTTCCGGGGTTGTATGCATTGTACCCTATTTACCATTTAGGGGATTTTTGTTACACGTTGTATAGCTAGTTCTGTATAATTTACCTCCAATTTAGTTAAGCTAAGTATTTTTTCAAAATTTTCGTCTGTATAGTTGATATTCCTATCTATATTTTTGAAAACAACATAATTATTATAATATTATAATAATAAATAAATCTTTAATAAATAAATCTTTATTTCTTCTCTCACATATACATGATAATTACTCAAACATTCAACTAAGGCTTATTCTAAGAACCAAAATGATGGTAGTCTATGTGAGAGACTGGCCTCTGTGCTAGGAGAACCTGTGTGACGGATAACCAGTCTCTCCACAACCGGACCAGGGTGGAATCAGGTAGGAGGTTATTTTTAAGTTATTAATAATTTGTTGGATGTTGTAGGTGATATTGAACATTAGAAGCAATCAAGATTATAAAACAGTAATTACTAACATTGTTTTTGAGAAAAAAAAGAATTTAAAGAAAAAGACTAATTAAGGGGACTGTGTTATGTGTGTGTGTGTGTGTGTGTGAGTGTGTGAATGTGTGTGTGCGTGCGTGTGTGTGTGTGTAGGTGTGTTGTGTGTGGGTGTATTATGTCTGTGAACATAATATGTGGGAATATAAAGTGAGCGAGTCTGTCCGAAAGAGTTGCAATGCGTTGTACTTTATATCAGAAACAAATAAATAAATAGATACAAATAAATAATATATATGTTTCTTTTTTTTTATTTTGTAAATAATAAAAGTTCAAGTTTGCTAGTTACTTTTCCCTCCTCAAAATACACACACCACTTGTCGTAGTCTTTGTGGAAGTCGTAAAAAACTTGCATGTAAAGTAGTGAAACATCTGGTGCCATAAAAACATCGTGTTTTGATTGTTTTGACGTGACGCGAAATAAATTTTAATTTTCTCTTTTGAATTAAATGCAAAATAAAAGCTTTGCTTGTGTTTTATTGTTTTTTACTCAAAGCAATAACAGTCTTTATACAAAAATAAATCAAATGGTATAGTCAGTTTTTGAAGATATAAGGGGTGCTTTTTTATTTTGTTCTTGAAAGATTAATATGTTGCCAATAAAAGCACACAACGCAGAAACTATACAACCTTAGTTTTTGCTTTGAAAAATATATCATGTGGCAAACACAGGGGCAAGTAAACACAATTCTAATCTTTACTCACAAGAGAATAAAGACTCAACTGCAAATGTGTCGGTTTAGCAGAACATTTGGCGGGCAAATATAAATCTGTCGTGAGATCGTGTATTAATCGCCGTATTTGGTGAATAAATTTACTTTTGTTTGAGTTTGCTTTCCTACGGCGTTATTTATTCAGTAGAACGACCCCGGGCCAGGCTAGAGATACTTCTGTTTACATAACATTTCCGTACCAATGTTACCGACGACGACTTGCCGATATTCCTAGGAACCTTACTGAATTTATTAACTGTATTTATTCTGTGAGAACACATTATTATCTTTACATCTTTCATGTTTTCACTAGCATCTATAATAATATTATCATATCTTTTATACGAGATATAACCTTAATTACGTTGAGGAGAAAAGTGTCACTATTTTCTTATCGAATATAAATATTCATTAATCTTTTAATTAATATTTTAAGCGCTTTGGATGACTCATCTGTAAGCTTTTAAGATGTTTATTTAAATAAATAATAATAATTATTCATATTGATTATTGACCTCAATACAATTACATTGACTCTTATAAAAATATGCACTAATCAATTGTTTTTATACTTACATTGTATATTAGGCCCTTAAACTGTCGAGACAGCAACTACTGATAAAATTACATGACATTTTCAAAACATATCCTTCAGCTTTCCAACAAACACCGTAAGCACTGTGCGTAATCTATTTTATTGCATTAACACCCGCACAATGCATGTCGACAATCGAAATGTTTACGAGAACTGTCAGCTCATACATACGATAACGCATCTGCATAGGACATCACATTCAAAGAAAAGGTTATAACTTGACTTAACGAGCACGTAACCGTTGTTGTGTCGAGTTGGTGAATAACTCGACTAGCGCCACCAATTCAAACTAAAATAAGTGTGGAATGGAACAACATTACATACATTGATTTGATTTCAAAGTAATTAGGGAAAATAGTGTCAGCGGTAGTGCAGAAACACCCAGATCTGAACATAATAATAAGTTTGTTTGCTAAATTGACCCAATCTGGAATCAAACCCGGGAACCTCAGAGATGGTGACAACATGAATGAAAGCCGGTGTGTAAGCCAAAAGATCCTGTAACATCTGTATAGATAGAATATTCAAAGAAAAAGTTATAACTTAATATGCAGATGCACTGTGACAGTACGAAGCTCGTTATGGTTTGCAAAAGTTTCAGTAGAAGTTGTCACTTCGTCGCAGACTAAAACATTTTTTTTGCATTTTGGAACAATTATAATATTTTCTAGCATCTGGCTTTCAAGCAAAACTATATTCAGCCAAATGGTAGAAGTAGGTATACTGGAATGTTGACACAAAAACATGAGATAAAAAAATAATTCAATTGTTATACTTTACAAGGCAACATTTCAGTCGTCTATTACTTTGTTTTTAAATAAAAAGCAGCAATTGAATTATTTCTTTGACATACAACTTATCATTTATGATTTATGACATTGTTAGAATGCATATTTCTCAGTAAAAGACAATTTATATTATTTACAAGCAATGGCATAGCATAATGACAAAGTGAAAGTGCTTTGACACTAAGATTTAATTTGATCGCACGTGCGCTCGCATTAAGCAAGCATTTAGTACTCTTAGCACGAACATCTATCGAGAAAAAAAGGCACGTAAAAAACTGGATAGAGTAACTTTGTAAAAATTGCGCTTTTGTCTAAACGAATCTGCAGGTAATAAATAAATTGTTTCTTTGTAATGGACGTACTGTTAGTTAACTTTATTTGTGGACTTGTTTTGATGGCACAGCTACAATTGGCATACGTAGGCGATTGATTTATGGTGCCAGTACAACCGCAAACCTACGCAAGGATCTCAAGAAATTTTACTGTGAGCTTATTATTCCGAAAAAGAGTTATGTGATTTCTGCCTGAGGGTCTGATCGAGATTTCGTACTTTATGGGTTACTGCAGTTTGTGGGTGTATATAATATGATAGTGAAAGTTTATATTTGTCATAATCTTCTTTTGTGTGCTATATAAAATAAAAAATTGAAACTCATTGAATGGTATAAAAAAAAATTGAGCTTAAAAGACTGAGGAAATTGTGCATTTGACAATCAATTTTATGTTGTATAACATAGACTCAACTACAATATAACTTTCTATTAGTAATACTACAAAAGAAACACATTCCCACTCGTAATTAAACAAGCTGTCCCAACAACAATAATTTTGATTAAAATAAAATACACAGTAACTAACTCAGTGCTATAACGACATAAATCATTGAAAATCTTCACGGTTAACGCATTTCGCAATAATGGGACTTAGAGTTTGCATTTGAAATTAAGAAACACTCTTACCGTAATGAACGAAGTGGGACGCCATTAAAATAGCGGATCATAAATAATTCAGACCGGGTTTGGCGTCGTTTCAAGACATTTCCACATTAAATTTCATGAGAGCTTCATTTTTCCGTCGGCGGGCGCGTGATCGTATTGGGCTTTGTAATGTGCGTCATATGCGTTTCACGTCACATGTCCTTGTTTTAAACGATCGAGTTTTGTATAAGTGAAAACAGTTTTACGTAAATGATTGGTTTTTCTCAAATGAAAATTTCAGTTTGTTGGAGAAAACGTAAATTCATTTGTCTTATGTCTTATGCACAATTGCTATTTTTAACTAGGTAAATATAAATAGGCGTATACGGCCTCTAGTTGAGGAAACCACCTGTATTACATCAGGTCCTTTTTAGGGTTCCGTAGCCAAAATGGCAAAAAACGGAATCCTTATAGATTCGTCATGTTTGTCTGTCTGTTTTTAAGTTATTTTTTTTTTCTAAACATAATTAACTTTGTCTTAGGGAAACAAGCCACAGACTACATTTGCCGTTAACTACAATTATTGGCGCTGATTTTAAAAAATCAGCCATGATTTATTTATAGAAACAGCAACAATGCACAATTCTCCAACAATTCCTTAAGTATCTCCAGTTGTGGCAGAGAAATCTTATTTTCTCGCTTTGTCGTCGCCTCGACAAGAAAGCTCGAGGGAGCGACAACCATTTTTACTATTTAAATAAAAAACCAACGACTTTGATATTTAATGCTCTTCAACTGACTTTTTCTAGCAACTAGAGCCTGATTTTTATGCAAAATTATCAGTTAAGCCGGGTTTCCACAGTAAGAGTTGGCTCGGACCGAGTGCACTCGGATGTCTACTCGGACGCTACCACACAACACGTAAACACGCACATAAGTAATACGCGCTGTTCAAGCGATAGAATCTTATGATTTTTCATGTGTATTTATGTAAGAATACGGTTATACGTGAATTTTATGACAAATGCACTCAGCGGCACAAGTGACCGCCATCACTGTTATTTTCATACAAACATGCCCATGCCCATTTTACAGTCTCATAAATAAAAAAAGGTTGTGTATCTCTGCAATGGTTTGTATGTTATATATTAGATCAGTCAGGTGATCACCTATCGAATAAGAATGTCTTATAAGTAAAGACATAGACACCTCTCAACTTCGCCAAAAATGCAGTAAAGCAATGCATAATTTTAATTCCATACAACATTCACTGTATGGAACGAGAAAATTGGGTTTACCTTCACCTCTTTTTGAACGAATGATGAGTGCGAAGCGCAAAAGAAGCGTCTTCGTTACACAAAAATGCTTTCTTTTTTGAATTATTGTTACTAATCTAACAACATAAAAATCATTGCAGAGTTGCACAAACTTTTTATTTATGAGACTAGGACTGAGAGGTAAGCATATGTGTATGAAAAAAAAGGAAAATAACGGTGTTGGCAGTTAATTGTGCCGCTGAGTGGAATGTAGTTCTTTTTTTAACGTTTTCCAACAAACAACCTAAAAGTTTGTAAGGTTTTTTCCAATTGCTAAGAAGGTATTTATGTCATTATAAAATAGAAATTATAATGACTCTAATAAATCGTTGCGGCAATTCTCAAGATGTGTAGTAAATTCGTAGTGTGTTCAGAAATGACAACACCACAACCGCCATCTATCATCTCTATCAAAATTTGAAGTTGACACAAAGTGGATGAGAAAATGATTGATGCGCCGACCACTTCCCCAAAGTCATAACCGCAACTAAAGTAGTAATTGAATCTTGCCTCATCAACATGTAAATGGTCTACTATATCCACATATAGCAGCACTTCATAAAGTAGAGGTAAGATTAGTTAAGTTAAACCTAATCATTTTTACTCACTGTGTCAGATATTTCTACCACAACCCGGAACTCGATTAGAAACTGAATATAAAAGTGTCTCCGTGTTTTTTACCACTTAAGTGAATCGTTTTTCTTGTTATTTATATCTATTAGTTGAATAATGAAACACATAATTTTAATATTCTCTTTTAGTAATATTTAAGTATTGTCAGAATGTTTTTTCAAAACATAATAAAAAAATTGAAAAAAATATATATTCTCAGATATCATAGATCCAGAGCTGTTAGTAATACGACATTTATTGCATTTGTGACTTAATAATATCTAAACAAGATAGTTTGCATTTATCATTACAAAAATCATTGGCTAAAAACCAGATAAAACGGTGCTTATTGCGCTTGTTTTAGGATGCCACAAACATGCTGATAATAAAAATATAAAGGAAACCATACAAACATCAGCAATGCAAAATCCGGTGAATAAACGCAAATTATTGAAAACTGGTTAAACGTTCGAATCCCAAGTATTTCTGCATCCTATTTTAGTAACAATCGTTTGTCTGTCCGTCCACCCGTCTTGCGTCTATCTGGCCGTCTGTCTGTCACCAAGCCGTAACTTTGTTACCGTTTGACGTAGTCACATAAAAGGACCAACTAACCCTCTTTGTCTTGTTAGCTCACGGCTAAAATAGAATGACGGGAAAAATTATAACTGGACCAGTTGGACTGGACTGCTTAATAGACACTTGTTTTGAGGGTTAATAAAGAGACTTTCTAATACTTTAGTTATATATATGGTCTAGAATAATCATGGAAAACGTATTTCATCACTTATGACGTGGTAATTAAATGAAATGAAATTCATTTTTCAGGAGACTTCCTTTTATTGTTGGATTGATTTAATTAACGTTATTGAAAACTGTATGTTATTATTTTATTTTTACTTTACTTTCTTGTATCATAATATTATGAAGTAATTCTTTATGTTTGTAGAAAAAAGTATGAGGATTTATTTCCGTTTTTTCGTAGCACTAGTAGGTAATGATGAAATTATGTTATTTTGAAAATAATGGAAAAGAATCAACTTAACTGTACAATTTTCACTGCAAACAACCAAGTGCAAACGAAGTTAAATTCTAATACGAACAATAAACATTAGCGCCAATAAGCACGTTCGAGCATAAAGCGACTTGGTCATTACAAGAACATATTGGCGTTTGGAAATTTCGCGGAATCCATTTGTTCTAACGTGCAAAATGAAGTGCGCCCAACGAGTTCCAACATAAAGGCATCAAATACACATTTAAACTTTACACTCTTCAGTATTAATGAATTGTTGGAACTGAAGAAAGGGAGTTTGTTTAAATTTTCATTTTGAATTTACCTAACTATTGGCAAGGGCTTTTGGAAGGATTTTTCTATATTATGCGTCAGATTTTAGTTTATACATTTATGGCATATTATGTAAACTCAGCGAATGTAACACCAAAATATATGAGACATACTTGTATTACCTAGCAGCAGTGCTACGTTTCTTTTCTAAAGTTTATATTTTTCAGATCTACGAGTATAATTGGATCGTTGAAAATATATCAAGGAAAGCTTACTTTTTATGAGAACTATACAGAACGGCTAAAATAAATAGTTTGTTTCTTTTCTTATTGAAACTCCTCCTCCTCCTCGCGTCGTGTTCCTTATTACTGAGGGTCGTGATTCCGCCGATGAGAAGTTTATTTTTTCTTTGACGATGCCTCTCCATCGCTGTCTGTCCTTAGCGTCATGGAGTGCATTGTGTAGCTTGGTGTTCAGCGTTGAGCGGATTTGGTCAGACCAGACCACCTAGTTGGGCTTCGACCTCTCGGCCGTTTGCCATCGACCTTGCCAGTGACCATCACTTGTTCGAGGTTGTGTCTTACTTTTCGGGCGATGTGACCGAAGAATTCCAGAATTTTTTGGAGACAGGAAGAAACTTATTGAAACTACCCAATTGTAATAAATTAAATTGATGTAAAGTGAGATTTAATAGTATATAAATGTAAATAATAAAAAAAATGAGTTGGGTAAAAATTACCGTTCTCATATCTAACCAAGTCAACTATTGGCTAATAAAAGTTATTAGCAACACAAGTATGACGTATAAACTCCAACGAGCCGTCACAATTTGCATGGAGTCCTAAAAACTAGCATTCATTAGTCTGGTGACTCGCAGCCTTTCAGATGACAGTGGTCGGTCGGTTAATGGATGTTGCATGAGCCTGCCTCGAGTGACTGTGCTGATACTCTATTACGGAAGCTAGTGAGCAAAGCTTTCGTAGGTGTATCCGAAAATGTATGACGTAAATTGTGAGCGTTTGACGCCGATAATTGGTTGAATAATGTAAGTTGATTCGGTTATAAAGGATCTGTTTGAAACGGCACCTAGTTAAACTTTTATTCAGATAAATTTTAATTTTTTACTTAAACAGGTCAAAAGAGAGAAAGAGCAAAGTTCGCTAAATATTTTTTGTCACTGTACAAAGTATGAACATAATGCACATAGAAAAAATATTAACTAGCTATTAATCAGTTATATCATGTACAACATACTTGCAATAAGACATTTTCTCGGGTGTGGAAACTCAGCCAATATCGCGGGTTATTTAGTTATTTACCACACTCGTTATTATTATTAATGTCATTTTAAATCCTTACTCATATTATAAATGCGAAAGTCCATTTGTTTTTGCTTGTTTACATACACGTTCCTAGGGGTACAGTGATGGACATAGGGTACCTTTTATCCCGAAAAGAAGTATTGCTCCCGAGAGATAGCAAAAAAACCTTCCACCCAGACGAAGTCGCGGGCGGCCGCTAGTTTGAAATAAAAAAATAAAAGAGTTGCTAACCTATTATGTGGTTACATTCCGTTCAAAAATTTACGCATAACATTTTTAACCTATTTCCAAAAACATATTAGGCTTTAGGTACTTTTCAATTTATTCTTATAAAACAAAATTTACTTAACAAATATAGGCAGTACTGTTGACAAAATTATACAAAGGCAGATAAAAATATTTAAGCGGAAATAGATAATAGTTGGTGATAAATAAAAATGAATTTTCTATTTTTAACATAAGTAACATTTGCATTAAGTGGAATATAACTAAATGAAAAATATGATTGTACTGTCAACTTAAAAAGGATTAATCAAAGATGCAGGATATAAAAAAAATATAAAATAGACTCCATTCTATTGTTTCAACAAGTTGTTACCATCCAAATTTCATGGATGTGTCAATTCCATGAAACTAAACAACTTTCTTTAAGAAACATGTGTCGAATTTCGCCACAAAATTTTGGTCACCCATACTAAATTGATCACGTGATCTCTTTGATTTGTATGGAAAGTATTTTTTTTTTTCATATTTGGCCATGTGTTTCATAAAGAAAGTTGTTCAGTTTAATGGACTGAACACATCCTCAAAATTTGGATGGTGAATACAAAATGACCTTGTATTGTTAGACAACGGGCGAAAATAAGAATGAATTTTAAAACTGTAAGTTCACCTTACACTAATTTTATTAAAACACAGGGAGTCTACAAAAATATAATACTTGGCCTGCAAACGCTGATGAAATATAAACAGCTGAGTCATAAAAGTGTAAACAGATTCTGATATGTGTTGTACTTCCAAGTAAAAACCTGACCCTTTTTAATGGAGCAAAAGGTTAAAGATAAATAGCTGTGGCTTATCCATGCTAATCTTTTATGTGATTTTATTACGTCGAAGAAGAATGTGAGCCACGTACGCTCTCCTAAGCTTTATTTGATTGTTTTCGTGACTTGCAAACTACTTTTTGGGTAATAGTAGTATGATTTTCATAGTTTTCGAGGAGGAGTTGTAGGTACCTATTATTCGAATTCTTAGTGATTGAGTTTGTGAGCTCAAATCTAATAAACAAGTCTTTTATCGTAACCATCACCATATTTTATTTTTATAGTATTATCTACGCATTTATGAACCAAATAGAATATAGTCAAAACTAGAAAAAATGGCGCTACACTTTTAAGTAATCTTACTATTTCGATTCTTTTTAGTAACGTTTTCGCTATACCGGGTGCAACAAGACCCTCAACGAAGCCGAGGACTACATATTCTGCCCATCATCAGGACCTTTTCTGTTCAAAATTAAGGCTGGGAAACGATTTAAATTTTTGGTGTTAAAAAAGCATTGCATACATTACCACGCAATGTAACGCGGACAAAAGACCGCGCCTGCGAGTAAATGCTACACAGCTGCGTGCGGCCGAGTTGAAAGGCAACGTTTATGTGCGTGCTCATGAAATAAATTGAGTGATGACGTTTTGAAGCCATTGTTTGTTACGAAATACATAAAATTTTGATATTGTTTCTGTAGACAAAAATTAGGAAATAACTAATATAATACGATTTCATAAAAATTAAAAAAAAAAATACTTTGACCTCCAATAACTTCATAGGTATTGGTTTCCCAGGTATAGTCTAAAAGGCAAAAATGCTCCTGATGATGGGCGGAATGCGTGGACTTCGGCTTCGTTGAGTGTCTTGTTACACCCGTTAGTTTCATCTCAAGTGAGTATTGACGCCAAAAACCCACAAAGAACTTAATTTTTATGGACCATCAGACCGGTTTGGTCACCCATCCCATGACCGACCCTTGCGAACGTTGCTTAACTTCCGCAATCGCTGGGCCAGGCGCTAAACCACTGCGCCACCGAGCTCCACATTTTTTATGAGCCACTTTTATTTATGAGCTCCAAATACAAACCTTAAAAAGCCACTGAAATGCCACTAGTACTAATCGATGAGGAGCTAATGTGGGCTTAATATGGCCCGACTAGACGCGTGTCCTGGCATCCACGGGGGAGATTATCAAGTAATCCTCTTTCTTTGAGCCTAAGTCACTTGGTTCTCAACCTAAGCTTGGGACGCTTTTTGGCGAATCAATAAGGAAGTTTCAATTTTTTTACGATTCTAAAATTGAATTTTAATTATATTACCACTTAACAGTAAAAAATATTTTGGTATTACAAAAAACGACAAAGATTATAGCAGTACAAAGTTTTAATAATTTGCAATTTTTATACAATATTTTACGGAATTTGTGACGTCACAAGTCTCCTTTTATACAAATATTAATCAATATTCGCGCTGTAATCCGTAAAAAGTGTTTTATTTCTAATGAACTGTACGCGCGGAAGCCTTAGAATTGTATATAATTTTATATTTTTAATGAGATGTTAAAAACTATTTTCATATATTAAAATTAAACGCGTATGCGTATTTAATGCGTATTATAATATTTATAATTTTATTTCTCAAAATTCGACTTAAGAAAACTTCCTTATACGTATGTATATATACGTATTTTCAGTTTAAAAGAAATACCCGTTCATGAAATAGATATTGGTGTCGATTCGGTTGGCAAAGACTTAACAAAATTGACAGGATTAAACTAAATTTAGTTTTCCTCCTTCTCTTTTGGTATCGAAAAGACAAGAACAGGATGCTAAAATTAAGTTTAGTCCCTGTCAATTTAGTTTAGTTGTACCAACTCTGTTGATATATTCAAGTTTGTAAATAATATCGTTACTTATGGCTGTTACAGCTGATAAGTTTCTTGCGCCCGTTCTTCTTGTCAGCTAAAAAAGTCTGGAACGGGTGGTAGGAAAATATAGACGATTCAAAAGTACTTAATAATTAAGTTTATTGAATAAAGCTTATTTCACTTTCACTTTCACTTCCAACCGCATCGACACCAGTGGGTACCTAACTACTTACATTTTACTTTGCTCTGATAGATCTCTGTCTATAAATACTTTACAAGTTGGAAATACTATTTTGTCACAAAAAATGTACTCGTACCGTCCATAAAGCTTAGACGAATATTCTCTTCCAGCCTTTTTTATTTTGCTAAGGATTTATGTCGGAAATATCGCTGAGTTATATAAAAAAAGGAATAATCTTTGAGGAACGTACGTGCCAATAAAGCTACATTAAACACACATTAGCTCTCAGCGATACCACTTGTGACATTTCGTAGGCTGTATTGAGGTTATCTTGTCAAAAATGTTCGTGTAATCATTTCGAGAGGCCTGACTAGGAGGCATCTGAGTAAAAATCGATGTGTTTCCCGTCAAATCATTGGAACGTTAAAATAGGTACATATGAGATAATTTTTCATGTCTTCGGTTCTGGTAATTTTTTATAACACCTAGTAATTTTTGTCTATCATAAAAAAATACACGAACTGAAGCAAACTTAAGTTCATAATTTGCATTCTAAAATTTTATTTAATATCGCTTACAAGTTCCATGCACTATAATAAGCAGTCCCTCTCTAAACTTCAATGATGATATCTAGTCAGACTCCTTCGTAATCAATATTGCGTAGGTGAGGTGTCCTACGAAAACAGATTTGGAACGCACTTGACGGGCATCGAAACTGGCTCAGCACAAAGCTACAAAAGCGGCTTAGCCCACAGAAAGGAGATTAGGGCATAATCTGCAGCGGAGCGGTTGACATACGCCCGAGGCACTGGCAGCGCAGTTTACTTGGTAAATACTGTTTGCCCTTCGTTCTGAAATGGACAGGATTCAAAAATGCTTGTACCATTTTTTATGTGACGTCAGTGGAACAATGGCGAATGTTATTTGTTCAGTTGTTTACGAAAAACAAATGAAAATAGATGATTTCAAGACGAAACGAAAACAAGATATTTTTCACTCCTCTTGCTCAAAAAGTCCGTCATTGTAACGTACAAGAGCCGAGATAAAATAGCAAAATTACCCCTAGGGGTTAAAGTTTTTTCTTTTTTAATGTTTGTCTATTACCAATGAGCCTACTAAAACGAAAAAGTATTTATTCATAATCAAGAATAAAAACTCGCTCGACTTTAATACTGGGGGTCTATTACGAAAAGTTTCATGCGATACACGCAACTGCGTCCGTCCTTCGTTATGATTGTTTCCTATTACAAAGCACTTGCGTATGCGATATCGCAAAGCGATTGCGTAAGTTTGACAGTTTTTCTCTAGCGTATGCGACATCATTCATTCAATAGTCTTTGGGCTACGATAGCCAAATTGAAAATGTGTTTAATAGCCACAACCGACGAACTGCAGACGATTATCGTGACCAAGTGATTGCGTACGTTATTTTCGTAATAGGCGCCCTGTTTCTCATTCTTATTTTTGAAAATGGAACTAAAAGCATCTCTTCGGTGAAATCATAGACTTATTTATACTCTGTGCACAGAGTGAATCGTAGAATGCGTGTTTGGGTTGCTTAGCTGCTACAGCAGAAATTAAAAAAGGGTACCATGGCGCAAAACCTTTAGAATTTTTCTATAATTACATACTGATTGAAGTGACTGTAATAGGAAAGAAATGATATTAATCTTTTGCCGTCAACAAATCATTTAGGTATTTAAATATTGTACAAAAAGTTTATGAAGTGGAGGATAGAAAAACGAGTGGATTCGTTTACGGAAGTAGGTAGGTATACTATTTAATATTGTATTTTATTTTCTCGCAATCGTAGTGAAAAGTATAGTGTAACACACGACGCTAAAACCCATTGTAACTCGGTTTCTATTTATTCCCTCGCTAAAGCTCGGGAATAAAACTACCTCGTATGCAATGGGTCCTTTTAGCGTCTTGTATAACAATCTACTATATTTCTAACTTTAACATAAAAAATAAGATGGGTAACCAAATTTAACCACAGCTTAGTAATTAGCACCACAGCAGAGCTTTGAGAACTTTGTATTATAAACGTGGTGATTGTTGCTTTGTTTCATAATCATCAGCCATATAATGTCACTGCTGTGTTGGACACAGGCCTTTCTAGGGGCTTTAACTACGTGCGGACCCAATGCGGATTGGTGGTCGGCAGTTTCATATCAACATCATACTTAATTATCAAAATGGTGTGCGATTAGATTTCATCAAATATGTAAGTATATGCTGAACTTTCTTTACTATTCATTATCTGAAATAAAACTATTTCAGTATAATAATGACTTACTTTACTATATAGATAGAAAAGAGGTCATAACATAGTTCCCGAATGTTTGATTAGCCTCAGGCAGCAGTGGTTTACTTGGTAAATATCGCAACCGTTCAACGCTAGTTTAGGAGTTGAATTAACGAAATGCTCACAGTCGGCTGACTGAGCCAGCCAAAACATAGTGTCGATTTTGTGAATGTGTTACTATTTCTCTATTACAAAACTTCAGCCGCCTGGGATATGTCCAGGTGGATAAATTGCGGAATCACACATATACAAACATCAACTTTGTCTAGGGATACAGGTGCTATTTTCATACAAACGAGGTAACTTTGAAGCCTTGGTTTCCTGCCAGGGATGGACCGTGCTGTGATCTGATGATGGCTATCCGACAGTGAATGGAGGAGATTCAGATCGCTATACACACCCAACTAATCTGACCAGCATTCTAAAAGATTGATTTGTATCAATTACATATTTTTTCCTTTTTAGAATTACCTAGCATAATTTGAATGAAGAAGCGCTCATGGCGGAACGTGACGGACTAATCGTACTCGATCACGTTTGTTAAGCAACTCTCGGTCCGGCAGGGTGTCGAATGGGTGACCGTTAAGTGGCATTACAACTGACCGCTTCCGTGCCTCGGAGGGCACGTTAAGCCGTCGGTCCCGGCTGTTGTCATCTGAAAACAGTTGTTGCCAAGTAAGAGGCCTACAGGCGGCTTGATAAAGTCTAACACTATAGAGGTGGCCACTAATCCTCATTCGATAAGAAGAAGAAGAACATAATTTGAATGCTATATACTTTTTATTCAAGTTTACAAACCGTTTGAGAGCCAATCGCGTTAAGTTTCAGCTATACCGCCAAATCTGTAAAGGTTTTGGCGTTTTGACAGAAAGACAGTTAGGTTAGGTCTTGGGGGTTAAGTTTTTTTTTAATAAAAACCCTGATTAAATTGGTAAAGGTAATGTTGGTCTGTTAGCTAACCAAGTAGCTAGTAGATAGTTTTTAATACTTTCGAAAGGCTAATCGTAAAAGTAATATACGAGTACATAAAACAACATACCTCATGACATGTTTAGGCTCCAGACGGCCGACCCTGAAAAGGAAACATAAAATGTTAAAGTTAGCTTGTTACGATAAATTGAAGTCGCTTATAAAACATGAATAGATGCCAATAAAAAAGATATAAAAGTAACGAGTGCATTCCGTCAATGTGACGAGGAAGGCATGTGTCAAGTCATTATCGGTGACTCACCGATGCACAAGTTGTTCAAGGGACAGGGTGCTTAAACATAATGACAGCTGTTTTCACAGATTTCAGAAAGCTCATATCTATTGGTTAGATTTAAAAATGGAACAGTTTTTTTATCAAATTATCAGTTGGATCATCTGAAACATTTATCATTCATGAATATAATCAAGCTAAGCGTTTTTATTTTCACTTGAATGTAGGTATTACTTGAGAAAGTAATCAGTCTTCTAAATGTGTTTTATCTGCGTTTTATGTATGGAGAAATATATACTATATATATAGCCAACAAATACTTTGTAAACCTTATATGCCGTGCATTACTAATACAAAACATATGCTTGGCTGGCACTGCTGGCTTTGACAATAATGCTGCGCTTGAGCTCGTTTTCACTTTGTGGTATTAATGTGTTGCCAACTCTGGGTCAACCATCAGTTTAGAATTGATTGTCCGTCTATCTGTCTGTCTGTCAAGATCTTGTTTCTTAAGAATGCGTAGAGACATCATGTTAGGTAATATTAATATTAAAAAATAAGGCCTATGGTCTCGCAGAGTTGTGATAAAATGAAAACAATAATAATAATAATAAATTACACTTTTTACCATCGCCACTCAAAAAAGTGCGTCTTATTCATTGATAACAGTGAATAAAACGCGTTTTTATTCACCGAGTGAATAAAAATATTTTGAATTTGGAACAAGCGCGCATCGTATGAATTGGGTACAAAAAAATAAAAGGTGCTGAAAGTATGGAGCTATTCCATAGATAAAGATATAGTTCTACAATTAAATGACAAAAATAATCCCGCCAATTTTATTTAGGTTCTTTTTAGTGTCTTATCTTTGGGTTTTTTTCTAAAAAATATATCCCGCTAAATCAATTAGGTCCTTTTTAGTGTCTTATATTTGGGTTCTTTTTTATATATTTGAGGGAGATTAGTTGTTCAGTCTTGCATCAGTCCATTCCATCAGTCTGGTACGATCTTCAGTCTGTAAAAATTCAAAGTCTATACAAACTGATGAAGTGGACTGATGCCAGACTGATCATGTAGTTTCCCTCTTAGTTAGCTCGGTGGCGCAGTGGTTTAGCGCCTGGCCCAGCGATTGCGGAAGTTAAGCAACGTTCGCAAGGGTCGGTCATGGGATGGGTGACCAAAAATGTATTATCTCGAGCTCCTCCGTGGTTCAGAAGGCGCGTTAAGCCGTTGGTCCCGGCTGCATTTGCAGTCATTAATCCGCATTGGGCCCGCGTGGTGGGTTATGGCCCGTCCTCCTTACCACCCATAAGGAAGGCCTGTGCCCCACAGTGGGGACATCAAAAATGGCTGATGGACAACTATAAATACTATAGGTACCTACTGCTATTTTTTTTTCTCGCAGTCAATGGTAAAAAGTAGAGTACACAACTCGTGAAAAAAAAATTTCATCTCGGTCCTTTGTATCCCTCGCTTCGCTCAGGATTCTACTTTTGAATCCCTCGCTACGCTCGGGATTCAACTCTAGAATCCTTCGCTGCTCTCGGGATCCAACTTAGTCCCTCGAACTAAATTCCCTCTTTTTTCACTTGTTGTATAATCTACTATTATTGCACACACAAAAAGAATTACAGAAAGAAGGACAGTTACAGAGAAAAAAGAATACAAGAGGCGGCCTTATTGCTAAGCAGCAATCTCTTCCAGGTAACCCTTGGGTGAAAAATAAATAAAGATAGGACTATAAGGGGACTAGGGTGCAATTACGGAAGGAATAGTGCGTTTGAGAATAAATATATCTAAAGATAAATACAAATAAAAAATAAAAATAAAAATATATATTAATAGTCAGTCAGAATAAGAGGAAAGGAAATAACTTCAATCAAAGATAAGGCCATTGACATCTTAGTTAAACTCGAAATAAATCAAAACCTTTGGGATTTCCATTAACTAAAATTTGGCTAGAATCATATTCCATAAAGTAAAAAAAATATTTAAACAAACTTAAAAAAGCGCCTTTGAATCGTGTACGTATATTTTCCTACCTACTTTGTTTTCTATTGTAGCTTGTCTCTAAGTCTATGCAAGGTTGACCAGTGGTCATCGTTGGGAATTGCCCGATAATGTTCCACCCACATGCGGGTATATTGACTTACAATAAACGTCACATATTTCTTAATAGAGCAGTGTTTGAGCGAGCGACAAGTCAATTATGGTAGGTACGGCAAACGTGTCCCGGGAACTAAGCTTTTACGACTTCAGTTTAGACAGAATAATTGTTTACAGTTTCACCTTAAACTGGTGGTTTGGCAGTTTTGGCAGTTGTTACGACAGAATAAGGTGGGGTTTACTTTATTGAAGTGAGAAGTTAAGGTAGAAAATGAACTAATTATTTAGCAGTTTCAATGGACTAAGTAAATTGTGAGGTCAATAAAATCGATCAACCACAGCTTCTTTTATCGAAATTAAGAAAATTTTGATCATGATTCTTGCTCCTAAGATTAAATTTAAAATTAGTTAGAAAATAAAGACCTATAAGTAATCATTTTTATTTTTAAAATAAGTAGTAACATACTTTCATGAATTTAATTCTCTAACAAATTAAACAGATATCGAACGACTTATTTAATTTTACAGTTAATCCGTTTTTAGCAGATAGGTAAGTATGATTAACATTTTCATTGTCATTGTCTGTCTGCTAATTAATAAATCAACTTTTCCATGGAGCTTTAAGAACCTTAATTTTGCTGCTCCCATTGGTGTAAAAGCAATCAAACAAAGTATCAAAAATATATAAACTCATCAACTCGAATGCAAACCAAACTACACTACACAACTGCTAAACAAAAACAGTTTGTAATCACTTGAAAACAAGAGCCAAAGTCAATATGGATGCACACACTTCAATCACAGCTGAATACCAGATCAGTATCGTATCGAGTATTTCATTATTCATCTGCTCTTACCTCCCAGACGGATCATTAGCATTTTAAATTACATAATGAATTTACAAGGAGGGAAGGACCTAAGCTGGCTCAGTGAAAAATTTACCATTACAAGATTTAGTTAAATACTTTATTAAGTTGCGTTAAAAGATTAAATGCTTTTAGTGTTTGTGGTTTTGGGTGACAAAATGTTTTGTTTGAAATACGTAGGAAAAAAAGCATTATTGTTGGTGATTGTATAGTATAGGTACAGATTTAGAAAGTATTTTACACCTAATAAAAAAGGTGCTGAAAAATATATTGCATTAAGTATTTCTTTGGTTTTAAGATTTTTTCGGAGCTAAATTTATTATATAAAACTCATATAAAAATCTCAAATTAAAAATTATATACTTAGCTGTTTCATCTCAATAAATTTTCAAAATATCTGGAAAGATATTTCAATTGAATTTCGAGGTAATTCCTCACATTGATGAAATAACGCTGGCTTGCAGCGTAAGAGTGGGATATAGTAGAACAAATTCGACGATGTCGCTAGTGAGTTGGTAGCTCAGTAGTAAGAGCATTGGACCGGATTTCCAAAGGTCGCGGGTTCGATTCCCGTCCGAGAATATGATCTGCCTGTTGATTCTGTAACAAACTCGCATCTCACTTCGAACCTCACTTCACTTCGCGGAAAATTTAAATCATAAATGAGATAATGATAGGCAATTTTTTTAATCACAAAAGATTTTAGATAGCTACGGTAGCAACCTAAAACTTTTTGCAATCGGTAAAATAGCTTAATATTCAAATAATTTCTAATAATAAATTCACGCGAAGTGAAGTGAGGTTCGAAGTGAGAGTCGAATTTTTTCTAATATGTATATCATTTAGTATTGTATATAAATAGCATTGTGAATGCTGAAATCTTAAATTTAAAAGTTTCAGAAAATTTAACTGAAATTTAAGTGTATTTTTTTTAACTTTTCTCACTATTGTTATCTATTTTAGGACAAGGTAATGTACCCTCCATTTTTTATGCCAACTGCGAACTAATGAATCGTGATTCTCGGTCATAAGTAAGGAGTAATGTACGGACCGACAAAAAATCTGATAACCAACTATAAAGTGTTTGCTTAGCGACCTAATTCGCGGCTGAAAGCCGTCACAGAATGACGCCACTACAATTATAGTTGGTCAGATAAGCTTTTTTATATTCTGGTCGGATGTTTCCGACTTGCCGTGGTGCGCACACTTAGGACTAAAAGACAGAAAAAGAAAATTATTTTACCAAAAGTAACTCTAGGTATTTGAAATATTTTTACTATTGCAAAAATGCAAATAAGTTTATTTGTATAGGGATTTTGTTTACTTAGATAAAAATTGTGGATAATAAAATAAGTCCGATGCTCATTTACACTAACCGAAGTTCATTGTTAATTTAATTACTGATAGAACCACTTTTAAGATTCACGATCTGACTTAAGTGCAGCTTATAGCAAACAGCAACCAATATATTCAAAATACCTCTCCGAGACATAAAAACGCTACAATACAAAGTTTTATGTAGAAAGAGAAACAAAGCATTGATAAAAATTACACGGGCCTATCTTACTAAAGTGTGCGCGTTAATGAATTCGAGGCAAAAGTTAAGCCGCGCCCACGCACAGTACGAGGCTCTAATCATTCATTCAGCTTAAGATTATGTAGACGAATATGCATGAGCCGTTATCGCTCCATTGGCTACGAATAGGATTAACTGTCGAAAGAAACTATGTGGTTTTCCATTAGAAACGACGCCGGCCGACTAAACTGTCGTTATACTTCGTAAATACGAATGTCATCGTTGGAAATCTATTTAAAGGTGGGATTATGAAAATAATGGCGATTGATCAATACTTTACGAATGTTATGAATTTGTGTTTATTCACACATCAAGATTATATTGATCAAGTCAAGTTGAAAGCTTTGAAAGCTTGTAGAAAATTTACACACTGAGATTGTTTTCTAACGACAGTGAAGATGTGAGCTATTAAACATCTGGTTAAGTTCAAAGGTTGAAGACTATCTTACCTTTTATAACTACAGGATCACGACAGACAGAATCATAATCGTCGTTATGACGTCAGACTTAGTCGAAGGTTTCTATTAAGGTGGGCTTAAAAAACCTATCGAACCGAATCAGGTAGACATCAAGTAGACCGCAACATAATGTAATAATAAAAAAAAACCTTAACAAAACCTGCAACAAGTCATGTAAGACACGTCGTCGACCGTAGGTGGTCAAACCACTAAACTACATCACCGGAACTACCTTCTACAATCTATAAATCGAGATTATAGTTATAACAATAGAAATAAGCATAAAGCTGAATAAAATGAGTAGAATAAAAAAGCTTTGACGAAAAGTGTCAAAACCAGGGGTTATCATTTTCATTACAAACAGTAATGTCTGTCTTTAGAAAATGCAATGTTTGAATTTTATAAAATTTCTGAATACAAACATTACTAGTTTGTATAACAGACAATATTTAGACCAAAAACATAAAATATGGATCTAACTCTTTTGTAGAATCACCAAAATATAAAATCATAC
This sequence comes from Agriphila straminella, assembly GCA_950108535.1. Lineage (NCBI taxonomy): Eukaryota > Metazoa > Arthropoda > Insecta > Lepidoptera > Crambidae > Agriphila > Agriphila straminella. The sequence continues at coordinate 10,046,954 of OX467316.1, forward strand.
CAATGTATTCCATCGAATCCCAAAACAGAATGACACACACGTTTAATATTCCGTAGCAACGATCGCCAAGCCAAGTGCCAAGTTCAATGTTATTGTTCAAGCAATGGAACTATTAATACAACCGTCAGAACCGACGCGCCGAAATAATAAGTCATGAGCTCAACTGAATTGAATTGCTATTCATTTGTCATAACAGTCCGTTGTCAGTAGCAGATCTTCGCAACAAAAGGCTAGTTACATGTGAATTTGCCTAGAGGCAACAATAGAGCAGGCGTAACAATGAAACTCCAAAATGTTCCTACTCTAGGTTTAATTGCTATTAACTAGCACGTTTTGCTTACATTGTAATATCAACTCGTAATTATCATTAGATGGAAATTCTGCTTAGAATCACAGATGGCTGTTTGGATTGCTTGACAGTTTGATTGTCTATTTGAGTGTTCCAGCTACTTGAAATTATACATTTTGAACGTCTACTATTAGCTTCTAATTAATGTCTTCTAAAAGACATTGTTTCATTATATTGTTTAGGGGAGCTTCACATTTACATAAATTATTCTTATGTGCTAATTTTATTTATGATTTGATTGTGTGTCAGACAGAAGTCAAAGAATAATACACATGTCCTAGTTAAAATACAATGGACACATGCATTCACTTATGTTTTTACATAAGTACAAACATACGTAATTGGGTGTATCCCGTATAATTATGTATATATAAAAATAAAAAAAATAAAAAAATAAATACGCATAAGTGAAGTAAATAATTATGCGTAAAGTTAATATTGGCAAAAGTTAATAAACATTGGCAGATTGTTAAACAACGATTAAAAAACAAATAATGTGACATTAATCTTTGCATCATAACAGTCACATCAGACAAGAGAAATACTTATACTATCTAAATTGAAGCTCCTACAATTTTGCATTCACTGATTAGATTTACTTCAGTACCTACTGTAACATCCAATAGCAATCTTATTGGATTGAAAATATCTCCTTTGGAATCACAAAGATATTGCGTTGGATATGTCTGAGCATTGACATTCCATTCTGTAATGTTAGTTTCTATTTTATTAACTGAACAGTCCTGAAATATTGCGTTTTATGAACATAAACACTTAAAACGTCATACCTGAAAATAATAAACTTACTGTTAGCCTCAAACACCTTAAGGAGAGAAGAAGAAGAGAAGAAGTGCCGAAAATGTGGCGAGCGTTCCAACAGAACAACACCACATACATTGCTTTAATTCCAAGATAACTAGTTTCCAAGATAAAACACTTATATCATGGAAATTGTCTTTTCTAGCTCTACATATAGAAAATTCATCAAAATTGGTTTAGCTCTTTATGTGTGAAAAAGTTAAAGAGAGGAATAACTTTCACATTTATAATTTAGTGAGGATTCTAAATAACTATCTCGATGCTAGAAAAGAAAAACTGCCACGTATTATAACGAGAAAAGTAAAAATGTATCAGCTTAAAGCTAAGTGCGTGACGAAGACCACTAATGTTGGCTGCTTTGTTTCAATTACGGGTGCCGAAGCAGGTAATCACGTGACGTGACCGAAGCAGAGAATTTCCTGTGCTATTTCCTAAAATAGAACCTTAGTGTTAATATAGTTGTGTTAGTGGAACGTGATTATAAACCACTTTTTTTTATCTAAAATTGCTTTGAAATTCAAATTACCACCCCAGCCCCTATATCACAAAGTTATAAAAACAGTTTTTTTTTATAAAAGCCCTTTTTTGAGATAATGATAATCGTAACTCATATGTGATTTCATTATTAATTAAACAATAACAATAGCAGAATACTATGTTAAAATTTTACAAATCTACTCAAAAAGTTAAAAGAAAATTCAGACTACAAAATTCTAACAGACGCCAGACGCAAAAGTATATCCATTAGAAAAGATATAGCACCTAATTCTTGGGACGTTACTTCAAAATTTTGTCGCGTCATTAACTCTGAAAAATAACAGCAGCGTTTTGTTTTTCCAGAGTAATTTATAAAATTGATCACCTTGCTCCCATCAACGCGGAACACGGCTTAGGAAATACACAATATTCACGCATTTATTTGTTGTAACCTAACATCTTTCTCGTGTACGACGAAATATAAAGGCACTTTAATCTTGGAGGCCTTGCGTGACAGGAAAGTAAACGCCACTCCTTTTATTTCAATTATTCCAGACAGAAAATATGGAAATTGTTACGTCACCTTTTCCAGAGATACAGCTACTTAATTTAGAATTGTTCTGGGGAATTTACATTTGAATGATTGTAAAACGGTAACTCAAATTTTTGCTGAGGTAAGTAGTAAAAGATGACCGTAAATAAATACTCATTCACGATGACAGTCTTCTAGGCACAAAGAAATTATCTGTTTATCACAAAGAAATTGTCAATTTAAAATATTACATTCATAAATTGCACGAATACTAAAAGAGTGCATCTAATTTTTTATACGATGTAAATTCAAGTCCATCAGTAATGGAAATTTCACTAATTACTTTTTCAAATTAAAGCCAGACTCACGTCGTCTGCCCATCCTTTAATCTCGCTTTCGTTTTTCCCGCTTTCCAATTCCAAAGCAAAAAGTGCTTAGATGTGGCAATTTCAGGGAGCAATTAAATAGTGCTGCCACTCGGGCGTATAGGTACGTACCTATTCGAGTATATACCGAAAGCCAATACAAAATGACCTCATTTTACATCCCCCCGATGAGAACTCACAACGAGCCAATAATAAAGTCTGAGCTACTGCGGACCACTTCAACATTCGATAGCCCTCCACTCTTTGAGTAACCCCGCCACGGTGATGACGAAACAAAATGTAAAAGCAAATTATTGTTATTTCACTACACAGCCTCGCATTGAGAGGTCTTAAAAATGCCCCAGGTTAGCCCCGCTTTTTGAAGATGGAATAAAAAATAAACAAATTGCTGAAATAACTTTTGTTTATACACCTTTGAAGATTTGCCTGCAATTCTTAGATGTGAATACGAATAATGAGACAATGGCGGCCGGCTTTGGTGTCTCATTCTTTTATTTCTGCTTTCTTTTAAATCATTGCTCGTTAAGTTCATTATAAGCCGTCGACGGATGCTAAATATCGCGGGTCACTTCAAACAAAAGTAGCCCATTATTATTCAAGGGACTCTCTTCACACAAACTAGTCGAGTCGAGTAATGAGTTTTTGGGGACGTATTAAGTTCAAGCGCGTGAACGAATGGGTCAATGATCATTTAAGATGATATTGATGGAATGAAGTCGCCCACGTGTTTATGAAATTGGGCAGTCCTTAATACATTATCATACTTTAGCATATTACGAGTATATCATTAATATGAAATTAGTTATTACACTATAATACTTAAGGCGAGGCCAGTTCACGAAATTTACTCTTTCACTATGTCTTTAGAATAAGGTTGAATATTGCATAACTTTAATTGACGCTTCGTCAGAAATGTGACGAATTTTAGTACATTTTTATTGATTTCTGAAATACTGGATCATTTATTGAAAATGTACTCGGTTATTGTGTTAGATCGATAAAAAAGCTATCCTTTTTGCATAAAAAATCATATCACTGTCGTAGAAAATTACGAAATCTGACGATTTGAAATTTAGTTTTATAAGTTTTTATGGTGTTATTCAAGATTTTTTACAGAGTTACCATGCCATTTTTCAATATTCTGTTCGGTTAATTTGCTTCTTTGTTTCTTTTTCAGTCTACAGTAATTTTTGTGAAGTAGAATTTTACATCAGTTCTTCACATTGGAAGTTCAAAAATCAAACTTTTCATCAGATCGTGAACTGGCCTCGCCTTAATCATGTTATGCGGATAAGGTGTCACTTTTTGATTTGAAATTAAATCAGTAAAAAAACCTTAATGAGGACGTGACACAACTGACAAAAACACATTTGCATTTCATACCTCAACAAAAACTGCACGGCTATTCCGATGTTGGATTAAGAGATAATTTATTCTTCATAAAATCAAATCTGTTAGAAAATAAATTTATACAGAGTTATGCAAAAACGTAAGCAAATGGATGAAATGTGGTACCGGGACCGGGGAGTGGTTCCCGCAAGATCACAAGTAACGGATTTAAAATATTCCGTGTAAGCTATCGGTTCTCAAGGAAAAATGTGTATCCAATTTGTCTCCAACTCACGTTCCTCACAATTCGGGGAATGTTAGAGACACGTAATGCGTCGGCTACGCTCATACCTACACCCGTACATCCAGCGTTCTTCGAAATAAATCCGCCCAAGAAATTCAGCCTATTCCGGCTAAGTTCGTGAATTTATAGCATTAAAACGGCATCTGCAGGGGGTAATTGTTTTACATTAAGAGTTTATTTAAGAAATTTTTGCAGTATATCTGAATAATGATAATTTATATTCTCATCTGTCGCGAGGGGACTGTCAGCTCGGTGCCTATATCAGACAAGGAGGGTCAGCGACTACTTACTTTGTTAGGGATCTTGAGGGTTGAAAAAACTCGCGGATGAAGAAAAGGTCTCAAATGAACCGTACTCAGCGTTTCTTATTATTGAAGATGTATATATGAGTATGCATTTATATTAAAGGGCTTTAGGTATTATGAGCTTTTAACCATGGCATTTTGTAAGTATATTATTTGTTTAGAAAAATGAAAAGCACTTACGAGTCTTCAGATAGTGTATCGATGTAATTATTTAGATAAAAAAAGGGTAGTATTTAATCGGGTTACTTTAAATTCCCTTTTAGGTATCAAAAATACTGAATATAGCGTACTGAAATACTTATTGGGCGACGGACTGAGGGCACACAAAACATTTGAATGAGACAAACCCCCATTTTGGGCAGCTTCAGTTATATAGTTACCTGCGTGGTATAAAAGTTGCCCACTCAGTATTATTGTCATTCATTTAGAATTTTCACTGCTAACTTAAATTATTTGTCTCCCACTTGTAGTCGCCCGTTTAGTTATTTTGTCGCCCAAAAAATAAACCGCTGCCAGGTTTAGGATTTAAGTATCCCATTAACAGTCGCCTTTAATTATTTCCAGTAACCCCAATTTAATTAATCCCAAAACAAAATGATGACTCAAGTTGTTACAATTAAGTTTTACTTAAACCATCGCCAATATAACCTTTTACTATCAGACAATAAAAAATGTAAAACATGAAATTGATGTGCTGTATCATCGTTACCTTTTTCAATTCTTCCTCAATAACTTGTGTAAATAAACATTAGGGTGCTCGCACACCACAGCTGAGGCGATCAACGATGCGATACCGACAAAACGCTTCCTGTCGTCCGCGTGCCTTAATTATGATCCACTACTGATGTTAGATCGAAGATTAGCTATGATTAACTACCTCCGATGTTGGTTTTGGAGGAACAAAACACCGGTTGTTTGTTACTGGCCAGATTGTGGATGAGATGTTTGATCTTCTTCATTAAATGTTTTGTTGACGGACAGTGGATGATCGCAGTAATGAAAAAAGTGATACAATAGTGTTCTTGTCATTTATCATTGTGATTATCACCAATACACAGTTATGTATAGCAAACAGCTCATCTAATTAATGGGAGTTCCCTTTTCATGAATACCAACACAAACTAAATCACACTTTACAGGAAATGCTTAAACTTTGAGGCTAATCCTCCGACTCCCCAATATTTATTGCTTGTTCCAAGAAAGTTTACCTTGCACGTGTCTTGAGATTTATTCCATCGATGTGTCGCATTCACTGAATCAAGATTACTTGGGTGATGTCAGCTGGCTTCAGCTTAAAACGTAAGGCTAGGTGTAGGTAGGACTCATAGAACCGGATACATAAAGTATGGAGCTTTTATGTTATAGATTAGCAACTGTTGATTTTTTAACCATCTAACCAGGTAAAGCGGACAACAAACTTTATAATCTACATGAAGATGCTGAATGCGAGTCCCATCACATCACCAGTACTATTCATTTTAAACGAGAGGTAAATGCAACCGTGGTGAATGTAAAAGTGAGTACAGAGCTTAACACGTACTTTCCATTTTCATTGTAATTATGCTTTGATTATGCTTACCGCTGACGGGCGCTATTTTGTAGCTGCGATAAGCGCGGCGTTAATCGCGGCGATATCGCTGCGATAAACGCGGCGATAATCGCGGCGACAATCACGGCGCTTTTTAGTCGCTGACGTAGGTTAACCCTAAAAGGCACCCGGTAATAATATTATAGAACAATCACTTTTATTATTGCTAAGCTCTATAAAATAAAGTTTATGATTTATTTATGTCAGTAATTATATACTTTTCACAAATGAAGCAAACAATGTATACGATTAAAATGTCTTCAGTACCCTTAGCACGAACAGCTATCGAGAAAAAAAACGCACGTAAAATTACTCGATAGACAATTATCTATGGAAAATTTCATTTCGCTTATCGGCGATAGATGGCGTTTACAAATTTCCAATACAAAATTTATCTATTGAATGATTATTTTTTTGATAGCTGTTCGTGCTAAGGGTACAGATCCTTTTATCGTCAAAATAGTGTGAAGAACAAAAATTCTGCATTTACTTTATATGCGCAAATTCAAGAATTATATAAATTGGTAAGCATATCATGTAATAATAATTCTCATACTTTTTATTGCAAACTCTACCATTACAAAAATAATTATGTCAGCCAGCGAAAAAAATTGTGGTGTCTTTTAGGGTTAAAGCCGCTTGTCACTCTTGTCAGTGTCATTTCGTGGGCGATTAGTCGCCGAGCTATGTGTGAGCTACTTTTTGTAGCTCGTGGGCGTTTACGTATTGAACTCCATATGTTCTATTCTGGGCTACAAAAAATCGCTCGGCGATTAAGCGCCCGTGAGCGGTGGCGCTTAAAGCTCAACGTCCGTATACAAAGAAAAACGTGGGCTCTTAGAATACAAAATGATTCGAGGTTTAAATGAAACTCTAACAATGAAAATATTATTTGGTTTTCTGTTGAACACAAACACATAATTTTCTTATTCATATTGTAATGTAAAATATTATTCTGATAAAGTGTTTTTATTTTGGATGAAGACGTTAAGAACTATAAATATTTAAGTAGTATCAACAGCTCAGCGAGAATATAAATAAAACAATAGTTACTTACAATTTCTAAAAAGGTGCTCGAAAACTTTATGTTTGTTTTATTTCACTAGTAATAACACAGCTTTAAAGCATAACTTATTAGGATGTTAAAAATACGTAAGATTGTTATAAATATAACGTTATAATCCTCTCCATAACTTCAAACTCTCCATACTTATTAAAAATTACGACACAAAAGGGGTTTAAAAACGCATAAATAGTATTTACGCAGCCGCATAGCATTTCAATTTATTAACTTCCATCCAAAATTAGCTCAGTGGGGTCGTTCAAACAAAAGCCGGTTTTTGTAAGACTTCTAAACTCGCCCTTACACGTTCTACCCCTCGACATTAAAAGCTATGATTAATGAACCATTCCCCAATGCTACGTTTGCCCCCCTTTTTCGTGCATAAATAAACAGTTAAATTACAACTGGAATCGTAATTTGATCATGCTAATCGCATTATTTCCATCGATCAATCGTATTATACGCCTTAACTTAACTCTCATTCTGTTATTTTCGATTGATTAGGTAGGTCGTCGACAAATCATTCGAATTAATATCAAGCAAAATTTTTTTTGCTTGATCATTGGTGAGAATTTTAACCGCAATATTAGTTATACTGGTTTTAAATATTAATGGGTATGACCAATAAATAAATGAAAGCAAAATTAGTAGCTAAACTTGTGGATAAAATATACTTAACTCGTATTATTTATTAATAACTGAAGATACGAGTGCTCAAACACATTTCGTTAGTTAAGTCAATGATTGATTAACCCAGGAATAACGTTAATTTAACCGTTATTAGGCGAAAGTAAGGCCCAGCAATAAATAATTACCTATTCAAACTACGATTGTGCCTCGAAACTTTATGGTAACAGCTGTACAATTAATATACAAAGTTATTTTAAGAAACTTAGCATTTAACTGGTTATACCTTGAGCTCCACGGGTGCCCCCAGGCACCCGCGAGACGGGTTATACGTCATTGAAAAGAATATCCGTCAAGGCCCAATGTCACAGAACATTAAATTTAAATCCAATATTTATTTAATTTACAATAAGGCAAAATATTGCCTGGCAAAATATTTGATCTCTGGGTGCCTGGAGGCACCCGCGATGCTTGACGGTATAAATTTCTCGCGGGTGCCTGGGGGCACCCGTGGAGCTCAACCGGTTTTAAGCAATTTGCGGTCGGATAGTTCTAGTAAAAGCTTTGCTTAGTTTTATTATATTGGGTGATTAATTACTACGAACGAGTATGATTTGCAAATATTTTTCTATCTATCATTTGTGTAGGTAATATGATTATGCACCAATTTACAACTTAGGGGTTAATTTCACATCCACATTGTGCTCATGTGATGGGTTCTGGCCTATCCACCTTAACCATTAATAAGGCTGTGCCATAGCAGTGGGGATTTAAAAAAGTGTTAATCTTATTTTGTTTTATTACTTTAAAAACTCACATATTTTTTGCAATAAAAAAAAAACCACGTCATAGATTATAATATAAAACGGCACCCACATTCATTGTAATACTTATGACAAATGTCCACTTGGTATCCTATACTATATATAGCGATATACCCGCGTAGCGTCGCGTGTATTGTAAGCATGAGCATTTGTACCCAAATGCTACTCCTCGGTGCCTGTCAGCTGGCAAATTGAATACAATTTATCATGCAATATAAGTTCAACGTTCTGGTAGAAGGTGGACCTTACTTTTGTCGGTAGGTAAAATTATTGTGACAACATTACATAGTACCCTTATTGAAGTAGCTAAAATGCAATTTTAACTACTTTAGCTTTAGTGTAATTTAAAGGTATGCTTTCTTTTTAACGCTAGTTAGTGTCTCTATTTTTTGGCTCGATTCATCTGTTTCGAACTAAAATATAGATAATTTTTTTTTGTCTTCATTCAGCGAATCATTTACTTTTTAGTGCAAAAGTGTTTTGAAATTGAAACATGCTACTGATCTCTAAGCTGCGTCTAGTTTGTTTGTAAAATGTAACAAAAAGTGTCTTCATAAGAGACTAGCTCTTAAATATTCCGTATCTTACCTAAATAAATAGTAAAAGAGCATCCTTAAACCTACTAAACCCTCAAGTAAACGGAACATGAAATATCGACTTCCTATTCAACTAATCGACTCAAGCAAAGGGTCAAATGGATTATACAAGCTCGACGATGGAATCCTTATAATTTCCTCCCAATCCTGAGTCCACTATGAAACTATACACCATCAGTTTGGTAAACCACAAAAACGGAACTCACAAATTGGTTTAAATATTTTTATAATATGATTTCAAAGTAGCCAAATTTAAAACCAAAAGAGAATGATCAATACTCTTTATTTAAGTTGTATTTTTGTTAAAATACCTGTGAGAGCTTATCTCTAAAAAAAATCAAAACTGTTTTATAATCCAAAAGTTTTTTATTTATGAGTAATATGGTTTATTTAATACGTGGATAACGGTGTGGGTTTCGCAATGAACTAATCAAAATTTTATGAACATTTGTATACATAAGTAATACTATATTGTGAAAACTGTTTGTTGTTCTCAATAAAATGAAATATTATCCAGAAAACTTAAATTTTTCTTTTATTTTTTTTATTAATTCTTAAGTTTAATTTTTTGTGTCGTGCAGCTGATGATGCTGATGGTAAGACTCTTAAAGTTTTAGATTTGTAAAATAAAAATAGAGAACAACTCATCTATTATCTAGTCTACAGAAAAAAAATAGCTGACGTCAGAAAACTGCGATTCTTCACAAAGCTTGATTGATCCTTTCAACACATTTCAGGTTGGAAAATAATAATATCTTTCGTGTAAAATGATAATGTTAATAATGGTAAAAGGTACTGTTTATTTTTGGAGACGAAAACGAACGCTTTATGGCTTCCAAGAGAATTGTAAATGTGTTTGTTTTAGCAACCATTGTAAGTAGGTAGAGATTATTTTGTCGGTACTTATTTTTTGTATTTTTCTAATATTAATTTTTCTTTAAAGATATAAATGAAAGTTGTATTAAACATCAGCAACGGCAACCCCGTATGTTGCAAAGCTCGCAATATCTCAAATGAAACGATCGTACTTTACGGGGTCTACAAATACTACCCTGGAATGTCTGTGCAGAATTAAACGGGACGTTTCTCCCAGAGAAATGCATTTAGCTTTAAAATAAATAAAATCTTAACAAGTTCCAAGAGTTTAGTTGAGCTCTTTAAGTTTCTCTATTAAGTTGTACTTAAACATTTTTCTTTTACTGTAATAATATAACATGGCAATAAAAAAAACTTTTATTTTGTAATGACTTATTGAATTACCATCTATATTTTCTCACACACTTCTAATGAACTGGGTTGTAAAACTAAAATGGTAAATTTTTCATTTAAGGTGGTACCCTGAGCGAAAGTGGCGCCGCGGTGAATTATATTTAATATTCTAATACACAATTTTAAAAATGTTTATCGTGGAGATTTTAGGACCCACAGTCTAGTATTTTTAGACGGTATCGTTACATTCCCTCGTAGCCACTGCTAGAAGTAGATAGCAAAAACCGCTAAAAGTGGCCGTTTTTGACACATTTGCTATCTACTTCTACGAATGACTACTAGGGCATGTAGAGATACCTTCCAAAAATGCTGGACCATGGGCCCTAAAATCTCCACGATAAACATTATTAAAATCTTTTTCTATTAATAACTTATTAAATAAAAACCTCTGAGGGCGCCACTTTCGGTCATACAACCGCCTTAAGTTCAAGGATTTGAAATTGAATATTATGTTTCGTCGTCGAAAGTCGAATACGGTAACTTCAACGATATCGAATATCACACATCGTGTGCATCACGTCTAAATGAAGCCAATATATTCCGACATGATCGCATTGGCATCAAATATCGAAGTGATGTTTAATTGGCCGAAAGTGTTTTATGGAACTGTGGGGTTTACAATAAGGAGTCATTAGACAAACGGGAGGCAGTTAATGGCCCATTTAACGAACCTATAAATTAAACTTAATCATGAGTAATTGTAGTGACATAACTGATACTACATAACTACCTTAAATTTCTTATTGACCCGGGTGGTCCCATAAAAGAGGTCGACAACACCAAAAAAGATAGGGAGCTAAAAGCTCAACAATAAAGATACCAATGGAATTCACGAAAAAGGATATCAACGCAAGCAGTAAACTCTATCTATTCTATATCTATCGTTAAGAGTCGTAAAGACGAGGATGAAATATTTTCAATCATAATGATAGTTGTCAATACATATACCACCTTTTAATCTTCTAGAGCTTTCGATCGTAGGCTTTTTGTTTGGGTTTCTACAGCCTTTCAACAATGTTTGCTTTGGACCAGTAACGATGACAAAAGGAAAATGTTTGCCGGACGACATTCCATACGGATTCAATTACGTGAACTTCAAAACAAACTTCCTGAGGCTCCAAAATTTAATAGAATCACCAATCAAGTTGATTCCTCTAAAAGGATCTCAATCTCGTCGAGACCCTTCATTAAACTTATCTGAGTAGATCTAAGCCTGAATCCGTGTAGTGTAATCGATTACGGAAAGAGAAGCCGCCAAGGACAAATGCGGTAACAAATTTACATATAAATTCGGGATTATTTTAATTTTGAAAGCATTTGGTGGGTTTATTTGCATTTATATGAGGGCCGTTATCTTCGGTCTAAGTAAATGATGGTCCGGTTGAAGGGTAGGTGACAAGGAATGGCATCATAAACAAACACTGTGAGCCAGTGAATGCACTTAATGAAATTAAGCAATTTGTCAAGTGCGCTGCGCCCATACTTGCTTAGGGTGGGAAGGCATTAAAAGGTAGCCATTAAACAGATTTCCATGATGGAATTCAATTACGGTTTGTTCACTTACAGTGATAATGCTAGGGGGTACCATGAAAATTAATGTCTTTTCGATGTAGGATTATGATATAACACTTTGTAAGATACCAGTAGATACATGATAATAAGTAGGTACAACTGTACAACTCAATAGGATGAATCTTTGTCGAAAGGAAATGCAACTCCAACAAGAATGTGTAAACCTGACATTCTTATTATAACTGAATTATGTACAGTAGCTTAATGAATGCTAAATAACGAGACAAGGATCTTACAGACTTCAAAGGACGAAAATATCGATGTGACGTTAATTGCTCGAGTTTAATCCTATACTGGTATTAAATCAGTCAGTCGCTAACCCTGATCTGAATTAGAGGGTGAAGTGATATTTGTTCTCGTTTTACTAATAGCTCGTAAATATTTTAACGCGGACGCACATGTGACTCGAGACAAATGGTACTGTATAAAATATACGTACAACGTCACTTTGAACATCCCCATTCGTTACGACTGAAATAACAATGCCGCCATCGGGTGGAGTTTTAAAACTTGGCCGGATGTACAGATGACGACATTAGAGTTGCATTTGCTGTGCAAATGTAGAGCTTATTGCAACGGAATAGAGTAGTGAGTTTGGTCGTTAGCAGATAAAGTCCATCACTTTTGGCCGGCTTGACGAATACCAGCTGGTTCCTCATTTGTACTGACGGGATATTTTAATGAGGTATTCTTTTTTTTCGCTATTAGTTTGGGAATGTCTTTACCTAAAGAATATCATACTTTATAGGTATAGTAAGAAAACAATGTGAAGTTAATTGTAAAGTTATTAAATCTTTCAGAAATTGTTAAAACAAAGCCTGCAGGAATCGGTGTTTTATATAAGAGCATTTTCATTTACTATTTAATTTGAGCAGTATGTACCTACTGATTGTGGATAAAAAAGTATTTTATTTTATTTATTTATTAAGAAATTACAAAGGTCCTTAAATTAAGATATTTAAGCTAACAATGTGACAAAAACCAGTATTGGTTTGTCCCCACACTGACACTCGCCTCTTTACGCTCACATAGGTATACATTTTATAAGAATTAATTATTTACTAACATTACTTTTAAGTTGTTAACTAACACCATTGTTTTATATTTTTATATATGTTTAGTTTTTAAGGTGCATGATTATAAATAAACGAATAAATAAACAAGAAAAAAAAAATGTAAACAAGTATCACAATGCCCACAACATTGTGCTCCTACTGCAGGCACAGCGCTGCCGAGCCACACGCGCAGAATATGAGGGCACACGGGGTGATTGTGTTCATTTTTGAATAAGTGTAATTTTATAACTTTTTTATTAAATAATGTATGATGTATTATTTGTTTAAAAATGTAGGGTCAAGGAGATCCTAGAGGGAGGCCTAAGCCCAGCAGTGGGTGTCTTGATAATTTATAATAAATAGTAGAGATGGGCCGACTATGACTTTGGCCGACTAGCCGACTGGCCGACTAGTCGGCTAAGCCGATCATTGTTTTCGGTAGATTTAATACTAGCTTTTTAGCTAAAAGTTCTTACGCACAGCTGCTTCTTAATGATGGGCATCTCCCAAATCTTTATAAACATCTGTTTTGCAACTTAACAATCCTTGTGCAAAGTGCAAATAATATTTTTTTATCCTTGTTTATTCATTGACCAAATATATTGTTAAATTAGCTTAAAAAAATTACTTCCGAGGGCCTATGTATAATGGATTTTATTTCGATCACCCTGTGAAATTTAAAATTTGAAAATTGAAATGACTTTTGAACATAAAAATATGTATAAAGTAATAGGCCGACTAGTCGGTGCTTTTTGCCGACTAGTCGCCAACTACAAATATGGCCGACTAGTCGGCTTTACCGACTAGTCACCGACTAGTCGGTACATCTCTAATAAATAGACGTCAAGTAACACAGAAAATATATACTTATTAAGTACATTTGATGAAAAGAAAATCCTTAGCCATATTACAGAGTGTTCAATATGACAGAGTACATTTTCCTCTTATGGGACATGTCCCAATGAGAAAACACTCAACAGATTTTTCATGGGGTCTGCGAGGTTAAATCACGTGTCTTATCATATTACACTTACTGACATAGCGAATACACTGTTACACAGTGTTATGAAATATTGAGGAAGCAAAATCATATATGTATCTATTGACTCTGAACTGAAAACTTATACAATATTTTCAATACATTCGGAGATCATTATTATATTGAAAGAAAAAAACAAACTGAACAACATTACAGTTTAAAGACAACTGAGTTGTTTTTATTTTTGAACTGTGTAAGATAATGCCTTTTACCTAAAATCAAACATTTATTAGCTGGTGGTCGGGCAGTTGTGTGTTTTTTTTTCTAATCCCAATTCACCTTTTATGTGCCACTTGGTAAATACTGTTTCCAATATATTTAAACTAGTTTAATAAAAACTTAGATTACCTTATTTCTAAACTATAATTTATCTTTAAAGTCGTCTTTGAGAAATTTTAATACAATCGAGATATAAGATTGTTTTCTTTAAGCTTGTTTGGATTCAATTTGCTTTCACTTAAAAGTTTTTAACTGTTTTTAAAAAAATATCAACCTTGGTGCATTTATTATAATAATAGTTCATTATTATTTTATCTTTTAGAATTAAGATTATAATAAAATTTAAAACGTGTATTATATTTTAGTGCCCTGATACCTATTGGGTTTTTATCATTTTGTGACATTTTCGCCACCTACTTGAACGCGAGGGCAGAGAAAAGAGTAAGAGGCAAGGTCAATTAAATTAAAACTCAAAAAATCGATTTATTTTCATATTTCATTCCAATTATACTTACCTACAGTTTGAACTATAGCTTAGTCAAATCGTTGTTTACTTAATCGTTACCATTTATTATTTAATTAATATCAACACTAACTACACTGGCATCTGACGTAAAAGGGTTCCATTAATTTTGAATTAACCCAATTAAGTTAAAGTTACTGTGCATTTTATACGGGTTCTTTTGTTACAGCCGTTAATGGACGTGAAAATTTTATGAACCGAGGTGCTTATTATTGTATAACAGTAAAGTGGATTTCTTCGAAACAATGAATAATTAATCCCTTGGTATACGATTCCCTGTAGATTTTTCATTGTTTGGTTTGTTTTGTAAATTATCTTTCGATACTTGAAGGTTTCAATCTAATAAAATATAAAGACCATTTTTAAGTACCTAAGTCTATTCGTTAATACGTTGTTTATCTTTAGTAAATATTTGGAATTATGTGCAAAAATGTTTGGTCCCATTCAGACTTTAGCAGAAGTTTAAAAATAGAGGCTAAGGATTTGCTTTAACAAAATAAACCTTTTGAATTCCTTATCTAGTCGGTAGCCGAAACACAATAAGAAATGCGTAACGGCGGCCGAATCACGTCTTCCAGCGAATACTATGAGAAAAGTTGAGGGAGACTGGGGATTTATTTGTCAACTTTGCCGTGATAAAACTTTCTTTGACGTTTGATTGTGAGGTCATGCTTCCTACAGATAACTTTGGTAGGCTGATATGAATTTACTCTAAAATTTCCTGAAAATTTTTGACATTCTGATTTCCGGGTGTGATAAAGATTCCGATTCCATTTTTTAATCATTGTGTTTATGAAAAGTTAAGGGAGACTGGGGATTAATTTGTCAACTTTGCCATGATAAAACTTTCTTTGAAGTTTGATTCTGAGGTCATTCTTCCTACCCAGATAACTATGGGAGGCTGACATGAATTTTACTGAATAGATAATATAAAAGTAGATAATATAAGAGGTATTAGTTTGTATTTCTTTAGAATTATAAATAAAACTAAAGATTATAAGTATAATCTTTAGTTTTATTTTATTAATAGAATTATCATTAATCTATTATTATTAATCATTAAGTAATGATATCATCTTAAATAAAAGTAATAATTTAAGTACATTGCATTTAATTTTACGCTTATAAAATATTTGAATATTAGCTAACTGTAAATACTTTAACTCAATTTGAAGAGATATCGAGACAAAACTTTTGTACTTGAAGAACATAATTAATAATTAAATATTTCAAAGAAATAATTTTAATGAAAGTCACTCAAGTTTAAACTTATCAACAAGAGTAAGCCAAAACAAACAATTTCTTTGCTACAAACTTCGTCCAAATCAGAACCCCCGTTCGCTAACTTAACTAGAACTTCTTCAATCACATTAAGGATTCCTAAACTTAGCAGACAAAAAATTGAAAGTGATTTTCGCGAATATTCCGATGTTACGGACCACCCGAAGTTCAAAACGATATTTCACAGTCGGTTAACGATCTATTTACACGAGATCGCGGGATATACCCGACGGTGGATTCTCAAAGGAATGCCATAAAAGCTTGGAAGTTGACAAATATCCCGACGTTATTTCTGTACTAATTAGGCTGTGGGCGTCGGCTTGGCACTTGGGTGACAAACGAAACAGACACGTCACTCATGACCACAGATAAATTCATGATCGCCACTATCGTTTAGTTGTATTATTAAAAAATAAAACAGTATTGATGAACGTCATCATTTGTATCGGATGTCATGCTGTGATAAGAATCGTGTAGAGAGAAACGAGAATCGTGTTTTGTTTTGATGTTGTAAATAATTGAAGAGATGCTGTCTTTACTTACGATCACTTTTGTGGATGAATGGAAAAGGAGACTGACCTGGAACAAAAATATTAGTTAATTTTTTTAATAGAACAAAATTGTTAAAAATTATAATAATCTCAATTTTTTTCAGATTTGATGTAGGTATAAATAACATAACGCAAGTTGCGTTTTGATGACACTTATATAAATCATCAAGTCTTTTTTAACCGACTTCCAAAAAAGGAGGAGGTTCTATGTTCGTCTGTATATATATATATATTTTTTTGTTGGTCCCATTTTTTTAAATTTGGAAATCGGTTCAGTACTTTTCAAGTAATTTTGAAAAAAAAGCACGAAAATAGTATGATTTTGTGTGAATTACCTCGATGATTGGTCGTATTACTTCTTTGTTTATGAACTGAATAAGGTAATTATTTTTTTGTTGGAAGAGGGATATCTTAGGTGTAGTTATTTAACCGACTTAAAAAAGGAGGTTCTCAGTTTGACCCGTATTTAAGTATGTTTCTCCGCGATTATCTTACGTTTGGCTGAGCCGATTTTTCTACATAATATAATATACCTTACCTACAAGGTACCTACACTAAAAATAAAAATTGTTTAAAAAAAACAAAAAACCGACTTCAAAAAACCTACCTCCAAAAAGCAAGAAATAATATTCGTAATAATAAAAATACGTCTATTGAAGTCGGGTGGGGCTTTTTGAATAAAAAAAAAGGAATTTGTACTCCAGCCCCACCCGACTTCAATAGACGTATTTTTATTATTACGAATATTATTTCTTGCTTTTTAGAGGTAGGTTTTTTGAAGTCGGTTTTTTGTTTTTTTTAAACAATTTTTTTGACTGTAACTAACTTATTAGTCCATTATCAACATTGTGTAAAAATGCAGTTCGAACCCTTTATTATGGTTACAAAATATATCAACGCACGTGATAAAATCAAATACAAAAGTAGTGAGTTTCTTTCCATGACGCAAATCAAGAAGTTATTAATAGGAATAAATACTTAATCATGGATTTATCCTTATTGCATGCCAGTCAGAATGTTACATATCTATTGATTCCAAGACGTTCAGTATCCAGTAGCCAAATTAATCTGCAGTGTAATAGCTATGACGGTCAGCCGGAAAGACCTCCAGGAAAGGCAATAAGTCCTTTATGTTTCGTTGTGTTCAAAGGATTTTTGGAGCCAATTACCGAAGGGACCACATTGATTAGAAGATCAGAGGTATCAACGAGAAAATTGATTTAGTGGCCGAAGTAAATTTGATCGAGTCTTATTTTCCTCTCAAGATAATCTGAGTTAGACAGATTACGTAACTGGACTACGGATGTAATTGTGGAATAAACGGAGTGGTTTCAACTTTGCATTTTAAATAATAAGATGGATTTAAATAACAAAGGTTTTTTTTAATCAAAAGTATCAAAAGGTATAGTTATGTGATGCCCCACAAGAGTATACCAATATAAAAACAGAGGGTTTTATAATAAGTAACTAAGTCCAACTTTTAATTACACAATAAGCTATACATTTGACACAAGTTGTTTTTTTAACGTAAGGATTATTGGATTTAAGTACATTTTTAGTCTTTAGGCTTTTTGATACAACACATTATTTAAGAATGCCACACGCCCGTTCCTTATTTTCCTTTTATTGTATTTTTACCGTATAATATCGTGTTGTTTTTTTATTTGAAAGGTTACACTTTTGCTTTGTCAACGTTACATTTATTCAAGTTATCGCACCATGAACTTATTTAAATACACTTTCATGAGTCATGTATGTGTCATTAGGCAGGAAAGTAGTTAAGTGATTACTTTTATACGTTTTTTATACATTGTCGGAAGATCGAAAGGTTATAGAATTTCGGTTGGTGGTAGGGCTTATTTCAAGTCCGCCTGGCTAGCTACCACCATCTTACCTAAGTCTGACGCCATAACAACAATTTAAAAATTGTTGTGTTCAGTTAGAGCTAAGATAGCCAGTTCCTCAGTGATGCGGATTCCGGGTATAGTGCGCTTCCACTTTCAGCCTTATCGTCACTTAACATCAGGTGAGGTGAAGGCCAAGAATTTTCCCGTTAAGCATAAAAAAAGAAACCAGCCCCCGTATTACAACTTCTTAAAACTTGCCAGTTTTCTGAATGGTTATCAATGCCTCTCTTTTATCTTACTTCCTACTTAATATTATAAATGTGAAAGTTTGGATGTTTGGATGTTTGTTCCTCAATCACGCAAAAACTACTGAACTGATTTGGTTGGAATTTGGCACACAGATAGAAGGTAGCCTAAATTAAAACTTAGAATACTTTTTATTCCGATATTCCCACTGGAACGGGAACCACGCGGGTGAAACCGCGGGCGGCCGCTAGTATTACAACATCAGAGTCAATACGAAACTAATTACATACCTACTACTTGATGTCTAAGTAGGTTGCCTATGTCTTTCGCACAATCTCGACGTGTCCGTTAACTGCCATTATTATCAGACGCGGCCAATAATATAGGCCCTCAGCTTTTTAGGTCAACTGCGCTATCTTGCCTCTACCATCTATATCTGAGTACCCTTCTCTATCCATATTTCTAAGTAGAATATCTTCTATCAGTAGCAGTGGTTTTCAGAAATGATAATAATGCGTTAAAACTTTTACTAACTTTGACTTCTGTTTGCATAATAGATTGTTCGTAGGTATAGAACTTTTAAAATAAAAGTATCAGAAAAGTCAACTCAACTCCAAATAATTTGCTGTGCCCTATTCAGGATCTACAATGTACTTTGTTATTTTACCTACCTACCATCTTGTTATCAATCATATTTTTTGTGAAAGGTCAAATAAAGTTATTATTATTATTATTATTATCATTGTGGAATGCAATAAAGTGAATTGAATTAATTTGAATTTAATAAACTTTTACTTTTTTGTCATAACATTGACATATTAATGTTTATTTAATTTTATCGGTACAAACACATTACAATACAAATTGATGGATAAACTTTTTACATTTTTATTAACTGTCTCTATATTAAAATATTTTGTTTGTGTATCAGCTTAACGGAATTCAACTGAGCCTACTCTATTTCAATTACGCAATGAATGCATCACCATTCATGCCATTGTCAATTAAAGTTGGCTTATGTTATAGGTTATCACCAAAATGTTATTGTTACCTCGAATATTGTATAATAGAAGTGCAAAACTGAAGAGATAATTTTGTAATTATTGCAGTAAAATTACATTTTAGTACTTTGTTAATTTACCATACTCTCCACCAAAACAGTTAAATACTCATCAAAACATATCAGGATCTACTAATTAGTAATTATTTACCAATTCTGTTTAGGTAACGTTAGTGTGATCTATATATAGTGTTATAGAACTATACATAAATGAATTCTTTAACAATTCAAGTTTACTTCTTCTTTACATATTACCTACTCCTGTCGATTGTATCAAAAACCAAGTATTAAATCTAAAACACGGGATCCGTGTTATTACAAAAGATTTTTAAACATTGTTTAACTAAACACATGTTTAAATGTGATGCTGTCTCTGTCAAACAATATTGTCAAAAAAGTGACAGCAGAATGAATTTTAAGAATATTCATTTGTTTTGGATGTTGAATGTTACGAAAAAGCTTTGTTATAATAATATGACGCCAGGAACAAATGAACATTGACTGGATCCCCGTAATTAAGTGTTTATTCAAAGTAGTAAAGAAATATTAAAATATAATATTTCACTGCGTGTTGGTGTTGGTTAAAACGGAGCGTGTTTACCCAAAGCGCTTGATTTGACTCGCGAACTTTACATCAAAACATAAATCATAATTTCACCAAATGAGCTACGTCAGGTATAGCTACGAACAAAGGATAATTACGAAGGATTATGTTACGATACGGGGCGCTCCCGTTTATCTTGTCTTTGTTTAGGTACCTCGGCTATTACGATAACAAGGTGCTTATTAGATGCCCATTAAAGTTGCTATTAAAGAAAGCACAGACGTAATTATCTTTAACAATAATTGTACACCGGCTCTGTTTGAAATTTATTGCTATGATTCATTTTCCCCAACGAGCTGCTGTGTATTCTCAAGCCAAGAGGGTAAGAATAAGCTTAAACAGAAGGAATACATAATTCAGATCTAAAATATTATGGTGGGTTATACATTTTCTTTTCTTCCACTGAAATAGAGCTTGCTTGAATTTAACTAAAATATTATCGAGGTTTGAAACAAAGCAAGTTACTGACGTGACGTAAGTTTCAGAAAGTAAATTTTGTATATCTCGTATAAATATACGTAGGTATAGTAGAGGCCTATACCCAGCAGTGGGTGTCGTGCGGCTCATTTGATGACGTAGGTAGTACTTAAATCTATGCATGACGATTTTAAATATGTTTTACGCTGGTATTTACATACATACATATACTCACGCCTGTTTCCCATGGGGGTAGGCAAAGATTATGGATCGCCACCTGCTACGATCCTTGCACACATCTTTCACTTCATTAACATCCATCAATCTTTTCATACATGCCCTGCGGTTTACTTACCATACTTACTTAAAAACATAAATCTCTACGCATGTCTCACCAAATACTTGGCTACATAATAGGCTTGTTTCCATTAAGAATAAATATAATGGATAGGGGTTTATAATGATTAATTATATTATGGAGAAAATAACAAACAATTTTAATTATTAAAAGCGTTAAAGATTAATAATATTTTTAAAAAATAAATTTCGTATAATGACACCTTTAGTCACGTGACAGTGAACACCAATCAGAAAGCGTTACGTCACGCCGTGCGAAACTCCAATCTTGTCTTTGACGTTTCGAGTATCACTACCGGAGGCGCGTTCCAAACCTACACTCCGAGTGCAACCTAACCACAACCGAACGCAAGTTTTAGCCACTTTTTCCGTATTTCTCCATTGTTTGGAACATATATAAATAACTGGTTTGGCGTTTTTATAGTCGTGCTATCACACTGGGGCACTATACAGTACTTATAATATGAGAAATTCATTTTTAAACGATAAAACTAGCTATAACGTACGAACACACGATCGCTCTTTTGTTTGTTTTGCACGGCGTGACGTCATTCAAGACGCCATGACAGTCTTGTGCGTTTTGGAACCAAATTAAAATTGGTTTTTTAAAACGCGAAATTTATAATGTAAACGCTCGATTAAAAATAAATAAACCTTTTTTTTCGATAAAATGCCTAATAAGCTAAAATAATAAGCAGTTATTGAAATTTTGTCAACTAGCCTATTATTGGAAAAAACGTTGACACCGATACCCAACACTCTAAATATCGATCATATAAAAGGCATTAAGTAAAATCCTTAATTGTTAGAAACATTATTGTTTTTTGTTTGTAACTCAAACAAAAGCTTAACGGTTAAGGCCGAAATTATTACTCGGCGTAACGTTAACGAAACTATAGCGGTAAAAGGGTTCAGTTAAACAAGAACCGGCCAGTTACACAGCCTTAATTACTTATTAACTACTTAACCTACTAAACTAAACTATGCTTGTTTGATTATAATTATACAAATAATCGTGATGGTACTGTTTTTCCTGACAAAAGGATGAATTTCTTATGTTTGTAAGTATCTAATTGTTTTGATAATAGGTAGTATATATTAATATTTCAACAAAAGTAAGGTCATTGAGTAGATATTAAAATATTTGATAGCAAATTAAAGAAAAATAAAAAAATTGTTGATCTTTCTTTGACATTGATAATCATGGGTGGAACAGGTGATCACCTTTATCTTTTTATTATGTTCTTTGATATTACGTTAATTTTACAATAACAATCAGTACAAGGTTATGCATTGATAAAAAATACGTAATAAATCCTTATTAATAAGAGACAAAGATTTAAGAGGAATTATTCACAAACAGAGCTAAATTACAACTGATACCGGAATAAATTACTTTTTGTGTTTAAATGTATCGGGTTATTTCGGTTATGGAAACAAAAAGAGGATAAAGCATCTGGTGACCGATTTCGACCAAATTATTTCGCAATAACAAAAAAGGTTGAATAAAATCGCTCGCTCATAACGCTAAATTGAGCCAGTTACGCTCAACCTAAGCTCATCGGTATTAGCTGCTCAATTAGAATCACATTACGTTGAACAATTTACCGCTAACCAGCAGAAGGCGTCTGATGCGGTCCGAATAACAAAATGGACGGAGGAAGTATAGGTTGAGCTCGGCTAGAGCGGACGGAAAAAGGGTTGAGATTTTTCAAAACTTTGACCACAGGATATTTTTACCCTATACTTCGATTTTGTGTTTTTTTATTTGAGATTTTTGCATTCACAATGTTATTTTTATACAATACCAACTATTATGTATTCTGTGACAATACTAAATAATATAAGTACTAGAAAAAATTCGACTCGCACCAGATCAATTCTCGGACGGGAACCGAACCCGTGACCTTTGGATATCTGGTCCAATGCTCTGACCGCTGAGCTACCGACATCGACATCACTAGCGGCATCGTCGAATTTCTTCTAGTATATCCTGCTCTTACGCTGCAAGCCAGCGTTGTTTCACCAATGTGAGGAATTACCTCGACATTCAATTGAAATAACATTGCAGATATTTTGATAATTGATAAAGATGAAATAGCTATATAATTTTTTAATTAGAGATTTTTGCATTCACAATGCTATTTTTATACAATACTAAATAATATACTAGAAAAAATTCGACTCGCACCTGGTCGACTTCTAGAATTTTTTCTAGTAATTATATTATTTAGTATTCGACTTTGTGACTTTGAATAAATTAAAATGACGCAGTAACAAGCGTTATCAAAAGACGTGTTTCATTTCATTTATAAAATTGAATGATTGATTCATTGAATTTTATGTTTTGATTGTTTCAAAAATAGGACCGTACGTTAGGCATCCAGTGATAGTAAAATGTTAATTGTCAATTAGTGTTTATATAACGCGTTATATAAGCAAGTGTGAAATTGTGTCGAAATAAAATATTCCGTTTTTCTGTTCAACGCGCTCTGAACAAACTGTGTACTCCATCATGATTGTAAGTTGACATAAAATGAAGTCATTTTACTTCGTTCGTAAGCTATTTACGGTGTTACATGTTTGAAGCTGTTACAAAGCGAGGGATCCAAACAAGTGTAGGTACGCTTTCACAGTCAAAAACAAAGCTTTGTAGATTAGGATGAATACACGGGGAAGTCAACTGTGCTTGGACGTTTTACCTATAGATTAAACTTCTCAAATTGTTTAAGCAATTACGACATTATTAAAGTCAATGTTTAGAAATTAGTCTCTACAAAAGATTTGGATATTAATTTTATAAAAACATAAAGTAATAAACTTTATTTCTTCAAAGCAACCTGCTCACAATCCAAGCAAAAACCTTAATATTTTTACAACACAAAAAGCTACGAAACGAAACCAATCCAGCTTAACAAAAGGTAGGTAACACGATTTCATAGCTCTATGGCACAATCAGTGGAACTTATTGGTGAACATCGGGCCGAAATCGTGATCGGACCACCCACCAGCGCTGAGAAGCCAAATAAAATAAAACAACGATAAATAACCGCTCTCGCATAATTGATCACAAATTAAAACTCGCTGCGCGTCCGAAATGTTAAGCGGCGTCGCCTACAGCGAAATTATTATGTGTCTGCGTACGACTTTACGGTTAGGGAATGACACACTCCAAGCGTTTGCGGGACGGGTGCGGGGCGGTAGCTAGTTCCATGCCAGAAGAGGTAAATACGTTAAAAGATTTTGGTCACATAGCTTAATTGGTAGTTAAGCGCATCCGTAACGATCATTTGCGAATGTCAATTTTAACGTAATTGACCTTCATTGATGTGAAAATTTCTCGTTTTGAAAAAAAGCGATTGACAATTCCTACAACAATGGCATAAACGAAAAAATTTACAATCAAAATTGATTGTTACTTTTTGAGGTATTGAGCCTCTTAAAAAAGCGTAAAGTTGTTTTCAAAATCAATACTGGACCACTCTACCAATTATTACGTCCGGAAGTGTTTCTTATTATCGAGATTTAATAACGGTTATTTTTAAAATTGTTTAACACGATCATTTTTAGAGGTGGCCCCGTGACCATAATATCCCTTTTACATTGCAATTTATCAAATGCAATATGAAAAAAAATGGTAAATTCTGTTCACCGCGGTTTTTAAATAAATGTATGAGGGGGAGTGTAAACAGCGATTTAGGTACGTTTTTACGATTGAAATCCCATTCGAAAAACTACATAGGTATAGTGTAAATGGGGTGTAAGTTATGCTGGTGAAGAATAGTTCGTATATCAGCAATTGTATATTTTAGATTAAAAAAAAATACGATTATTTAAATTAAAAGTTGTAATTTAGTTCAAGTTATATTATTCTAAAACCTAGAGAAGTTTTGCGAATTGTCACTTTATTTAATTTAACACAGCATCACGTTGTGCGACTGTTTCTCAAAAGCATTCTGTGTTTCACAGTCTTTATTCTGTATCCACACATGAGCTAACCCATACATGCGATTTTAATGACAGGGATGCCCCAAGAGATTGAATTGTTGGCTCAATAATTCTGATTTCCCCAACGAGTGGCATTAGCTCTACAAACTTTGAAATGTGTATGAAAATACAGTCATCTCGTCATTTAAAATTGAGAAGTTTCAGTCAGATTTTTTTTGTATTATTTTGAAGCTGTTCTAATAATGAAGCTTTTAACGTTGTTACTTAATTAGCTACATTATTTAGAAGTTCTCATTTATATTAGTTAAATTTAAAGTTTACATGTTTTGAAGTAGAATAATAGAATAGAATAGAATAATTATTTATTTTCCATTGGTGCAGATACAATGTTTTTGTGCAAGGTTTACATAATGAACAATAGTTATAACATTTGCATGAACTAGGAAATCCTGTGTTACAGGCGATTTGAGCTGATTTGAGCGAAGTGGAAGCAAAATCATTATAATTTTACATATTTTTATTTTATGTCAATCATTTTTATTATTTTCATTTATTTCGACAACCCTTGCCAAATTGGCTTTTAGTATTTTTTAGTATTTATTTTTTGAACTTAAAGTATTTTGAACCTTATAATTATGCAGTTTAAAGTCGTTTATCCAGTAGGTATCCAATATTTATGAAGGTTATACGAATAACCAAACGCAAACTCTTCTGTTCTTTTGATAAAACAATGGGCCTTATTCGAAACAATATGTCACTGAAAAAAAAAATAGGACTCCGCCACCGTTTGTTTCAAATTTCAGTTTAAATTGTCGTGTGAACGTTTAAAAATCTACTTTGTTTTGATTATTCTTAGAATCAGAAAAATTAATTTATTTTATATGAAAACCGTTCCATTTTAGTTTTTAGGTTTTACCAAATAATCGCTGCCTAAGTATAATGTATAATATAATGTAGTCTTTCGCTAGTACCGATGTACTAACATTACAAAAAACTAATTAAATGTCTCTAAGATAGACAGATCCTCAAAGACTTATATCCTCTGATACCCTAAGAAGCTAAGAGGTAAAGACCTAAGAAGAAGAGGTAAGAGGCTTAGCGGTATAAAAGCTTGTAATGAGTAAACGTACTAATCATGTACAATATTACCTTTCTTAGCAGTCGGATAGACTGAAGATGTCTTACAAGTAAATCAATGCCCAAGGCTTTATATACTTATAGATGGAATTCACATATACTACGGTAATAAAATGTTCAGAACAAGGACTTATATAAAGAAGACAAAATTTTAGGATAAGTTTAGCTTAGTTTCAATAACAAAAAAGTTATCTTGTAAGCAAAGGACTGAAACTTTTGGTTTAAATATCTGAACGTATGTGTTGGCACTTTAAAAGCTAGCCAATCCCATAAAGATATAGGTACTTTGATAGTAAATTACGGAGACAGATCGCTTAATAATATATATTGGTAGTAGTGAAAACTTTATTGCCAAAGCATACTAATATGGCATAGAAAAGAACGCATTAAAATATTTTTTGAATAGACTAATAGGCATGATGAAATAAATAATTCTATCTTCATCGAGTAGTATCTAACTAAACTACTAAAAAGATTTACGCTACGGTGGGTTTACTGAAATGCCTCAGCCAACATAATGGACAAACACGCTTAGCATGCATACGCTGCCAAATGAAGCAGAAAACTGATTCTTACGTCCACAGTAAAACTTTCAATTTACTAGACGAAAATAGCCCTTATTGCAATGCAATAGGAGAGGATTTACGTTATAGGTTACGTGTGATGCGTCGTCTTTTGTACATACTATCCAATCTCCATAACTCAAGTAGTTCTGGCTACTTTGTTTTCTATTTCATGAGATCTGTGAGTGTCCACGATTATGGAATATTTTATCAAGAATTTACATTTGGAAAACAAGCTATAGATAAAGAAAAATATTAGAAATTCATAATAGCCAGATTCGAATAGTTTTTCTATTAGAGAAGAACATTAATTTCTTAATTAAAATATTTCAATAATTATAAGTTTTTATTATTACAGCGAAACCTTAATTCGTGGAATCAAAAATTGTGTTAATTCTAAGCACTTCTACGTAATATTTGTGCTGTCAAAACTTTGTTATCAAAGACGTCAATGAACTACACACAAAATACTAGCAGCAGCCCGCGACTTCGTCCGCGTGGAGGGACTCTTTGAACAGGATAAAAAGTATTAGTCCAGGTTTCAAACTATGTGTGCCAAACTTCATCTAAATCCGTCCAGCCGTTTATTCTTGAAAAGGAACAAACACACACAATAGTACATTATGAGACAAGTTAGCTTAGGTTGCTCTTTAAGGTCAAAAGAAATTATTTAAAAATGTTATTACGATCTGCAAATGTGATTGTGAAAACAAAACTTATAAATATTATTTCAGACCCTATACCACTATACGCTTTAGTACTAATATAACTAATATAATATTTTAGAGGTCAATTCGATAAGGTATGTAAAATGTTTGCAGTGAAAATAAGTGGCATTGTTTAAATTTCCATAAAAAATAAATGATCTGTTTTCTATAGAATTTCTATGCTAAGGCTACTTAGATAACCCTATACTTTTGCTGCAGAGTCCATATTAGTCACTCAGTACCTCTCACAGATTCGATGACCGTTGCCTGTGAGACAGACCACATTAAAATTCATTGAGAACTACTGTAATATGGCGACGTGATAAGATTACTGCCGATGTCAACTTTCAGGCAGGAATACGAAAATCTTACACCGATTTAACTCCTTATAAGAACTTATAAATATGTAATGGGCCGTTCCTTTGGCCACCGATGTGTTTATTCGACAAAGAAAAACGGTGCAGTATTTTAAACGTATACGTGTTTACTGTTATCTCTATTAATTTTTAAAGACGGCTTTATTGGCCGCGTTTAGATTATATTGTATATCAATTAATTATTAAATTTCTGGACTTTAAATTTAACTACCTACTTAAATAAATATTTTTATTGCATATGTATGTAATATAATTATATATTTATATTATAATATATATTTAATTTATGTTATTATTTTTCATATCCGCTTTATTGCCTGCACATTTTTCATTGTCACATCCTCTCTGGTTGACTGGGAGAGAATGCCTTTTTCGCATTAAGTCCGCCATTTGTTGTATTTTTTTAAATAAACAATAAAGATTAAATAAATAAATTTAGTTCTATAGCTTTTAATTTGGAATCATACTTTTACAACCAAATTTTTTTTAACACTTAAATGTGTTACAAGAGAATTCAAAACTATCGAATTACAAGATGTGATCAACATTTCATTTTAATACTTTCAACACTGAATTTATTGTAGACTATTAAATTTTTATTATCAGTTTACTCACATTAGGTTTAATCGAATTCAATCTTCTGCATAGCATCTTTACAGTTTTCGATATAACATCGCCCACGCTTAAAGGAACATTAAGTGGCATATTATCGCTTCCAAGAACACATTAAACAGCTGTAAAAACAAAAAGGGCCAAAGAGAGTCAAAGGGAGTATTAAAACAAGAAAAAGTTAAAATAATATAATGTAAAAATAATGTTAATGGGAAATGGCATGATAGCAATCATCATAACTTTTATAAATGAAATATTTCTAAATGGTCTTTTAGATTGGGTTGTAGATTTTTCCAAATACGAACAAGTTGTTTTCAACTTCTCGTATTTTACGAAAACATACCACATACAAAACGATATGTTCCCGCTCAGGGTTTGCGAACCGATGGCGTAGCTTCTTTGTCATTCACAAGTGCTTGTAACAGCCTAGACTGAATAAATATTTTTTTGATTTTGATTTTGATATCAGACGCCCAAAAATGCATTTCAAAAGAGCATGAGAGTATTTCTTATCTTCATCGTAAATCAGTATCAAAAAGCTAGTTTTAGCATAAGAGATGCAAAACTGAGAACTATCCATCCAAGTTATCGGAATAACTGCAGCTGTTAGCCGGACGCCCCTTATCTCACGAAATAATGTAGTTTTATTTTTAGTTTTGTCCTTGCCGCAGCCAAGAGCGTCATTCGCGTTCTATCTCCACCACAAATCAAAACCTCTGGTCCCAGATAAAACGGCAAAAAAATCAAAAGCAATCTTAAACCGCTCCGCTTACGACCGGTTTTTCGTTAAAACAGATAACAAAGGTACAGTAGAGCTGTAGTGACCAAAATTTATGATATCAAAGAGACTTCTACTTTTGTACCTAACATAATAAGATTTGAGATACCCGCTCTTGTCTGCCCTACGGCTATTACGCATTTTTGCTTGCCTAAATTTCAGATTTTATCATAGAGTCACTTGACATGATAATGAGATCAAAATCTTAAATGAAATACCTCGTTATAAATATAAATGACATTATATTACAGTAAATAGGATCACTAATAAATAACTGTTAAGATTTGCAGCTTATTAAAAGAGGTAAGTAAACAATAATAAAAAACCGGCCAAGTGTACGTAAGGTTCCGTACCAAAAAACGGCAAAAAAAAATCACGTTTGTTGTATGGGAGCCCCACTTAAATATTTATTTTATTCTGTTATTTATTGTTATAGCGGCCACAAAAATACATCAGCTGTGAAAAATTCAACTGTCTAGCTATCACGGTTCATGAGATACAGCCTGGTGACAGACAGACAGTCTTAGTAATAGGGTCCCGTTTTTACCCTTTGGGTACGGAACCCTAAAAAACGTATGCTATGCAAGTGAAAAAAAATATATTCTGAATTTTATTGGATCGGTGTGCTTCTCATTTTTAAACCAGCCAGATCGTACACGTAAATATCATTGGAAATAATGTGCTGTGCATTGCAAAATAATATAAAGTTCGCGCCTGTTTAGCAAAGTCCTTCTTGCCAATCGTGACTGATTTAGAACTTTATGCTATAAGCTAATTTCGTCTACATGTCCTTTACCCCATTTGTTTCAAGTCATTACCGGTAGGTACTCATGGTAATGAGTCATATTACATTATGAGTCCAAAATACATCAATTATCCCGTTTGAACTTAAATCGCTTGGTCACGTAAAACATGACTGTGCCGGCTGGCTCTATGCAGTCATGCCTTATCGTAGCGTACCAATCTAATGCGAACACTATTTCGTTATTTTTGCAGAAGTAATGTAGATGAGGGAAGAAATATTGCCAAGTACGCTATTAAACATTATTTATGGACAGTACCTACACCGTTTTGCTCGGTGTTGAAATTATTAATGGTACATTTCGATGTTGTTTGCGCTTTGGTATAAACAAACACGTTAAGCGGTACACTTTGAAGATGTTTTATTAAAAAATCTATTAGGTATATTTAAGATTAATTGTGTGAAACATGAAACTCTAAGAAAACACATTTTCTATTATAAATATCAGGAGTAGATAATGTAAAATAATAGCAATACAATTAAGTATAAGGCATTGCATATTTATGTTTGACATCTAATAAAAGTTTCCCTCACTAGTCTTTTTTTGCAGGTGGGTAGTAAAATTATTTTGTATAAAGCCTACATTGTAATGCCGCCTAATGTAAAACATTAAGTAAAAACAAAAATAAACGCTAAAATCGGAGAAATACTGTTAGCCTCTACTTTTCAGGCTGTTCTCTCATTTTATTTCAGCTACTGCTTTATTTGTAGACTGAATGACTAAATTAAGGCAACCTGAAGAATTTCCCATTTTTCCAACATATAAATAAATATAAATATAAATATTCATATAAATATTTGACAACATCACATACATTGCTCCGATTCCAAAGTAAGTAGCTAAAGCACTTGTGTTATGGAAATCAGAGACAACGGTGGTATCACAAACACCCAGACCTGAGTCAATATAGAATAGTTCATTTTCTACATTGACCCAGCCGGGGATCGAACCCGGGACCTCAGAGATGGCGACACCTTGAAAACCGGCGTGCAAACCACTCGACCACGGAGGTCGTCAACAAAGGGAGAGTTACTTTTTTATTACATTATTTAAACATATCATTGTTAAGTGCTTTCGCACATACATTGGTAGGTAAGTACTTACTTCAACTAGAGTTATTTTTTTTTTACCTCAAAATAGCAATGAAAAATTCAGCACGAAAATATAATAAAATATATGATTTGAAATGTTGTATCGAAATCGAAGAGATCATGTTCAAAGATAGCCTTTATCTTTTTTTTTTTACAGATTTGAAGATAGAGTATGTGCAATATAAAAAACATGTGGAAAAGCCAATCTTAGATTTAATTTTTACAGAACTACTTAATATAAAATGTTATTTAAAAAAAACATGTAAATATTACATTATTTTATGATTGAGAATATATACTAAGCAAAAACATAAAACATAATCTCGTATATTTTCTATAAAAAAAAATACGAAGTTGCGTCTAATTTTAGACTAAATCATTTCCAATAGATTCCATATTACCGACTTGCTTTTTTAACCCATATAATCTAGTTTACATTACAAAGCAACTGTAGGAGCGATTTTTTTTAAATAATATGTATATTTAAGAGTTGTATGAATTATTTCGCATTTTGTGGAGTTGTGCGATCTGTATGTCCCTTTTGTACGCGTGCTTTTATGTGTATTTTTAACCGACTTCAACAAAAGGAGGAGGTTCTCAATTCGATTGTATGTTTTTTTTTTTTAATTCGTTCAATTCGATTGTATGTTTATTTTTTTTGTTCGCGCGTATCTTCGACATTTGTGGACCGATTTAGATGATTCTTTTTTTGTTCGATTGAGTTTTCTTGCGAGATGGTCCCATTTTTTTTTCAAATCGGTTCAGTAGTTTACAAGTAGGTAATCCTGAAAATACTATGATATTAAATCAACTATCTTGACAATTTTGTTATTTATGAACCGAATTAGATGATTTTTTTTGTTGGGGAAGGGATACCTTTGTGTAGTATTTTTAACCGACTTCAATAAAAGGAGGTATTCAGTTTGTATGTATGTATGTTTCTCCGCGATTATCTCACGTTTGGCTGAGCCGATTTTACTACCTAAATAATATACCTACACTACCTAATACAGTAGGTACTTACACTAAACATAAAAAAATTAAAAAATTGTTTAAAAAACAAAATAAACCGACTTCAAAAAACCTGCCTCTAAAAAGCAAGAAATAATATACAAATCATTAGATACGCATTATCATTGTTATAATAAAACACGTCAATTGAAGACGGGTGGGGCTTTTAGAATAAAAAAAGAAAGATGTACTCCAGTCCAGCCCCACCCGACTTTAATAGACGTGTTTTATTATAACAATGATAATGCGTATCTAATGATTTGTATATTATTTCTTGCTTTTTAGAGGCAGGTTTTTTGAAGTCGGTTTTTTTGTTTTTTAAACAATTTTTTTATTTTATCGTTGTTGTTTCGCTAACTGAATGCCCCCTCTTAACCCGATTCAGTTTGTAGTTTACTAGTTTATTCATATTCCTAACTCACAAAAAAAAATTTTTCTACAACCTACAACTTAAAGTTTAAACACAACCATCTTTAATTTCGCTATATCATTTCATTCACATCAAGTATAGCTCGACCGATAAATGAATATCCAATAATTGTGATCAACGATTAACGATCTTCAGTGTTGCTAGTATGTAGAAGATAAATTACTACACATCACAACTAAATTGATATTTTATGTAAATTAATATCCAAAAATAGCTTTGGGAGTAGAACTAAGCATTTGCTGCTTGGATTAATGAATTAAAATATAGATAAGTTTTTTATATAAGTAAATCATATAAATCATATACATTATAAATCCATTCCGTCAAAACGTTCTTATAGTTTCTTTGCTTAAAGTGATAGCTTTCAAAATAAAGTTATTGTCTTTAGGAACCCGATCAAGAGCCCTTTCTAGTTTTGTGTTTTTTTTATTATAATTAACCTATGTTATTTGCAAGTCATACGGAATGTATCATTAGACTTTTGCTCTACTTATATTTAATCTATTGACCATCAGGCATTTTTTAATGTCCCCGCTGCTGGGGAACAGGCCTTCCTTATGGGTGGATAAGGAGGATAAGCCATAACCCACCACGCGGGCCCAAAGCGGATTGGTGGGTGATTTAATTTATTGCTTTCTTCATAAAGAAGCGTATTTTGTATTTAATCTAGTTCTTAAGTTTGTAATTTTATGAATTATAACTAAATGATATTAAGTGCACATCAAATTATGTTCAGTTCATGGAAAAAATATATGCTGTAAGTTATCCGAATTTTAATATTACACTTTTTCATTTAACTTTTTCGCATAGTACTGCTACAGCACTAAAGCACGATGATTTCCTATCGTAACTCAGTCGTATATAAATCTAACACATACAGTCAGATCGTACAATATACAATTCACAGCGATCTTGCACTGTGATAATTTATACAGATAAACAGACACAAAAGCGTGGCTGAACAAGTTACTCCGCTCTCAGTCCGTATTATAGCATCTGGGTCACTCAATTATATGCATTCAGACCCGCAGCGAGCTAGATGCGATCAGATATGCATTATATTTCGTCGCTTCATACTCAGATATAAATAAATATATAATTATTTATGGTTTACTTGTAGTACCTTCCAGGTACTCGGCAGACTCGCACTATTTTAAAGAGTATGAAAACTACTAGTTTTAGAAAAGTGTTCCAGTGACCACTTCCGGTAATTACGTCACCAACACCCCACCCCAGCTTACTTGGTCACCGGTATTGTGATCGTACCTCATTCTTTTTTGGTGCGCGGCAGTGTTCGCACGTCTCACTCACCACGCCAAAGTGTTGTATATCTATCTACAGTCTACTAAAAAAAGTATTTTATACGAATTTAAAATACAACGAAAAGAAAAATTATTATCATGAAGAAAGTTCGGTTCAACTTTTACAAGGTTAGTGAAACTTTACTTTATAATGAGTGTCTATGCTAGGGGTTAACCGTGAGTTAACACAAATAGCATAATTTTGCCTAAAGGTTATCTGTGAGCTAAAACAATGGTTAACATAAACTATTAATAATTAATATCTATCTAAAATACCGCCTAGGGGTTGACTGCGGGTCAACACAATATGGGGTTTACTTAAACACCGCGACACATGCGCGGTGGGGCTCCTGTTTTGCTTTATCCTTGCTCGGGGTTAACCGTGAGTTAACACATGTAGCAAATTTTGCCTAGGGGTTAGCTGCGAGCTAACACAATGGCTTAGTTACCGCCTAGGGGTTGACTGCGGGTCAACGCGTGGCGTGTAAACACTGATCTGTTTGACAGATTTTGATTAGGCACTTGTGCCTTCATGTACGACTAAGGGCTATTTTGAGTACTCCGATTTAGAGGAGCTTGTCTTACTTCATCTCCAACCGAACCAGTTACAAAAACATTTTAGCTGTAACTGCATCCCCGACACACTAACAATTTTCGCAAATGGCTCCATCTCCTCAGGTAGATAGAGCTAGATCCATAGCTACAAAGAGCTATTAATGGCGCACCTGCGTTTGTAGAGGGTATTGTAGCTGACCTCGCTAATCTTTAAATTATAATTAAGATTTCTGTTGTCATGCCAGAGTCTAACCTAGCCAACAACAACTGGGCATTGACATTTCCGTGTAAAGCCAGGCGATGACCGCCTTAATAAAAAGCGAGCAATGTAACTGTCATTAAATGTCGCCTCTTCAGCGACCTCCATTGTAAAATATATAATGCCCAACCTGGATAAATCAGTTTAGCAAGAATCGCAAGTTATCCAAGATTTATAGAAAAGTCGAACTTTTCGGTACCAGGTTGTTCGATAAAACTAAAGCTAAAGCCAGCAAAAGTCGGGGTTACAATCCAAAGCCACAAATATAATGTGAACGCATCGACTCACTTCAGGCCGTGCCATAAATAGCAACCAGGTCAACTGGGCCAGCCACTGCCTAATTTTCGCTCGGCGAAAAAGGGGGGGCGAGGAGGCGTCCAGGGACCGCTAGCAAGCCGCTACAACAACCGGAGCAGCCAGAGGCTTACTCGAGCAACTCTACAGCCTCCGCCATCGCAGCGTCGATAGAGTGCATCCAAGGCCCCACACATCATCCTAAATAAGGTACATGCTGGCTGCATTTAATACTTTAATACTTATTGGCTTATTTGAAATAGTCAATATTAATAGTAAAGGTTGCACTAAAATGGGGTTTTGCCCTTTGCTGATAAAGTTACCAAATTTTTATATAGTGTTCTATAGACAGAACATGATTTTATTATATTTACATATTATATGTAATCTTATATGATTAGAATTGGGAGCAATTCAAAAATGTTAACTGGGTAAAGATCAGTTGCTTTATATTTTGTCCTTAGTAATTTTAATAATGACAAAATAATGTTTAATTTAAAGCATCTGGCCAGTTTATTACTTTAGATTAGTTTAAACTAAGCACAACTTTACTTAACATCTTAAACATCCATTTAAGATGGAAAATTATCAAACTGCAGATAAACTGCTGACTGATAAGCTGGTAACACAACATATAATCTGTAACATTGATTGGACATATAAGCTTATTTATTTATTTGTCCCTGTAAGTATCACAAAATAATGAGATTATTAAACATTATTTTTGGGATTTTAGCATTTTTACAATGCAATTTTTGCTAGTTATTATTTAAAAATTAAAAGTTTTTATGATTTGATTTATCTTAATACAAGTTCTTACTTTGACAGTCAAGCATGCCATCGGGCTTTCAATAGGTTCGTGTCCTAGTAAGATAAACTTCCCTAACAAGTGTTAATTTAGAGAACATTTTATGTATTCGTAGGGTATTGTATTAAGTTTAAGTATCAAAAAGGCTTTAACTTTCTAATAAATTATGCTTTGTTGAGTGTCTTAGAGCCTACATTATGCAGATGTGCAAGTTCTTAGACTTTGATGTTAATATCAATACATGACCCTATATCTACTGATTAAAAACTAAATTGCATAATTATATTAGATATGATACCTACCTACGTACGTAGGTATCATCTCTTAAAGAAATTCAAATTACAATGTAAAGAAATTCTCAAATATTTTTGGGACATTACAGCTGTTTGCCCAGCTACAAAGTATTATTGTAGCCAATGGCTACACACAAAAGTTTAAGATAGACAAAGTTTTTTACTTTGCAATGTCATACTGAAATAGTGATCATGATACCGTTATAAATATTCCTGAGATAATATAAAAATATATATCCTGGTGGTTACAAAACATTTTCATAATTTTCAATATAATAATAGTAAGACCATTACCATTCAAATTTTCACATAACTAGCAATTTCAGCTGTCTTTTTGACACCAAAAATATTTGCCAAAATCTAGTCTAACTGTTTAGTATTGTTAGGCTTAAATAATACAACATCCATTCATTTTATGGTTAATTTAATCTTATTGGGTGCATTGCCCTCATCTTAATAATTAATCTACGATATTTGGCAGTGGTGCCATAACCGTAATCATATGGTTAGCATACATGTCGTATCCGTACATAAAAACGATGAAAAGTCGCGGAGCTGATTAATAATATGGAGAACTAAACAGAGACACAGAGTGTTAATTATCTGAGCTTGCATTTTCTCAAATAACCACAATATTAATTGAGGTTTCAAATTAGGTTGATTTCTTTGCGTCCCACACCATGGCCAAATTGTAGATTAAGTACCTACATGTCATGGATCAACATCAAAGTATATTATACATATATATTTCTTCCTCCGTTTATCTATTTCACCTACTCACGATAGTAACAAAAATTAAATAAGACTATGCTTGCGTCATTTTATTTTTTCCTATGTGGCCATCTCAACTCTGGCCCCTTCTAAAATATGTCTTAGTCTAAAACATATTTTAGTTAAGCAACTAAGTATTATGTTCATTTTAAAACCTGAAATAAACTTAATATTTTCAATACAGGCACCATCAGTAGCTTAGCTTTACAAACCACACAGTCTGCGCGCGGCCTTCATGCAGAAGGCAATACTAGCGGCGCGGCGGCCGCAGATAGAGCTGATGATGGCCTCACTTCCAGCGAGCTTTAACTTTGGAAAGAAATTTTTTTTCAGGCAAAAATTGATCCATATCATAATTCAGTTCAAGATGTAATACTCTTTTTAAGTGATCAATTTGATAAATGTTTGTTAAGCACTTATCATGCCCTTATTAGGAACTGACGGAAACAGAACTTGATTGGAGCTGATGAAAACGTAAAACGCTTACAAAATAGTTTTCAAGAGAACTCTTAGACCAAAATATTGGGATATATAATATAATAGATTTCAAATTGGTATTAAAATATATACTTAGGTAGGTAAATCTAACTAAATGCTTACCGAAGACACCTACTTTTTATTTTGTGCCAACAAAATAAGACTTTAGTGTTCTTTAGTATCCACGAAGTCCAAAATACTTTTCATTAAAACTATAAATATTTATAAACTAAACATCGAAAAATTCACTGCCATTTTAGATATTATTAAATTAAAACCTCAGCTCCAGGTCGTGAACAATATCATTGTTATATACTCTCTTACCTATTTCCCTTTTTTTTTTTTGATGACCATAAAAATATATGTACGGCTGTAATGCTACAGGGCTATTGGTCAGTGACCAGGGACACAAGGCCGAATAACATGAATAATCTCATACCTATGTAGTATATTATTTAACATACATTATCTCTTATTTACTCATAAAAACCTTACAGAGGCGCCCGCCACGTCGGTCGGTCGCAATCAATTTGATCGGTAGATCAAGCAAAGGTTGTCCGACGAGCGTGGGATTGACACATCAGTCCTCAATTTTTACCTAGTTTTCAGTGCTCATGGCCGGCGAAAAGCAGCCACGTCTGCCATCTCGCTTCTGCGGGTCTCTATAGAATAGAGAGACACCTTCGGAGGAACAGCGGACTGGACGGACAGGTCTTATGTATTTGTTCGATTTTATAATTGACAAATTTCGGGAAATAATATTTTTTATTTCTAATAATAATTTTATAATAACAATCAATTCACTATTACTTTTTCAAATACCAAATCACTGGCATTATTGTAATTTTGAGATAATTAATAATTATCAACATTATGATCAAATAATAACGCTTTCAATTGATTACATTATATTCTAAGAATCTATTGTTTAGCAAAACTTCTCTTATATCTCTAAACATCTACAAGTAAACCATAAATAATTATATATTTATTTATATCTGAGTATGAAGCGACGAAATATAATATAAGATCAAACGAACTTCTAGAAGTGAAGTTCGATCGATATTATATGAGTCGCTTCATACGAAAGATATAAGCTTCCCACCCACCCCTTTGTACCCTTTAGTCAGTTTTGCTAATTTATTTGTATCTCTAAAAGAATGAGGTACGATCACAATACCGGTGACCAAGTAAGCTGGGGTGGGGTGTTGGTGACGTAATTACCGGAAGTGGTGAAACACTTTTCTAAAACTAGTAGTTTTCATACTCTTTAAAATAGTGCGAGTCTGCCGAGTACCTGGAAGGTACTACAAGTAAACCATAAATAATTATATATTTATTTATATCTTTCGTATGAAGCGACTCATATAATATCGATCGAACTTCACTTCTAGAAGTTCGTTTGATCTTATATTATTAGTGCATGTTTATTTTAGGTACAGGGGGGTTACTTCTGGGGACACACTAACGGCA
The DNA here is from genome assembly GCA_950108535.1 of Agriphila straminella. Lineage (NCBI taxonomy): Eukaryota > Metazoa > Arthropoda > Insecta > Lepidoptera > Crambidae > Agriphila > Agriphila straminella. Next base: position 10,085,881 of record OX467316.1, read on the forward strand.
AACGTTATTGATTATTACGTTAATGGACGCTAAACGTAGGTAACACGAATTAACGGGATAATTTTTCAAATGTCGTTTGATGTTAGGCGATAAATAAGCGATAACTCGGGTGGCGGTCTTTTTTATTACTGCTTGTTGTGGCCACTCACATATTTGTGCATGCATCATGATCGCGTCCGTTTCATAAAAACAATCTTTGCTCTGTGGTTTCAGGTATCGAGTAAACGTCAAAACGGTACAATGGAAACCACTGCAAACGTTTTCAATGTACCAAAATAACAGATTTTTGAGTTTATTCGATCCTGATGTGAACTTGATCTCGTTAATTCCTGTCAAGAGTAGGGGGGCAGACCATCACAGGCAAAAGAAACAATCTTTATAAAGTCACATATAATTTGCATAATAGCAGGTTTTTGATTCTTAGAATTGTGAATCAGCGGAAACGATTATTGCTAATCGATTTCTTCGAAATGTAGATTTTGTTTTTTTAAAGGACCCGGTATAAGTATAATAAATAAGCCCAAATTCCCAGGGCTTCAATTAATTAAAAATAACGGTTTCAATTGCTCCATTTCATGAGCGTTACACTTACTAAACCACGTATATCGTGTTACACATACCAATTTCATGAGCTTCCTAATTAATATTATAACAAAATACAACATACCTACTCTAATAGCCCCTCTGTAATTAACGTTGTAACAACCAAGGAAATATGTACACGCAATACACTTTTTCAATAACATTTCTTAGGACGGGTCCAATATTCCCATCGTTACAACATCCTTTGTTCGGTTACCAAACTATCAGTTTTTGTGTAGACTCGGACAAAAACCTGATGAACAATGATGCTAAGCGCCGAAATCGAACGAGGGTATCAACATCAAAACAACGCCGTACAAACTTTAACCTCCGACCTTAGACTCGTAGTCTCATTAAATAACTTGCCTTCGGGCGCTCACCGATTCATTTTATTATGTTAATGGAATCAAATTCAAAATTAAATCAGAAGATGAAAAAATGGCTGCCGCGCTTGTAATGATTAAATACGCTTCACTTCCTGTGTTCTTTTTCCACGTAGGTAAAAAAAAATGGTTGGAAACTTTCATTGGGGGTCGAGCACCGAGTGATTTTAACGAGCTTTATTCGCTGACTTTTTATTTCAGCGATTTTTATGAAACTAATGAATGTCAAAGAAAATTTGAGTTACCTTGTCGATTGATGCACGTTTGGCTGTGAATTACCTTATTATTAATAAAAAAAAATATTATTTATTCTTAATATTTACCTATATTTCACCGAGATATTAACTATCAATCATTATATTTTTCTAACAAATAGTTAAGTAATATCCTTCCATTATTGAATTGAGAAATAAATACTTGAATATTGAAATCCATAGACGTTTAAAACAAAAAGTCTCCAAACATTTTACATACCCAGAAGCCATTATTTATATTGTCCTTGGAATTACCTGAAAAAATAAATACACCATTAATAATTTGTTTTCTTTATAGCCATCCAAGATTTATAACTACGATTTTAATATAAAAGACTTTTTTGTAAATCCTTAACGAAAACAAATGACAACCGGCACGTCCCGCTCCCATAGCTTCGGGTCAAAAGATTTTAAAATTGATCAAAAGTCAATTATAATCACATTACGTGGCGTCTTCGAGGATCGTGCGTTAAATTTAATTAAATCTACGCTACCGGTTAGGAATTTGTAAGTTCCTGAACTAGGAATCACTTGAGGCATCGTAAGTTATAATGCGCGTGGGCATATTTAGTCACGGAGCCGGCTCGTCCCACCTTCACTATAAATAGTTGTGTTCAAAATATCGAGCGTGATGGTATCGATTTAATAATATCGATATTTGATTCAACTTTAAAGTTAAGTTCTAAAGCTGATAAGTTTCTTGCGCCCGTGCTTCTTGTCAGTTAGGTCTTAAGAAAAATATTTCCGAATCAAAACCGTTTAATTATTAAGTTAATTTTAATAAAGGTTGTTTTGACTTTTGCTTTAACTGACTAACTTTTAAATTGTAATTACTTTAGTGATGCTGAAAGAAAGTGTTACTTTTCACAGTTCTTAATTAAGTAAAACTCGGTGATTTCAGTTGATTTACTAAGGAATCAAGGAATCAAAAGTTCTTATGACGCCAACTTAACACGCTGGCTCTTTAATTTTTAATTTACGTTGATAATCTGAAACAGATAAATAATGTGGTATTTACGCCACCCATCAAAACTACTTAGGTTTTCAATTAGACTTTACAAATGATTAATTATCGATAAAAAAGCGCTAATTGACTAAAATTTGCTTGCCAAGTCGACCCGTTTAAATACCACATCGGATTTGTTTTGCAAACAAATGACTGCCTTCCCTTAAAATTTACAGATCAGTAGAAAGTCGTTCTTATCGATATTAGCCTACCCAACACTATGAAGTATACAATCTTAACTATTACTCTTCCAACCGGTTCTGATGCACCGAGCGAAGCCACTTAAGTGCCGGTCATTTAGTGAAGATATACCTTTTCTTTGTTAAAGTGCAATATTCGTTAAGATAAAGAGGTTCTAGCTTAACACAAAGATCATCGCACACTGTACCTCCTTTTAAATTTCACTAAATAAAAATAAACAAACCTCATTCACCTTAAAAAGTTTTATTCACTAGAGTTTCATATTAAATCGTATATCTCTTATCAATAAGTGTTACCGCAGGCAGGCGATATATTTCAGGATCCCTTAAATTACATTTCAGTTTGCCAGACCGTAATGTTTTTGCTTGGATAACAATCCAGAGTTTGATATAGAACTCGAAATAAAAACTTCTCACCAGAGCGTCACTCGATTCCAATGAAAATTTTGTTTTCAGTATTCGAGCATTTGGTTTAATAAATGCCTTTATTGCAGACGTCATTCATTTTTTTTTATTAGCAAAATAAATGGGGATAAACGTATTTAATGAAAATCGAATAAGAATGAAAAGTGTCACCAAATTCAGCAAGCAATAAAACGACCTTGTAACTATTTTGAATTAATGCATAATTTGAATCACGTAAACTTCTTAACATGACGATCAGCCATGCGAAAAGACAGAGCTACGTTGAGTATGCAATGTCACCTTAATAATGTACATACAACAAACAACTTTGTTTTATCTTCACGACTGCACGTAATTGCTGAAAATGTATTCTAACTTTCCCCATAACGAGACAATATTGGCTGGTAGTCTCATGTTTAACAAAAACAACTGCTTATAAGTTAAGCCTGCCTTTGTATGATACAAAAACAAGAACTTATATCCCCAATGGAACAGTTGTAAAGACTTTTATGTCATCTTCCACTCTAAAACTTCACGAAGACATGCAGAATTGCAGACTAAAAAGTTGTCGAGTCACTTTATAAAATAAATGTCTCGATTAAGTTTCAAAATAAGGCAAACTCCTGTGAAGTTATAATGGTGTTTCTTAGCGGGACGTGTTGAATTAAGCGTAGATGTAAATGAAATTTTAATAAACATCACCGAATGATATTACACTTACAGTTACGTTTTTGAATTCTTAATGAATTTGCAGAATGTTAATCGTTACACCAGTTATATTTTTAGGATATATGGATGTATCAGCCATTTGTTATGTTATTTTGACTACCTGCATCTGTACCAATTCGATTCGCATGTCGTTTGCTATTATTATTTAAAAGTTTAAACCATATGTGATCCCAAAAGTTTACTATCACAACGATACACAATGGGCCTTTTTAATTGAAAATTACGATCTGCTCAAATTTGTTTTGACAGATGCCATGAGATTCAATAACACACACCAAAAACATCGACTTTAGTCTCTCCTCTTTCTGGAGGTCGGTTTTTTGCCCGCTGTTTTTCAAAGCACAGGTGAAGCGCGGCCCCATACTTAGTCGGCGTTAACCTGTAATCTAAATTCATTTCTCGATCCGACCCACCGAGGCCATATCTCTGTTTTTATTATAGCGTTAAGGCCCATTTACAGGTTTTTTTATTCGAAACAAATTACCCATTATTCTCATGATGCCCCGATCTTATTATCCGACGACAAACGAGTCCTTTTCGGAGCGTGTTTTACAAAAATATTGTATGGAAAGCGATTTTAAAACGACAATCGACAGTATCGTAAAGCATCGATTAAATCGATTTGTGTTCATTGAGTCGGGTAATTGCAATGATTCCTTCGAGGAGACTGAATTTATTTGGTTTTGCCACGAGAACGCTTCATTGTCTCTGTTATTGCATATTGGGGTTTATCAAATATGTATAAGGTCGAATCCAGACTGAGGCGCCGCCTCGTGTCATGCCATGTCTCGCTCGTCTCTCACAGAATATTTTAATAACATTAGCTTATTTTACGTAATTATATATTATTACTAGGTGTAGTAAGAAGTCCCGTTAGAAAATTAATTCAAATAAAAAAATATTAGAACTGTAGGTAATATTGCGATTTATAAGTTAAATACTGTCCCTTGAGAGCAGTAATTCAATCTTTATGAAAAAATCATTAGCGACTACACTTGGATGGCAACAAATTTGATTGCTCTCAGTGATTTTTCCTTTTGATCAAAGATTTTTCATTGAAATCAATTAAAATGTTCGCATAAGAACTAATTTGTGTCACAGGCAAAAAGCGTCGACAAAAACTGTTTTTTATGAAACATTAAGCTGTTATTTGCAACTAGGGTTGGCAGGCTGCCTTTCTGAGAATTATTTTCTACCCTTGACGCAAAAAGAGGGCGTTATAAGGTGTCATAAGGTATACGTGGTGTCTCTCTGTCTGTTTGTCTGAGGCAACGTAGCTCCCAATCTAATGGACCGATTTGGATGCGGTTTTATTTATTTGAAAGCTGACGTGATCGAGATGATTTTAACTAGGTATAATTTATGAAGATCTGATCAACCGTTTGATGATCATCAGCCCATTCCCTACTTTACAAAAGGGTCATATCAATTACTATCACAGAACCGATTTATTTGAAAGGTGTACCAGTACTTCGGTGGTATTTCCATAACACGGTAACCTTGAGCTGAAGCTGCAGCATCCCCAACCCCTCAGCAACTCACAGCAGATAAAGCATGTGTGGGCTAATTGAAGGATTTTCTATTGATTTCATCCCGAAAAAAACTAACGTTATGTATTAGTGTTGATCGTCACGTGTTTATAGTCTACTAGTAATTGACCGAGCGAGCGAAGCGTCTCAGTTTCAAGATTAGGCAAAAATTATTTTGTCCGTCTGTCTGTTCTCGTCGTCTATATGTTCTTGATGAAAATTAGCACACAAGTTCCTTGATTTTTTTACCCTAATTTTTTTGTACCTAATATCAATATTTTTTTGTTTAAATACAGTTATCTTGGCGCAGCCTGTATTTCTTAATTGCTGTTATCAGCTAGTATAGGTATTAGATTGAAAAATGAAAGAGTTAGGAGCACATCAATTTCCCACAAAAGTAAAAATATTTTCAATAACTGTAGTAGTAATAATAGATTTGTCATTTATTTTGACTGCAAATAAATAATTTTACAAAATTTATAAAAAAGTAATAAGTTCTAACAAATAAACACTATATTAGATAATTTAGTATTCAGACTTTTGACCACTATTTATAAAAAAATATGGGTGTGTATTTGTCAACCCTATTTTAAGAACGGAAAAAGCAAGTGGCGATGCGTGTCGGCAAGTCCCATTACCCACCATTACAAAAACATTTGGAGCCGTGAACCTAACTACTAAAAATTACTGAACTCCATCCGTTTGTCATTTGACAATCGGCTAAAGACAGTAATAACAGCTAAAACCATTACGTTAATACGGGAAATGGACCATGACAGCTTACGTGAAAGCTACGGGATTAAATTTAATCAACGGTTTTACCATTCGCCCGTAAATAAACTTTCGTGCGTTGACATGTGAAGGAATTTATAAATACCTAATTAGAATAATTATTGAGATTGACCGCTGTGAGTCCATAAGAGTTAAGGAATATTTTACGTTATGAGAGGAGCAAACGAGCATATTTCTTTGTTATATTCGCATGCGCGATGCTGTTTATGATGTTATTTTAAAATTTATTTTTATTATAATTCACGATTACGTTCTCTTGAATTTTGGAAATCTTATGTGTACAATAATTGGCAAACTTAGCGAAATTTTTCCTTAATTAGTTGATTAAGTATTAAGATCTGTAAGATATTTAGGCGTAATTGACGGTTTTGAATAAATTCTATTACATAGATGGATGGATGGATGAATGCATGAACGCATGGATTGGACGGGTGGATGGATGGATAAGTTAAGCTTACCCTATTTATGGAAAACTGGACGTGATTTGACAGAAAGTATGTGTGAAAGTTTTTTCATTTAGTGTATAAATAAATGTTTATTAAAAATTATTTATTTTGAATTATATTTTCAAGTTCACAACACAAAGTGATGTAAAGCATATTTAACTTATCATGGAAATATCTTCCTTCCTTCTAAAAAGCACCTAGGCGCTAACACGAACATCCGAACAAATTAGTTAATAAAGTTAAAGTCCTAAACACATCGTGACATGAATGTGTTATTTGTTATTTGCTATTTAAATTGATATACAGCTTCAACGTTTGTCATATCAGTTCTAATGTTAATGTACATATTTCTTCGATAGGTAGGTACAGTCAGTGTCAAATAGTTAGAAAACCAAAAAGGTAAAGGTATAGGTTAAGTTATTTAATTTATGAGATTTGGAAACATCTAAAATCATTTAGATTTGGAAACATCTAATGATCTAATATACAACCAAAATACAACTTTTTACTACGTCTTTGTTACGTTCTCTATGTAGTTTCATTTTTTTCATCTATCTGGTTTGGTTCTTTTTTCATCTATTTGGTTGTTATTGTTAGGATACTCGTATTTTCGATCATTTTAGATTCGGTGTACGTCCATTTCCCATTAAAGATTTCATAAATTATTTTTAAGTGATTGCTCAAGTTTTCTAGTCTCAATAGTTTAGGCTCTGCGCTGACATATCAATCAGATATTCAGTTAGTTTCTCCTTTTATAAATAGATTGGCTGTGTCCACATATTTGAGGCTGTCTGTGTCTGTACTGTAAGTAGGTACTTACTTCAAAATAAATAATTGAAGTTTCAATTAGCTGACCGCGTTCACATGCGTGCCACACGTCACTCGAACACCCACGAAACAGTTTAACCATTCTCAATTACTGAGAACAAAACGCTTCTGGTCTAATTGTATGGGAAAAGTTGCTTCTACGCTCTTTTAAATAGCTTCACGTTTTAACCGAACGTATAAAGTTTTGCAGTGGTAATGTTTTCAAACGACTTTGTCAAGTGATTTATTGCTAATAAGTGGTGTAATATTTCTTGATACAGTGTTTTGTCTTTAGTTATATCAAATCTTTATGGACCTTTACGTGAAATTGTAAGGTTTTTTCTTACCTTTTTTGGTTTACCTGTTGACTTTAATATACTGACTTAGCTTAGGCCTAACTGTCGACTTTGACTATTCCAATGAATTCAGTACTCAGTATTTTTGATCGGAACAAATTAATTATGATTAATTAGACTAGGTACTTTTTCTTTTGATTATTATATTACTAAAAATAGGTAGGCCTACTGTTGACTTTGACTATTCCAATGAATTCAGTACTCAGTATTTTTGATCGGAACAAATTAATTATGATTAATTAGACTAGGTACTTTTTCTTTTGATTATTATATTACTAAAAATAGGTAGGCCTAACTGTTGACTTTGACTATTCCAATGAATTCAGTACTCAGTATTTTTGATCGGAACAAATTAATTATGATTAATTAGACTAGGTACTTTTTCTTTTGATTATCACTAAAAATAGGTGTAAGTACATATTATTATCTTAAACGGGCTATAATGGAGGGCATTCGTTCAACCAGTTTGTGCAAACAAAAAAGTACGTATTCGCTAATTTGAGAGAGCGTATAAGTTATTGTAGTTAGAAACAAAGAGGCCGCTCCACCAATCGCGAATGAGTATAGGTACTGACGGGCGGGGCCAATCTCGTGCGTGCTTATAACTTAGCACGCTGCTGTGAACAAAGCACTGTCAACGCATTACTTAAAAAAGGGCCATATGTATAGAACACCTGCCAAGCAGATTCTACACTACGAAAAGCTTTTAGAGGGAGCTTAATTATTTTTACCTCTTATTTTCAATCAAAACCTGGCTTTTAAAAAAGAAAATGAAAGTTCTTGATTTTACTAATTATTAAAACTATTCAAGGTTTCGATGTAAAATGCAAAAATAGTGACTATTTCGCACATTGAACTTTTACATATCTTTCTAATTTATTTAAACATAATGATTAACCTCAACATTGGTCGTCAAAACAGTATATAGTATTATATTATCTGTGATACAGCAAACAAAACAAACACTGAATAAAGCTAAAAATATAATATGAAACTAGCAAGTCACTGAGAAAATGAGTTAGCCAGGATATCTTGTAAGTGATTCATAAACATTGCTTAATTATAGATTTAGTACTCAAACATTAGGCATTGATTGATGGATCAGAAAAAAACCTTTGAAAATCCTCACTCATAAACGAAGGTGAATCAGTTTTGATACGTGATTCATAGTATGACATAATTATGCCATTTCTGGATTGAAAAAGGTTTAAAAATAAAACTATCAAGATAATATTAATGCGTCTCTTATTTTATTTACTCGTAGTTTGGTGGTATAATTTCTGGTTTTTTTTACATTATTTCAGCGTTATAAATTTTCGGTTTATTCACTTTCAGGTTAGGGTCCTTTGTAAATAAAAATTGAGATTTCTCTTGAGTAGAATTTATTATTGTAAATCGACAACGTACAGACACAGCAATGCAAGGCAAGAGTAGAGAACGGAACCGGAAACAATGCCATGAGATTTGTCTCATTTATATAGTCATTTGTTGTGCAAATGAATTCACTGTTATGCAGCCAAAACACACTAAATAAAATTTATTTCTAACACGGTTCATATAAAAGTATGAGCTATCCCCCGTGACCACGGCAGCTGCAAAGGTACCGAAACGTCGGGAAAATCAAAAATCAGACCAAATACCAACTAATTACCAAAGTACTTTCAATAAAACCGCGCTAGTATCCGTTAAAAGTGTTTTATTTCAAGTATGAGCTAATATACATATCGCACCTTTTATCATACAAATCACCGCATGACTTGTCTTTTTATTACGATAATAACTACTTATGTTGTAATTACCACTCCCATGCACTTTAAATTAATTTTCAAGAGCAGTGAACTGACAGACAACCGGCCATTATCTCTGATATTACTTGCTGATACAATATTTAATAGCTAGGGCCTTTCCTCGAGTTCTATCAAAACATCTTCCTAGCCAGTATAATTAAATGCAATTTGTAAAAGAATCCTGTCATTTACTCCTCTTTTTATCATGTTGTGATAAATTAAAGTAATTTTTCTGTTTACATTTTTAATTCCTTGACGAGAAATAAGTTACCCACCGATGAGCTAAATATAAATTGTTATGCGCAACTACTCGTTCCTAAATTATTACCTATACTAAAAAATAAACAATAATAACCAACAAGAAAACAAACGCAAAAGCCTAAGCTAATAAAGTCTGTTCAACCGGCTTTCCAGCTCTACCTAAGTTATAATAATATTTTGAATATTGAGAATTAAATCTTTGTTCCATTCCAAGCCACACTACTACCAAACTAAACAGGGATTTTAACGCGAAAAGTTAGTGTAAATTTTAAAAATAAATAACACAGTTTTAACATCGAAAAACAAAAGAACATCAAAAGCTACATTATTTTTTACTTAAACAAATTCAACGCATTTATTCAAATTAAGGGTCGATTTAGAAATTCAAATACTGACGCTATTTCGTTAGTATATTGGGCCATTATAGTCAAATGTAACGTAATTATTGGTGAAGGACCACTAAGCTACAGGTGGTATCCAATTTCCTGGCCTCACCACACGAGCTTCGGTTAACAGTAATCGTATTCCGACTAAATAGAATTTATTGGACTATAAAATCATATTTGTTTTAAGAACCGATCTCCTTAGCGGGTTTGAATGTTAATTAATTGGATAACTTGGACTTGTTTAATTTATCGCTGATTGAAACTTTGGTGCGGGTGAGATATTATGATGGATGTAAGAAATGGTGATTTAATGAAGAACTGCAATTAATACAGCTTAACTATAGAAACAATTTAATATTGAGTATTGTATTTTGAACATTTATCAAAGATTGGTTTTACATTGAAATGTGAAAACAATAACTTTACTACTAGTGGCAAACCATAGTTTTATTTTATAAGTGTGTATTTTTTATATTGAGTGATATTTTTATTGATGTTGATTTATTGTACTCTTTTAATTATATCGTAGCACTTAAGCCCAACCACTTTAACCGCAATAAAAACAGACAATTTCTATAAACACTTTCAACAAATGACAGATCGGCCTTAGCTCGTTCTTTACGATCTTTTCATAACAACATCGCTATGAAATCCTATTTTATTTGTGGATATATCTTCAGTTCCTTAATGCACCTCGCTCTATATTAAAAGCAGTGAATGGATTTTAATGGGCTGACTCCGCATAAACTATTATAACTTACGCTTGATGCCTAGCGTAGGCGAAGCTCATAAAAAAACTGAATTAATTTACAAGCTTAACCCTCTAAAAGCTTAGTGACAAAACATTTGACGAACCGACATTTACAACAAAAATTCTTAATCACAAAAACATAATTCTAAATAGCTACTGAAGTTAGAAAACTGCATAAACACAACAACTTTGCAAAGGTGTTTAAAATTCATGAGAACATGCGCTTAATTAGGTTTATTATAGGTGGCTCGGCAACAGAGCAAGTATACATTTTGCAGGGAACAGGTTGCACAAAATAATTTATTCAAAAATATAACCGAACTGACGCTTGCTCCAAGTTTTATGGACGCAAAGTTATCTAATTTAACACGCTGAAGTAGCGTATTTGAGATGCGGGGTGTCGATTAGTTTAATAATTTAAAATGCAGATACATTTTAAAGACTTTGTCGAAAAACAGAGACAAATTAAAAATTAAGTACTAAAAGGCAAACATCTTCAAAGTTTGAAGATTGGATGAATGATTGAATGATTTTTTAAGGATTAGTGAGGCAAAAATATGGTGTTTCTATTTAAAATTTTGCTCTTTGATATAAAGTATACGAGTATTATTACTAATTATTATTAGTAATTGCTTTGTAGATTATATACCAGACGCGACGCCCACTACTGAATATGGACATTTCGAAGAAACTAAATAGTCTAATTACTTAAATTAAACGTTGTCTCAACAGCTTACATCACATTTCAAACGAAAACGTATCTTTTTGACAGATTTATGACGCATTAAAAAGCTATAGCAAACAAAACGCAGTAATTACTAACTAACCAGCCGGTTAAAGTCTTTCATGTAGCTTTGCGTTTGAACAAAATTTTACAACACCTTTTACTAGCATAATATGAGAGTTGGAGCCAAAAGAGCTCTCCTTTTGATTAAACATCCGACACAAAGTAAGTAACTAAAACGTTTCCATTCACAAAAGAGATACCTATATCAAATTAAAACACCTTTTTACACACTTTGATCGGCTTATTCGACGGACGTACATCGAACACAAAATAAATGGACTTCCCATTTCGCCTTTAACGGGCTATTGTCAGAATGTTAACGCATCATTGTCATGTCACAGTTTTAAAAAGGTTTTTAGACGGTCGTCGGTAACTGTATGTTAATATCGTAGGGCGGTTCCGTTCGATGGAACACATGTCGTCGGCGCGGCCATTGTAAAAAACCCGAAAGCGACATGCTACATGAATATTTTGGATTTAACAACACGTTAGCCGGTTCGGTGCTATCGAAACTCGATTTGTAAACGTAGTTCGTGTAGGGTTACCTATCACAGTATAACCTGTAACAGAAAACCTGGCAATGTTTAAAAAGAGAATTCCAATTTCAAACCCGAACAAAATAATAACGATAACTTTTTAAAGCGTTTTAAGGATGCTGATCGTTTTTTGTTTGAGATTTTTATTGCATTTGCGGACAAAGAATAAAAAAAGTTAAATTATGGACAAATCACAAATATATAGGCATACATATAACCCCTTTTTAAATTTGAGATTTTTGCATTCACAATGCTATTTTTATACAATACTAAATAATAGTCACTAAGATAATAATACCGAGTCACTAGTGACTCGGTAGCTCAGCGGTCAGAGCATTGGACCGGATATCCAAAGGTCGCGGGTTCGATTCCCGTCTGAGTATTGATCTGGTGCGAGTCGTATTTTTTCTAGTATATTATTTAGTATTGTATAAAAATAGCATTGTGAATGCATAAATCTCAAATTTAAAAATTATATAGCTATTTCATCTTAATCGATTGCCATATATCTGGAAAGATATTTCAATTGAATGTCGAGGTAATTCCTCACATTGGTGAAATAACGCTGGCTTGCAGCGTAAGAGTAGGATATACTAGAAGAAATTCGACGATGTCACTAGTGACTCGGTAGCTCAGCGGTCAGAGCATTGGATCGGATATCCAAAGGTCGCGAATTCGATTCCCGTCTGAGTATTGATCTGGTGCGAGTCGTATTTTTTCTAGTATATTATTTAGTATTGTATAATAACCCCTATCAGGATTTTAAAAATCATAACTAGCAATAAGATGTAGGTACCTAACTATATTCACTACCGACCGCGCGTTCAGTAAATTTCTGTTTACATCAGAATTACATTGTTAAGCCTAAGTGTATGATGTTCACAACTAGACTACACATGCAACAGAATTGAATCATTAATCAATGCATTAGTTGATTTGATACACTGAGTCCGAACGTTTGTTTTCCTACTAAACATGTTATGAAATTGTAGTACCTACGTATTTTAAAATCAACAACATCTACAAATTGACGCGAAATAAAATTATTTCTTGTATTTCACAATAGACACGTATCATTATTCTGTACATCAAAGCTAGTATTTGTATTCCACAACGATCTAGGTCTCATTATTTTCTTCGAAATGCACAAAGTGAGTTTACGGTAAACCGTGACTTTTGTGTTCCTACATTTATCCTGCGTTTATGAACAATCAAATGTAGTAGTATAAAAATAAGAATGATTTTCAACTGAATATTTAAATTCAACACAGACATTTTAAATATAATTTGCATTTAAAAGCGATATAACAAAAGCCATTGAATAGAATGGCCATCACTATTTGTACGTCCGAAGATAAAATCATAATGAATGGAAATAACTCGAATAGAACGAAATAACAAGGATTCTTGTGGCGAAAACTTTTAAGTCGAAATTAATTATGAGCCGAAAGTCGGTATTCGAGTTGGCTGTCGACTTAAGTAAAGACACTTCGAAATACTGGAAAAACTTAAAGTAAACATCTTCAAAGTTTGAAGATTGGATTGAATGAAATAATTAGTATAAGAAAAGAAGTAGTTTAAGTTTAGGTACTTACAAAGCCATAAAAAAAGTATTTTCAGCAATTATCAGCTTACCTATGAATTTTGAAAACTTTTTTCATAATTCATTTGAATAATGAAGGTTTAGATTACTCAAAACCTTAATCAATTCAGAAAACAAAAAGTTGCATTGAAGGGTAAATACACTATACACGCTGAAATTTTGATCATTTGGTTTTTGGCCGTGGGGTGGTTCCACTCATCATTACAAGCAACTTTTACTATGGGGCCAACTCTCCTCGCAAAAAAAAACAACTGTTCCATACATTAAGGTCGAGTAGGTACTGCACTTTTTTATGGAACTGCTGATTTTTTTTGCGAGTAGGAGAGTTGGCCCCATAGTAAAAGTTGCTAATATTCATGAGTGGAACCACCCCACGGCGGAAACCAAATTATTAAAATTTCACGCTGTATAGGTAATATTTTTAATCAAAATTCCCGATGCCACAAGAATCAAAATATAGCGGAACACATCAAAGAGGTAGAACACCGGAAGGAACATGGCATGCCAGACAGAAACAATCACAAATAGCGCGAAACCTTTCAATAAAATCGGTTTTTATTCGGCTCACTCCCGGTATCTGCGGAAACTTGTTCTTGGAAAAGGAGCCGAGTTAGATCACGCTCGCACTCCGCCACTACTTTTAACTAAATTGAAGTTGTGGCCAAAGAGTGCTGCGATGCACGTGACGCATCACCCCGTCTGTCCGTCCGTCCGTTACGTGAGTGGGGTCCTTTATTCAATAGTGCACTGAGTGGTCTCGGTCTACCATCCTGACAAGTGTTCGTTAGTCAATGGCTTCATGTTTGTACGCTATTCGATTGTGCGGTTAGTTTATTTGGCGTCTAAGAGAACCATGACAGAATTGGGTCTCGAGTCAGCGTCCTATAGCGTTCCGTTTAATTCACATCACAAACTGACTTCATAATTACAGTGATTGACCTCAGTTTTAAATAGGGTAATTATTTCTTCAACTGGTCTCCATCATCGTAAGTTGTAAACTCAGGTCTGAGAATGCGTTCAAAAGAGTACAATCATACATTAAATTAAATTCTTCCTCTCTCATTGTTAGCAGTAACATTTATAAATGGATCTGATAATTAAAAAGAACAATAGATCAGGTTCTATCAATCACAATTGTCTGATTATTATCTCCAACATACAAAAGGTTTAAGCACGAATTGGTAGAATACATTCGAGATAAAACGTGTATCGTTTTGAGCAGATCATTTCTTTTATACATTGCTTTGTTAGTGCAGAAAGTAGATATCACAAGTTTGATAACTGTATTCGTTCCTACATAATAATATGCCGATACTTTGGTTAAGAACATATTAAATTATTTGAGAAATTGCTTTTGATTGTTCAAAATAACACAATGACAAAATCTGTTCATAACTCAATGTCAGTCATCACTGAATCTTCACCATTTTGTGCTACCTAAAGGAATTGTTAAGGCAAATGGCAATGCAGGCAATGTGTTTTATCCATTATTTTGCTCAGATCCATAGCGGAAACATTTTACAGTCTAATTCCAGACCACCCATTTTCTAATTCAGATACAAAACAAGTTAGTGTTGACTGCTGGTGCATATAAATCAACGTACGGCCCGTTTACCTAATTTATAATGCTTTGTGTGAACGGAATAATATGAATGTTTAACTAATCCATTACGGACAAATTTTTGCCTATAAATAATGATTAGTCGAAATAATTATTTTTGTGGTTGACATTCTATTTTAATCGTTTAATTTACAGAAACAGTTTAAGTATGTGTCCATAATAAATTATCAATAGTAATTTGTTGTAATTTTTAATAAAACTTTTGAGAACAAATATTTTTACACTAAGTTCTGATTTTTCTTTGTATAACTATAAAACACGAACAAATCACATCAGTCATATTTTAATCTACCTTAACGTTTCCTTTGTTGAATAAATTTTATAGAATAACTGCTGCTGAACTTTTAAATTGAATTGTAAATTTTATAAGATTTAGTATTGTATAAAACATTTTTCTTGCTTGTCAAAAATATTTCAGCTCTAAGATAATATTCGAAAAGTAAGTCATTATTAATAATTCGGTAATAACATCTTACAAAATAAGAGAACAACAATTTAATTCCAGAATTTAGATATTTACATCCCCTTCGAAGGTAATTTTAGTAGCGACAGCAGAAGTATACCAAAAGCAATTAGGTACCTCATCTCTGTTTAACTTCGAGACTTTGAAAAGCCTGCCGAGATTCTACACAATACAAATTTCGGCATCAATTTTATTATTCTCACAATAGCTTAATCCATTCAGTAAGTCGGGATTGTGGCAACAGGCGGGCAAATGCACGGTTCCTGAACCCATGAGACTGCGAAATTAGTAGAACCGTGTATACCCCCCGTCTCAGACCCCCTTTAGCACCCCAGTATGTGAGCCTCTCCCTGTTACAAGTGGCAGCGAAGAAACTCGGCTATGTTGTATGTATGTGAATTTCAGAACTCGGCAAAGCATTGTTACGTATGCAAATATATGTCGTGACTGATATCCTCGGAATTTCTAGGTATATGCTCGGGGTATTGTACTAAAAGGTACTGACTTAAGTTACTTAGACTTGCTAAGCTAAGTAACTATCTTCTCGGGCTTGGAAACACTAAATTAGTCTTGAATATTAAACAATGAAGATTACTCGTAAGAACGTACAAACAACAGAGTTGTTATAATAATGTTTTTTTTTCTAAACATTATTATCAAATGTTTAATGGCATTGGGAAGACTAAAATAATTATGTAGTGCCTAACACAAAACAATCCATAACATTTCAAGCACTTTAGTTTCACTAAATACAACAATTCAATTCCAACCTTTCTACAAATGCAAAATAGTTATACGATCAAAATGAAAACGCTTCTAACACAAACAAAGTTGTTGCACAACTATATCTCAAATGGATCCAGAAACGAAACTGGAATTGTACATGTAACTTGCAGAGAGACTTGATTGTTAGACGATTCCAAAGCATAGAGCTGATGATGTCTAGAATTCTCATTTAGATTAGTTTTGCAAACAACAAATAATAGAGAAACATAGTCAGGAAATCTGATAATGAAGTGAAGAAGCTAATGGACAAATAAAACGACAAAGGCCTGAATGTAAATCCACTTAGTACTATAATGTGACTTGATACAAAGCAAATGAATTCGCATTATTTATGTAGGTGGGTACTTCTATTTGCTCGGCGTGAGCAAACCCAAACAATTACCTCTGTTGGCGCTGCCAATAACAATAACATTTATCAAATTACTCGGCCGAGCAGCTACGATACGGAGAACAAAATTGACAAAGCAAGCAAAAGGCTTTCAGGTCTGGGTCGCGTGTTGGCTCGTGTTTGCATCCATAATTTGTTTGTTGGCGGCAGCACCGCTGGATACATTAATGGATCTCCGAGCAACACGCAAACGGACAGACCAGGACAGACGTTTCAAAAGTTGAATGCAATTTATCTGCAATAATGTGTGATTTAAATTTGTTGCAAAGGAACTTACTGGATGATGGTCAAATACCATTTATGGCCTTTCAACCGAATACAATATTGTTGCTTGTTTCAACAATGTTATATACTGAATCATCCCGCGTTCCCCTAATGCTGATAAAAATAAATTTGACCTATTCTGCATAAATTTAATGTGGCGCAAGAGTGTCATTAATACTCAAATGCGAAGTAAGCAGGTGGTAAACTTATACCCTTGCGGGAATGTTTCGTCCCCAAACTCAAGGAGGGTTATATTGATTTATGTTGTTTATCGTTGAGTAATACAAAATTGCCAAAAGCAGCAGCTGCGGCGCTGAATATTGGATGAGAAGGTGGAATAGTCACTTGCAAGCCCAAGTTTCTCAATGGCACCGACTCAAATGTAAAGCTATTGTCAAAGTTAAACAAGCCGCAAATATAGACCCGATCTCATCAACTGTCTCCTTGATATTTGTATAACGCTTCATAGTTTCATTGAAACTTATGCAAATGACAATTATTCAGTCTCCGCCAACTATTACTATTTCTCTCAAACTATACCGCTGAAATTGTTACCTGTCTTTTCGCTGCCTTGTGTCTGAGTGAAAATGCTTGCTTGAATTTGCAGACTCAACTTCAGTTTGAAATTGAATTTTGTATTATTGTTGAATGTTACTATTAAAATAAGGTGTTTATTTTAACTATATAAGTATTTACATTAAAATGACGTTTAATTTATTAAGTACACTATTGTTATTTACATAAACAGATAGACGGACAACAAAGTGATCTTATAAGGGTTCCTTTTTTCCTTTTGAGGTACGGAACCCTAAAAAACAATAACCTCTGTAGATAATGATTAATTAGGTAAAAGAATACCTATATACAACACTTAAATATTTAGTAAAAAGTTAATCAGCTGTAATAGAGGCTTAAAAAAGCAGGCGATAATTTTGCCAAGTCAACATTGTTCGAGTGTACTGAAAGCCAGATTAGTATCACAGTGTGAGACCGGTGTAACAAAGCTAAACGTACTAAATACGACTTTCCCGAGGCAAGTACGTTTAATTGGCAAGTCACGCTATGCCGTCGGTTGGCGCGAGATAACGCCCAAGTAACTGCTATACTTGGTATTAACTGGAGGTGCACCTACTTTATTAGGTGAACATAATGAACTTCGCAGGAACGCCGATAATTTTGTCAAGTCTAGATGTACGGTTGGAAATGTTTATGGTGATGAATATGCACATTAAATTCATATACCTACTTTAGTTTGTTAATGGTAAGATTAAGAATTTAACCTTTGTTTCCAGATTTTTTTATTCTTAATTGGGCAGGCATTTCACCACATCATAAACAGAATGTAGTCTAAGGTATAGGTCTAGGATTCACTCTTGCCTTGAGATTAATTCTAATTAAGTACATACTGTATTGAAAATTAAATTATTGTCTATCTCCTATAATACCTTCTCCTTTTCCTTAACGTTTTTTGCCAGGAAATTCAGATACGCCAATGGAATTGAAAGGGTTAATCCCAAGGTCGGTCTGAAGCAGTTTTACTCAATCTCTCTTGATCTACCAACGTTAGTTCCTCAAAGGGGTATTCTGAAGTTTCTGAAACCTAAATACTCACAGTAAACTACATCAGAGGAGCTTTTAGTTCGCATTTGGAGGATCGAATTTCTGTTAAAAGTTTAACACAATTTGTCTGGGATAAGTAATGAGAGTACTGAAATCTTGAATATTGAGTAATCCCCGTATAACTGTATTAAATAACGATTACGTCGCAAACCTCACTTCAAAATATATTAATACCATCTTTGTCAGATTTTAATATGTAACTACAGAATAAGTTTTTTCATATCATAATGAAAATGTCTCCATCATCATGGCAAAAATTGATATATTTTTGGTTACCATTTTTCATTTCTTCCAATTAATATGTGAAGATCGTAGCAAGCAGTAATAAGTGATCTCTGCTTACTTATGGGAAGAATCTGCCATAAGTATATTGTAGACTTTAAAAAACGCTCTTTTCTATTACGCAATTTCGCATTTCTAAAGCAACATACTCAAAGAGAAACCACAGTTCAAACACCTTAATCAGCAATGAAATCATCGGGCGTGCTTAAATAATTAAAGCCTTAAACCCTCCACTTTGGGTGTCGCAGACATGTCGGACGTGAACCCCACAAATCAAGCACTTGACACAAAGCTGGGCACATTCACTACAGTCTGTTGTAGGGTAACGTACGAGCAATAAATAAAACACGCTTAAAACTGAACAATGATATTCAGATAGGGTTAGAAGAGCACAAATCTGAAAAACATGACTAATTTGAAATTGGGTAATATTATCCTACTAATATTATAAATGTGAAAGTTTGTGGGTTTGGATATTTAGATGTTTGGATGTTTGTTCCACAATCAAGCAAAAACCACTGAACGGATTTGGTTGAAATTTGGCACACAGATAGTAGATGGCCTACATTAAAACATAGGAATTTTTTTTTCTCGATATTCCCACGGGAACGGGAACCACGCGGGTAAAACCGCGGGCGGCCGCTAGTCATCAATAAATATAATAATAATTTCATCACGAAGCAATTATACATTTAAATTAAGTCTAAAGCAACGGATGAAACGCCAATTAAAATATGTATTCACTAATATAGGCTATTTAAGCTGCTTGAATAATACTTGATAAATAAAATTCAGGAATTGTTGAGATGTCTAAACTAGACTCATAAATAACTCAACAACGAATATCATGTCATGTGAAATATTATAGTGCTGGCCACATAATTAAGGACGCCAGTAGATTTTCATACAAACGAGGTAAAGAAGCCTTGATTCTCCGCCAGGGATTGACCAAGCTGTGATATGATGATGACGACCATCCAGGGAGTAAATGAAGGAGACTCAGATTAACATACACACCCAACTGATCTGTTTAACATTCTAAGAGATGTAAGGATATGTTAATAAAAACAGCGAAAATAGAATTATAATATATGGAAACCCTGTAACTGAGAATTCTGTTTTTTACATATCTTAGAATGCTGATCAGATCAGTGGAGTGTATTGTGATCTGGATTTCCTCTATTCATCCTTGGACAGCCACCATCAGATCACAGCTCGACCAATCCCTATAATAAATAAATAAATAATAAATAAAAAATGTTTATTTCTCTCTCATAATAATCTTACATGTTACATTTACAGCTTAAGACTAAGAACAACATTATTAACATATTATGAAGATTGAGAGAGACTTGGTGCCCAAACTAAGCCGAAGCCTGTATCTCAGGTCACCAGTACCCTCCTATCGGAGAACCAAGGCCTTAAAGTTACCTCGTTTATATGAAATAAAAATGGACTGGCGTTTTTAATTATGTGGCCACCACTATATATTTTTTAGGAATTTCGCTTGAAATTTATAGTTTAAACCTTTCATAATAATCCGATAGGTACTTAATCTTTGTCGTAAATTCTAAAGATGACTTTAAAAACCAACAACATGAATACTACATAAAGTGCTGACTTGTGGACTGGACGGATCCTAACATGGCTCAGTCTTCGTTACTTATTCACGAATAAGTCCCATTGTGCGGCTTTCACGCCTTGGAACTTCACACTAGCGTTTAATAACTAGGAAAGCAATGCAATAGACGTTTCCAAGCGTTTTATGGCACACTGCTATAAAATATTTATTACTTAATCGAATTAAAGAAATGGATTTAAATTGTTTGATAAGTTTTTTTTTTCAATAAACCGTCATAAACCTTTATTAATATCTTGAAAATCTTACTGTATAACGTATTTTTCAATTATCGAGAAAGCTTTGTCAAATTAACTAAAAAAAAGTTTACCGAATCAAAGAGTTTTCCGAAAACATATAAGTATTGTGTAACTAAGTTGGGAAAGGTCAAAGTAGCAAACAAACGACAATAACGAAGTTTAAAAAGAAAAAGGTCGAGTAAAAATATCTTCATTGCCCAACATGCAAAATAAATGTGGCACAAACAATGTAGAATCGGGGCTTCCAAAGTTAGCTCCAGACCACTGTGAAGCCACTAGAAGTAAATAAACCCGACCACAGCATGAACTTTGCACTGTAAACTGTTTAAATAAACAAAGCAAGTGTGATTATGATAACGAAAACATAATCTCATGCTAAATACAAGACCTTGTGTTTTCTTTTTAAAATTCTTTCAAATTCAATGGTCACAATAAATTGATGGTGCCAACACAATCAAGTCTGTCTGACAAACAGCGCTCTCGACTTGCCTCATGCCTTACAAAACCTTAAATGCACATTCACATGTCACTAAAGAAATAAAATATGGGCGCGCAGCGCAAAAGTTTCATTCTCGCTCTAAATATTCCTTTGTGGAAGTAGCTGTGCGGCTTATAAATCTGAGGAGCTAAGTCACGGCTATTACTCAACGGGATATAACGACACATTGTACTGCTTTGTTATTATAACCGATACGGTATTTCGCATTCCTTATTCCAAAGGTATAACATTCAATTTCGCAAGATCTCATTTCAGTACCTATGATAGTTTTCCCGAAGTAGTTTTGTTACTTCAAGTTTATTTTGTAAGGATGTCAATAAAATAAGCTATGGTACACAGTATAAGTAAACAACAAATATCAGAAAATCACAATTGATAACAAATAAAACAAAAGTCATTTAAAAATAATAAAAGTAACGTTACACATTTTCCGAAGAGATAACTAACAAAAAATGTCTGCAAACAAAAACGGCAATCTTCTAAGTTTTATCCACATAGCCGTTTCTTGTCCCGAACGAACAATGGCTTTTTAGTTTCTTTCACGAACTAAATACTCTATTGTGATGCAACTCGGGACACTAAATCTGTAGAGTTAAACACGGCAATTATTCAGAGAAGCACAGAATTTCATTGTGCGTGGCGTACCCGCTCTCTTGACATAATGCGCACTAAATTTGGA
Source organism: Agriphila straminella (assembly GCA_950108535.1). Lineage (NCBI taxonomy): Eukaryota > Metazoa > Arthropoda > Insecta > Lepidoptera > Crambidae > Agriphila > Agriphila straminella. The sequence continues at coordinate 10,107,961 of OX467316.1, forward strand.
TTTTCATGCCTTGTCATCCAGCACGAGCGTTTTAATACGACCAACATTATTTATTTTTAATAACATGTCATAATTTAATGACACACATATTTCAATAATCAAGTTTGAGTTGGAATTAAATTACTTCTCTTCACGCCCCTGAATCGTTTAGGTACTTAAGTACTTATTCTTTTTAGTACGTTAAAATCTAGTACTTAATATGGTCTGAGATCTTCAAATAATAATACAAGTGAATGGTATGTACATAAGGTTTTTGTTGATATTAAATTACTGATCGAAATGCGGTTACTCATCTTTTGTAAAGCAGCAGAGAAATATTAGATGGGGAATTTCAAAAAGATTGTGTTAATAGAATTAGATACTTCCCCTCCGATTGAGAAAAGAGATAACGTCTCTGTAACCAGAGAAACGGTACCGACTGTGTTTATGCCAATATTAAACTCTGATAATTCACCAAAAAAACGAGCACTTCTCCGAGATGTTTATCGCATTAATATAATACGGCATTAAGATTACAATGGGTCGGATCTAGAGAGGTCCAATATAAGGAGCTCAGAGGCTTGCGTGCTTTGTTGTGAAAATAACTTTATGCCTCAGAAGGCGGGGACAGACAGCCAAGAATGGCTTTCAATAAACCCAATGGGCCTTCTTTTAAATATTAAACTTTTGTAGTTCATATCCTTAGGCAATAACGTTGTGTTAATGTAATCCAAGCTTGTTGTTGAATTTAGGGAAATATCCAAATTCAAAACTTTGGGTCGGTGAATAATGTTTGGTTAGGTTACACGCAGGCCTCAGAATCTAAGTTCAAATAAGAAAATAAGATAAGTATCATGATTTACAATACCACCCTTGTATAAAACAAGCACCGCGTCGCAATTACAAATGCGATATTTACAGCTTATCCATTAGGAGATATTTTAAGCTCATTCCGATCTCCCATCTATTGAATCAGGCACGCAATTGCACTGGCATTCGAGACTTGTGTTTCTGTATTTGGTATAGCAACTTTACAAATTGTCTTACTATTTCGCTTTTTATTCATATCTATTGGTTTATTATTTTAATTGTTCATACATAAATAACATAGCATCAAGAATGTTCTCTTTAAAATTAATGAGATGTTAAGTGTATTTTTTTTCTTAGAAGACCTAGTAATTTTATATGTTGATAAACGATCATAGCTAAGTTTAAACAAGTTGAAGATAATTCCAACAGTCTATTTGTACTGATATCAAGTATCGTTAAAGTTTAATATCCAAATATTATCTCTGGTTAGGTTTATTTGTAGATACCTCGAAAGTTAAACGCAAGTTTATTATTTACTCGCACCGAAACTCGTACGGTCGAAACTGTGGCACGATTGGTATGAGAAGATCGAATTTATTACTTCATAAGTCATGAGGGTTAAGTAATAATCGTCGACAATGGGCCATAAAGACTTTATAGGCAGTAAAGTTCGATCTACTCGCACATCGGGCTCGGAAGTCAACTGTACGATTTCGAATTATAACTTCTTGTACACACCTCGTGAAAAGGTACCTCCATTTCGTAATAGCTTTTTGATATATCCCCTAACAACGGTTTTATTTACTCGACCCGTTAATGTTCCGGCTTCACTCGTTTAAAGCTCAATATTGATGCGATATCTTAATTAAGCATTTGATGTGACAAAATCTGTAAATAATGACGTTTTTATCGAAGTTTTCGGCGCTATCGATAATCTCGCGTCGATCTTTACACCGTACACATAAAATTCTCACCTTAATGTTTTCTCATTTCAAATATAAATTATCGGATCTTTTGCTTACCGCCAGCATACTATTCTAACGTAACCAATGGGTAATGAATTGAAACCAGTTATAGAACTATGTATTTGGGTAACAAGATGATTACTTACAATCACCGCCGAGCACTTACTTTATTTAATGACAAACATTGGTTATTTTGTAACGGATTTCTCTTTAAAGTATGTTCAAGAAAACTGAACATTAATCACAAAATGGTTTTATTGTTAAGCTAATATTTTTATCCTCTTGAAATTATTCGACTCATCGTAAATTATTTTAGAAAAATTGTAAACTGCAAAAGGATATTTAGCATTGGGGATGCAATCTTGCGAGATTTTAGACCTAGCCGAGATCTCGTGAGACTATAGAGCCAGTCTTGCGAGATCTCACGAGATTCGGTATTTTTCTGAAAACGGTATGCAAATGCTATTAATTACATTTACTGATTATCAACATATAACATAAAAATAAAACATGCATGTCATGTGGTAGAATAATACCCATTTTATTTCAAAATAAAACAATAAACACCGAATCGGGATTCATCCCCTGCCAACCCCACCGCGCCTATACCCTGTGCCGCGAGTACGTGTCAGTACAGCGCGGCAGGGATTCAGTTTGCAGCACAGAGTGAATACTTTTTTATATGTTCGCGCGCAGCCGCGCTACGATACACTCGGATTTTGCTGCCCCGCTCAATATTGCTATCTCCCGAGATCTCGTGCAATTTTTGCACGTAAATATCTCAGTCTCGTAAAAATGAACGAAATCTCCCGAGATCGAGATTGCATTATCTAGCACCATATTCCAAATTACAATTCTGTTTCAATATAAAGTAATTAAAAAAAATCGATTTTTGGTATTCAGTCACGTCACATGACCGTCCCTTCATTTTGTCCCCTCAAAAGATTAATTTCAAACAATGGGATCGCCTCGCCGCCTTCTTGTTTACTCTAATTTCTGTAAACAATCGCTTATGGAATGGTTCAACAGTATGAAGTAAAACACACAGCTTGAGGCTAAACCATTACAAGGAAGATAATCTTCATGTCGGCGAATGTTTAAAATAAACAGAGCCGTCGCTGCTGCCTATCATAACATTATTGTTTTGATTGTCCGTCGTCCTTTGGACGTCGAAGTAACCATCGAGCGGCCATTATCCATATATTAATATCGAGAATAAATTGAGAGCCTGATTTAATTTTAAATTGTTTAGATCGAGCGTTTGATGAACCTCTTTCGACGCAAACGGATCAAGATATTATAAGGGGAGATATTAGCTGTATAAAACTAAAACTCATTAAATTTTAATCTCGTCACTGCACGCTAGACCGACTCACTTAAGGCGCGGTGGTAGTGAAACTAGCGCCGCCACTACCTACATTTTTTTATTACTCTTAAACCAAGTCAATATTTAAAAAAAGCTCATGTAATCTGATGTAATCTCTTAAACTGTCTCTCAAATCTCAATAACTCTTCAACAGTTATCATTCTGTAAATTTATAATCCATTATTGCCAAAAGTGGCCACTTTGAGCTATAGTAAGAGTTATTCAAAAAATATTAAAGACAATGTAAGAAATTATTACAAGAGCTTTTTTAAATATTGACTAAATAAATATAAAAAAAAAATGTGGCAGCGCTAGTTTCACTACCTACAGCGCCTTATGTGAAATTTAATATAAGTTTCACTTATATATTTAGTATTGTATAAGTTTCACTTCTATAGATGTGAATATTTCAATAGAGTTCATTCAAGATCATCTTAAATGGATTTATTATAACAACACAAAAAAAAAATAAGTATCTTGCAACTTGCACATGACTAATTGTGATTGTTAAACTAAAGTTAAGAAATAAAATAAATAAGAAAATTAATAAACACTTTATTAAGTGTCTAAATTTAACTTAGCATTGGACCGCCCAGTTATATTGTTAATAATTAGTATGATGACACGAGTCATTTAGAATATCAAAAGCTACATTAAGTATTCGAGTTAACTTATTCAAAGAGAAGAGACACAAGGAAGAGGTGTTTAACAAACTTAAAGCCCAAATTAGATCATCCTGAATGTCGGACCCGATATGACGTCACTCCTAAATTCAGAGCAGTGTAATTGCATTCAGGAAGCTAGGATCCGATTTAGGATCCTAGTTAGGATAGAAATTGTCTCCGACATAACGGATGCTAAATCGGAAGCACTTAGGACAGTGTAATCGCATTCAGGACGCTCGGCTCCGACACAGTAGTACCACAGCATAAATAGTACAGTCAGTCAACGCCTTTTATGCTGGCGAAAAAATATCCGCCGCGCCGTTCGTCTAGATAGACAGTTGGCGCAACGACTAAAAGTATATAAGGGTTGTCACTCTGTGATTTGCTTTTTTTTTGACCTACATCAATATAAAAAACAAAAAAAACTGCCTCTGAAAAGCAAGAAATAATATATAAATCATTAGCTACGCATTATCATTTTTATAATAAAACACGTCTATTAAAGTCGGGTGGGGGAGTACCTACAACTTTCTTTTTTATTCTAAAAGCCCCACCCGACTTCAATAGACGTGTTTTATTATAACAATGATATGATAATGCGTATCTAACGATTTATATATTATTTCTTGCTTTTTAGAGGCAGGTTTTTTGAAGTCGGTTTTTTTGTTTTTTAAACATTTTTATTTTTTTTTATTTTTAGTATAAGTACCTTCCGTATTAGGTAGTGTAGGTATATTATTTAGGTAGTAAAATCGGCTCAGCCAAACGTGAGATAATCGCGAAGAAACGTACATACATATACAAACTGAATACCTCCTTTTTTTGAAGTCTGTTAAAAATACTACACAAAGGTATCCCTCTCCCAACAAAAACAATCATCTAATTCGGTTCATAAATAACAAAGTCGTCAAGTAGTCAGGTAGTTGATGTAAAGTCATAGTATTTTCGGGATTACTTGAAAACTACTGACCCGATTTAAAAAAAATAATAATTGGAACCATCTCGCAAGAAAACTCAATCGAACAAAATAATCATCAAAATCGGTCCATAAATGTCGAAGATACGCGCGAATAACGATAAAAAAAAAGTATACAATCGAATTGAGAACCTCCTCCTTTTGATGAAGTCGGTTAAAAACTAGTTTAGATTAGCGTTGAAAATGACACGTACCTACCTAGCTACCTACATATTCCTCCTATTTACCTAGCTTTGTATTTTTACAGCTACAAGAACATTCGTTTAACTACTGTATGATCGTAAAGCTGTGATATCGGATACGACATTCAGGGGCCGTATTATGACCTCTTATTTCCTGGCAGTTTTCTGACTGGCTATCAATCTATCTCTTTTATTTGCTATACAGCGAGAAAGAGATGTAACTATAGCAATTCATAAACCTGGCAAGTTTTAAGAGGTTGTAATACCCCCCCAGGACGGTCTAATTGGCGACTGAATTTCTCGTCCTAAATCGGACACTAAATTCCGGGTCCGACATTCAGGATGGTGTAATAAGCGCTTAAGACAACTTTGGAACAACTCGTGAAATTCCAACTCGGTAAATACTTAATAATCACTGATTTTGTCACAACCACGGCATATGTCACACGCAGTCATAACATAATGAGCATTTCATCTTCTGTAACTTTTCATATACTTACACAAATAATAATGTAGGTTATTGTTTCCTTTATAAAAAATTTTTCAACCGGTAATTTATGTAATCCATTTTTTTTAAATTTATGAAAATATTTATCTGTTTGTTGACATAATTTTGAATGTTGCACACTCTTGTTACTTATAGATAGGTGTACACAATAGGAATACATATTTTCATCTCAATGTAATTACGTTGTTATGTGTAGGTACTCCCTTTGATTACTCCGTTGTTTATAAAGAAACTGTTTAACAAACAAATCTAATTTTGCAATGATTTTTTTTTACAGATGTAAGCGCGGTTATATAACTTTTTGATGTTTAGATTCAGATTGGTTTTATATTTGATTTTACCTAAAAATTCTTATTTTACCTAAAAAAATTGGAATACCTATGCCAAGGGTTTGGAAATGTAAACGTCGAAAACTTTAGATAAAATCACGTTATTATACAATAGAAAAGTTATTTATTTTTATGTATAGGTGGTACACGTGTATATCAGAAGTTCAAATGTTTTCGTTTCCAAATACTTAAGGAAAATCAAAAAAGAGTACCTATTTTATTTATGATATAATTATATAACATTGGCTGAAATAATCTCCTTGTCTCTAGGATAAGATATTCCCGTAATATTATCTCCACATACGATATCATATTTTATCAAAGGATGGCCGAATAACTTAGGAATATTTATAAGGTTTCTCTCTTAATTATGAGAAACCACACCAAAATAGGTTGATTGTACTTGTAATAAGGTGGACATTGCTCACGAATATTATCCAAATACATTGCTAGCTTTAGATGCAGTACCTATGTACCTAATAAAAAAATTAAATACTTCAACACTTTCATGATAGCAATATCTATAATATAAAACGTTGATGTTTTTTTTGTAATGTTTGCTAGGTGCATTGTCGTAACGTAATTTAATGGTTGCCAAATTATTCGGGTTTCAACTTTAAATTAATACCCTGGTAGAGTCAAATATTCGTGTAATAATCATTTATGCATTTGTAACCATTACTCTTATAAGTTCTACTTTCTTTGGGACTTGGTTATTTATGTTAGTTTTCCGAAATAATTGATAAAAATATATTCAATCAAACCCTTTTAAACTCAAAGACGACAAGGCTCTAACAAAATAAATAATATTTTGTTTTCAACAATTAAAAGGCATTGTACAAACAATTTGTTGTGTACATTCTGTGCCTAAGTTAGCAAACAATTTCTTAAGAACCTATTCTCTTAATTCATATCTTCTGTGTCATAAGTATATTTTATTTGACTTGCCAAGAAAATATTATTAACGTTATATGTGTTTTTATTGAATGAACCGATGAACCGATTTTGTAGAAAACAAAAATTAACTCAAACAAAAGGACAAAGTTTACTAAAGAATTGACTAATTCTTGTAAATTCGCGATTTTGACTTACTTTATGCCTAACGTATGGTGGCCTGGTGACCTGTGTAACCGGTTTTCTTTTAAAACCTATTATGGGCACCAGCTTCTCACACTTCAGGTCATACTTGTATTTTGCTCAAATTTGTTCTAGAATTAAGTAAAGTAACCTATTGTGTGATGAGAAAATAAATGATTTATTTATTTATTTAATAAAAAAGTGTGTTCATTTTATTTTAGTACGTACGAAGTTGCCTTAGGATGTTGCATTAAACTACAATCTCTTATTTTTTTTTGCAAGATCTACTAAGCAAAAGTACCATAGAGATTTGCTAAAAACTGGATATCTAATAGAATAAAAAAGCTCCCGTCCCGTGCCTTGACTCTAGAAATGGAATATCGTCTTTCCAAGCCAAAGCCCTCGTATTTGCTATGCACGGCAAATGACACTTTCTCACTTGTGACCAACGCGACCGTGTGCTCTCCGACACGTCGCCGATTGTTTGAGCAGCGACGACTCTACGGAATGCGGAGGGCACTCAATACCACGAATCCGATGCTAGTTTGTGAATTCAAATTCGATAACATTATATGCATGTATTAGAATTTACATTATACTTACTTTAAAATGTAACATTCAGCAGATTTTTTTACGTGGCAGTTCTCGTGGTTTAACTTTATTTATTGCTTATTTATAACAGTTTAATTAATTCAAATACTTTTTAAACTACATAACAACTTTCAAGTTTAAGTCGTATAACAAATACAGAAAAATATTTTAGGGTTATTGTAATTCGTCGTAAGTTGTAAACTTGTTATGACAAGACGTAGCGAGAAACCTGTAATATAAAATTGTTGAGCAAAAACGGCAAAGCGATCTTTAAAATAAAAACAGGTTCGAGCTTTTCTCTGCGCGATGAAATGTCCCTTTATAATTATTAAAGTAAATAATTGAGCTGGACAAAATGATAAGGAATAGTACTTTTTTTGATAAAATACAGCAACTGTAGATGACAGATGTAGTTAATCACGAAATGTGAAGCACATCCAGGAAGTGTATCATATAAAACAACTCAAAGTAGCTTACCAATAAACACACGACCGACGACGACGGCCAAAAAGTGGCACAGAAATTAAATCTAACTTTTTCTCCGGGGAATAGCATCTATATTTGTCCGACCTTAGAAAGGAAACAAACTTTTTATACTTCCAAAATATTGTTAGAGGACCGCTGTGAAATTTTTATTCTTATAACTTACTCTTTACTCAACTGTAATAAGATGTAAAATCCCTCGACGGATTGCGCATATTTCATTTAGTAGGGATCGTAAAGATTCGCTTACCTGCTTGTTTGTTGTATACGAAAGGGGCCGTCGGGCGTAGACCTTTTTTTACATTCAATTTTATGTGTGGGAATTTTAATGTGGGTCTAAAATGGCACGTTCTTCTCTCCACAGATGGGTCACATTTGGTGTCGATACTTTGCGGAACACGTGTCGCGTCTGTCATAAAAATTTTAGTTGTGCTCGCTGTAACCTTGAGATTTGTGCACATTTTATACGACCATTAAAATGAGTTTTCGTGTCGGGTATTGTTTCACTTATAATTTATTGTTTCGTAAAGCTGGCGAAGTTACAGCTGCGTGTTTTCAATTACTGAAGATGATTGATGTGTAAAACAGTTCCTTTCCACACTGGAAACGGGTTTATCGGTGGGTGCGATCGATATAGTGGGGCTACTATTAATTTTATCGGCGTAGACTCAACGATGCGGCCCACAGGACACAGATATGCAAGTCATCCATCTCACATTTGCCGGGATCTTGAGCCGATCCCATAGAATCGCTTCAATCATTTAAAATAAACATGGCTTCTTCGAAATCGCCTCGAGAGGTAGCTATTGGACTTAACGCCGCCACAAAATCCACTTGATTTATGATATCGTTCGAGAGTCTTTGCATCTGCCGCGCTTTGTACAGTGTTGCACCTTTCAAAACACATTATCCGCCAATTCCTGTTCTTGTTTAAATCACGTTTTGAAGAAGATAAAGCGACAAAATAAAAATAAAATACTTTGTTTAACATTGATAGTCGTTTACGAGTTGAATAGATATTGATATTGTTTCTCAGTATTGATATCAAGATTTGATATAATAATAATCGAAATCAGTTTGAAATTTCTGGAATTCGATACTGCTATGCTATAAACCAAAGGGCTTAAAGTTTATGCTGTTATAATTAAATAAATATTATCCGTCCAATGCTTAATTTCTATTCTTAATCGACTAATAAGAAGTAAGTTATGTTTGAAACAGCTGGAATTCTAGCAAGAAATCCAACAAACTCGCACAGCGGGACGCCTCGACAATGGCAACCAAATTAAAAGCAACTACAAACGTTTCGGCTTGGGTCTTGCTAAAATTTATTACACTCAGCTTTTTTCTCTTGTTTCGTTCGCTAATGAGATTCGAATGCTGCAGCTGTATTTGAGATCTCGGACTGAGATTAAAAAAGGTCGCTTACGGTGGAGATATCACACCACAAATTGAAAACCTCTTTGTTTTAAAGCGAGTCTGTAAATAAAAGACGTAGGTACGGGATACAATAATATCCACTGTATTGAGTATGAGAGACTAGATTGCAGAACGCCTTATTGCGAGCGATAGGTGCAACGGGAGTTGCTGATGACATCAATTTGGTGTTCTGTGTAGATGCAATAAAGTTGATATTTACTTGATTGCCTGGGGCGTCGCGGGTGGTCTCGTCTACGTTGGCTGTGTTGAAGTGAAGCGGGAATGCAAATTTCACTAGTGTTTCTTGTCTTCGTGCTCTTGAACCCTGTAGCTAGATTGAGACTATTAACAGCGGAGATGGCAAAGGACATTAATTCAAGGATCCATTCGATGTTGGATATATTGAAGTTATTGACTATAATAATCACTGTTACTTTGTATATCTAGATGTATTATTGCTATTATTTGAACTTTCATAAGCAAGGGTTTGATAATGTAATAAGTGCACGTAGAAGTTACTTTAGAAAAGCTTAGAAGTTCTGATTAGTATAGTAATTTAGTAGTAAGTAGAATTGGCGCTTGAAATATTTTAGGATATAACTATCTTTTTAAATTACTGTAAACCCAATTTATCTGTTTATTGCACCACGCAATAAAAATTCAAAGTATAATTTATTACCATTTGGTACATATTATTTTTCCATAAAATAACTCATAAAATGAAAAACGGTAGAGCGAGTCGACATGGTAAGAACTAATAAAACCATTTTTTTCGTGTTCTTGTCAAACGCGCGCCTTCCGAGGGGACCACCGAAGCGATCGATGTAACGCAAAAAAGGGAAAATGGTGTGGAACGAATGATGCAATACGAATTAAGCTGGTAAACTAGGGCCGCGGAGTAGAGAGCCGCTTTTTTGGTGGAACAGGACAAAGGGACAACAGTAAAGGGCAAAGTACCGAAGCGTGTCCAGTACTAGCTTCCGGCAACGTGGGAAATCTCTTTAAATCGATAATCGAATATTCGATACTCAAGACAACGAGACGGACGACGCAAGTAATAAAAGAAATGACAGTCGCCATTACTATAATTTATGAACATAATTTTCTCTATAAGCCCGTTGCGTTCACTTTAAATTTGCTCGCATGCGACAGAAACGAGTAATCCAAAAAAAAAGCCGAATAACCCATTCATATTTCATTCAATATAAGTACTTAGTCAATACATTTCTGTTGCCTGGTGATTTAGATGTCTATCTTTTTCTCAATAACTCGGAATCTTTACAAAACGATTATTTATACAAACGGGGCTAAATAATGAGCACGCAATTCAATGTGTATCTTGGCAACGCTTTTAAGTTTATTTATAGAAAAAATATATACATTTAATTTAACCGAGAATCGAATGAATCGCATGATATTGATAAAGGATCCTATTCTAAGATGGGCTTCGTATAGGCCTAGAGATCTATCTATTCAAAATCGAAAAGCGGACCGAATCCGTCCACCCAAAGTTGACCGTATATCTCACTAGGATACCAGTGGCGGCAGCACAAAAAGTCGCGGTACCAACAAAATTTATATGTTGTAGCATAACAGTATAAAGCGGATCTTTGCAAAAATCCTATAGGTCGACTGTAAAAGACCGGATAATTGGCGTTTTACTTTGTGATTTGCGATTTACTTAGGATATGCTGTATTTTTGTAAAAATCCTGAAAATTACTCGGACGATTGCAAAAATCTCACTCAGATTCTAATTTTCCGGTATTTTGCAATAATACTAGGATTTTTGTAAAGACCAGGTTTGTACGAATATCCTACGACATACATACATATGTATGGAGGGTATCTCACATGCCCGCTGATTACGTAAATCTGTTGCAAACAATTCTCGATTGAAATTGTTAAAAACTGTAATTGCATTACTGCTTTAAGTAAGATAGTTGACATATTGGTTCTTACTAAAGCAGCAAACTGCGATTTCTGTCAGAATTGATTGCAATAATGTTACAAAAGTCTGCTTGGTTGCCCTACCAATTTGGACTTATGCTCCATAATCAGTCAGTCAGGGGTCAGTTTAATATAAAAAATTAAAAAAATATTTATATTGATTTTGGGGGCAATGGGTACTATTTATAGGGGTCAGAGGGGAATAAAAAAGAAAATTAATAAAATATTAAACTGCCCCCGGGGGCAATGGAGCATAAGTCCCAATTTGGTGGCGGTAAACGAATCACCCGCTGGTAAACATGGTGTCCCAGTGCGATAAGGCCCTTATGGTCGTAAACAATAGTTCATCAAATCGATCGGTTCACAGACACGTCATTTCACGGACCAACGGCTGTTGGCCTATTTAGCGCGTCCATTTTCTTGACGAGCATCAACCACCAACCAATTGATTGCCTCGCCTCGCACCCTTTACTCAAATTAATCACCGTATCAGCTGTTTAGCGGTTAAGATTTTTTTTCAAAGTCAGGCCCAAATAAGGAATCTACACTTACATTAAAACTCGATAAGTTAGCATCATATCAGTTACTTTATTACTTTTAGAATTATTAAAATTACAAGAAGTGTTTGAAGTACCGCTTTGGTTAGTCATCATCTCTCAAATATGGTTGAGCGAAGCGATGGCTGGTTCACACGTCATGCTCGTGAACGTGAAGTGGGAATGGGTCTGCTTCTGACTACCTAATATTGAATTGTATGATTATATTTTTTTTAAGAGCCTTGACTGAATAATTACTTTAAACATTTTTGAACTTAGCTTGAACCCTGTAAATTGATTCATAATGAAATATGCTAATTAAATAATGTTATATATTTGAAAATATCGTTCCATCTGATAAAGCTGGAAAGTTTTTTGCGCCCATATTTCTTGTCAGTTAAAAGACGTCATAATGGGTAGTAGGGTAAAAGAATTGACGATTTAAAAACGCTTATTATCTGAGCTTATTTACAAAATGAATATTTCAATTTCAATTTTATCATCGGCTTATTTTAATGTCTCCACTATAGGGTAGTTAGCAGGTGTCACTCCCATATCTACTACTGCACATAATGGCTTAACCGTAAAAAAACTACTTCTATAAATCAGCTACCTACTTATTCATTTCAATACTCGAATATTTTCAAAAACACTTTCGTATTATTAAGAACGAATATCTATTTCTTAGATAAGAAAAGACTTACATTATAGTTAAGTATAAAATTATTACAATGTTTCAATTTCCCTGTTGTAATTATCTGGTGACGATATATTCAAGTATGTAAATATCGTTACTTATTTGATTCTATCGAAACCTGGGCTGTTTTAGAATCCCTGCAACGGTGCCAAGTCGATTGGCGATACATCCAAGTGTTGAGATGTCTCTACAATGCCGCAACCATGGCCGTCCAACTGCAGAACCAGCAGACTAAGCATATCCCCTTGCATCGAGGTGTGAGACAAGGGGATGTGATATCCCCCAAATTGTTCACAAATGCATTGGAGGATATGTTTAAAACGCTGGACTGGGAAGGACGCGGTATTAATATTAACGGCGAATACATGTCACACTTGCGATTTGCGGACGACATCGTAATTGTGGCTGAAACGTTGCAGGATCTACAATACATGCTGAACAGCCTAGCTGATTCCTCTCTACGCATCGGTCTTCGGATGAACTTGGACAAAACCAAGGTTATGTTCAATGAACATGTAATTCCAGGACCGATGGCAGTACAAGGTAGTCCTCTCGAAGTTGCTACGAAATATGTCTACCTCGGGCAAACATTGCAATTGGGTAGAAACAACTTCGAGAGAGAGGCCAACAGAAGAATACAGCTGGGCTGGGCAGCATATGGGAAACTTCGTCGAGTCTTTGAGTCGCCTATTCCACAGAGTCTAAAGGCGAAAGTCTTCAACCAGTGCGTCCTGCCTGTCATGACATACGGAGCCGAAACGTGGACACTCACTGTAGGGCTGGCTCACAAATTTAAAGTCGCACAGCGAGCTATGGAAAGGGCTATGCTCGGAGTTTCTCTGAGAGATCGGGTCCGGAACGAGGTGATCCGACAGAGAACTAAAGTCATCGACATAGCCCACCGGATTAGCAAGCTGAAGTGGCAGTGGGCCGGCCATATTAGCCGTAGAACCGATGGCCGCTGGGGCAGACGAGTTCTTGAGTGGAGACCGCGTATCGGCAAACGTAGTGTGGGACGCCCTCAGACAAGGTGGAGCGATGATCTTCGCAAGGTGGCTGGCAGAAACTGGATGAGTATAGCCGCGGATCGTGCTCAGTGGCGTGCTCTCGGAGAGGCCTATGTTCAGCAGTGGACGATGATAGGCTGATGATGATGATGATGATGTTACTTATGGCTGTTATAGCTGATACGTTTCTTGCGCCCGTTCTTCTTGTCAGCTAAAAAAGTCTGGAACGGGTGGTAGGAAAATATAGACGATTCAAAAGTACTTAATAATTAAATTTATTTGAATAAAGCTTATTTCACTTTCACTTTCAATACTTCATTTGCAGAGATTTCACAAAACTCAAGTAAGTAAGTATCATTTATACGAAGCAACTACTTTTAGCCACTAGATGAAATACGATAACCCCTAGGTTCCAACTAAACTCTGCTACACCACCGCCGGTGAAACTTCTAAGAAAAGATAAAGAATTAAATTTTATCTTCACACCGAACATGAGAACAGTTTTAGCCCGCAACTGATAAAGTAAAAGGCCATATAAAACTAGAGATAGAATATCGTCTGCAAATATAAGTCATTGGATAAAATGCTACAAAAGAAACTAAAATGTGGGAATAGTAATATGAGAAAGTAAAAAAAAACTTTTTCTGTGACATTATCATAATTAAGTGTTACTTTTATATCAAAAATAATATTTGGCTTCGGTACATACTTACATAATTAATTATTATTAATATTATTAATTCTTGACAAAAATCAACATCAACTAATTTGCTTTATAATGTGTAACATTTCCACAAACAAAATTTTTGAACTAAAAGGAGTTCGTCAAAAAATTACTATCAATAACGACAATAAATGTTTTAATTATTTTGTAAATTGTTTGTGACTCAACGAAACGAACAAAACGAATATTATTATGAAACTGACGATGAATTTCGACAACATAAACAACGACCTAGGGATTATCAGTCAAAGTCTATAGTCAGGTAATAATAAGACAGTATAACTTTTACACAAAGTTACGCAGAGCAAAACTATCAGAAAGCACCGTTATTATAACTTCCCCGACAATTTTCGGCTGCGATTGCAGACTTATGATAAGTGTATCAGAAAAACTAGCAAAGGGGATCACATCGAACTTTTCCCGGACTAGAGCTTCTCACACTCAGGGAAAGCATGATTTATAGGGCAAAGTTGCCCCATTACTCATCTTACCATTCGTTACTCCAATAAAAAGAACGTCTCCAATAATTTATTGGCATGCTATGGATTTTTATTATACTTGTCTATTTTAGAGTGCACTCCAACTCGACGTTGTAAATAAAAAGTTTGATTTACAATATCCTTGGTTGCATTATAATTTCAGTGTGACCGCTAATGGAAACTGCTCCATCCTTTATAACTTAAAACTTTAAGTAGATAAGGGCTATCTTAATTGATGCTCTTTGAGTCTTATTTGGAATTTGATACAAATATATAGCCGGTTTAGGGACAGCTGATATAAGCCGCAGGTGAAAAGGTTTCGAATAGCTTGTATAGTTCTCGAAAAAATGTGAAAGAAATGTTGGAGCTTTTTTGATCATAATTTATTGGCGGTGACACCGATAGGTTTGCGACGGCAGACAGATGAACATTATAGCCTGTAGACAAAGTTGTGTTGTAATTGTATTTAAATTTTAAATAGTTATAACCTATGTGCAAAAAGGTTACATGCACGTAGGTAACTTAACTAAAAATTAAATATTTTGAAAATACAATCTATAACCAAAGTATTGTAAACAGTTACCTGTATCGCCGTTGTCATGCGTTGTTTAAACTTGTAGAGTTCTCCTTTAGAAAAGTTACTAAGAAAAGTTTGAACTTTCCAAAAAATCCAAACAACTTCCAAGGGTAGCCAAAGCAAATAACTTCCCTAAATACGTCACTTGCAAATGATTATCAAATCTTAATGTTCACTTTACAACTGAATCGCACAGCGGTTAAACCTTCAGAAAACTTGCACTTCACTTAAAGTTGTGGCACTGACTCTGAGAGTTAAGTTTGGCCGAAGTTGTCTATGGTAGTATAGCACTGCACAATTATTATGGTCGCACAAGGAATAATCACTCGAAGTGGCCGGACCGGTTGCGAGCGCGGCGGAGCGTCGACGTGATCGGGCGTTCGTTCGAGGCGATAGCGCGCCGCTCTCTGTCCACGAACGAAGCCCCGAAGCGAGGGGGCCGATAGACGAAAATGGCTTCACAAGTTAATTTTTTTCTCTTTCCTCCTTTAATATTCCGCATATGCCGTGCGCGGTGAACTGCACGCATGCGTCCGAACTCATGTAGGGGTTGTAATGTAACCCGATGCACCCGCACTTTACATAACTTATTGGGACGTTTATCGGAGCCAGTGTTTAATACCATTTCCATGTAGGCTTTATGTTACTTCCTAAATCGTGAATATTAATCCTCGTTCTAAAAGCAAATCCCATTAATCTTAATGATACGTCGATAAACCATGAACATGAACTTTGGTGAAATTTTAGCTGGATAAACAATGAACTTGTTACTTATATAAATATTAATTGTAAAACAAAAGGTTAATGACAAGCATGATAAGGTAAATATTTACTTAAAGCAAATATTTAGGTACCTACCGTAACTAATTATATTTAACAATGAGTAAAAGTCAATAAGCCTTGTAGTAGAGTAAACTGCAGTTTAATTAGAGTATATGTAAAAAACCTATTGAAATTCACATACACCACAGAAAAAAAAATAGTTTAGTAAAAATATTTTTATTAATTATATTATTCATTGTCAATAATTAATTCAGCAATTGAATTTAGTCTTTAATTTATCGTTATCTGTCATTCTGACAAGAAAAGTTTTGTCTGTATGATTCTTCGAGCATCGCGGCTTCGTACGAACAGAAACGCGTCTTACTCTAAGGTATGATTAAACTCACTCAGAAATCTGACACCCTTTTGCACTAAAATTTTATTAAGAACAAGTCTTTTCCTAACTACTACTCGACCAAATTAAAACGGTGTCATGAACTTAGCTGTCATGCAGCTGTTGTGCGCCTAATTATCTTGTCCAACAGCCATTTTTTTCGATGTCCCCACTGCTGGGGCACAGGCCTTCCTTATGGGTGGTAAGGAGGATGAGCCATAACCCACCACGCGGGCCCAATGCGGATTGGTAGGTGTTAATGTTGAGAGGAATAAAAAGACTTGAGCTGGTAAAATCAGTATTTACTAGTGAGAATTTTGGTAACCAAGTAAACAAAGTACAGCTGTCTACTATGACATAGAGACATTAGAATTTAGATTAAACAATGTAACTAACCAGTACCACAACAGTTAACGACTGCAAATGCAGCCGAGACCAACGGCTTAACGTTCCTTCCAAAGCACGGAGGAGCTCGAGATAATAAATTTTTGGTCACCCATCCCATGACCGACCCTTGCGAACGTTGCTTAACTTCCGCAATCGCTGGGCCAGGCGCTAAACCACTGCGCCACCGAGCTCCTCATCAATTATTTATCTTGGTTGAGTTGTATTTATGTGCGATTTTTAAGTTTAGCGCAAACGGGTGTGATTTTGTTATACTTGTTAAGTAAGACCTGCCTGTGGCTGATAAAGGAATTTCTATCTAACAAACTTTATAATGCCGCAATTAACAAAACTTACTCTTGAATTTTATGGGTTGATCCCAGCCCTACACTTAGTGCCTAAATAAAAAATGAATTCCAGAATGGAAACGGAATAAATCATTTACAGCTCGGCACTTGGCCACCATTAGCATAGCTATTACATTTATATTGCATCAGGTGAAAGGTTCCATGAGATCCGTCACAAGTTTAGTGAAATAAACTTAATTATTTATTATGAGAACAAAGCTACACTGGTTTCAATTAACTTGTAAAAAATGCGAATTATACCTTGGTATACCTTTTGTAGTACTATTATTAGTGTTGTGTTTCTGTCGGGGAGTAGGGTAGGGTAGGAGTCCCCAGTCAGAGTGGACTTCAAATAAAAAAAAAACGAGATAAGGTGTAATTCTTTAATAATATTGCGGTCAGTAATACTTTTAGTATATAAAAAATTATATGGAAATAATTATAAAAATTAGATTTAAAAATTCTTCACTTGTACTGAGAGCCGTGCAGTTCCTCGTCTTGTGATTTTTTAAAGGTTCTAGCTAGAACAACGCAACTACCTACCATAAAAGTTTTGATTAATTACGCGATACTAAAGCCAGGCAACAAACATTTGACAATCATACAAACAGTCGGACAACGACCTAAAATAAAAATAAAAGATGTATGACCTTTTGAGCAAGGAAATCTTAAAATGTTGATGTATACATTGAGCAGAAATCGTATGTAAAATCCTATGATTCGTTACATCCGATTACAATATAGTAATCAAGAACTAAAGTCTACCAGCCATTATTTAGAATACTGGCTCCAGAATTTCATATAGAAAAGTCAATGTCCACGCGTGTGAACAGTGGCTCAAAAGCTTATATGCATGTTCCAACATGGTCCTGCAATATAGACGTTTTGCAATTTTGCTACCTAAATTTAAAACTACACGTTTGATTGCGAGGCAAGTTACTTGTTTAATTGATAGGCAAAAAAATGTTTTAGAACTAAATTAACAGCTAAATCAATTACTACTTATAAAATCTAATACTAATTTTTTTCATTCGTTATTCAAAATGGAGAGTGTTTTTTGTGTAGCTTACTAATTTAGTTACTGTCTTGATTTCTGTTTACTGCTTTTGATAATTTGTTTGCAATTACTGAGAAAAAATATCCTTTGTTACTTTGTTTTATTACCAAGAAACCATTTACATAGGGTTATGTTTAAAAAATATACTTATTTTGGTTTCTTCATAAAATAAACAACTGTTTGTTTTCATTAGTTAATCAACTAAATACTTTTATGAGTTAAATGCACTTTGGTTGATTCATTTATATATATATATATATATATATTGTTATTTCGAAATTAAAACCTATCGGTAAACTTAATAATAAAAGGAGCTAAAAAAAATTTGTAATCCAATCCAATCTGGATAATAATTGTATAAAACTTTAAATTTTCTGGAATAAAGAAACAGGCGATAGAATTATTATTTCATCTGTTTCTTAACACGGGTTCTTTTTACGGTGGCTATCTGGTTAAGGAAAACCATGACGGATTTAATAACCTAAGACCTTTTGCAATCTAAAAAGCCAGTATCACAACTGTGCCAACAAACAATAAAGTAAGTTAATGTGCTACTTATTCAAATCACAATACCGCGGTTCAAACTAAAAGCAAAATGCGAAATGGCATTTGAAAAGCAAAGCAAAGTTGAAAAGCCACGTAAAATGGCGGAAGTGGTGGAATTAGCGTATTATCGAGGTGCTAATACTTGGTTGTGATGTGCAGGCGCTTGTGATGGTGGCATTGCGTGCGCCAACTTGATAACGAACGAAAGCGCAATCTCACCGTAGTGAGGACATTCCATATTTTGTGCTGTCCATTGTTTTCATTGACCTCTATATTATTACACGGACTGGCTGCTGTCAAACTGTTCTTGTGCCTACTTGATTTCCACCAATTTGGCGCTGTAGGACGTAGTGTGCATGTAGTGTGCGTACAGAGTACTAAATCTAGTGATGTGCTTATGTCAAAAATGTATGCCAAATGCCAAAATTAGTTCTTTAGACGCACGCTAGTGGCGTTTCAAATAGGCACAAAAACTTTGCTGTCAAACCATACAGACAGCCAGTCCAGTTAAATAGAAAAAAAAATCAGGTCAGTGATTGTTTTGGTTTAGATTGGACTGAGTTTTTTAAGCATTGTTAAAGGGCCTTACAATGAGCTCTTATAGCAATGTCGTTTAGATCTTACATTGACTTTTCGTACCACAACGTCCCATAAACAATCTTGTTTCAAGCTCGCAACAATTCCATTTTCTTAGCAATTTTGTTACCTCACCTTTTACTCGTTCACTCTTTGATAACAAATATTTAAGGTTGCCAACTTAAGTATCTATTACTTACAAATCCTTTAACTACTATCCGTGGAAGCTTGTAATCATTTAGGTATCATTTAGAGCTTGTAACAAGCTTACTGGATATAAGATTACTTTTAAAAAGGTGGTTGTAGGCCCCAAGATATTAAATGGTACACTTTTTTGATGTCACTGAGTTCGGTCCTTATTTTTGAAAGGCGTCGAGCGCTCTTTACTACATATTTTGAAAATAAGTAGGGAAGAGCCACAAGTCCGCTTATGCTCCGAGATACACCTTAAATAATGATAAAACTCCTTTTACTCTGTCGTAATTATTAAAAAAATAAAATGCCTTAATTTTTTGATAAGCAATGCAAAATTAAAAAGTCACGTTTTGGCACAAAATATATAATAGTACGTTTTGGTACCTACCTAAAAAAAACTCAATCAGCCTCTAGTCTTTACGATATTTCCTTTTTTGTAATTTAATATTTTTTTATTTACATACCTACATAAAAATATCCTTTGAAAACTGTATACGTACGTCCACAAATTCCAACCTGTAAATATCTTTTAACAATTAAGTAGATTCCTATCTTAGAAATAGTAAAAAGTGTAAAGTTTCCTTTCCTGGAACTGTTAAAACTTTATAAGGCAATTGTTCATAGTGAAATGCCCAATTTAGTAGTAAGTATTTCGTTATGATGATCCATAATATTCTTTCGTGCAACCACCCAAGGTCTTTAATTTTCGACAGCAGACCTCGTTGCACGTAAACACAAAATGCCATTAACTGTTGAATGGAGCTTTCATTGTTGAATTATTTATTCTCTTTTATTTCTATGCTTTAATGCTATACAACGTAACAATACCGTAAAAAGCTTTTCTATAAAACTTGAGGTGCAAGTCGTACGCCATGAAATTTTAATTTCTTTTGTTTATATTTTGCTATTGAGGGAAAATACCGAAATGATGGGGATGAAATTGACAGTGAAAAATTGAGAACTTAATGTAAAAAAGGCAGTCTGAAATAAAAAAAAAAACCTTCTTTAAAATAGTAGTAAAATGCACAGTTTATAAATAATGATAACAGAAAGTCTTTCGGGTGAAATAAACAAAAAATATTTTACATAATCCTTCGTAAGATTCGAACGAATGAATATTCTAAATACCTCTTTATATTATTTTTAGAAAGCTTTAATCTTCTTATTACAGTTTACTTTGCTTGCAGTAGAAAATACCATTCTCTGAGTCATGATTCTTCTATGAGATTCATAAGTTGCTTACTATTAATAAGTTTGTGAGTTCATTAAATTATTATCTCGGGCCATTTTGATATCCCCATTGTTGGGGCACGGCATTTTTTAAAGCGAGCTCTTCCGTGCTTCAGAAGTCACGTCAAACCGTTGGACCCGGCTGCATTTGCAGTCGTTAACACCCACTTATCCACATTGGGCTCACGTGGTGGGTTATGGCTTCCATCCTTCACGTCCACACATAGAAAAACTTCTGTGACCCAGAAGTGGAAATAATAAAAATGGCCGATAAGATGAGCATATTGATGCAGCAATTTACTCTTGTGCGACACATCTCTTTTCATAGTTTAATGGCGCCATATGCTATTTTGCTATTTAATTGGCTCGAAGGCGTTGGACCTAATTACTTCATCAATATCCCAGTAAGTCTCGTGATTAAGTGCCAGTAACAGACTTCATAGTCTGTAATGAAAGGATGTAAATACTTCTCTAATGGTGAATATCTATAAGCTATCTATATAGCCGCTCAAATATAACTATATAGCTACAAATGGTATAAAATATGTAGAAGTGTTTCATAAGTCGAATCCTAAAGCAGTGTTTACACCAGCTTGTTTTAATTGAAGAATTTGATTGAATCAATCAGGCGTCACTTGGCGGAAGTCCCAAACCATTTTGAAAAAAGAAATAAATATAGTAGCGGAAGTAAGCTACATATATTTCTTTTTTCAAAATTAATTGAAGAACCTTAATAGAATAGAAAATCTCAAAAAATTTGATAATGGTTTTTTTTATATTTGAGCGGCTACATAATTATACATATTCACCATTACATACATACGTATGTACTATTATGGGAAAAATCTGGACGATTCAAAAGTACAGTATAGGTAGTTCTTTTGAATCATGCAGATTTTGACTAGTAAGTCGATCTCAAACAATAAATAATTTCATATTTATTTATAATCCCAAATAAAGTGAAAGTTTAATTAACGGTATCATTCAGTCCTTGTTTAATTTAATTACGTTTTTGTGGAGCAAGGCGCCTAGCTATTCGAATTTAAATCAAAGATTTGAAGAGCATGTTTAATTCTTCTAGTATCCACTACGCCCCACGCACTCCAGATTTTCGTACATATCGCTGAAGGTCGGAAGGTCAAAAGGTCGAACGCCAAAAAGTTAACAACGTATGGTCGAGTGCACAAATCGTCGGCCAACGAAAAAAAACTCAATTCGATTTCTATCAAAAATAATTAAAAATTATCAATAAACTTCGTTATGCAACGTAAATTGATTTTCGATTCGCTCGATTGCTAGGTGGCCGATAGACTACATTAATTTTGACAAAGAAAATTGGTGACTTTGTTGAATTTTTAATAGATTACGTTAGGACAGTTCGGTATGGTGCAAGTGATAAACATTTCCTCACGAAAAGATTATTTTAGGTTGACTACTGCGATACAGTTTCATTACATCTAACATACAAAAAATGGGGGACACGGGTAAATTTCCTAGGCGACTTTAGTCAACTAGGGCTTTTTGATTTTCTATTCGATAACTTATTAATTAAACTAAGGCTAGAGTATAAACCACTAGTCAGCCGCCGCGACTTCAGCTATGCTGTTGACAGATAGGGCTACAAAAAATTAGGTGATCCAATCAGTGCTGGATTTAGGCGAGGCGAGTAGTACCAGCTGCCCCTTTCTCAGCTCACATGATTTAGGTCACTGCTGTGGTCGGCAATGTTATTAGCTGAGCAGGAGCCAAATGTCAACACTTTTGTGACTTAGATTTTCTTTTGAAAGCCAAACTTAATTTTAACTCTTCCCGCTTATTGTTTTTTAATTCTACACAAGTGGAGTGGATGGTTTCTCGAAAGATGTCAATATCTTTGTACCCACATGTCTAGAAGTCTAGCGCGCCGTGCGCTCCGGCCCTTGCGGCGATAATGGTTTGGACAAAATATCATAAATCATTATGCCATTCAGTCCTGGATTTGTCAATAGGGCGGCGGCAGCGGGCGACTGCGTACTCTCACACTATGGTGTCGACCACATGCATCGTCAACAAAGCAATGCAAGCACAAGTCGTCGGCGTTCGTGGTCTGTCGAGTCGCTTGGGCGGGCGGGTGAATGTCGTTGCTGATCTGCCGCCCCCTTCAGCTGCTGTCAGCTATGCTGTTGACAGTTAGGGCTACACAAAATTAAGCGATCCATTATATAGGTTCTAATGACTTGCACCACAGACAGTGGCATCGAGCGGCGATCGCGCCCAAGTTCGCTTCATAAAGGCCCCGTGGCGCCCTTCCTTGTAGATATTTATTACGGCCAGCCTTCACGGGATCGTCGTGCCACTCAGCCGTCGCGTCAGCTAGGCTGTTGACAGTTAGGGCTACAAAAAATTAGGCGATCCAATATAGGTACTACTCTAATGACTTACACCACACAGTGGCATCGAGCGGCGATCGCGCCCAAGTTCGCTTCATAAAGGCCCCGTGGCGCCCTTCCTTGTTGATATTCATGACGGCCAGCCTTCGTGGGATCGTCGTGCCACTCAGCCGCCGCGACGTCAGCTAAATTGCTTTATTGCCGCCGACTATAGGTAAATATCAACAATGTTACAGAATATATTGCTGTATTCACTTGATGGGGTTTATAGATATGTTGATGTTTTAGCTTGACGTGAGAATTTGTTTGTTAAAACGAATAAAAAAATATGTTTCAAAAATGTTAAAATATAAACCCCTTTTATTCGAACTATCAGTATCTAGTACCTAAGCTAATATTTGTTTGATACTAATTGATTGTTTGCCATCAGAAAGTAAACGTTGATCAAAAAATACTTTGATAAAGATTGTTCAATTCCATAAAGTTTAAAATAACACAGCTCACAATATCTCTTAATATGAAATATCTTTTCGAAAATCAAAAAACGTTAGCATTCGTATTTATCTTTGATCTCGTAATACTAAAACTCATTAATGAATCCCTGGAAGTAAGATTACATTAAAAAGAAAAAAAGTAACGGAAACTAAAATAAACTACATCAAATTCGCTACACGATTCTCTCTAAACCATGTTTCACTCATCGAAATAATGATACCTGTACACAATTTTAAAGCTCATTTTTCCTCGCACACGTTGAATTGTCTTTACAATAGAGCCCCACCTCGGACGCATGAACTCTTAACGAGGAAATAGTGGTCGTAAATCAGGGGAAATTCGCTCTTATTGAATTTCCTTCAGACGGAGAAAGGAAGCATTTTTGTTCCGAACGGACGCCTTCAGACATGTTCAGTTTTTTGCCCCTTCTTATGCTACGTGTTGCTTGATTAACGGTTTTCTAATTGTTAGCTTTTTTATGTAGGTGAAAAACTTACTTTAAGACGAATAAGACGACGGTTTTATGGTGATTGAATAAGACGACTAAACTTAAATAGTAAATAATAAATGTTAGAAGGAAAATAGACAAAATGATGATTTTCATTAAATTTCTTATTGAGGTATCGTAATTCCACGCAATCCTCATTACAGATTTGTAAAGTATTAGTTTTAGAACTTAAATCTATTTTTAAAGAGCATGATTCAGTATACTTTCGACAACTACTGTAAAAATACATACTTATTTACCACGGCTAACACTAAAGTACTTTATTTCACATCTCGTAAAGAATTTTGTTCAGAATTTTGTGAAAGTCTAGTTCAAACTTTGGCCAACATGTGTGGGTAATTTCACTTCTGCATACTTACAATATTTTGCTATTAAAAAGAATAAGTAAAAGCTTTTACTCTGAGAAAAATGTCTGTAAGTACATTGTAATTTTTCGAGAACTCAATAATTTTATGAAAAAACTTTGTAGCATTGTGTCTTGAGGCCTAGAATAAGAACTAAGCAAACATTATTTAAATAATTGGACAAGATATTTAATGTTAGTTCATAAACTTAATACAGATAATTTTACAAATACAAATCGAAATTAAGGTAATTAAAAACTGTTAGCAGGAATTTTTCAAAAATATGTTTTAGGGTTCTTCAAAAGAAAGAAGAAATCTTACATTTTACGTTCTTTCGACCCAGCCGGGAACGCGAACCCGGGGCCGCTAGACTCAGCGTTATAGCTATTAGATTTTACAGCGAAATTCATAATTAAACCACCAATCATCAATCATCAGTATACAATATTGTTTAGCATCATTTTGATTTGAGGAGCTCGGTGGCGCAGTGGTTTAGCGCCTGGCCTAGCGATTGCGGAAGCTAAGCAACGTTCGCAAGGATCGGTCATAGAATACGTGACCAAAAATTTAATATCTCGAGCTCCTCCGTGCTTCGGAAGGCACGTTAAGCCGTTGGTCCCGGCTGCATTTGCAGTCGTTAACACCCACCCATCCGCATTGAGCCCGCGTGGTGGGTTATGGCCCATCCTCCTTACCACCCATAAGGAAGGCCTGTGCCCCAGCAGTGGGGACATCAAAAATGCCTGATGGACATGGACATCATTTTGATTCAACAGTGAATATGAAGCCGCGGTGAGTTCAAAATTCTAATTCTAAATTAACTTCAGTATGTTACCTGTGACCACATGAGTAAATAAACATACTGTGACTTCAAGATAACAAAAGCTGTCTCAAAAATAGTCCCCCAAACTTAAACGAGGAACGAATTCAAAGTTGCTCAGTTATGAAAATTTTACAGGTTTCAGGTGGAGGGTCCTAATTACTATTCTAAAAGTTACGTAAAGGTAAACAGACAAACAGAGACAAAGGTTTATTTATACAACATACATAAGTGTCATGATAGATCATAGTCCAAAGCAAAATGTAGGCTACACTCCCGTGGGAGGTATGTCACCATAATCTCTATTGGTTGGCGGATTGGAGGCCAACATTGTGCCCATATTCTGATTCATGGAGGTATTGCAAGTGTACAATGGTTATTACGCCCGGTTATTACCCCTAAGTATGCAGGGTTCATCAATTTTAGTTACAGTTGAGTATGAGATTATTTAATACAATGATTCTATTTTCTGATCTAAAATAAATTACAAATTACGTTAAAATTAAATTACATTAGTTTTGATAATTGCAACTCTGATTATAATGATAGGAGAAGGATAGAAATAGGGATTAGGATTCTATGGAATTTTGTCTCTGTTCGATTACATCCACACGGTTCGTACCCCAATCAGGCTCTTTTTAGAAGTTTATTCCACTCCGAGCTCCAAATTCGGTACTCAACGTTATTCAGGTTGCACAAAAATATCAGATTCGAACTCGTAAATTTCGTAACTTCGTAGCGATAACGTCGAAATGTTATTTGTCGCCGTGTTAACTGTAAAATCGAACTTACTTTCGTATTTATTTTCTACTTAAAGTATATACGTATCAGAATAGGAATATTTGGCTGAAAGACAAATTTTAATGAGATTTTCGCACTGAACATTATTTTAACACTTCCATAAAAACTACAAAATTGTATCTTCAAATTATTCAATCCAGCCTACAGATTAAATAATAGTTCATCTATTTCTCCACCCTTACTACACTGTCACTACTATTTTGATTAAATCAGATACCTAAATGCAGTATTTTTCTAGATTGCGAAAATTAAAAATATTGCTAGGAGCGATTAAAACTACGTAAAAGCTTAAAAGCGTAAACAGTCAAAGGGAAAAACGCATTTCAAACATCCTGTAAATCTTAATTGCTCGCGCGCACCGCCGTTTAACCTTTTAAAAATATTACTTTAACTTTTTAATATCATTTATTTGGTGGAAGGAAGCGGACTTGCTCTGAAATAATGAGGCGCGAGATTTTTGTAAGCAAACCAGAGTGGGATAGTATTGCATAGGGTTGGGTTAAAAAATGTCAACTAAGTATTTAAATAAACACTTTTACAAATTGCAACACGTATATTTAGTTCTTGGTGAGATATTGTAGTTGGTGCGATTTCCCTAATCATAAAGTTCTTATTCTTATTTTATAATTAGGTACCTACTTCTTTATATAATACGAGCTCCAATAAACTTGAAAAACCCTATAATCGGTTGACATTTACGTCGCCGTCCCATGTTGACCACTTCTCAAATGCTCTTTTAAACCCCTTTAAATGGCAGATGGTCGAGTTGTATCACATTACGCGCAACGATGAAGCGCCGTGGACTGGCTGGACTGATTTTTTTTTAATTCTGTGATACGTAGGCAATCGTTTGACCGCTGTCAGGCCTGATGGTAAGCGATTATGCGATCTACGATGAAAAGCGCTTGCCTAGGAGATACCTGTTCACTCGCGACTTGAAGGCCACCAGATTGTTGGAAACACAGACTCAGGCAAGGAGTTCCACTCTCATGGAGTTGTGGAATAAATAATATAAAATTACAAACATACACACCAATCATTCAGTTTCAAACTTAGCAAAGCTTGTACTATGCTAACTACATGACGGACATAAATTCGAAATTAATCGAAATTTTAATACCTAATTGTTCCAACAAACTATTTTGTTCTCGATGAATTCTATCAGCCAGCACTGTGCAGTTCATAATATATGTGATAATTCACATAGTATAAAATATCACGAATCAGTAATACAAGTTACGCTCAGTCCTCCAGCGCCCGCGCCCTTTGTATTCACCCGACCGTACCGAGCTTAAGGCCTTAAGGTGGGTCAATCCGAGCGGGTCGATCCGTGATGGAGTGAAATTGAACGTAACTCTACTCACTTTGGGTTCAAATCAGTGCGTGTTCTAACGCGGCGGTTGCGTTGAGAATTATTTAGCACCGAATTCTCAATTTTTACATGTTTTTATTACTTTTCTCCGCTTTCAAATTAGTTAAAAAATATATGTTCAAATAAGATTGAAGGTATTACCAACGCCGATTTTTATGGTTGGTTTTAACATAAACGAATGTTCTATTTCCGAGAAATTTTGCAAATAAGACTAGAAACAGGGTCCACGGAATATTTTTTTACATCAAAAGTGGTAACATTTTTATAAAAGCTTTCAATTAAATCTATTGTGTATTATTTCAAGTACATTATATATTTTATCCATGATAGCTTTACGCGCGTAATCTTTCAATAATTTGAATTGAATATTGGGATTTGACCCACCTTAAGGCCTTAATGCTCTAACTAAGGTACCGAGAGTCGAGTGAGCGTTTTGATTCTGTCACCACCTGCTCGCTAGGAGTGCGGAGCGAATGTTAAAAAATTCTTTACATAATTATATCCAAAAGTTTATACATTATTTGAAATCGTGAATGTTTCATAATAATAGATTATTGCGAGGTGCATAATCTGCTTTTCTTTCAACTATTACCTATAGGAATAGTAGATAAAAGAAACTCATATCAAACAGTTAAAATAGAATTTTAATTAAAAAAAAACAAGCAAAATTAACAAAGTTCCCGCCAAATCACTTTTTTAAATTTCTTTCATTTTTAAATCAGAGTTAACAGCAATCATTTTTTAAATTTGGAACAAGTAGGATAGAAACGAATAATACGTACGTAAAAAAAAGTATTGATATCGGCTGGCTGAATAGAGCTAATCCATTGAGATTGGCACCTTTTGGTGCGATTAAAAAAAACTGTGCTATAATGAAATTTCATACATTTTTAATGCTCTAGAGCATTAAAGACTCGCTTTGTACTGAGTTTTTATTGTGATTGTGATGAAATTAAAGCATAGTTGGAAGAAAAATAAATTGCTTACCTACTTATTAAGAATATTTTTAATTTTTTCACGATCTTTGTTGTTGCTAAGGTTTGAATCAAAAACGAATATAGTCATAAGCATTTATTTTCTTCATATTCCAAACTTGAAGATTTTTATAAAACAAGTCAGGAATATCTAAACTCACTAAAATCACTTAACAACACCTAAAACAATGACATAATAGAGGATTTAAAGCATGGGTGTAGACAAAAAGTATTGCATGCATTTTAATAAACAAGAAAGTAATCGACATACTAATTTAACGCCCCGGTAGGATCAGTAGTTATTTCTTATTGCATTTATCTGTCCGTTTAATACATACACGAAACTGCAATCCAATACAAAGTTTATTGTGACTATAAATTTATTCTATACAAGACAGCCATCCCCTTTACCTATACAAAGAAAATATTTCCCGTACCTCAATATAAACTTCTCGGTCCACAATACACGACAGATGCTCAATAAATATTAACGCAAAAATGAAGAAAACCTTTTCTACAGCTTTAAAAATACAGTATCTGATAGCGATTCTTAGAAATTTCTGAAATAAATCAGACAACTTTTGGAAAGCGCTGTAGATTTCAGTTTGTTATTGGTTACTTAGTCTAGTTTAGTGATGTGCTACTGTAAAAACATTTCGATTGAAACTATGTAAATTCTAAGGCCCTAGTTTTGAACTTTAAATGAAAGGTCTGCGGAATTTGAATTTGGAACAGACCAACTTTATAAGATCAATCTATTACTTCGACTGAAACTGTGCTTAATATTATTCTGTCATGTCAGACCTACTCGTTCCTACATATTCACTTTACTAGGCAATTTAAGAAGTAACTTTCTATCAAACTTGCTTATTCACTTCTTTTAAAAAGTTATCATTTAATTACAGTTCTAAAAATATGTATATGAAACATTTTCATTTCAAGCGTAAAAATTCAAAATAACTATATTTAAGAACATTTCTTAAGAAACTGATGTCAACTAATCAAACACTCGCATTTCAAGTACTTTTATTGAGCGTTGGATTAGTTTTTTGTTCCAATCGCGTATTTCCATGGTATATTAACCACTCTTTAGCCTTTAAACATCAAAATAAGGGTTAAATTACCCCATTGCTTTGTATTTTCAATTTTGTAAACAACACTTTCCCTCCACTAGCAGGGACAAGTGTGGCAGTATTCAGTAGTAAATCTTAAGACACGTCGTACTATCTGTTGCGAGTTGCGACATATTTGGCAAGCGCACGGGCCACCAGCCAACTGTGACAGTAGCTCAGTACGTTGCTGGCGATATCTTCTGTCGAGATTAACAGTTGCTTACCGATGCAGATAATGTTCGCGACCTATATTTTTTAGAAAGTAGTAGTAAATGCTTTCGATATGTTCTATAACAAGTCTGAATCAAAAATCATTGAATTCAGACGTGAGTCCTTATTACATAACATTATTACCTATAATTTATAAGGATTATAGGATGGCTTAGTGTCCCTCGAGAGGTGGACGCGCGACCAGTGCTGCATAATTGCACTATCCTAGTCCAGCCTCGCCGCAACCGTCTAGAATTATGATAATAATTACCTAACCTTTTATCGAAACTTTTTCATAATAGCACAGGAAAACACTTGTTTTAGACAGAAACAGTTAATAAAAGAAAAATGCAGTTAAATAATTCAATTTTTATTTTAAATCTTTTGAACTAAAGAAATTAAGCTCTAAATTCTTAAATCAAACTTGAAAGTGTGCTTTCACTGTTAAAAACTTACATTACAATTCCAAATGTATCGGTAAACCGTCACATTATTAGTGAGCCTATCCATCAACACTAAAGATACGAATATCAATGCTTATTCCCCATTGAAGTTAATCAGACATCACATTAGAGCTATCGCCGTCGCTTTCCATTCATTTAATGACAAAAGCCTCGATGCATCTTTTGTTATGACATGCTTTTGTCTAATTTCGAAAGGTAATATATATCAAGAGCAGGCGTTCCTAAGGAACGTCACGAATACCATTATTAATATTGTAAGCATTACATCGTCGGCTATTATTTATTGTGGCGATCGTTCATTTGGTATAGCTGAGTAGACAACTGGAGTAGTTTTTACTGAGCACAAAACTATCAGGGCCCTCACGCGAACTGGCAATCACGCTATACCAGAGCTTCTGAATGCACCAAATCAAATGGGCAACTCAAAAAACTTGGTCACTTAATGTAGAAAATAGTGATGTGGAACAGATATTCCGAAAAGTATGTCAACACTCGATCGATCTGTGATAAAACTGGCAGGAAATATTCTCTTCCGGATAAAAAATACATAATGTTATTCTGGAAAACCATTTTAGGGTGGATTCGTCCAAACTTCAATATAAACGGGAATAACTATACCAAGAATACATCTATTCCACGATTTTTTTCTCGAGTAAAGAAATGGTCATTTTTCCATGCAATCCCAAGATAAGTTACTCTTGGGATTCTTATTCCTTCATTAGTGAGTGGATATTTATGTGAATGAACGTATTATCCTGCCAATTGTCATTGTTCTATAAACAAACTATTTAAAAGGCAAAGTCTTTGTCAACTCTATTTTGTCGCCTTTTACGTATCTGTAGCGGTCAAAGTCAAATGTTAAACAAATGTCACTGACATATACCACGCGGACGCCATTAAAAAAAAAAAAAAATACTCGCGGATTAACTCTGTTATTCCCCGCGAAATGGTGGTATAGCGACTATTCCCGAATAGGCAAAATACTCTGAAAATAGTGTGTGGTAAAACGTAATTTCGATTTACTCTTGAATAACTGGTCATTTTATCTAAGAAGAGAGACATTTTATCTGAGAATAACAGTTATTCTCTCTTGGTCGAATCCGCCCTTAAATGTATAGTGATTTGAATGGTACAACTGTTGTTTTTATTATGAAAAGAAAACCTGATTACGAATAATTGCTGCGGCTTTTTCAAAGTTGGATCATAATTAATTTTACTCGCACTGTAATGAGATTTGCAAAAGCACTTAACGCAAAATTTTTAATTATACCCTTTTGAGTCATTGCACAATAAGTTTGCAGTTAAACTGTTAAGTTTTCCACTTTCCTACGTTTATTGGAAGGCAGGGTGGTTTTTATATTTTCTAAAAAAACTGCGTTTTGATGGCTTTCTTGCCTGATAAACCACAATCAAAGTTTTCGCACCTTGAATAGTTTAATAGGTTTGAGTTTAGTTAGAGTTTGATAAGTTTTCGCAACTTAAGTTTTTTTAAACAGTAGAGGAAGCAAAACAAGTTCCGATAGTTTACTACGTTTGTTGAGTGCCATGAGTGTGACGCAGATCCTGGTTTTTATTACGAATGGAGCGAAACACGTACTTTTTTTGACTTGCAGACAAAAGTTGCACCTAAGCATTACTAATAACAAATAATCTAGCAGAAAGTAAGGGGGGTAATAATAGTCAAAATGATCTCATTCCGTTTCCTGTTTAAATTTTTTTTTGCAGTTCTTAGCGAAAAGCGATTTTAGCCAAAAGGACTTTCCGTCGAGATATACTTGGAACTCCCTATCAACGTGGAACCGGACTTTAACATTTTAAATATGCAATACTTATTTTTTGCTTGTACACAACACTAGCTAGCAATACCTATATTGCGATAGGCGATCTTTTCATTATAATCGGGAATCTACTTTTTCAAAGCTTCTCAGTAATATAAACGCTGCTGGCCATTTTTTTCACAACAGAGGCGAGAATTAATTGCAGAACTGCAATAAATTTTGTTTTCGGTCAAATTTCTTATTTCCATCGCGAGATTCGGGGTCAAGTGGCGTTAACGTTCGAAGTTTGCTACTCAGTTTTGTTTGTTTATTAAAACAGTAAAGAGAAGCAGTAAAGTTTCCGTTTATTTCGTTTGTGTCTTCCTTGCGTCTTGTTTACATTTTGCCTTGTTATTAAGACGGCTCGTTTAATTTATTCAAGTTTGTCATCGCCTGCCTTTTGTAAGTCTATGTAGCGTTAATTGACGGTTCGATTTTGATGCCCCTTTATTAAATTGCTTTCTCTCTGCGTCTCTAATTACGGAATTTAGTGATGTGTTCGGAATTAACGAATAATAAGTATAAAATTTGCAATCCGATATTCAAAAGAGCAATTTGCAACTGCCAATACTTAACGAGCGAAAAGTTTCTTTATGTGGTTTAGTGGCTTAGGAATAGAGTACGAGAGGGAAAAATGGTAATAAATTTAGAAGTTAACGTTGTATTAATTCAGAATATAGAAAATTTATCATCGCTACTTAATAATTGTTCTAGTGTTTTTTGTCAAATATAAAATATACTATTGTACTATAGTCAAGTACAAGGTAAACAATGGTTTCTTTGCCAGCTAGACGGACCAATCCCCGCACTCCGTGGTGAGACTCGACATCCGGACTTGGGCATCTCTCCCCTGGCTCCACCAATTGCTTTCATGACAACTTTAATTAATAAATTAGTTGAATTATTTAGTCTTGGTATGTCTGTCTTAATAAAAGAGGACAAGCAAAGTGCTTCAAGCGATCTATCAGCTTTTCACAATGAAGAATTATCTTTCTATTGTGATGGCGGATTTGCTCAATTTTTAAATTAATTTAAAAATATATTTATTGTTAGCGAAACTGTTTAACATTATAACATAATTATGGACACAACATTACTATCCATTCAAAGGGCCTGATAGATCCAATTTCTGAAGGAAAGACAATTTAATTGAAAGGGAATGTATTATTTGGTCGCAGTCTTTCCGCATCTTAACATCGGAACCTATCATAACTTCTATGAACTGTGGTAATTTCAGTTTAGTCTACTAATGATATCTAACCTGTACATTAATTGTGTTTGTCAATAAGTACTTAAATTCAATTGTGGAATATAATTCTATTGAAACAACTTCCAATTGAATTGGTAAATGAATCCTAGCTGAAATATTGATGAGAAAGTACTTTGATTCAACCATTTGAGAATTTGGATATATTCACTAAACAGTTTGATACTTTTATAGTACATAATTGAAGTATTGTTTCTATATTATACAAAACTATTCTATTAATTGAAAAAGTCCACTCAGACATTTTGATCTAGCGTTCTATTAGCCGTGAATCAACCTTAGCATATATAGAAACGCAGGCTTATTCCATAAACCCAGATCTAGATTTCAGTACACCTTCTAGATTACTAGAATAGAATATTTCTTTTAAAATCAGTAGTCTACACGCAAAATCATCATAAATCCAATCCAATTCGAAGATAAAGGAACTTTTTTTTATAAGTAGTAATAAGTCAAATTTCACTATCCACTCACTGAAGTAATTAATTAATATGTACTCACCGAAACTGGTAAAGCCAACACAATTAATGCTACATGGTGAATATTCACTACACCGAGCTATAGTTTAAATGGATTCTTGTTAAGGCGCCTACCTACGGATACTTGTTAAAGCATCTACCTATGGATTCCTGTTAAGGCGCCTACCTACGGACACTTGTTAAGGCACCTACCTATGGATTCCTGTTAAGGCGCCTACTTTAAGACATGGAATCTTACCTAGTGAACTTACCTGCCTAACAACTACTAAATTTCTGAATTCCTATGCGACTCCCATGATGTTTCCCGACATCTTTGACGCCCACACAGATCTCACTTCAAAGAATACCCCACCTTCTTGAAATGCTAACCTTTTACTTTTGCTCAATTCACCTAATAATAATATTCCTACCTTATTAATGAATTTACCTGCCTATTTGCGTCTAAAATTAGAATTTCCTATGCAATTCTTGGATTGCTTACCCTCAATCCTGTCGCCCAATTCTGTACAGTTTGAGTGGCACTCCCTAATTTTCTAGCAACCTTTGACGCATGCCAAATTTGATTGGGAAGGAACAAATTGGCCCCTACGGTAGGAATAATAATACCAAGCCTGCTGCCCACAGCCATGGACAGGGATATCTCCCAACTCATTTCGGATCGTCTGATTTCCATCGCTGTAGGTAAGCTTGGTAATATTATGTGACTAGCTAGGCAATTTTCAAAACAAATGCCCATCTAACCAGCCACATGGTTAGACTTTTCTACCTAAACCCCCCCGCGAGGATCTGACAAATCGCCCCAAAAAGACACAAAACTAAATGAATACTCATCTAAAATCAACATTGTATAATAATACTAACAAATCTAGTTAGCTTTCATCCCACAAAATAATGCAGCCCTGACCTCAACAGACTCAAGAACCAATACAGTTGTATTACCTCTTGACCCCACCGAGAGGACTACTTCACCCTATAGGATTTCACTAACAAATCTGCATATTTTAATTATGAACTTCAATTCCTAGTAGTCCTACTATACTAATTCAAGAATTTACAGGGAAAACTACGTTACTTTATGATTATCGCAAACAAAATCTACATACTTTAATTATGAACTTAATTATACCAGATAAGCTCAAATTAAAGCATTTATGCAAAAGATTCGCGGGACAAATGCGGCCCTATTCGTCAGAAAACCTCGACCACTTTCTTGCTGACTTCTTGAAATTTGCTTGATTTAAAAATATACTTTTTCAGTAACGCGATCTTACAGAGATTTGGGGCTTCTTCAAAATTTACGTCTTGACGCTTCGCTCGACGCCGGAGAATTGATACTCGCTTCCCTGATTCTACCCCTTATAAAGACTAAGTTAGCGTCAGCACGCGAACCAAAACGGCGCCAAGTAATCCGCGCCTTTTTCATCAAAATAGCTAAAATTTCCCGCGCTAAATTTACATTGTGCACTTTAGTCCACTCCTATTGGCGTTCTCTTTTCGACTCCTCCCCTCTTTCAGTGTTCCCCGCTTATGAAAATATATCACTACCCTATTAATGGAGATAACCTTGCAACACTTTGAGAAAATCATTTTTGAATAATAAAATTTCACAAAATACTACTAAAAGTTACGTAATCAGTTTTGTCTTGTCAATCTTTAATAATACGATTAATATAATTTCCTTTCATAAACTAATACCCTCAAACCAACTTCATTTAGATTTTAACTAATTAATCGTTTCACTTTGCTTTACCTAATCCCGTATAATTTAAATTGCCAAAATACCTATTTCTGAGTACTAATTAATGCAAATATTCCGCTTTTCCACCTGCTTAAAATACAGTAAACTTATTATCTCTAACTAAACACACATACAAAAATGGGTACTTTGCAATTTTAGTTAGCAACACTCTTTATTATTTTACCCCCTCGACATCATGGCGCCGTGAGCCCCGACGCGACGGTTCTACCATATTGCAAATATAAATTGTGCAGATCGCCTAATCGTGATTGTGCAATTGTGCAACGGCGTACCATGGCCGCCAACTTACTAAACCTAATTAATCGCCAAATTTCATTCCTCTTTAAAGTATTTTTTAGAGATAAACAATTATGACGATAACTGATGAGTGCTAATAAAACTAATAATTTTATCAATAATAATTATGAATGAATTATAACTGAATCCATGTTTTGAACGTCACGAGGATAAATATTTAAACCTTGGCGCCATGAAAGATTTAAGAAACTTCCGCCTATTTTTATGGCCTTAAATTACTCTTTAGACAGCTTATTATAACAATTAATTACTTAATCATGTTCTATTTTACTAATTATTATTCAGTAAAATAAACAAACACAATTCAGCATTATTTAATCACATTTATCTCTTGGTAAACAAACTTGAACGAGAATAAAATAATTTCACATTTATGCAAACCAATATGTTTATTTAAGTTTTTCCCAACAATTTATGCTTTTAATCATTATTAATTTATCACATGAACTTATCTGTGGAAATGAAATTAATTCGTTTTGTTTTCCAAAATTGGCAGTAAGGTTAAAAACCTTTGCCTTCCTCACAGAAAATTCACAATTGCTAAATAGTTCCGATTTTTATCACTAGCTGTCAGGTTTACGTCATCCTATCTGTCATAATCTTCTGTAATTATTTGTTATTAATTTATAACCTTCGAAGCTAATATTATGTTATTCTTTCTCATCATCAA
Organism: Agriphila straminella; assembly: GCA_950108535.1. Lineage (NCBI taxonomy): Eukaryota > Metazoa > Arthropoda > Insecta > Lepidoptera > Crambidae > Agriphila > Agriphila straminella. The sequence goes on from OX467316.1 coordinate 10,144,528, forward strand.
ATTATGACAAACAAATTGTGAAGTACAACAATTTATGAATCCAAATAATGTTCAACACAAGCTCCTTTGAAAAATAATGAACATTTTTTTTAATTGTTGATTGACATCTGAAGTGCTTACGATTTACTACAAAACCTGTGTTTTTTATGAGTAACTGCATAATCAAAGGCCGATAAGTTCCTGAAACAAGGTCAGTGACAACCTTCCTTTAATATATTTCTTTTCTTTACAATTTAAGTAATATTTGAGATAAAAATAACATGTTCAGTTTTGAACTGTTACAATAGTCAATTGTTTTGTTACGTCTACATATATACTAACTGCGCTGTATCTATGCCTGGGAAAAACTGTTGTAAAGCTAGTTATGAACTAGACATTAGATGTCATATATAAACTGCTGTATGCCTGGGAAAATCTTTTGTGAAGTTAGATTGTAAACTAGACATTAAATGTTATTTTAAACAATAATAATTTATTTTTGTAAAAAACACGGTGTGAAATGTGGGAATGTGACTTGAAACTAAAAAAATATAGCATGCAATTAATTGTACTTACTAAAACGCCAATGAAATATCATTTCCTTATTCATTAACATACTTTTATTATAGAAATTTACTATAAAACTAAGACTTCAATAATTATTTTATTGACTACTTTAGTGCTGAGGGCGGACATTAACTTACTTAAATGGCAAAAGTAATTTTAGCTTTTTAAACTTTTTAGATTTTATGCATTCACAATGCTATTTTTATATAAATAATCTTAATTTTAGCTTTTTATTATGAGCGTTGCTTGGCCAGTTGGCCTCTCCAATAAGCTTCTGTCAATATCGCCCCGAAAGGCATTTCCGATAAACAAAGGCAAAAAGGCTTTCGAAATGAGATCATGAGTGCTTAATTTTCGGGAATCTGGAGCTCTGACCCGTCAGTACATAACATGAGCCTTATATTTTATCAGGCAGCCAACGACCGAGGAACCGTTAGCCTACTTATTAAAAAACAGTTATCGGGAAAAATATTCCTTACCAGAAAAATTTCAGCAGACATCTGTTACGTAATTTTGGAGCATATTACGGAACATAATTAGAATATGATTTTCGTAGGGCGTCGGTTGGTATAGTCTTTTACATCGTTTACCTACTCTCTTTAGAATAATCGTTATGACGATTAATTTCCATTGAAAAACGTTGTATTAAACATCTAGACACATTAAACATCAGCTACATTATTATATCAATGTTGCAACTGTAACTCATAATAATAATTATTTTGTTTATTCATTTTAATTATACTTTAATTCATTTTGAAAATTGCAGCAAAAGAAAGTTCCACCCATATTAAGATTCACTCGTGGAACTCGTGGTAACCTTAGAATAATAACACCTAGAAGCCGTGTCCTCGTATGCAAAGTGAGGCAACTAATACTAAGCCAGAATGGCTTAGTTTTCAGATTTATATCCTTCATACGTTACCTAATCGTAACTAAAATCCAATTATATATAGTAACTAATCTAATAAATGTAGGAAAATTGAAACTGTTTTGTACTTATTCGGTTTGATTAGGTAATAATGGAGAATAAAAATCTGAAAACGGGGCCATTTTGGCTGTTTTAGTTGCCTCACTTTTGACAGTGCGCTTTGTAGAGAACTATCGTTCTAGGTGTTATTATTCTACCTAATAACTGTTACAAAAACTTGTGACGTTATCATTAAATCTAGTTCTTTGTTTTTTAATAAACGTAAGAAAGTCTCGTTGCATTATCAGTAGTCATCATCAATTTTGTAAGTAACATATCAAAAGTTTAATGCAGTGAATGAAGAAAGAAATTCATTTGTCGACTATACTGATTTCCCTGCGGGACTTGATAGAGCTCTTTTTCCCTCTTCTAGCTTGTTTCGAAGTAACAAACTAAAACTCGCGCAAGTTAAAATGCTTTTAACATAAAAGTTCATGTCAAGTGGAAATACAAGGTCCTGATAAACTATTTCAATGCCAGTTTTATTGTTTATTTCTTACGTTTTTACTTTGCTAACTACATGATTTTTGTTAATATAGTTACCATGATCAAAGTTATACAGAAATGAGACCAGAAACTCTTTAAAGTCTTTTGCGAAAACCTAGTACAGCAATTAAACGCGTTAGCTATCACATAAATATATTATGTAGGTGGTTAGAAAAACATCAAATACACGCGGGAGAATCTTGAATATGCAGCGCACGTTTTAGGTAGTCTTAAAAGTTGCTCAGTAAAAGTCTCTTACATCACTCTGCAATTTAATTATCGCAACGCCAAACATTACTAGGTATGTAGGCTTTTAAGATCCTTATTAAACGTAATTAAAGAAACAATGTTGTACAACTACAAATATAATCACATTACCATCTACACAAAGCTTTGTCATTAAAAGTCATTGCAAAACTTCTCGACCCAAGACTATGTAACGAAACTCACTATTTACCTAAATTCTGGATTCCTAATTCTAAATATTGACTATAGACTCTGCTACATTCATTGCCGTCGGCGAACAAGAAAGGTATAACCCTGACAATGACATGTACCACACTTGAGATCCAACCCTTCACTAATACACAATCGTATCAAGAAAGCCCCCAGACAAATTATAGCGCTTTCAAAACATTGTAAAAACGCACGCAACCGGGAACTTCACAGAGGCCAAATAATGGAGTATAAGAACGCATGTGACGTTATTTATGTGAAAAATTTTCTCGTAAAAACTTCGACTCTTATTTTTCCTAACATCAAGTGTTTCGAGTGGCCCTGTCTGATACCGCTGTATCATTACGGCTGGGATTTTAAAACGATCGACCCTCACTTTTTGTTTTGCATTTTATTTCTTGAGTGCTCTCTAGAGATCCTTTGATGGTCTAAAACTTTGAGACTTTTGAGCTACGTTGCGGGTAATAAGATAGGCTTTTGTTAAACTAAACAGGGCAATATTGTGTAAAAGCTCTTTGAATTATAATATTAATTTACTTTAATATACAAGCTGCTATTCCATTATTTTGTATACTATTTAAACATCAATGGTAAGCAATATTTATTTTTAGTTCAATTTGCCATGGTTAGTTATACTGCAATTCATACACATCGTTTTGTGCACTATGTCCATCAGCCATTTTTGATGTCCCCACTGCTGGGGCACAGGCCTTCCTTATGGGTGTAAGGAGGATGGGCCATAACCCACCACGCGGGCCTAATGCGGATTGGTGGGTGTTAACGACTGCAAATGCAGCCGGGACCAACGGCTTAACGTTCCTTCCGAAGCACGGATGAGCTCGAGATAATAAATTTTTGGTCGCCCATCCCATGACCGACCCATACGAACGTTGCTTAACTTCCGTAATCGCTGGGCCAGGCGCTAAACCACTGCGCCACCGAGCTCCTTTGTGCACTAAGACTGCTCTTACACTGCTACTCATCACGCTACAATTGGTACGTGAAAAAGGACAAGTTGGTAGAGAAATCACGCTTGGTGTATCACACCAACCAAAACGTCATCTACTCGTGGCACTGTGAGTCCCGTCAATCCTTTGTTATTTTCCGTCATTCAGAGTCGTTCATCATCAAAACCATATCGTAATATAAAGTTTGTGGTAAAACAAAAAAGAAAAAAATTTAGATGGCAGAATTTTGTGGATTTTGTATAAAAGATAGTCGTCATTGATTCTAAAACGAGATTTGCAATTCAATTTACTACAGAAAATGTCTGCTTTTGACCGAACATTCGATGACATTTGAAAGCAATGCTGCTGTATTAATAAGCCATTTTTGACAAAAATGACAGATAGCCAGATTTGATTCTATACGACTACTTATAGTCAGTTCATCAATGTTTGATGTTCCATGTAGGTATCTAAAGTCTTTGTCCCGGCTCAAAGTTAAATAAGTTAAACTACACAATTATATAAAAACTACTATAAAAAAGAATAATAAACCTTTAAAAGAAAAATACAAAAACGTGAATGATTTAATAACACTTGATAGCTATTTAAGAATGCTGAACAAGATTTTCATTCACCTAAGGATCGTTCACTCAGAGTACTTCAAAATTGGCAAGATCGACAGAAACCTTTCTCTTTTTATTGTAGATCCTTTTAGGGTGACTACAGTTGGAAGGCTTAAGACATCTTTTATATGCAAACAAAAATTGGGACTGACTTAATGAGAAATGAAACTCAATTTAGAATGGCTTATTTTTGTTGAATCCTCCTTTCTATAATTGTACTTAAAATATCAAATGTAATAACTGTAGTATTAGCAATTTCAAACAAAAACAAAGAGATGTTTAATTAATTCATATTCTTTAATAAAAAATTTAACCATTAAGGTAAATCCGGACATGTGTTTAATGTATCCGTATTCGGTATATTTTTCATAACTAAAGCTGACATAAAGCTCGTATTAGAATTTGTACTACAATATCAATGTCATTATTGTTAAATATTTTTTTCAATACATTTGCCCGAAAATGTAAGTTTACGATGACAGTCGAGCGTGCGTAAGTTGATTTTACCGCACGCCGTGCGTTTTTGTTTACGGATTAGTACAGCGTGCGGAAAGTTGACTTTACGCACGCCGGCGCCGTGCGTTTTTATTTAAGAACGTTTTTTTTAATTTCTACTAGCTTCCGCCCGCGACTTCATCCACGTGGACGTAGAAAAATATAGCAACCAGTTTAAAATGACACCTTTAGTGTATGAAAGCTAGTACTACGGATAGTTCAAGCTGTTTCCCTGGTTCCATTCCACCCACCTGAGTTTGGTGAAACATAGCTTAGATTTTAAGTTGGACCTCAATCAACTAAATTGTGAAAAATCCATCAAAATTCGTTTAGCGGTTTTTTGCGTAATTTGCGCACAAATATTTAGAATTTACAATTTTATTATATGTATAGATTACAATTTCAGTAGTACCTATAATGTTTTCTCGCAAATGTATTGAAAAACGTAGTATGGCACACGGTTGTTAAGGTTTTTTAAAACCTCCTTACCATCCTTGTATCATAAACTACTATAAGGATTGAATCACGTCATGAGTTTTATGTAAGTATCAACAATTTTAAATATGTGTTTCAGTTGTCTAAGATCGTAAAGTTATTTTCAACACACTTGCTCGTAAAGTGAGCCCTAATACATCGCTTTTAGGGCCATAAACCGAGCTATAACAAACGCGTGCAATAATATATAAAACACTAGTTCATAATAGAATTAACCCTACAAAGTTAAATTAGTACCTTACTGCAAGTTCTATGCGAGTAAACAGAGCATTCCCAATTTAGCCGGGTAATACAGTTATTTTTTTTTGACAACAAAGAGGTTTTATTGCACACTCGGCTGAGTTACGCCCTCGCCTGCGGCTCGGGCTGCAACCCACAGCCTTGTGTGCAATGAGCAACCTAAGCTAACTTGTCTCATAATGTACTATTTTACTTCATTTGTTTACCAAAAGAGTTGTCCTTTTTCTTTGACTAAATCTCGACCGGACGACGTGGCAATACAGTTACTCCAGCCCCAAATAAACAGTCCCAAGAAAGGACAATTGTACAAAAATGCGCCAGATCCCCTTGACGCAGAACGAACCTAAATCCAAATAAATTAAGAATAAGGAATGAGATTGGCATTTGATTACGGCAGTTAAATTAAAAAGGGCCATCTTGGTGTGACCGCCTTTTTCCAGAAATGTAAGTAACTTATACTAGATGTTGGAGCCATGTTACTTTCAAAAAGTAAATTAGGACTCCGGTGGAAGACTGGTGTTACAAAAATTTACAGTTTTGTCTATTGCTTATTTACTAAGTCCTTCCGTACAATATTGTGTTTATTGTGTCATATCAAGTAATTATTTCACAGGTAATTGGTTCAGATTGTTTTTAATAGTGAACGTATTAAATTCTTTTCTGAGATAATCATTGTCTATTCTATTCAATTAAGTTTCACTTTTAATTCTACCTTCAAAATAACATTTCTACGTGAAATTTTGTTTAATGTAAAAAAGGCGCAAATGAGTAAAAGTAATAATAATTATGGTAACAAATAAATAAAAATACAAGTTTTAAAATATCGTTAAAATACGACTTGTCTTTTAAAGTTGTATTTTTAGTAATGAAAATGATATGCATAACGCCACACAAGCTCGTCGATCTAAAAGCGTTTCGAAATAAACTGTGAATGTTTAAAAAAACATCCATTTGTGATTCCATATTCATTGACCTGTCAACTTTTACGATCTCAATGCGTTTTTGTTTGTTTATGTTAAAATAAATTTGACAAAATGTCTGTTGTTTCTTTTCGTTAATACATTGCTCATGTGGACATTCTATTTTATTGATATTAGGTTCTTTTCTAATCTAACATTTGACTGAGTATGAGTCGTCATTTACACAGAACAATCATTATTGAGATCATTTATCTACATTTGCGCCGAGACAAAGGAGTTTCCTCATTATAGATAATACTTTTAAACTATGATAAAAGTCTGCCAATAGAGAACCGCAGCTCCCGGTCTTAGGTATTCAAAAGCACTTCTGTCGAAAGTTCTGTTGTTTGTTTTATTGTGCTAGGAACTGCTTAGAAACTGCCACAGTACTAGCACAGTACTGTGGTACTAGTTAACTATTATTTGACAGTACTGACTATAGTCTGGGCTATATAGCCCAGTTTACCTGAGATTTCCTGCACAATTAAATAATGATTATGTGTGCACGGAAAAGCGCGATTTGTTCCAACTTCCAAGGTCTAGGTAGGTAATCAACTTATAGAGCACACACACTTATAGAGCATCAATAATGACACAACTGACGTGCGACAAGAGGTCAAATGCTTTGTAAAACACGAATAAAAGCTATACCTACCATAAGTTTTCAATATAATTTGACGCGCATGGCCGACTCTCAACTATCGTTCTTACGTAACTCGATCTGGGATAAGCTCTTCACTTTTTCTGCCATATTAACTTACAATGCTAGGGAAAAATTTAGTGAAAGTCCACATTCCCCTGTCGGCATGGGTTGTTAAATCGGTTGGCTTTGTTCAGAGATTTCCTTCTTCTCCAGGCGTCCCTCAGGACTCAAGATAAACAATGTTCCGAAATCCATCCCTAAGCCAAGTTTGCGATATAGTGACTTATAATGTCGTTTATGGTGCCTTTATTGTGTAAGTAGGATAAATGATAAAATTACAGTCGATGTGGAGTTATGGCGTTTCATCATTATTTAACGATCCAATATCTACTTTCCTATTAATATTTAAAAGGGTGTAATGGAAAGGGTAGGATGGAATAATCCCAAAAAAGATAGCCACATTCAGTGTTTATTTTTAATTTGCGTTACTTTATTTTGAACACATTATACAGCTCTTACAGAGTTTTCTGCTCTTAAAAACTACGTAAATAAAGATTCAGCAGAACCTTAACCTAATTTTAAAATGATCCTAAATTAGATTATTATTATTCTGAGCCATCAAACCTCCTTAAGGTGGCGTTGAATGAAATCGGCTCGATGATTGATGAACTTCAACTTTTCATTGAGTCACGGCAGATGACGTTTCAGAAATTAATTTAGCTTTGCTGGCAATATTTTTAAATAGAGCGTCAATAATCCCTTTACATTTTGGTTGTGGCAAAATTAAAGTCGAGACTAGATAATATTATTTATTAAAATGCACACTCCGTTATTATTCTCTTTCAGATAGTCAGTAATACTCTCCACTGTTAACTTTAACAAAATGATATTGACAATGCTGAAATACCTAAACTTAGTTCTCTAACTAAACGGAAAATACACTACAATCCGTTCATATAAATAAGAAACAATAGTGTCGGTATGTTAAAATGTCGCTCACATATTGTGACACGGCGAAGCTACGATACAATATCAACACAGATAAAACTGAAAATTGAACGGATAAGCAAAGTTTAGTTGCTTACATCAGTAATGTGTAGCGACAAAGCCAAGTTCGCCAGGTATTACAACACTAAGTTACGATTTTTTTCTGACACTTAGGCACTTAGGTGTAAAATTACATCATCATCATAATTTACAGTCATCTTCCCTGCAATTTGGTGATCTTTACTTATTTAATGAATTTTGAAAAATCTTGAATTAGGACAAAGCTCTGTTGATTGATTGAATAACAATAAAGAATACCATTGTTATACGTATATTAATTTAATCCGAATAAAACAAACATAAATCAACATCGATATTCCGATTTCTGTGAGTACACAAATTTTTTCCGCGCATGTTGTTCGGCACGCGCGATCCGTGGCAAATCTTTTCGCGTCTATGACACGCCGACGCTGCATTAATCATGTGAGGGAGGACAAGAGAGGTTTTTATCGGAACCCGTCCCTACGGACCCCGCATTACTTCTCTTCCAATTTGTCATATTTTGTGTTTCATGATTTCTGAATGCTAGCTCGGTTTGGAGTTTTGAATATACTCCGCAAAGTTGGTGTTCGTTTATCTTTTTACGGCGGATTTCAATAACCTATCCTCATTAAGAAAATGGCTTACTAAAGATTAATATATTTCTGTTAAATGACGTGAAATAACGGCAGTTGTTTAGTAACAGATCCATAGTAGGACTATCTCTTACTGAAGTTAGATAATTGAAATTAGCTGAAAACATCCTGAATCAAGAATCAAGAATTTATTTGCTAGAATGCGGTACATAAGAGTCTTAATATATTTCATATTGTCACATCACATTCACCAGGAGCTGGCATGCAAAATATAATAGTGATAAATATAGTATGACCACATTAATATCATTCAAAATTAAAAGTTAAATATTATAAAATTATTAGCATTTAAAATTAAAAAAATCCGTTTTTCACTAGCCATGTCTTTAATATAGGTTTAAATTGATTAAAAAGCAGATCTTATCAGGAAACTTGTTAAATATTTTGAAAGCCATGGAATAACAGCTCTTTGATCTGAGTTTCGTTCGCATCATTGGTAATCTTAATTTATTTGGATACCTTGTAGGAAATTTACGAATTATTTCATCATTAAAATTTCTTCTACATAAATCCGGATGACTTTTAACAAAAGTGCTTGGTAAGACCATCTTTTTGTTGACAAAGTGTCTATGACGTTAATTTCCATTTCAATACAAGGTAATGTGTCGAATGTTAAAAATAATAATGAACCATAATCGCTGAACTGCTTTTCATTACGCTTCACAACATTATTCGTCCAAAAATACCTAAGTATATTAAGTAACTTAATACCTAAGGTTCAAAATTTATCACAATCTATTAATAAACAATATCCGATTATCTCAATATTTTTCGTAGACCCTTTAACTAGGGTTCAATTGTGACAATTTTAATTTTCCATTTTCCTTATGCCAACTAGAGATCTTACTAAAAAAACTACTAAAAATACATCTATTTTATATTGTATTGTATTGCGCATTCTACGCACATGGTTTTTAGATGAAAAAATATAAATCACACGAAATGAAAATAAAATATCTATCGCTGAAAGTTCAATACATGGAATGGATGAAACGTGCTTTTAACTATTAGTTGTGAGAGGTCGTCCCCACTGAACCGCTGGTTTATTGCCTAATTTGGAAACAACTTAAACCTAGGGTTTTCCATTAAATCCCTTGTTGAATTTGTTGTGTCGAGATAGTGTCGGGGTGTTGAAATTGTAAAAGATGAATATTTTGTTTATTTTGTTAATAAAAATTTCAAAATTGAGGCATTGTTTGTCTCATTGTTTTAATGTTCGCATCAATTCATGTAATACCTATAGATTTTTTGAGAATTCGTCTAAAAACCAAGTGCGCATGCGTAATACAATATAATATATCTAGATATCCCGCCTCGTATCGTGTTAACGAAAAACTACACATCTGAGTTTTACAAAGTTCCCAAAATAATAAGTACGGTAGGTACTAATTTTAACTAAAAAAAATATACATACATTAGTTATCTTTATTTTGTCAGTGATCTTACATCTGCTAGGTGATTGCGTAAAGTCAATCGTATTCATTTGACAGTTCATATTGTATCATAATATCTGTCATCCCATACAAATTGCAGCCGATGGAATACGATATGAACTGTCAAATGAATACGATTACCTTACGCAATTCCACCCCTGTTCCCCTAGCATGACCACCGTAACGCGATGGATTTTGACAGTTGAGTGTCGATAAAACACCACCTAAATCACGCGATATAGGTATATCTAGTTTCGGTGGTCATGCTAGGAGGGCAAATTCAATGTAAATTGTTTATGGCGAAAACGCAATAGATTTATTTTTAGATTTACCACTAAAGTCAAGCTAAACAATGGGTTTAACAATATGATTGATGTACAGTACAGAATAGTAAACGTTTCATTTACGATTACACAACCCAAAGCGATAAACATCATGCAAGTGAAATTAATTTCAGATTCCACGGTGCCGACCGCATCCAAACTCCCTTAGGAATTAACCGTGAAGTGGCAACCCTTGGCTCACTAGCGACACCCCCGGATCGGGGTCCACGTAAAGCCTCAACAATTGCTGCTTTTGAACTCATTAAGTGAGGATTAACGTTGACTTTGAGCGATTGCGTTCATTTGAGAGCGACACCAATCCTGATACCTTTCAGTTATCGATTCGTATTCTTATCTATCGCTTTAACTGTTTGTAATTAATAAAGCGGCTCGATTGAAGCCTTTAAAACTGTAGGCATGATTAATGAAAGCTTTGCGTAGATTGGCTATCATTGCAGTTAACGATAATTGCTTTTTAGGACTTCTTAGCGATTTCGGCTTCGTTAGATTTTGGATAGCAGAAATCTTTGAGACGAAAAAAGGTAAGTATGTACTTTACTTTGATATTTGATACTACTGTTTTTTTAAAGGTTGTCTGAAAGATTTTGATTCACAATAAGGTCAAAAAATTTACTATGTTGCTGCTCAAAAACAAGGATAATATTTCTACTATAATATATGGAGAAAAAAATATTATCGTCCCAAGGTATATACCGGGTGTAACAAAGACCCTCAACGAAGCCGAAGTTTACGTATTCTGCTAATTATCAGGGCCATTTCTGTTCAAAATTATTGCTGGGAAACGATTTTAATTTTTGGTGTTAAAAAAGCATTGCATACATTACCACGCCGCGCCTGCGAATGAATGCACAGCTGCGTGCGGCCGAGTTGAAAGGCAACGTTTATGTTCGTGTTCATGAAATATATTGAGTGATGACGTTTTGAAGCCATTGTTTGTTACGAAACAGCTGATTTTTTTTCGCGATTTCAGAGTTGGTCCCATAGTAAAAGTTGTTCAGTTTGATGGTCCCCATCTACCATATTCGGCTTTATAAGGCTTTTACCAAACACATTGTATAACCGACATTTCATAACCTGTCTGTTTGCAGCAAATAAAACTCGTCTAAATATTGAAGCTTAAAACGTAATCACGATCGTAATAAGGATTCAAATGAATGTAAAAGGAAACATAAGGTTTGATGGTATTTCGTTGGTTCCACGTCGTATTTGAAACTTAAAAAGTTGCCACAAAGTCGAGATTTCCCAAAGCCCTGGGGAATACCCTAGGTACCATCGTTTGCAAAACGCATTGAAAAAAGACTGACAAAGAAAATTAACACAGTGTATTTTATGTATAAATAAATAAGATATAAAATAAAATAAAAGAATAACAAAAAATACACTCTTGAAATAATATCACAGAAAAAAACGACTTGAACTAGTATGCATAATGCATAGTAGAAGTAGTGCAATAAGTAAAAATATTTATTAATAATCATAAAAACATCAAGCACAAACTCTAATAAATCTCAATGTACCTATATCATGTCATATTAATGAGGGGTCATTATTTTAATAGTAAAATGTTTTTGGAGCTCGATGGCGCAGTGGTTTAGCGCCTGGGCCTGGCCCAGCTATTCGCAAGGGCCGGTCATGGGATGGGTGACTAAAAATTAAAAATCTCGAGCTCCTCCGTGGGAAGGCACGTTAAGCCGTTGGTCCCGGCTGCATTTGCGGTAGTTATCACCCACCAATCCGCATTGTGCCCGCGTGGTAGGCCCATCCTCCTTATCCACCCAAAAGTAAGGCCTGTGCCCCAGCAGTAGGGATAATAAAAATGGCTGAGTGTCAAATTGTTTTGAGCTATGAACTTTTGCAAGTGACTGTACAACTCTCCAATGTCAATATTGAATCAGCAATGGTTTGTGAGTGGAATAAATTGGGTCTAGGAAACCGCGAGCGTCAGACAGAGAGATAATTTTCTTATGCTTCTCTGCAAACACGATCAAATAATATCTATCCCGCGTACTTGATTGAACACGATTTGAGCAAGAATGAAACTTTGTAAGCCTGTGATATAACGATTCGTGAAAACTTGATTATTTTACAATGTTATCCTTTTTATAACCTTTAATTAATCCCCCCCCCCCTATAGCATGAGGCAGGAAAATATAGACGATTCAAAAGTGCTTAATTATTAAGTTTATTTGAATAAAGACAGTTTAATCTTAATCGATTGCTAAATATCTGGAAAGATATTTCAATTGAATGTCGAGGTAATTCCTCACATTGGTGAAATAACGCTGGCTTGCAGCGTAAGAGTAGGATATACTAGAATAAATTCGGCGATGTCACTAGTGACTCGGAAGCTCAGCGGTCAGAGCATTGGACCGGATATCCAAAGGTCGCGGGTTCGATTCCCGTCTGAATATTGATCTGGTGCGAGTCGTATTTTTTCTAGTATATTATTTAGTATTGTGTAAAAATAGCATTGTGAATGCAAAAATCTCAAATTTAAAAATTATATAGCTATTTCATCTTAATCGATTGCCAAATATCTGGAAAGATATTTCAATTGAATGTCGAGGTAATTCCTCACATTGGTGAAATAACGCTGGCTTGCAGCGTAAGAGTAGGATATACTAGAAGATATTCGGCGATGTCACTAGTGACTCGGTAGCTCAGCGGTCAGAGCATTGGACCGGATATCCAAAGGTCGCGGGTTTGATTCCCGTCTGGTGCGAGTCGTATTTTTTCTAGTATATTATTTAGTATTGTGTAAAGACACTTTGACTTTGGCCACCGAAACACGATATATATAAATATATCGCGTGATACAGCATATTATCGACACTCAACTGTCAAAATCCTTTGTCTTTTGACAGTTAAACTTGGTAAATCGCTATATCATATCTCGTTCCGGTGGACATTAGGGGGGGCATATAAAAAATCTTAACTGACCAAGCGTTTCGGTGGACATGTTAGGGGGGCATATAAAAAATGTTGATATTCTATAACTTAACTGACCTATTTTTTTATTTTAAGTTGACACTTTTTAAATTGTAACATAACATGTACCTACTATACTATATCGTTTCGAGATTTGTCCACGAAACATTTTATCTCCAACTTTTGTTATTCGCAACAGATCATCGGCCACGATAGCCAGTGTTCTAACTTCTAAATAAGTTAATACCTCTATTAGGTATGTATTTATTTTATTCTCTACCTTTGTAGTTCAATCCCACACAGTTCTTATTTAATATTAATTAATTGAATACGTACATAATTATAATATAAAAGGATTTTGGTTATGAATCTTTCTTATAAATTTCATCAAGTACAATTTGTCGATGCCTCCATCTCCATTATCAAGTGGCAACAAGGAAAATGTGTAATTGTAGAGGAATTACTCGTGAAATTGCTTTGGCTGTGACTCGAGGGCGAAGCGCCAATTTTTGGTACAATGACATATTTTAGCCGCGTTATAGAGACAATTTAATTTTATCGCATTACCAACGGCTCGGTTGAGTATTTGTGCGCGTTGGATTTTCCGCAAGTGGTAATTTTGCGGCAAATTGTACAGTATACGATTGTTATGGTTATTTCTGGTATGTATACACTTACATTTACTGAACATAACTTTAAAGCTAAACAAACATTCGTGTTACAAACAAAATAATGGTTATTGTTGAAGTTTTTAAATAAAGTTTGATTGATTTATCATTCGGCAAAGTAACACTCGTTAATTTAAAACAAATATTTGCTACTAAATCAAATCAAAAATTATGTTCTAATTACATACTCCTGTACCAAAATATAAACTCTCTCAGGCCTAGGGTGCCACGACAGGGATACACCTAATCTTTTTTAAACTATATAAGTACCATTATTAACACCCATTGAATTCCATGACAACCTTACTAGATTATTGAGATGTAGGGGTATAATAAACGGAAATAAATACCCATTCAATTATATTACATTCATTCAATTGACCATTTACATTTTATAGCCCGCACTCAGCACTGAACGATTTCATTAGAGGTAACTATTGCACATGTAGTGTAGAAACAGATGCGTTTTATTGTGATTATTTTATTTATTTATATTCAGCTATTTGACATCGTCCTAATCATTATCTTAATTTGAAAAGGAATTTTAATTATAAGTATTATTTTCTTAATAACTTTTACGACGAAGAACAAGAGTGCGATGAAGAGTTCCCGGGTTCGATTCCCACGATTGTACTCGGTTTGGTTGGTGGTAGGGCTAATTTCAAGTCCGCCTCGGTAGCTACCACGCATCTTACCTAAGTCTGACGCCATAACAACAATTTAAAAATTGTTGTGTTCTAGCTGTAAGTTAGAGGTAAGATAGCCAGTTCATCAGTGGTAGTGCGCTTCCACCTTCGGCCTTATCACTGTCCCGTTCTGCATAAATAAAACACAGCACAATAAATTTAAATATATAAACAATTACGAGTCACCGTTACAAAACTATACGTCGCCATAAAGCGCTAATAAATAACAGAAGCATCACAGTGTATCATTTCCACAGCATTTGATATGCTATAGCGCTATAAAAGAACTCAATCCTGCTAACCGCCTTTATGTGGCCGATAAAAGGTTTACAACACTGCCATTTATTTAGTCTGTGGCATAAAAACTGCAATCGTAAAAACATTTTTTTAGTCCTACTGTGATCCCGACTGTAATGCACAGATAACTTACTGGTCCAAAAGTAAATAGTGAAACTATCTAAAAAACACAGTATGGTAACATATAAAAATTACTAGAAAAAAAATCGCTTAGGTACTACCACAGATTGAACGGAACGGCTTGTAATCTACTGGCTTGCAATGCTTTTATCCGATTGCAAAATGTCGCTGCGCCGATTTCAGTTGGCTCACAGATTTTTCCTATTTTCAGTTGGAGAAATATTTTATTCACACATACCTACTACCTTTACCATTACCTACCTAAAACACAGAAAATAATATTTTAACATGATAATGTTAAAATATTATTTTCTGTGTTTAGCTGCTATTAATTATGAACTATGTAAAAGTACCTTAAATATTGAAGATAAAAATTTAAGTGAAAGAAGGCATTTCATTTTGTTTTTAAAAGTAATTGGAACTGCATTCAAAGATTTTTTTAATTCGTATACGATACGCTACAAGTTAATACAATATGTAATAATTATTTTTTTAATGTTACATGGTCTTAAAGGTAAGAGTACAAACTTCTTATCGAGAAACTTTACAATGTGTTGTGCATTATCTTATCTGAAAGCATTTACATTGAACAGAATCGCGTCGAGACGTTACCCATAGTTTCCACTGCGCCGCGTTTTATGGTCACCCCACAATACAACGCGTTTAATAGCTTTAGGTCGTTATTACAATGTCGTAATCCTACTGTAATATTGTGAATGCGATACAAACAAATTCGTTATACATTTAAAGAAAATCGTGAAAATGTAAATTGAATGAAAAAGCTCAACAACTGAAGCTGAATAAATAGTACTCAATCATTTTTCAGAACACTATTATTGCGTAAAAATAAAGTAAACTAGAACATTTATTCTTTATTGCTCTATTCTAACAATGATAGAGCAATGTTTATTATATATTGTTTTTTTAAAGTACAACCTATATTATGCAGAGTATACTAGGTACCAAACAGTTTTCATAATTTCAATTCTTTTCAATCGAGAACATAGTTCAAGGTGCGACCAACTTTATATCATGGATTCGCCTGCACGTAAACTTCTTCGCAGGGTTACCACGTTACCGCTTTCCATCGAGAAAATGGGTTTGCACCTCTGAGTAATACAAAATTATGGCTGACATAGTGGTAGCCATATTTCTTTATTTGTGTCGGGGATTTTGGAATAGAGCGGCGCACGATGAAATCTTGTATATCGATAGAGGATCTAAAGATGAACAAAAAATTACATTTGATATAAAGTCATAAAGCGCAACGTGTCCAAGATAACCTATGTTAAAGACATTGTATCCGTATAGTTCTATCGTTCACAGTTTATCTCAAAAACGTTGCGCTTTAGGACTTTATGTCATAAGTCATTTTTAGGTCGTCAATAATAGATCCCCTATTGATATACATAGGTTTCATCATGCGTCGCTATTATTTCCGAATTCCCCGTCAAAAATCTAAAAATATGGTTACTTCTATGCCAAAATCTTCAAAGCTCTTTACAATTAGTACTACAAAATAGTAAAAAGATGTGTGCGAATGCCCTGTAGTTTTTGTTAGCAAATATCAAAATAATGCGACGTAAATTGGTCATATTATCATAATTATTGTTAATTCATTTAACTATTGGAAATCAAAAAATAATTGCTTATTATAATTAATATTTCCGATAAAATTATCAAAGCTAAGGCTTGCTCAGAAGAAAATATTATTAAGAGTTGGCAACCCTAAACTTCGCACTTGCACTAGTTCGATTCGAGCGGCAAGTAAGGCGCTGTTATCTTGCGAGTATTTTACAAATTTCCAAGTGTAGAGCGTTCTATTTAATTAAAACTTGTACCGTCGGGAATGAATCGTTCCGTCGCCTCTTTTATGCCAACTGATGAGTTGAAAATTGTTGGCGATACGTTTATGTCGCTGTTTTACTTAGAAACTTAGTTACGGAATGGTTACAGATAAGTAGTGATAATAGCTCGAAGTGACCACTTACTTATAACAGCTAAATTTTTATAGTTAAACAAAATAATATGTTATGGAAAGGTAATATTTTATTACATAATACTTATTCATGATCATAATTCCATGTAATATCAAGCATAACTAGGCTTTAACATTCGTGGAAACAAAATACTTTTACAGATGATACTGATGTGTTGTTTACATTCTTATTTTTTACAGACTTTCAGTTTTCTGTGTTATTTAGTTTTATTTCGCTTTTCCCGCCCTACAAATAACTGTAATTGTTAAATAATAGATAGGAACAGGCAATGGATAGAAAATCTTACAAGGATTTTATACCTAGGTATGTTACTCATTTAATGGAATCCAATGATTAGGTACAAGTTTAACAAAGAGAGGCTCAAAATCTTACCTCAAAATGTTATGCAACGTCAATAAGCAACTGTTAGCACAAATCATTTCCCAGAAAGAAATTAATCAGAGAAGAACAGCTCGTTAATCAATCCCGGATTAATTGGACTAATTAATACGAAAGTCCAGTGTAAAATCAGTTCAACTTACAACGAGAATCTCGTTTTTACCGCCTTAAGTAGGTTATACCAATTTGTTTGATTTGGGATTTCTATTTCGTAATAGGTCGTGAGGCTGTTTTCGTTCCTTATTTTTTTGTCATGTGGGTTCTTTGTGAAAATTGTTATGTCCAAAAATAGGTTTTATTGCGTCTTCTGATTTAAATATCCATCAAATAAAATTAGCATAACAAACTTACTTACATATTGATTATTCATTATCCAGGTTTATTTTATATTTTATTCCTAAATAATGACTCAAATTTTATACTTAGTAACAAAATAAAAAGTTTTGATTAAAGAAAATGTTATTTTCAAATGCTGATAAATAATTTCGATTCGGCATTTGCAACTACTTTGCAAACAAAAGATTTATCAGCGTGGCTTTCCAAGTTATTCAACAAAGAAAGTCCAATAAATCTACGGTATGCTCGTGCGGACTTGATTAATCAATTGAAGATTTATTGCAGAAAGAATTCCAAGTTTAATAAAAAAAAACGAATCTCTTGAAGCCACTGTTGTTATCTGGGCGTACAACGCTGGAAGAAATTTGTTTTTTCTCGGCCAAAATTATCGAAGTTATTGATAACATTCTCGTTTTTAATTGAGTACTAATAAACTATAGAGCTAATAAAACTAGAGAGCTAGCTAAGGTTTTTTTATTATAGTTCTAAGATTATACATCGTTATTTTTTAAGTATATCTAAAAATGAAATGGGGATTTCAGACCACGTAAATGAACAACTTTTACTATGGGGCCAACGACGGAATCTCGAAAAAAAAATCAGCTGTTCCAGAGAAAAGTACAACATCGACTCGACTATAATGTATGGAACAGCTAATTTTTTTTTCGCAATTCCGTGGTTGGCCCCATAGTAAAAGTTGTTCATTTACGTGGTCTGAAATCCCTATTTAATTTTTAGATATACTTAAAAAAACCGGTGTATAGCTTTATTAATGGTTGGCACAGTACCTCCTGGGGCCTAATGTTGTAAATATTATAACATAGGAAGAAAAAAATCCTAGATCGCCATCTATTGAGATTTGTTAAAACCATTACCCTTGATTCCTTAGGCAAAGTATCTGAATCTAAAAAGTTGATTGGGACAAATTTTATTTAAATTATTTATAGAACTTATGCTGGGCCTCAGGAGGTTAAACTCCTGAACTATACAAAATTGGAGGTTAACTTACGATTTCTTGCTATCAAGAAAAGTTTTAGCTATAATTTTTCTGCCAATCACATAACTGATCACTATAATCTACTATCTAAATTTTGGGACCGATAAATCAAGTACCTAATACTGTGTGAAAACGTTGCTCAATTATGTGTACTTGACGACCCCTTAAAAACCAGCCAAATTTCCCCGTAGTATTCTTCTGATCAATTATTCAAGTTGTATACAAAAAACTTCCTTTAAGTAACGTTCACGAACAAAAAGTTTCTTTGTATAGTTTGGTATGGTGGCCTTTGTATAACAGCAAAAACTTGATTTCGTGTACAAAGTTACTTGGTTTCCTAAAAATATTTTAGGCCAATACCATAGTATAAAAATGAGGACTAGCGTACCAATACATAGGTTTTGGTTAAGCTCCAATCAACATACGCGTAGGTATACTTGACAGCTTCACTAAAGAAACTGTTAATTTTAAATGAAATCATAAGAAATGCTGGTGTATTGTAATTTATTTAGGTAATGTCATTATTATTATTATTATAGTCAGCATAAAATAAACCTGTGGTAACAATGTAGTTGCAGTTTAAAAATTTGATTACTTTTCTCTCTTACTGTAACGTGATTTCATTCCTAGTTGATAATAATCTACATACCTATTTATTGATTTGATTGATTTACTTATTGCTTTGTTAGTTTTTGTTATTTATACAGCTAGTTTTGGTATAATTACTATGGATCTAGATAAAAAAAAACTTTTTTTTTATTTTGTTTACAAAACATTGGTTTTCAAAACAGCAGGTTGGGACTGTCAAGTGAGTAATACTTGTGACAAACAGCCCCGCTCAATCGTAACACTTACATACTATGTATGAACAAACGAAATTAGTTAAGTAAGTTATGATATTTTTTTTTATTTTGTGTGTGTATTAAATCATATCTCTGAAAATAGTAAATAAGATACAATATTAATGGTAAAAATATTAACTATTACTATTACTCTAACTGTACGTAACTAGTTTGATTTATTCAACTAGAAATTATTATAGTACTTACACAAAATTATTATCCTCTGTATCATCTATCTAAATAATTATAAAACTTTAAACAAAGTTTGAAAATCAGCGGTTTAATTACTCAAAAGGTTAAACATCAGTCAATTTCTGAATTTCATATGCCTCCAAAATATTTAGGTACAGTGAGCGTGTCTGATAAAGTTAGAAAACACGGAGTAACGAAGTATTTAATGAACTCAATTTCCCACAAATATAATTTTAGACTAAGTTTCAAAATATAATTAAATAGTCTGCCAGGATAGAAGGGCACCACTTTTTACCAACACACTTGATTTTACGCTCAAAGAAATCTGTGGATTGTGTCAGATGCATATTTTTCCAATCAAGTTACGAAATACGAGTAAGTTAAGTTTTTGGTAGGTAGGTGGTAGTTATCTAAAAGTAACTAAAAGAAGTAAAAAAACATAATTAAAATTATAATCCAATTAAATATATTAAGTAAAAGGTCAGCATGTTGCAACGCATTCGCCATACACAGCCTAATCAAACAAACAATTAATCAATTTATTTATTTAAACACAACAAAAATTTTACAAAAATAATGATAAGACGCCGAAGCCCGCAGTAGTTTAATCTATGTAGGCTCCGGATTAAATGGAAATAATTGGAATTGATGTTAGAATAAGTATTATCAACTCTCAAGAAACTAAAAATATAAGTAATCCAACAAAAACAAGTAGGTAGTAAAAAGTTAGCAAGGTGCATCGCATTCGCTTTACACGGCCTACGTTCGCCTTTTGGAACCGGTGTTAAGAGTTAAATGGATGGACTCGAACCGGCCACCTTAAGTGAACAGGCCCATTTATCTAGTAATGGACGCTTTCATCGAACACCAGATAAAATACACTTGTGCAATATGCTTTTGAAGTTGCCTTGCGAGTGCTGTAATGCACTACACAACGCCCATTATTCAGTGAATTAAATTGTTTATTGCGTTAAAACATTCCAAGTTATTTTTAGAGTTTCCGTAAAAGGGCTTGGTATTAATGCCGTGCAATTTTAATAAAGCCTATTGAATATACTTTTGTAGAATAAATACCGTATTTTTCTTTTCAATACAGTTGCTCGAAAATGTAAGTTTACGATGACAGTCGAGCGTGCGGAAAGTTGATTTTACCGCACGCCGTGCGTTTTTGTTTACGGATTAGTACCTACAGCGTGCGGAAAATTGATTTTACCGCACGCCGGCGCCGTGCGTTTTTGTTTACGAACGTTTTTTTAAATTTCTACTAGTTTCCGCCCGCGACTTTATCCGCGTAGACAGTAGAAACATATTGCAACCAGCTTAAATGACCCCTTTAGTGTATGAAAGCTAGTACTACGGAGAGTTCAAGCTGTTTCCCTGGTTCCACCCACCTGAATTTGATGAAAAATAGCTTAGATTTTAAGTTGGACTTCAATCTACTAAATTGTGAAAATCCATCAAAATTAGTTTAGCGGTTTTTTCGTAATTCGCGCACAAATATTTAGAATTTCAAGTTTTATTATATGTATAGATTACAATTTCAGTAGTACCTATAATGTTTTCTCGCAAATGTATTGAAAAACGTAGTATGGCACACGGTTGTTAAGGTTTTTTAAAACTCGTGACGATTAAAAACGTCAACTCGTTTTAAAAACCTCCTTACCAACCTTGTATCATAAACTACTATTATGTTAATAGAACAAACTTTTAACATTGCAGAAAATTGCCTGAAGAATGTTATAGTAACTTTTTACTATCATAATTCATTTTAAATTACAGGCAGCCTTCGTTGAATTAAGAGAGTTAACGCTACAAAAGAATTTTTACACACTCAAAAAGTCTAATCATGTTTTTACACTTTTCTCAAAAGCTTTACATAATATTCGATTTTTGAGCAAAGTAACTCAGAAATTGACCGTCGCACAACTGCAAACGGTCACGTCCCTTAAATAGGTGCAATGCGCAGTGCATTTGCTACCGAAAATGAATTCAGTTGGCGCTCACTCACAACCGGAAAGTAATCAGTCAAACGGAAAATTTCGTGCCTGATTCGCTGTACGAAGCAAATAACTTAGAAACTACCTTCGAACTACGTACGATACGAACGTACGAATTCTAGTCAGTTACTTGTATGTTGTATAGCTTCCCGATGAGCTAGAGACTTTAAAATTTGAACATAATTCAGGGGCCATACCGGCTAACGCATCGAACTTCGAAAAGTCTGCCGGGTTTCAAATTAAAACAGATAAATCGAGCCCCAATTGGGCCAAAAGGGTAAACCCCAATTCATGATGTCACAAGAACATCGATATCTTCCAAATAGCTTCAACAAATAGTACAATACGAAATTCCTTTACTTTGATTTTTTTGTTTTAAGTTGAAACTCGGCAGACCTGCCGAAGTTCGAAAAGTTAGCCGGTACGGCCCCAGAACTGGAAAACAATACAATATTATGTTATACAGGAATACAATATTATACAATATTGTGTCATAGAGCTGATCTGATGTTGGAGCCTGGAGCCGGAAGAAGGCCACAGGAACTCTGTAATAAAACCATACACCATCGAGTTTGGGCTCGTCTGATTCGTCTTGACTAGTACAGTTGGGAGATAATGTCCAGCACGTATCCAGGGTCTAAGAAAGAGCCGGAAGAAGGCCAAAGACAGGAACTCTGTAATAAAACCATGTAACCCAATCGAGTTTGAAAAATATAAGTAAAAAAAAAATTAAAAACCCGCCTGCACAAAAACAAAGTCAACTGAAAAGATAAAAATAAGATTAAATATTAAAGGCAACATCATGCAGTCGGAGGCATGCATAAAGAAAGTGACATTATGAATGATTTGAATTCTATGCCTCCGACTGCATGTTATTATGTTGCCTTTAATATTTAATCTTATTTCCATCTTTTCAGTTGACTTTGTTTTTTGATGCAGGCGGGTTATTTATGTTATTTAATTTATATATTTTTAGTTAATATATATTACGGTCATGATATACCTTTTTGAAATTCTTATGATAAGCTCTATAATTTGATATCCATATTGCAATATTATAAAAAAAACCACTACGTTTAATAGCACCGTACAGCCGCCATGTTGGATTTATTTAACGCCATTTGCTTAAGAACACTTGGACTGTCAAGACAAATCTAACGATATCTTAATCGTAGAAATCCATTCAGCCGTTTGAAAGATATGAGGTAATAAAAAATATTACATACAAACACACATACAAACAAACTTACAAACATACAAGATAGCCAAGTCGGGTAAAAACTAAAAAGTTCATATAAAGTTGGTATAAAAATGAGATTTAAATCTGGAATCATGTTAGTGCCCTGCGTGATGCGAAAGGCGTTATTTAAACGGAAAATATTCCTGTATCGCCCTCGGCTACGAATCGACTCGGCTCATGCGATTTTCCATGCACTTTCGTTGTAGCACTGGATTTCAGATTTTTTTTTCTAGGAAATAATGATGCTGTATATAGAACGAAATGAGTTTTGTTTGTACAAGATTAGTATAATGAATAGGCTTGAATTGATCTCTGATTTTGTATATCTAGGCATAGATTTCTGATGTAAGTACAACAATTTTAATAAATTGGTAGGTTCTGAATAAGTCTAACCAAAATAATAGGTATATGGTAGGTAGTAGAGTAAAAGAAAAACGTATGCATTTTCTTTTATAACTGTGAGCCGTGACGTGAGCACATACAATTCTATTATTGTACGTAGGCGTGTGAATATCCACGCGGTCTATGAAGCCAACAGATTTTTTTTTTCTTCTCAGAGAAAATGCCTTAATTTTCTGTCATAAAAAATACAATAATGACACATAATAAAAATTGCCACGAATAAAATTATTTCCAAATTTCTTACTTAATATTTAGTCTAGTCTACAAATTCTGTTCGATTGTCAATTTTTATGTCTGCATTTTTTCGAGTACGAAATTTTGCTGTGCGCTGCGTCTTGTTCTCTTGAGATTTATCTGTGACAATATCGAAGTACAATAATTTTACTTCATCTGAGAGCCTATTACAAAAAATATTCACGATAGTCGGACGATGTTCGTTGATCGATTTACTCGATATTGAACCTTCATATTATACTTGAGTTAATAATGTCATGGAGTGGGACGAATATCGTACGCTTATAATTAGCGATGCTTTTTTTTGCAATAGGCCCTCAGATCGTATAATACAAGTCGTCTGTGAAAACCTTGTGAAAATCATCGAAGCCCCCGATATTTGCGTAGGGCTCATAGTATCCTCCAGTTTATTTTCGCCCCAGCCCAAGTCTAGATTGCACTCGCGCCGCGAGCTCAACGTCTTTGCATTTAGAACCAGCGATTTATCGCTTACCAACTACGTGATAAGAGTTACAACGAGTGAATAGATAACCTGGGCATCTGCGCCAGAGAGATTCGGTTCGCGACGCTCACAAAACATCCCGATAGTAGTGCATAGAGTGTAATTTCCTACAAGTGGTGCACTTGCCGTTGCAGCCCAGACGTGGGGCAATCAAGATACGAGTGGGTGCGCCCTTACTGCTTCAAAAACATTGGAGTATCGCAACTTGCAACCTATTGTGATAGTGTTGGATTTCGGTGTCATTTTTAAAGATAGTTTTTTTAATGCACAACGGGATAGTGCTTGGCCTTCACCGTACCTGATGTTAAGTGACGATGAGACCGAAGATATAACTTCCCGCACTAAGCCCGGAATCCTCAACACTAAGGAATTGGCTATCTTACCACTTACTGCCAGAACACAACAATTTTTATTGTTGTTATGGTGTCAGACTTAGGTATAAAGATTCCTTTTGACACAAAAACAACTGTTTTTCAATTTATTTTAATATTTGGTCATACTTATGGATATTTTACCTAAACTGTTACCAATATATCCATTTTATCGTGTTGACTATACTAAGAAAACCATTAAAATCTTTTTCAAAGCAAACATTATTTTTTTGTTATTTGCTTAAATATTTAGCAAAGTTAGTAAATATTTTCAGTTGCTTATGAGAATGCGACAAATGTAAGGAACTGTAATAATTACTCAAATCTTAATCATAACATTAAATCCTAAAAAGTGATCAAAGTAAACAATATTTCCAATTTAATCGTAAAATATCTACAGGAAGTACAAAAACGCAGCCTTACTAACAGTGACAGCGCAAAAGGAATCAGAGAAGAAAAAGTAGATTTCCTCGCAAAACAAGCTGAATTGCCGGAAGCGACAGCTACCACTGGTTCCGATTTAGAAAACAATATAAAGCTGACGATGGTTTTTCCTTCCAATATTTTTCCGATAATGATGTTTATATAACTTTGCAGACGCGATAACTCGGCAACTTCTTCTCGGTGTCTGTGCTTGATATTTAGAGATTTACTTAACTTTGTATTTGAACATTTGAATTTACAAATATTTAAGTTTTTGTTATTGATCTTTTGTACGATGTTATTGTATTTTTTTGAGGTTGTTATTGTTTTTATGAATTACTTACATAAAAAAATCTTATACTCATCTTGTACAAATAAAAAAGTGTGCCGTGTCCTCGTATGCAAAGTGAGGCAACTAATACTAAGCCAGAATGGCTTAGTTTTCAGATTTATATACTTCATACTAACTAATAAACTAACTAATATCCAATAATATAGTAACTAATCTAATAAATGTAGGAAAATTGAAACTGTTTTGTACTTATTCGGTATGATTAGGCAATAATGGAGAATAAAAATCTGAAAACGGGGCCATTTTGGCTGTTTTAGTTGCCTTACTTTTGACAGTGCGCTTTGTAGAGAACTATAGTTCTAGGTTCTAGGCTTATAAAGAGATTCCTTTAAAAGCGTCACGTTGAAAGTCTTGTTAGAAATGAGTTTTAATTTACTTTTTTTGTAGATACGAAACAAACACAAACAATAATGATACTAAGACATAATAATATTTATATGGCAACATTATCACTTAAAAGCGAATTCTTCCAG
The DNA here is from genome assembly GCA_950108535.1 of Agriphila straminella. NCBI lineage: Eukaryota > Metazoa > Arthropoda > Insecta > Lepidoptera > Crambidae > Agriphila > Agriphila straminella. The sequence goes on from OX467316.1 coordinate 10,170,285, forward strand.
GCAACTGAAGGATGACTAGGAATAGAAAATGCATGCTGCATTAAAAGTAAAATCCCTGAGGTTTATCTTTATTGCCAGAGTAAACAGGCATTCACTGACAGTCCATTGTCATTTTCCACCAATGCAATTAGTCTTAAATAAAAAAGTTACAGAATATGAAACGAGAACATGTACTATTATATATTCTGTGACATTGCGACAAAAGTCGCCTTTTCCTTATCTACCTGCGAAATACCTAGAATCAAGGAAAGATGTAGATATTAAATGTCAAAGTGCTACTTTCGCTCAGGCGGACAGGGTTGTAAAATTACACTTTCTATGTTACCTTTGCTTGACAATGTTGAGTTCAAGATGGTATAAAATAATATAATATGAAGCCTTTGATGTTCGTGTGAAATATTGCATTAAGTCCTCATTTTTTTATACAGTTTCTTATAATTACGCTTAAGATTAAGTTAAAGATTTTAACGTAAGCAAAGTAAAAGTTAACGTAAACTGTTTAACCTTCCGTCCTTTTTCACGTTTTTGTATTAAAAAGTTTTGTCAATGAGTGCTCTTTCTAAACTGAGCTCTGCAACTTTTTATTGAATTGGAAAACTCCGGGCAACAAAAATACCAAGTTTTTTTAAAATTCTAGTTCTGACGTAACGATAGTTTACAACTGACACGACTGGACTGGCACGTGAAACCATTAACGATGACCATAAACATAAATTCTATGAATATTCCATGATTCCATGAATTTTTCGTAGTACACTGATTGGAACAATGAGGTAGGTGCGGTTAATATGCTAGGCAGGCTTACCGGAATTTGTTATTATTCAACATAAACAAGGACTGCAGTTAGTAAGTAGGTACTTTATGTACTCAGAGGGCCTATTACAAAACAGAATCACGATAGTCGGACGCAATTCGTCGGTTAATTTACTTGATATTGAAGCTTATTCGTGAGGTAATAGTGCCACAGATTGGGACGAACATCGTACGCTTATCGCGATGCTTTTTTGTAATAGGCCCTCAGGATACGACGTAAAATGTTAGGTAAGTACACTTATACTATACACTTTCGAATCGAAACATTAGATTGAGCTTTGAAGCGAATGTGTGAAAAATTGGATTTTTTGACCAGTTATGTCAAACCCCGATTTGATAGTATTAAATATCAGTGTTTAACTATCCAAGTTGGTCTCTCCTAGACTTGGACATAAATTCGTTAGTCAAAGGCCGAAACACGCATTCGTTTCGGACTTTGAACTTCGGACCTGGGGCCTAATCGCGCAAATTTTCAACGAAAAAACCAAAGCTAAATCGTTACTGTTTTAGTTTCGTTTACAGAAAAATACTTGCTTTAGTTTTGTTAAAATTGTTGAATATGCAGAGTATTCAACAATTTTAACAAAACTAAAGCAGGTATTTTTCTGGATTTAGTTTTGTTAAAATAAGGAGTCCAGGATTACAATCTGGGACAATTTATGTGAAAATTATGAAGCTAAACCAAAGATTTTTAGATTAACCTAACCTAAATGACAACGTAACGTTTATGGTTTTATCGTTCAGAATTACCGCGATTGGGCTCCTGGTTTGACTATCAAACCTATAGGAGCGCCGGAACTTCGGAGTTTGCCTATAAAAGATAAACAAAAGTGTATAAATCATAAAATGCCTGATGTCAAATCTGAAATCATGTCGTGCCAAAACATGAAGCCGAAGTACATAAATCAACTAACAAGTGCAGGCGCATCGTGGTGCGCCCCTTTCATCAGGCTCGTCAAACGGAGGCGTATCATGCCTACAAAACATCCGATAGTGTTCTTTGCGCATAGAAGGAGCTAATTTTGTCTAAGTGGGCTACTGGCTGTGCGGTGTAAAGGGTGCCTCCCTGTTTGATTGCATAGCGACGATAAAATGCCGCTTTGGCTGAAAACTGTCCTAGACTCACAATGCAGGTAATTTCTGGATAAAGAAACCCGATATAGTACCTATGCTACACCGGGTAAAAGTAAAAAAAATGTGTACCAAAACCTCCAGCAGGTCTATCGGCTAAAAACAATGAAGTTAGGGTAAGCTTTAATTTGACAGATGGATGTGTACATTGCTACTTCTTTTTGGCACTTACCTGAACTTTATTGTTTTAGCTGATAGACCCCAGGTATAGTGAATTAAATAACTTCAAAAATCAATTAAACATTATTTTGTTCATTTGATTTTTCCTCAATGAGAAAAACAAGTGATATAAGTTGCCTTGCACAAAAAACCTTTGCTTAACCTCCCTAATCAAACTTATTACCACAATGTTCGTACAGGCTGCTCGTCTTAATTTAATTTCGATTTTCAACAGTATTTATGCGTTTAATGACTTGGCGATAGCTTCAACCCCAATCATAACACTAAACAAGCGCATTGGTTTTACGAGCTGGAATAAAATAAGTTGACACATTACTGTAAGTTCCGCACTATTCGACTGTCCTTAGTTCGTGTTGGATGCTCGTTACTTCGAAGTTTCGTCTCAAAGCAGGAACTTAGCTCGTAATTTAAAACTAGAATTACCATTTACGGCCTATTGGCTCTCTCATAACTTCATATTGTGGCTTATAGCACGCCAAGCGTAGATATAAAAATCATATCACTTCTTTATAATATTATATCATTTGTTTTTATTTTTTATAAAATTAAAAACGAAATAGAAGTCTCCATTGGGCATCATAAAACACAATGATAAATATTGTAGAGGTCCTTTAGATTTTAGAATGAGAGATTACACTTAATTCACAATCGCTCAAAAGAATTATTTTACTACGCGCGCCAAATAAGAATAGCTGTCAAACGGCCATTTTGATCTTTGTTCCTTTTCTTGCACATTCCTACACCCTGAAGTGGAAGCAAACGAAAATGGCCGCTTTGACAGTAATATTCTTATTTGGCTCGCATAGTACCAATAAAGTAGGGTATCATCTATTTTTTCATCGTTCTTCTAAGCAATTTAAATTACACGAAAGCTTACGAAACATTTACTTATTACGAGTATTTACCATTATCCTTAATTTAACACTGGCCATCATCAAAATTATTGGGTAAAATGGTAAAATATAAAAGTTTCCTATTATTTATTTTTATTTTCTACCACACTCTATAGTCTATGGTGCGAAGGATCTAAGGTCCTGCGGGATTTTAGCGGCCCTAACACTTGAGCGGGTAGTGATGACGTACATACATTGTTTATATCACGTTTATAGTTATGCACGCATGTACTCTTTGTTCGCGTGCGCAATACTTGTGAATTTCCTAGGGGAGGTTTTATTGTGCTGTTCGAGCGGTACAAGTTTTATTTAAGTATGTAAGTGCATATTCGAAGCAGCAATTTAAATAAGTGTAAAAAATATTACTGTTTTTTTTCACGATTTTAAGACGATTTGGAATGAAAATAAAATCATTACTAAAAAATTTTTTTAAACAAAACTTATCAAATAAGTATGTAAGTAATTAGGTACTTTGTACCTAAAATACCTACCGGTAGGTACCTGTCATAATTTTAGTGTAAAGTTTATGAAATTTGAATATCAAAACTTTATCAAATACGATAGATTTAAGACACAGGTCTAGAGAATATTTAACAAAGTCGCTCTCTTAACATTTGAATATTTCATTATTTATTAAATAGTATTCAGTAAGTACAATTGAGAGCAATTAAATCGCCTTACCACCCATAAGGAAAGCCTGTGCCCCAGCAGTAAGGACATCAAAAATGGCTGATGGACATGGGCAAATCGGCTTAGCTAAGTTTCTTTCATTCTTTTTCAGCACAGAATCAAATGATGATAAAAAAACCGGCCAAGTGCGAGTCGGACTCGCGCACAAAGGGATCCGTCCCAAAAAACGGCAAAAATCACGTTTGTCGTATGGGAGCCCCACTTACACATTTATTTTATTCTGTTTTTAGTATTTGTTGTAATAGCGGCAATAGAAATACATTATCTGTGAAAAATTTTACTGTCTAGCTATCACGGTTCATGAGATACAGCCTGGTGACAGACAGACAGATGACGGACAGTAGGTCCTTATTAATAATAGGGTGCCGTTTTTATCCATTGGGTACGGAACCCTTAAAATGATTTTATAGCTCGTTAATAAAATTGATCTTTAAAATGTATCAATTTCATTTAATTATCTTAACTGATTCTATGTCCGAAAGAACTTTAAAACCCCTAGCTGAGTCGATTTATTTGCTCTCAAGTGTATTTTTCTAACTAAACCCCAAGTCAGAACCTAAATCTTTAAGTTAAGGTCTCAATAGGTAAACCTATTGTTCCATTAAAAGCCTTTGTTTTGTTTTAAACTTGTTTGCGTTCGCGCTCCTTTGAATATCTCACTATTTTAATTTATGCGAAGCTGAGAATAATTTGTAAATATTTTTGAAGATGCCATGACTTTTAAGTTTAATTGCTAGAAAGCAAGTAGTTTTAATGGAATCTTCATGTTTCTGGTCGTGACCCTTCCTGATCACGCTGCCTAAAAAGCAAATTGACATGAGGGCAAAATGACCAAAACGCAGAATGACTAAAATGTAGAATGACTAAAACGCAAAATGCCTAAAATGCAAAATGACTAAAGTGCAAAATGACTAGAGCAGAATGACTAGAATGCAAACTTGCAGCACCCACTTATTTTATTTACATAATTCAAAATGTATAATTATTATTATTTGTCCTACCTTAATAAAACACACAGAGAATATTATACAGAGAAATAAAAAAAACTGAAAAGGAAACTCAAGAAACCAGTTTAGTGAAATAAGTTTTCATACTTTTACTAAAAACTACACGTGCGGAAAGGTAGAGATGGGAATATTTTCCGATTAACTAGAGAACGTTTACATTAGATATAGCGAGATAGAAGCGCTATTGGGAATTTATTGCCCCGTTATAGTGGTAAGTGCATCCTAGCTATCTCACGTTCGTTACTCCAGTTAAGGCAATATGAATTATTATATTTATACTTAGCTATAATAATTATTCAGTGGTAAAAGAGTAGAAACCTTAACTGAGATATAAACTCAATCTTTCGCAATCGCAGTTTATGGGTTCTAAATGAATTACTTTTGCAGTATTTGGTCAGTGCAATTTATTACATTAATAAAAATTCAATAATACAACACATTTATTGATAACCAAAAGTCTTGGAAGTGATGGAATGACTCACGCTCACCGTCATTATTTCATATTTCATTGGGGAATGTCATAAACAGATATTATGGAAAGCAGAATGCGTAAACACAATTGAAGGGGTATTTGGGTATGAAATAGTCTTCACACGCAGCTTTTGACGTGTCATTAATAAAGTGTACAAGTGAATTGCTTATATCTCCAGAAACGAAGAGTCAAGAATTTGATTGAATCAGGCGTCACTTGGCGGAAGTCCCAAACCATTTTGAAAAAAGAAATATATGTAGCTTACTTCCGCAAACAATATATGCAAGATGCACCGCCCGCCCGCCCGCAAAAATATGCACGTGCACACCACAAAATATGCAAGTGCACAATACCTGCATTTAGCAAGACAGCAACACACCTTATTCACACGCACGATCTAACTCCTGAGGATGCTCCGGGTTGGGGCGAAACACGTGTAGAGTTGCCTAATTGGTGCAGGTGCAAGGTGTGTTGCTGTCTTGCTAAATTCAGGTATTGTGCACTGATATTTTGTGGTGTGCATGTGCATATTTTTGCGGGCGGGCGGGCGGTGCATCTTGCATATATTGTTTGCGGAAGTAAGCTACATAATTATATTTCTTTTTTCAAAATGAAGAGTCAAGAACAAAATTCTAATTAAATAGCCATTCTGAAGCGTACTGTTTGCAGTGAATACGGGCACTGCTTTAACGAGAATGCCGGCGACTGTCGAGCATAGAACCGTGGCTGACGCGAAATTGATTCAGTGCTGTACGTGGGTCGACTTCACAACAGGCCGATTCAAATGTTACCTCGCGACACGGACGAAACTAAACTTTATGTTGACACCCAACAAATTTAATTAGACGCTCCACTTTAATACACCCCCTTTACGTGAAAAAGGAATGTCTGCAATTTTATGCAATCCGCTGAGCGAGTTTGCTCTCTATTTAAAACGTCATACAGGTCTTTTTGAACAAACGGATACGGTAGAACAATGTCTGTAAGCTAATAACTGGCCGGTAAAAAAATGTTGATGAAAAATATTCAACTGTTTATCTTCAGGCGCTTAGTATAATGTAATTTATATTATCTAAATATAAGTGGGTTTTTATAAAATGAAATGGATGTAGTGGAAACAACACAGAACTTTTTTCTAATTGAAACATGCAACAAGTATACTACCTCGTTCAAGTATAATGATGTGTTATGATAAATTATGAAGTCACGTAGGTTTAGGCAACAACAACGCTCAAAAGAAAATAGAGGCCTCTTGGTTTTCCGTACAAACGAGCTAAGCAAGGTTTTTTTTTACATAAATTCAATCAGGTTTTATTTGAATTTGATATTGTTCGAAAGCTTGAGGTCAACAGCGAAACTTAATGTCAAAACTGTATAATTTCTCCTATTCGCCTTATTAGTAAGAATAGAAAGAAATTGGATTTTCATACAAAAATACGCGAAATTTAACATTGTCAATTCGAACTGGCGCACGGCGAATAGGATAAATTATACATACAGTAAATTGGTCAATAAAGACCACAAGTTGACTATTACAGCTTTCGACAATACCAAATTCAAATAAAATTACATTGAATTTTTTTTAAAAAAGCCTATCAGAAATTTGCTCGTTTGTATGGAAACTCCTAGTGGGCCCTATTTTTTTATAGGTATCAAATAAATTAATTGGAAAAAAACTATACCTACCTACCTATCTACTAGATATAGTATCGAGGAATTTCAAAATTCAAAGTCTAATCATAATCTTACATATTATATTATATTCAAATACTTGTTTACTATTTAAATTATACGATATCATTGATTTGTGCATTATAAAATAAAAAATCAAAGAGTGCAATCCAGATACATCTTCGACTTTATTCAATAAAAAAACGAAGCTGACTTAGCGTACGAGACGTCTGAAAGAGGGTGTATTTTCACAGCATTTATGCTTTCGATAGCTGCAATCGACCGATATGAATCTCGACGTATCTCCACGGAAATATATGGGAAATAAGACGTAATAAAAATCAGTTCAGGCGATTGAGCGCGTCAGCACTCATTTAAGTATTACGGTTCAAGAGAGCAAAAACTCTGTTAATGGAGTTTGATTGTATATAAAATGTAAAATTTTACTGAAGAAAAAAAGGCACTGTTTATACAAAATGTGATGCATTATATCAGTGTGAATATGACGATGTCTATATAATATTATGGATTATAAAAGAAGGGCGAAAAGAAGCGTTACTGACCTTTGTCCATCAGACTGCTGGGGCACAGGCCTTCCTTATGGCTGGTAAAGAGGATGGGCCATAACCCACCACGCGGGCCCTATGCGGATTGGTGGGTGTTAACGACTGCAAATGCAGCCGGGACCAACGGCTTAACGTGCCTTCCGAAGCACTGAGGAGCTCGAGATAATACATTTTTGGTCACCCATCCCATGACCGACCCTTGTGAACGTTGCTTAACTTCTGCAATCGCTGGGCCAGGCGCTAAACCACTGCGCCACCGAGCTCCTGTCCTTTATTTAGAAACTATTTCCTATCACAAAATAAGTTAAAAATGAGCTATACACTTGTTATACAAAGTAATTAATTATAATTGACTCAGTGGATCTACCAAGCTCACAATTCCATCAAAACAAAATTATTATTACGGGGCCTTTCATAAAATTGCAAACAGGAACCAGAGAAAATTGAATTTAACGGAGGATGTTTCAGAAAATGCACCTTCCTTAGTGATTATACTTTACAGCACTGTCTTATAGGTACTAAACAAGCAATATTACGTAGCTACAAAAATAAAAACTTTCTATTTAATAACTTATTTATTGCAATATTTAGTTCTGTTAAAATTAGTAACTACACTCCCTTACATTCACTTTGGCAAACCAAGGTTTGTGAATTTATATAGTACCGTAAATCGAAATTCAAACTATCCTAAATTGGTTTATTTAAAAAAAAAAAAATTTTTACCATTGCCATTTGAAAAAGTGCGTTTAATTCAACGGTAAGAGTGAATAAAACGCTGTTTTATTCACCGAGTGTATAAAAATATTTTGAATTTGGAACAAGCGCATGTAATATGCATAAACTTAATATTCCACAGCGAAAATTTTTCTAAGTCTATGGTATTATGTAAAAAAACGTGCTGAAAGTATGGAGCTATTCCATAGATAATAAAAGCCATAGTTATAAATAAAAAAAAATATCCCGCCAATGGGGTTAGTAAACTTTTTCGAAGAGAATTGTTTTTTTTTTTTTGATAGCACAAGTTTGAAGAATAAAGAAAATAATATTATGATTTTTTTATTTTACCTTGTTAACCAAATATTTTCTTTTTATATTATTATCGCAATAAAATATCAAACATACGGCTGAACACGCAGTTCCTTTGCATTTAATGATTAAAAAAACTGATTCACAGATTTGACAGACAGTGACAAAGAGTAATCATACCTTTGTTATTTTTGTTTTGAGCAACAACATAGAAAGTCTTTGGAGCAATGGCATTACCTACGCATACAGCCGTAATAGTGATTTATTGTACTATGCTGTAAATTAAAAAATTAAATTTTTATTTAAATTATTAAAATGAAGCATTTTAAAAATTCCGCTCTTTGGGTCCTTTCCAAAAAAATATCCCGCCAAATAAATTAGGTCCTTTTTAGTGTCTTATCTTTGGGTTCTTTTCTATATATCAGAGGGAGATTAATGTTCAGTCTTGCATCAGTCCATTACATCAGTCTGGTACGATCTTCAGTCTGTAAATGTTTAAACCTACCTAAATAATGAACATGTGATAACTATAAATACTACCTATAAGTACTGCTATTTGTTTTCTCGCAGTCAATGGTAAAAAGTAGAGTACACAACTCGTGAAAAAAAAATCATCTCGGTTCTTTGTATCCCTCGAACTAAATTCCCTCTTTTTTCACTTGTTGTATAATCTACTATTATTTTTAATTATAACGGATACTTACGGAACTTTAATTAACACAGTTTTCTTACACAATTTCAATAGCAACTACCTTCACAATAACGCAAACATTCAGTTCAGACAATAATTTCATCCATCCATCCGCAAACAAGTCACATTCAGGGTTGTGCCAATAATAACGGATAAATAACAGAGTTAACAATATTTTTCATTGTCTTTTGCATTTGTACATTGTAATGGGATTTTTAAATGGTTTAGGGGCTTCTTGAAAAGAAGTGACTTTTTGGCAGGTACCTTATGGGTGGCAGGGAGATAAATTGTTAGTCCTCTGGATCCAGGGATTGAAATACCGTTTAAAAAAAATAACGTTAAAAATACTGTTAAAACATTTTATCGGTAAATTTACCGGTAAAAATAACGTTTAAATTATTGTACCGGTAAAATTACCGTAAAATATAGCGTTAAACTTTACCGGTACAATAGTACCGGAAAAATTATCGGTAAAAAAGTAACGTTATTAATTGGAATTACGTTAATTTTAAAGTTACTGTAACAAAAGTAAGAAATAACGTTAAAATTAACGCTATTTACTGAAAAAACGTTAATTTCAATGTAACGTTCAGTTATCTAAAGTAACGTTATTTTTTGACATAACGTTAATGTTAAAAGTAACGGTAAAAAAAGTAAGAAATAACGTTACATTTAAAAATAACGTTAGCAATCCCTATCTGGATCCCGTTTTCCCAAATTTGAACAATATAACCAAAACTAAAACGATAGAAAAGATGGAATGGGATCACAGTGCTGTCATAGGAAGATAGTATAATGATGTGTGACTAAAGAATTGAATGTAAAATAAAATTTTATCAAATATTATCTTAGGGAGACTCAACCTGTCTATTTACAAAAACATTGGAAGTTTAACTAAGTTCTTTCCGAAATGCCTTGCCGTGTTTGTTGTGTTTTGTCAACATTGATTTTATCGATCCTTCGCGATAAGGAAACGGAAAAACAGATGTTATGTTTAGTTATTTTGTCGGAATCTGTTTGTATTTGTATGTCACACACAAAGAATTATAAGTACAAGAACTAATCTGTTATTTTTAAATGAAGAATATTTCTGTTCCTAAATTCTTACGCACACACAAAACTACTTACTTACTATTTTTTGTCACTTCTATTTAGCTACAAAATTAAAAAAAAATGTGAGCGGCTTATTTGAGCAAAGGTACAATAAATTTGTAAGTGTAAATTATTTGTAGGTAAGTACCAAAGTTTTACCTCATTGTCCAACAAAAAAAACTAAATGTTAAAGTAATTTAAATGTATTTATTATTTGTTTAACTAGTTTTGGATTACAATCACAGAATTGTATTCAACCTAGCATGACCAATTTATTTAGTCACTTATCTAAATTTTTCGTTAAACGTTACCTACTATTAACGTCACAACTATTAACGATGAGTCACATTTGGACATTTTGCCTCTTAACCCAAAAATGCTTACCAAATCATATATTTTTTATATAAAACTTTGTTGTCCGATTTGTGGAATATTTTGTCGAATATTTTTGAAATTTTGTCAAGCGAAATACGGATTGGGACTGGAAGTTGTCCCAAGTTTTTGGGTTTTTACCCCTCGGAACCGGAATTCCGTTTCCATGCATTCCGGCCGAACTTCAGGGTGCACAGTAGAAAAGGGTAGAGGACGGATGTTTTTAAAGAAAGAAAGACAGAGTCAATAGTCAATAGTTACCCCCTTTTAATATACTATATCTATGATAGTTACAGAGAAGATAAGAAAGACAGGAAAGGAAGGAAGTGATTGGTTAAAATCTTTATGTTACGATGACACTGAAAGATACTTTTGAAATCTTTGTAATTTTAATTCCATACCCTCTCTACACACACTCACTTACTTTCACTTCACACACCATGAGAGGATTCAAATAACACACAATTTTGGAATAAGTTCATATTAGTTTTGCGTTGAACTATTGCATAAACGTGGTTCCAATTAAGAGCGCTGCACCTGAGATACAGTTTTCACTAGTTTGGGTGCAGATGTCATTTTATAGTTATTAAGATGTATAGTTTAATAAGTTACATGTTTTATAAAATTGTAATGTTTTTTGTTGACAATAAATTTATTATTAATTTATTTATTAATAATTAGTGCGATGCCTAAGTGGCCATTAATTTCGTTTGTTCGATTGATGTATGTGTTGACTGAAGAGGACAATATTTTAATGTAACGAATGAGGAAAGCAGAGAGCTGAATTATTATGACCTATTTTTGTTATTGTTGAAGGATTTTAGTTTGGAGTAGAGATGTTTTCGATAAATTTTACAAACTGTTTTACAATTTTGGGTTTTTCGATGACTTTGGTCAATGTGAAGGGTGATCCCCAGACTACTGCATTGGGAGGTGTAATACCATTAGCTATCCATAGCTAGGGTTTAAAATTACTTTGTAAGTAATGCAACTTTGGATTAAATTGTTTAGCAACATTGCGTTTCTTGATGTTGGTAGCAGACCAAAGGGTGTTTACAGAAAATCCAGCATTAACTGTTAGCGCCTGCGATTCAATTACAAGCAAAGTGTTGAGGTTGTGAGTATTGCGTCGTAAACCAAGAGGAATACGGTGTTATGAGGCTGCCTTAAGAAGTAAGATCCTGTTGGGAATCGGGGAGGAAACATAACATTCCTGAATCAGTGTATAGGAAACTGTAAAAAGTGGTTTGATATTGGTATTTAGGTACTATTGTGTCACGAAATTCGTTATTTCAGATATAATTGTATTGCGGTTATGGGTTTTTTTTATTAAGTCAGCTTTTATTGAATAAGAAATAAGAATACCTTATTAGTGGCTAAGCCTAGACTAAGTAACAAAGAGGCCATTCATACTAAAAGCGACCTTCAGTGTTAGCCGCTTTAGCAATGAATTAAGAATAATCGAAGTTTGATTTCATCCCAGATGGTTTAGGCTTATACAAGTTTTAGTTTGTATTTTGTTTTGAGTTGATATTTGCAAACTAAATAAACTTTTGATTTAAGCCTAGACTTGCAAAGTCCCTTAGCTTTTTCCGAATTAAATAGAAATTCTCAAATAAAATACGATCCTACACTTAAAACTAACAATGATTCTCTGCAGTGTTTAATAAATGTATCATAGTATTTTCATAACTTTTAAATACAAAACAAATCGTTATTTACTTATATTTTGGCTTTAAATAATCATTATTCCAGTCTACATGAAACAGCTTAAAAATATACTTACATAAAGTAACCTAATATCTTGTCCCTAGATCTTTGCTATCTTCTCATGGTAAAGCGAACTAACTTGTAAAATACTTAAATTAAGTAACGAATAGGTAACTCTAGCTTGCAAACCAACGTATTTATGTACGTTTCTATGGCGTAGCCAGGCCAGCTTTTTGGAGGGGTCAGAAAAAAGGATTTTACTAAGCATGTCTTGATTTCGGGGGGGTTTGAACCCCCAAATCTCCCCCCTAAATACGCCCATGGTATATTTAGATGGTTGGTCTCTCAAGGGCGACAGTCATAAAATAAACGTTATTGAAACGTTGTTTATAAGTTTAAACTTGACGCCAAACTCCCAACTTTCCACATTAACTACAACAATCCGTATAAATTTATAAACCCCAAACTAAATTTAATAAAATATTAGAAGCGGGACTGCTGGACTTTCTTGGTGTGATTAGTGAACAAATGAAAGCGCATGTTTGTTTTGAAATTTTATTATGAACTTCTTATCGTAAAATTAATATGAAATAAAAAAAATAAGTGACTTCGATAAAAGACACTTATCTATGACACAGAATTTTATAATAGTAGGAAACATCTTATGATGTAGGACCTACTTAGGTACTTTTGAAAACATTATACATAAGGATTCGATTCTAATATTGATAGAACATAAACGCTCATAAACTATTAAATGAGGTTTTCTGATTGCGAATCAATTAACTTGTTTTAACAATACCTATTAAATAAAATTAGCTTTTATTCACTTAGTCCTGTTTAGAATAAAATGCATTTTTATTTAATCACCTAATCAATCAATAGTACTTAATCCTTCTGTAATGAACCATGCAGTAACACGCTCTAACGATAATTCCTACACAGAAACCACACCCAACGTCATCAAAGCCAATAATTAATCAATAAATAGTAATTCTCCTGCAACGAACCATGTAGTAACACGCTTTTGCGTTAAGTTCACAAAATCTAAAATCGCATATCCTAACCAAAGCACCAGTAATCCAGCGACAAATCGGCCGGCCATTGGAAGTTTTAAATCGATTCAATAGTTATCTGTATGTGGAGTAGTGGCAATCCGTCAATGTCCTGATATAATCCTCCTCAATGAGTTCTAAGCCGCCTGGAGGGATGTCTCGCTATCCATCACGGGAAGTGGCCAGTTTGCCGACTCATCCGAACTATCCGCTTAAAAACACGATTAAATGAAATAGCGGTCGAGATGGCCTTACTTTGCATTTTTGGGACATTAGTTCTGGCTGTAGTGTTTGGAGCTAGCATGTTTTGGGCATCTCGCTTTTCAGTTCAATTGCTATTAAAATAAAAATAAAATGGTGAAGTATTGATATTAAGCCTCAAATTGAGATTTTTACACTTCAGAATTTTTCAATTCTTTTAAAAATACTTCCATTTCTATTATTATTAGGTCGAGCATTAACATTGTAAGACTTCAATTCAATCAAGTCTTCTCTTTAACTATTAAAAGTCGTTTCAAAACTAGCTTAAAACAGCAATATACTTTTTAAGAATTCGTCCAAGATATAAATAAGTGCCAACATGGTTCACGAACAGATTTTATGTTTCGTTTATTCGTTTGTTCAGAAAGTGTGCTCCAAAAACTTAATCGATTTACCAAATCCGTGTACATAATCTCTGTCCTAATCGTAACATAACGTCTACGAAAATAATAATGTCAGAAAAGAATACTATAGGAATATTTTGGTCGTGTCGTGAGCACATCTGGTGCCGAAATCAATTTATCGTGTATACGTGACACTCAGGCCACTGTGAGGTGCTGTCACAAACATTTTATTATTTAGCTTTTTTCGCTGAATATGATGTGCCGTAAAAATAAACATATTTTTCTTTATTACAACAGTAAATAAGAATAGCTGTATGAAAAGCGTGAGTTATTTCAATGATTCCATAAATTTTATCCATACTGAAATTCGAAATAAGAGATGTAGTTAAAACAAGCTGATTTATACAGTAAACTAGTGGCATATTGTTAGTGTCTGTTCAAATGTACTGTATAGTGTCAATCAAAACTGATGCTCGGATTTTGGGTAAATCCTAGAAAATAATTAGAAACAAAAACAAACAAGAATGCAAAAAGATGCAAATAATAAAAGCGTGGTAATATAAAACATTTGTTATACTTACCGAAGTAATTATTAAGTATATTGTTTACGCTTTGCCTTTACTGATACAAATATCACTATACCTACTAACTCAGGTGAATTAGGTAAACAGATCATACACAGTCCAATTTTAATAATTCAAGCATGATCACAAGATCACGAGGTTATTGTTGCATTTCAAAACAGTCACTCTGTTCAGTTTCACTATACCCTCGTACCTCCGCCCCTACCTTTACACAACTCGGGTGAAAAGGCCTTAAAATAAATGGAACATAATAAAATGCTTTACACCTACACCCTTATAAAGATTAGTAATATGCGCCAATATAGTGTAAGTAAGCCATAATATTATCTCATGTTCGTTTCTCTGTACGAGCAAATTTATGGGTTATAAGACGCCCACTGAATCTTAGACGGTGTTCTTATTCAGCTAAAGCTTAATCCTTGCGAAATTTCAACGCAAACATGTAAGATCAGAAAAGCAAATAAACATGTTGATGTAAGGACGAGTGCACAAAGGAGCATAATATAGCGCAAACCACATAGAAAAAGTAAGAAAACATGAAGATTTTTTTACAGTATTCAGCCTTTTCTTGTCGCTGGGATTTTCGCCCGCATGCTTTTCATTTTATAGATAGGTAGGTTTTCCTATCATGCATTATGGTATCACCCGCATCTAGACCAGACCCCCTAGCCAAAGTAATATTTGCAAATCTTCGTTATCGCTTCGCTTTCGAAACATGTATGGGATTGACATAAGGTTTTGTTAACAATCGAATTTTAAAACGTCAAATCCATAGATGTTTCGAAGCGAAGCGATAGCGAAAATTTGCAAATGGGACATTGGCTACAGGTCTAGATGCGGGCGGATGATTTCATATTCAAAAGTGAAAGTCAGTGATTTGATTTTGACTTTACTTATTTTATTTTATTTATTTTATTTTTATTTTTTGAGGAAAACTTACAGCTACTACAGATTTTAATATATTATTGTAATTACAGTAAAGCCAATTACAAGTTTTCACATATAGGAAAAACAATAACTATATTTAAACGCAAGTCGATATCGTGTAATATAAGTGTTACAAAAAACTATCAGCTACTAAAGATTATTAAAAAAATCCATTGTTATACAACTTTTTGAATCCGGGTATGCTTGTGTTAAATATGTCAAAGTCTATGTTATCATTAGCAGAATTGAAAGACCTAGGCGCCCTGTTAACAAATGTGTTCTTTAAATAGTTAGTTTTTAAGGGGGGTACATAAAGTAACTTAGTGTGCCGCGTTAATTTTTTCGGTGTATTTATATAAAATTTACCTAACAATTCGGGAGAATCTATATCACCTTGAAATATTTTTAAGAGAAATGCTATATCAGACATTTCCCTTCTTTTCTCTAGTGGTAAAAAATGAAATTTCTTGCATCGCTCTATATAATTTTCACAATAAGTGTGGCATTTGTACTGCAAGTAACGAAGAAATCTTTTTTGCACTGCTTCCAACCGCGAAATATAAATATCGTATTGTGGGTTCCAAACCTGTGACGCGTATTCAAGGTGACTGCGTACGAAAGCACAATACAACATTTTTATGACTTTTATGTCCTTAAACTCTGATGACATCCTCATAATAAACCCAAGTGCTTTTCTGGCCTTTGTTATAATTGTATCTATGTGTTGATCGAAGAGTAATTTAGAGTCAAATATTACACCAAGATCCCTAATACTAGTGACCCTTGTTATAGGTTGATTATTAATAGAATAAGTGAATGAATGAGTATGAGGTTTTCTAGTAAATGAACAAATAAAACACTTTGATATATTTTGGTCTAGCTTATTGTTGACACAGTAGGCATGAAAGTTAGTAACATCTTCCTGTAACTTAAGGCAGTCCGAACTATCGACAATCGGACAAATAATTTTCATGTCGTCGGCGTATAATAAGATTTTACTGTGAGTGATACAGGAAGATATATCATTTATAAAAATTATGAATAGCAAGGGCCCCAGCAGTGAGCCCTGAGGCACTCCTGAAGGTATAAATAACTTCTTAGAAGTATAGCCATATAGTGCAACGGTTAATAATAAGTATAACTATTCCCAGTCAGCTCTGAAGACTTTTCCAGGTTTTCTATCTTCTTCAGATCTGGATCATGTAGTTCTGTGTGTAACAATATTGATAACATCCTTACTAATATTATAAATGTGAAAGTCCGTTTGCTTGTAACGCCTTCCTTCACGTCTTAACTACCGAAGCGTTCAAATTTTGTATAAACGTTGTCTGGAGTACAGAGAAGGACATAGGGTACCTTTCATCCTAAAAAAAAATTGTTCCCGAGGGATAGCAAAAATCTTTCCACGCAGACGAAGTCGCGGGCGGCCGCTAGTTATCCATAATTAAAAGCCAAAAGTTGACAAATATATTTTCCTATTCTTATTCAAATCTGTAATATATTCGTGTACTCCATCCCTTACAAGAGATAAGGAGGCAGCAAACAAGCTGACACTCCGGACACGCGCCGCTCAGTCAGTTTCCGGCGCAGCCTTCGCCGGAAATCTACCGGCGGCATTAACGTCGCAAATAAAACACGCCGGAAAGAAATCGCCGACCTTATAAACGTCATATGGGAGAGCCTCTTAACTCCTGACCCACTTCATTTGGAGCTGTGTATTTTATATTTCGTTAAAGTGTAAGGATTGGTCAGTGGTTTGGCGTTTTTTGGGTCGGTAAGCTCATAAGCTGACTTTCGTACTTCGGTGTTTAGTCCACAAATATTTTTATACCCATTTAATAGCAACGGTATTTTATTATATTCCATAATAATCCAATTTACAAAGATATAGGTATATTTAAAACAGCAATGATTTGTGAATTCAACTTATACAAGTAAATAGTAATAAAATTAAGATACCGCAACCACAGAATATAAGTAGGTATAGTACTTAGTATATACATATAATTGGTAAATAGAAGTAAAATAACGATATAGGTACTAGTAGATACCATACTATATATTTTTAAAGATGTAGGTAAATAATTAATAAAATAAGTAAATAAATAAACCTACATAATTATTTATGTCGAAACTAATTTCAGAGCAACCAGAATGTACGAAAAAAAACGTAATAGCTGTCCTTAGAAGCACCAATCTCGTCCACTTAGCCCCCGACCCGACTGAATGAGAGGTAAAAGGCATAATTTTATTGCCAGACTAACGAATTCTTGCCATATTTTTCATCTGTAGATCAAGAAAATTCAAAATGTTTATTTTGTCTCCTAGCTTTTTTTAATCTATTTAATTTAGGGGTCGAAGTTAAGGGGCCTTTACTTGGTAGATGAAATCGATCAGTCACTGTTACGTGTAGCAATAGCTATGTGCTAGATGTTTTTAATAATATAGATGCGAATTGTGGATAATATAATGATTTAAAATAATATATATTTTCTGTACGGTAGCACGACACGACCTCTTGGCGCCCATCTTACAGGGATAAACTTTAAAACAGAGATTTACTTTCATTTGGTACGGATAATAGATGCATGGGATCTTGGGGACCCCGGAAAATTATTAATAAAGGTATTTACTCAATTTTCCAGCGGTGGTTGACAAATAAAAGAAGAGAAATTCAATGTGCACATATTTTATTTTTAAGTTCATTACTACGCCATATACTTAGCCGTACTATGGATAATATGGCTTTATGGCTATCCTAATGGATGATAATAATGATTTAAAAAAATCTGTACAGGAAGCACGACACGAGCACGACCTCTTGGCGCCCATATTACAGGGATGAACTAAAGTTCATTAAAAAACCTATTGATTGCAACCTTGCAACACTATGGAAAACAACAGTTTAACAAATGCTGGACTGGAACTAAATTCTTTTTTTACAGTGCCTCTGTAGAGCTGTAGACCTCGCGTTTGTAACACTTTTAAACATTTTTTTAAATGGCTGAAATATAATTTTTCCCTATATCTCCACCATTTTGAAAATTTTCTAAAAAGTGAATCGACACAATATCCATATACTTAATTAAAGAACTTGCTCGTATAATTTTACGAGAAACGATTGCAAAATGCTAGGAGAACAGACGGACAGCCGGGGGGTAATTATGTAACTTTGTTGCAATCAACTCTGACAGAAATCGCAGTTACATTGCTGCTTTAGTTAAGACCAATATGAGAACTATCATAATTGAAGCAGCAATGTAACTGCGCTTTCAATCGATTTCAATCGAGAATCGTTAGCAACAGAGTTACGTAATCCACGGGCTGGACTGCCGACGAACGCGCTCGCTCGGTCAATAGATATAGTTTTCACACATTTTTGACATGTAGGGGCCCCAAAACTTACTGTAGTTTGATAATTAAACAAAGCACAAACGATGGTTAGCGAAAATTTACGTCAATCCCACACACCTCCGATAGCGAAGCGTTAACGAAGATTTACAAATATGGCGTCGGCTATGCGATTCTCTTGGAAGGCCAAATACCTTAGAACAATGACAAACTTATCATAATTATTTTCGTGGTAGGCACTAGATCTTGCCTCTGTTCGATTACACTTTACTGCCACAAAACGCCTCACTGTTGCAGTAACATTGTCGTTTAGCCGTAAAGCACTGCGCGTTTCACGTCGCTTTATGGGCACTTGCAAGCCTCCCCTTTTTATGCCACTGGGCTTGTCCGCGTTTTACTGCTTTTCAAATAATCACTTCAGTGAAACATTACCGATATTGGAGCAGATTGTGGTTTATATTGTTTCGGGGCAACACAATAATGCGCTGTTTTATGATTTAGTTTTCAGGTTAACATTATATTGCGAAGTTGGGAGGGAAAGTTCTGTAATGGTGACCGCACACTGGGTGACGCTCCATATGGATATACTTACAAGGTGGACCGATGATCTGGTGAAGATCGTCGGAAGCCGCTCTGGATGAGGACAGCGCCGCGGCACCGGTGATGAAGATCCCTAGGGCAGGCGGGAGGCCTGTGACCAACAGTGGGCGTCGTGCTGCTGATATAATGATGATAATGATTGAAAAGGCTTTAAAAGCACCAGTTCTACAGAAATAACATATCTATTTAAAAGTCGTAGTATAAATCATAAAGGAATATTTGACAATGATCAGATTACACGCATCGCCGAACGCGGCTGTTAAAAACCAATCGCTCGCACAT
Organism: Agriphila straminella; assembly: GCA_950108535.1. Taxonomy (NCBI): domain Eukaryota; kingdom Metazoa; phylum Arthropoda; class Insecta; order Lepidoptera; family Crambidae; genus Agriphila; species Agriphila straminella. The sequence goes on from OX467316.1 coordinate 10,190,003, forward strand.
TTCAAGTCGCATCTAAACAAATTACGGCCAAAGGCGTCTGTAAATATTGCCAGCTAACAAATTCTGTTTCCGTCAAAATATGCGGGTAGAACGCAATTTGTGATTGATTTCCGGTTACGCGCTTTAGGCGGCAGGTGCACGGAAACATGTTCAGATGATCAAAATAGTTGTTCATTCTACGTTTTTACGGATTTGTGTTTTTCCTCTTGTGCCTCATAAAACAAGTATCTACGCTGTTACAGTATCTGGTATTTTTTTTTAAGAAAAATTATTCTTATTCACCAACAGGAAATTAGAGATTTACAAAATATAATAAAAAGATAGAGTAAAGAGTTTTAAACCACGCAGAGAAAGTTTTTACAAAACCCAATATAAAGAAGAGTGTTTGAAAGGTATTATGTTCGAAAGTGGCCCCCAAGCTAAACAATTCTGAACAGTTTATCTCTGCCAAATACAGCCTACTGTGACGTCTAAATCTATAGGAAATAGAATTGGAAACCCTAAAAGGCTTAATGGAGTCACATTGCTCTGAAACAATTCACCGCTGCAGCGTTTGAAAGAGAATAAATGTTAGAAAGATGTTTTTTTGTATCTAAAACTTAGTAAGGTACACTGACAGCTTTTCATATAGAGATAAACGTCAATAAACAGGGAAAATTGTACTAAGTAGGTAAAAAGGTAGTTAATGTAATTACTACCAACATAATATTTACATTTGTACTGAATAAGAAAGGGCTTACTGAAAAAAAAACAGAAAAATACATACTTTAGTGCTGAAAACAAGTATCTTAGAAGAATTTCTCGTTACAGAAAAGCATTCGATGACAAACAAAAAGTCGTTTATAGTAAAAACGGCGACATTGCGGGCCGCACTGACCGCAAACATTTTAATGGTCTGTTTTATCGGCCGTTTGCTTGTAATGGCTGCGTCTTTTGTCCTTAAGTTCTAATATTGTAAGCACTAAACTCGGTATTAGAGCTTTTAAGAGTGAAAGAGAAACTATGGCTACTGAAGGTTTTTTTTACTGTTAGCGTAACTACAGTGTAGCTGACTTGTCAGACTGTGTCTATATTAGTCTAAATAAAGTAAAAATATTTTCTATGACCATTAACAATAACAATAATTACGCGTATCCGACTTGTAAAATTTTTTTATTCCATAAAAACTTATTTCGGACTATTACAAATAATAGACACATCATTCCAGACGCAAGTGATGCGCTTACCAACAAACAGTATCTCATTTGTATTTAAATAGATGGAAAGAAGAAGGTCCTTTTTTATTTATGTCTGAAATCTTATATTGTTCACGTAGCTATACATTTCACCATTTCATTCCCCAAAGTGATCACGAACGTAACTAATTACAAGAAGAAGGAAGAGATAAGAACATATGCCATCTCGTGCACACATGGGATTAATTTTAGAAGAAAAACGAACAAATCTCTTTGTAAGGGCAACAGGTGCGGCGGTTTAGCCAGTCACAGGGATAAATAATGTTTCAGGTATCGAGTAATTTATCGTTTATTCATTACTTTGATTGACGGTAAAAATGAAAAGAGATTGCTGCCTATTTTTTAATGCCGACTAATACATTGTCGTGATTAATGATGTGACTAACCAGTTCTGTAACAACTTTAGCTACTTGAAAGCAGTTAAGTGCCAAAGAAAAAGGTGATTGAGACCTGATAGGAACTTCTTTATTACCTTCCTTTTATGGTTGTTTTTTAGTAGAATAGAGACGGAAATTCCGTTACTGTTAGCGGACGAGTATATTATATGGACATTAATTAAAAAAATCAGCGCTTTCTACCTCCTTAAAATGAAGTAAGATTTTCAAGCAAAAATGTTAAAATATTTTTTTTGAAACGGTTTTCATACTAACATTTTCATGCAATAATGTGATTGCTTAAAATTAAATTGTTAGTAAGTATAACAAATTAATTTGATGGGTTAGTTCCCGGCAGTAAATCCCGCAGGAACATTTAACGTCTGTGGCGTTATTGTCTAGCACGCATCCCAGGATTAAGCTTTGCATATTCTACGTACTAACACCGGTTACATATTCAAGTGATGCAATAAATCCCTAAGCTACCTGCAGACTTACTACTGGGTAGATTTTAAGTTAGTTGCTTTAGCTCAGTGGTTCCCAATCAGTTTTATCTACGTACCCCTCCAAGAAAGATCTCAAACACGCGTTTCCTCTATTCCACTCCCCCGTAGAAGTGATTATTTTAAAAAATTGAGTTACTGATATAATATGTTAGTTAGGTAAGACATTGTTCCGCGTACCCCCTGACACAACCTCTTGTACCCATTGGGGAACGCGTTCCACTAACTGGGAAACACTGCTTTAGCTTATCCAATGCGTCACAATAATACAACGCTGGCAGCTATTTTTCGGTCAAGCTTAAACGCATTATTATCATTTTAACTATTTCCCGCTACCAAAACCTCAGCGAGCTCATCTTTGCCCGTTCATTTCGCGGTTGAGCTTTACAATTTAGCGAACGATAAAGCGTCCAGCTATATTATTCTCTAAAGTTTGCAGCGTCCAGATCGTCGCTGCAGCTGCGTTGTCTGGCAGGCAGGTGTCATATTCCCATTACTGCATGGTTAAACTCTATGGAACCTATGGCATTTTGCCTAGTGACTCAGTAATGGGTATATGTATGACATCTATCAGAAACTCTACAAAACTATCACTGACAGTGAAGTTGCATGTTAGAGAATAGCACCCCAGTATCTAAGGTTATCTTGAGCCGTGGACCAATCCATTTATTCACCCGGGACAATATAGTTACTAACGAGCAGTTATAAAACATGGTGCTGGCCATTCTAGTCCGGGTGTAACATATTGTGAGGGATACTGGCTGTTATTTTTATACAGGAGTCCCGAGTGGACTACAAATCAAGATAACAAGCGAAGATAGCAGCCGAGACGGAAATATTTACACATCTCTCTGTTGCTTTTACTCAGGGTGAAAGTACATAAAAATAGTTGAGACACCCTATATTGGATTTCGATTAAAGGTACACGTAAGGATATCGTATAAGACCTTTTTACACGAGACGGCCAAAAAAACGAAGAGTGTATTGTGTGACACTGGCTATAGAATAAAAAAGACATAATTATGTCGGTTACTTGACCCCATTTAGTAAAATCTTCATTACAAATTAAAGGCCTTGAATACGGTATTTAATGCCTTGGGAAAAATCGCTAGTAATCGTCAGTTTGTACCTGTGCTATATAGGTGAATTATTTTATTTTGTAGGTGTCCAATTTATTTACTCAAGACTTATCTTAATTTACCAAACAAATCAATAGGCTTTCAAAAACTATTTAATCGTACTAAAACGGATCCAACAACATATGAGTAATATTTCTTAACTTGAAATGCTGTGCGCGTTACAATGTGCTACACAGTACCAATATTTTATAAGAGGGTGGTCCCCTCCTAAGAAAAACAATAGGAAAGTAATGGTAGTTAGCTCTAGTTTATTCTATAAACAACACTCACACTTGCCCTTTATTTATCACGAGATCAAAACAAAACAACGCAGTCTATCAAGCGAACTAATACAAAGTGCAATTTCTACTGTTAGTTCTGTAATGGCAATTTTATTGCTGGAACATTCACACAAATATCAGTACAATGTGGTATTGACGGATGTCGCATAGTATTAAAATATACTTGCTTAACCAGCCTCCCTAGCATGACCATCGAAATACGATATAGGCTATATCCCGTGATATAGCATTTTATAGACACTCATTTGTCAAAATCCATTGTCTTTTGACAGTAAAACGTGGTAAATCGCTTTATCATATCGCGTTTCGATGAACATGCTAGGGGGCTGGGCTGACTTTCATCTGTATCCTTAACACAAAATACCATCTAATAGAGCGAAACTAAAATTTTTGTATTGGAAATCTTAGTTTCATTACGCACACGGATACAATTTCATATTATCGCTCGATACGAATGGGATCCGCACTCGATGGATTTTCAATTTTTCATGCAACGGGTACTGGTTCTGTTCTGACACTTCTGACACTGAAACATCGGTGTCCGATACCAGGCCTTTTCAACACGGAGACGTCTTTTTGTCACTATCTTCAATACATGAATTTTTATGTGACGCAGAAATAATAATGTAATTCAAATAAATGTCTGTCGTTTTTCAACGCTTTTCCTGTAAAAAGCTATGTTTATATACAACATTATAAGAAAATAACATTTACTTCCGAGGGTCTGATGCCCATATAACTGTCACTGTATGACGGATCGCTGTAGCCCCTGTTTAACCTCGAGAATTTGATGGCTGTTATAGAGTTCTGATGGATCGTGTGTCCTTTGACTTTTTGGATGTCACAGTATCATTGAACATGGCTATTAAAAATACTTGCTGGATGTTATTTTTCGGTGGGAATGGCATTACAGGTTTCCGATAGCACCGATCTTCTGAATTAATTCAGAAATGGTACAGAATTTGTTTAAAATTATCTGCCAATAATTTTATCAAAAACTTATCCAACAGGATCCAGATATCTCAATTGACAACCTTCACATCGTACATGTTACCGTGTTAACCGGAATTTGTGAAACAGGTCCTGATTTAAAGCTTTATCTTATAATAACACCATAGACAGCGTACATGTTCTTAAAATTAAGAAAAAATAAAGATAATTACTAAGAACCTTCGATCAATCGCTGAGAGATTTTTTATCGCCAGGAATAGAACATTCAGAGTTCGATAAACGGCCACGAACTACAAAAAGTTGCTCACAAAATAGCTTACAAAAGTATGGCTAAAAAATCGCCGTGAATATCGCAGCTACATAAAGTCGGTCATGGGCGGGAAGCCTAGTGAAGATTCTATAAATCACATTTGACGCAAAGCGCATTGAGATAAAATTAATAGGCACAACTTAGGTCTTTCCTCAAACGAGACCCCTCCAGTGATTAACTTCGGAATAAGGCAATTCATCGAAAGAACAACTTGATTACTTTCGAGTTTGCTGCGAATGCGAAGGGGAATCCAGTGGCAAAAGGCCCTATCGACAGAAATCTTAAAGATTCGGGTGTCTGATTTTATGCATTTTAGACTGCATTACTACATAAAGAAATTAGGTAGTTTATTTCAAACAATTTAAATTTTATTTACAAGGTGTCAATTAAACGATCTACCTTCAAACGAAACATTAATAATTGTGTTTAAATAATCAAATGTATTTACGCCTGTTTCTATTTGATATTGACAAAGTTAATATTTGGTTAACTCTTCATATTTGTATTAGTTTAAACTAGGTTACTGCCCTTGCAGGGGTCATATTTCTTACTCATTAAGAAATTAATGGACTAGGTGTAGGTGACTACAATAAATAATTTCATTTAGAGCATTGGAGATATATTATAACAAACATTGGAGTTATAGGGGCTCTCGCACCGATATTTTCACGGCTTTTTCATTTTCAAGGTGTTTTTGCTCTATCTAGTGAATATGGTTTCTCAACGGTAGAAAGAGAGCTACGGGGAAGTGCGGAGCCAGGTGGTCTAATATATAATCTATATAATTAAATTTAATATAGAACAACATTACATTTGCTTCAATTCCAAAGTCAGTAGCTTCACTTGTGTTATGGAAACACAGACACGTGAATTGTTGTATGGTCTGTGTATGGAAATTAGAAACCACAGTGGTACCATAAGCACCCAAACCTGGGACAATTAGAAAAGTTAGTTGATGTGAGCCCTAATACATCGCTTTTAGGGCCATAAACCGAGCTATAACAAACGCGTGCAATAATATATAAAACACTAGTACGTAATAGAATTAACCCTACAAAGTTAAATTAGTACCTTACTGCAAGTTCTATGCGAGTAAACAGAGCATTCCCAATTTAGCCGGGTAATACAGTATTTTTTTTGTAACAACAAAGAGGTTTTATGCTGCTTAAAATTCATATACATTTTTGGAATAACTAAATGTGTAAGTCCTTAATTAAGTCAAACAAATATTTATTTCAACACACTTGCTCGTAAAGTGAGCCCTAATACATCGCTTTTAGGGCCATAAACCGAGCTCTAACAAACGCGTGCAATAATATATAAAACACTAGTACGTAATAGAATTAACCCTACAATGTTAAATTAGTACCTTACTGCAAGTTCTAGGCGAGTAAACAGAGCATTTCCAATTTAGCCGGTTAATACAGTTATTTTTTTTAGTAACAACAAAGAGGTTTTATGCTGTTCAAAATTCATATAGATTTTTAGAATAAATAAATGTGTAAGTCCTTAATTAAGTCAAACAAATGTTTATTATTATTAAATTATTCATAATTTACAATATTTTGTTATAAAATATTAAAATATTTGCATTTCATCACTTAAAATTATGATTTTGAAGTAGGCTGTATGCTCCTCACCCCTTTGTTCGAAAAATATTCTTGCGTTGGGCGTGTGAAAAAAACAAAAAAAACCTGCGCGCCTTTTCCCATAATTGTCATAATTATTTTGTTTTTGTCGTATTTGTTGCTGTGTGGTAAATTACTTTGTTTTTTCCTCGCAAATGTGTTGAAAAACGTCGTATGAAACTCGTGCCTAAGCTAACTTGTCTCATAATGTACTATTATTATCAAATTATTCATAATTCACAATATTTTGTCATAAAATACTAAAATATTTGCATTTTATCACTTAAAATTATAGTTTTGAAGTAGGCTGTATGCTCACTCACCCCTTTGTTGGCAAAATATTCTTGCGTTGAGTTTGTTTTTGTCGTATTTGTTGCTGTGTGGTAAATTACTTTGTTTTTTCCTCGCAAATGTGTTGAAAAACGTCGTATGAAACTCGTGAGCTCTTGCTTATTGCACACTCGGCTGAGTTACACCCTCGCCTGCGGCTCGGGCTGCAACCCACAGCCTTGTGTGCAATGAGCAACTTAAGCTAACTTGTCTCATAATGTACTATTGTGATACAACTCCAATTAACTTTTATCATTACCGTGATCGGAAACCGAGATGAGGTTAGCCTTTTTTCAACGGAAAATAAAAAATATATATAAAGAATGAAATTAATTTTGCAAGCATAATGCGTCCAATTCAATGGACCTCATTATGTCAGTCGCAACGATTTCCAGACGAAATCGTTAGGTACTTATATTATACAACTCGAGATTATAATCGCTTGAAGGTAAGTACATAGATATAATATACGTTCCATTGTATACCTCATCGTTATTCTGTCTATTTAGGGTTGTGCACAACACTTTTCAATAAAAATTACAAACATCGACACTGAAATAAAACTTCAGAATAACTCGTTACAAAACGGTTTATTATAATACTTTACATAGCCATAAAAAATCCAAGTATTATTACCAAACTGTTTTAAGAAAAAAAAATCCAAGTACGTAATATACCCTATATATTAAGCCTGTAGAAGTGTAGATGTCATTTTGTTCCAAGATATTTCACTATCGTTCTTTTAATTTGCACTCCTGCGCATCGATCCGATCAATAGTTTACGTTTCTATGTTGACATATTTTTTATTAGATTTCTTAGTAAAGTCCAATAAGTGTGATTTAATACAGCAAAAATTCATGAGAAATTAGTTTCCAAACCGAACGAAATTTCACTGATAAATAAGAAAGATCATTTGGCAGCCCTTATACCGATTTTCTAATGAATTCGTCGACGTCACAGCGATATTAGTACGCTCGTTAACTAGACGATGGCTTTGCGAGATTCCGTGGTGCTTTGTTCAACAAGCTGGTATTAGTCAAAAGATTTCGCTAACAGCTCATCCGTTAGGTACGTTTGCATATTCGAATAGGACAGGTGACGGATAAAATCTTTGTTATTTGATATGGTTTACTACAGCTATCTTTTTCAAAAATGTTTATCAAATCACACAGGATAGATAGATAGGCAAACATAGTCACTATTATACAATAAATAACATAGAATTTATGCTTAGTTAATTGTCAGCAATTTTGAACGTTCCTACCCCATATTTGAAATCGTATGTAAAGTATGTTTAAATAATTGCATAGTTCCGTTAAAAAAGGAACAATGTCATAACAATATTATATCAAACTGACTAGACTACCTCTAGGACCCAAATCACAATAAAAAGTACTCACACCATAATTTTCCGGACAACCTTTCAGCCATAAAGGATGGCGGCCATTAAAGTTACAACAATCACTCATCCTCAAAATACTTTTCCACCAATAATAATTCCGGAACGTGGTTAACTGGAACTCTTTTATCAGGACGTCTGTAACAAGGAGAGACAATGTTCCCCCTTTGTATTCCACTCCACGGCCACTCGAAATAACAAGGGCTCTATTTTTCAATTCCATCGCATACTGCGGTTTCATAAGCATAGGGTAGGAACCCTCGAATTGCATAAAGAGCGCGCATACTAAAGCAGTTTTCTTTTCCATCGTAATAGCTACGTGTTTAACTAGAATGAATTCAGAAATGTTGAGGGCATGTTTAAATGTAAGAATTGCCAGTGAGTCAATATTGATTATTATATATTATTATTATAAATTATTTATAGAATAAAGCATTATTATTATTAATAGTTTGCATTAGTACCTACATCTTACAATTTTAACCTTATTGATGGATCAAGTTTATTTATTTTTCTGGCACCAAATACAAAGTAGCTTACTATTTGTCGTAGTGAGAGCTTATGAAAAAAAATGTTGATGATCCTGCATTTCTAGAAAATGGAAGATGAATATGATATACTTACATTTAAAAAAATACTGTAACCTTTGAGCATGCAACATTTATGTACATTACTTATGATACATTACGTTATGTTCGTAATATAAAAGTGTGATCTAGGATTAATTTAAGAAAATCCACAAGGATTGCAAAAGTTAGTTAACATGCAAAGCGGAAAAACAAGTTTTCCAAACTAATGAATCACGTACCTTGGATTAGGTTCGTCTACGTGAAAAAATCTGAATTTCCCGAATACCAAAATTGACGGTAAAATCTGTACGACAAATTTTGAACTTTAGAAAAGTTAGATGAACTATCGATCGTCATGTCACGCTAGTTTAAAAAAGCAGACGTTTGGATTGAGTATGGTTAACCCAAGTCATGGTATCTTTTTATTCAAACTATGAACAGTGATATTCACGATTTATATGACGCAAAGATTCAAAATGGCGGGCGGTTTCGATTTTCGCCATGCCTAGGCCAACAGACAATTTTTTTCTTTTTAGAATTAAGTTTTCTTACTTTTTTATTGTTACCATCGTAACTCTCCGTAGTGATATCAAAGAGTCATTAGTAATTAAAAGCCTGGTATTAGCCGGGATGTAATCAAAGCGGCTTAATAGAGTATACAACATCACAAATTGTCTCATAACGCTGTATTCCCGTTCGTCAGAGGGGAGATGGTGGCGAAACGTAATTTCATGATACAACCGTATAGGGATTATTCAGAAACGTATACGACAAATGGCAGAAATTAACTACCTACATAGTAAACATTTTTATGCTTTGTATTAATTATCAGGCACACTGTATAGTGTAGGCAAGTACTCTTTATACTATGGTATTAGTGTGTCTTTAAAGCTGTCCATAAATAAATAAAATTAAATATTTATTTATCTTTCCAATGTGATTTTGTCTAGTGGGGCAACTAGGTTTTCTATTTGTAAAATCGTCCGAAGAATCCACCTGTGTAAATGCCCTGTTAGTTTAAACATATAATAATTATAAAAAATCATAATTTACGACATGTTGATGTTAAAAAACTATTTAAGTAGTTGGATTGTTTGGTCGAGTTTTTAATTAACTACGAAACCAACTGTTACAAGTTATTACCAGATTCATTTATTGTCAATAATACAATTATCTAGATCATCCGTTATAATCAGCCAATTTTAATGTAGCCTGTGTAACCGTTATTAATTAGTTTCCAGCTTTGTTAGCAATAACACACACAACTCCCTAATTTCAAAGCTATTAGCGTACATAATTATAACGTTAAGGTGCGTTTACATCTGTTCAACTTGCAATTTTGTGGAAAGAAATAAGTTGAAAGCAACACTGTTGCTGTTTGTGGAAAGAGTATTGCAACAGAACGTCGACCGTTCTACAAAATATGTCTTGTTGAAACATGTTGCTTTTGTACCTACAGTAGATGCATTCCTTCAACAATATTGCTTCAACAAATTATATCTTTTTCTCACTTATGCTCTGAAATCTTATCATTCCATTTGAAAAAGGAATGCGGGGCGTTCCACATTTCCGAGGGGGTCTGGTTCATCACATTCTAAATTTAAAATTCAGGCCAGGAATGAATTTCAATACTTACTTCCCGCACCAGCACCAGTGCGGGAAGTAGGTACAGTGCGAAGATGATCTGGGTGGTCTGCGGCAACTTCATTTTTTTGTTTTATCTGTTAACAAAAACAAAAAAAGCAAAGGCACATTTGCACCATACAGCCATAACTTTAGTTCCTTTTTTCTGGCACGCAAGCCAACGACAAGACAGTTAATATTATAAAGGTAAAATTATTTAATAGGTACTATAATAACGATACAATAAAAAAAATGGTGCGCACAGAGTATATTACTATAAGAATAAATAAATATTACATTGTATTGTACCAGATTTATCAGAGACAAATCCTCTAAGTAATCTTGAATTATGTACAGCGCCATCTACCGCCGAGAAGCGAAATGAGATGAGTTTTTGCTTCTCGGCGGTAGATGGCGCTGCACGTAATTCAAGAATCTCATTTTTAATATTAATTAAATTTAATTAAGTTTCAATTGAAAAGTTTTTTATTTCCTCGCATTTCTTGAGAAAAGCACTATACAAGCCTTGTTCAGGAAGCTACTTGCATTGCCTCGAATGATTAAAGCCCTCGCCTGCGGCTCGGGCTTCAAACCATCCTCGACAATGCAATCGCTAGCTTCCCGTTCACGGCTGTAATGTACTATTAAGTACTTGTTTGTTTTGTGAAAAATGGAAATTCAGTGGAGTAATGAAAAAGTTATTCAGTTTATTGAGGATTAATAAAGATTGGAAAGGGAAAAAGGATTTAGGAAGAAGTGCTCTGGTATATAACCGTAAGTGAATGTAATTAGTCAATAAAAAGAAAAATGATGCCTTGTTAATAACTAGCCAATCGGTAGGGTGTGTGTGTCATCTGATAGCAACTATGTCCTTTAGTAAACTCTTTTGGCATCCACTTCTATACATACATTGCCCGTTTTCACCACCGTTTTATTTTCTTTTCTTTCCAAATACTTTTAAAAATTAAGACAGCCGCGCAGCAGCAACGACTTGTTTGGTAGACATGACTACCTATTTAGATGTAGGTAAATACACATAATTACTGTAGAATGTACAATACTAAGTGTAACAATGTAACTTGTTCCAAATAAACTATTACTAAACTAAAAAAAAAATGTATGTAAAATGAACCTATCGAATCTGTTGCTGCAACTAGGGCATCCAATCTCGGTATACCGAGATCTCGCATCATTTTCCAGTCCCGCAAGGAGCGGGATTACCAGTGCGGGATCCGCGGGATTTGCGGGACTAGAAAGTAGCATAGAAACCTCTTGCAAGCGCTGCCTGGCACGTGAGTACTGAATGACTGATTGGCGAACGACCGCGCGCTTGTCCCGCGCATGCGCCGCGCTGTTGATATGTTCATTCTGTTTGCTTGATTTTGGTGTAATTGAGCTTGAATTAGTTTTTCAGTATAATTTGGACTTTCTTTTAGTTTATCGGCAAAGTTTTAACTGAAAACACATCTGTACACAACACTTAATAAGCAGCTTATCTTACACCTGCAGGATCCCGCAAATACCGAGATCACAAATAACATGCGGGATTGGATGCCCTAGCTGCAACAGACGTTGATCATTGTTGACCGTACGACACTGTTGAAAACTGTTGCGTACGACAATCCGTTGCTTCAACTAATTGTTGAACAAGCGTAAACCTACCTTTACGCAATGCATATTCATACATAGATGATGTTTATCTAAACCATTATTATTGGGAATTAACGGGCTATTAAATGGATCGATTTTAGTCACCTGTCGGTCGACTTTAGTCTCATAGCAAGTCGCTTGTAAAATTGAATCGCATGTGACTCATCGGGGACGGTGTCGCTGTCGTCTATGTAGTCGATGGCGTAACCTAGGTTGTTACCTATTAGTTCCAGTTCTGGCCACCGGATCAGATAAGTTTGTTCACTCACCTGCGCTTAGGCCAAATTGCCATTTACATGGTCGATTTTCGCCGTGCGACAAGTTCCGTATGAATCGATAACAACCATTTTAATGCGATGTACTAGGTATGCGTATATTAAAAAAAATGTTTTTTTTAATGGCAGGGTGTCGGATAAGTGGTCTACTTGGGGTCAAATTCTTTATACCTTATTACAATACTCACAAAAAGTTACTGGGATTCAAAAATACAAGAGTTGTTGAAATTGTGTTTTAGCGGAGCCACTTTCGCTCTGCGAGTACCGTCTATAGCTGTACATGCAAGACTCACATGTTTGACGTTTTTAATAATATTGCCTAGATGACGCGCATCATTTCACACTTACATCGCTATGGCATTTATATTTAGACGATAATGAATTTCTTTATAATATGACTAGAGTTTCCTAAAAAACTAATTAACGATTATAAGAAAATGGTGTTTCAATCATTAATTTAACTGCTACTTCCAAGAGGAATATAACTTTTCAATTTTCACTGAACATTATTCCGTCCTTTGTGCTAACCAGACCTCGATAACGGACGGAAATTGCATCCTTGTCCTACAACGGGTAACTTATTAATTTTTCCGCACCCAACGCCGAGGTCGTTTGTAATAAATCAGAAAGCTACAAAGCGATAATAATTATTACTATAATGACTGAATACGAATCATTTACGATAGTTTTACAGGAAGTTCATTACTTATGGCCCAATGAAAACTGATGTGTTCAATCAATCAATCAATCAAATCATTTATTTGCTAGAATATGGTTACAATGCGGTCTTATGTGATGATTTAGATATTTCTGAACTAGGTACTTAGCCATACCGTTTTACTGATTACGTTTGTTGATGTGTCCAATTGAATTGTGGTGATATTGTCTTTAAAAATTTTAAGCATGTGTTCAGTCCATGAAACTGAACAACTTTTTCTAAGAAACATAGGGCCAAATATGTTAAAAATGTCTATCCATACAAATCAAAAAGGTCACGTGATTAGTTTAGTAAGGGATGATCAAAATTTTGTGTCGTGTTTGAACAAATGATTATTGTTCAATTTCATTGATTGGACACATCCTTAAAATTTGGAGAGTGAATAAAATTACATGCTGTATAAAACTCCATTTATATTTTGTATTAATAAAAAATGGTTCATTAAATTTTTGTATAGAAGCTAGAAAAGAAAAATAAATTCACTGTGCATTAAAATTCATAATAAGAAGAAAGTCAGTGGTAAACAGCCATCATAATTGTTGAGCTCACAGCAATCCGCAGTCGACTTTAGTCAATTTGAGTCGGACCATGCGCGGCGGCCATTATTTTTTCAGTTCGTTTCCCTGACTTGATCGTCACCGCAATTTTCAGTTAGTCGACTGACTCCTGCCTCTCGTAACGACTAATAATTCCCACGGTTTTGTGATGAAAACTAACTGAGCGTAAGCATTAACAAATTGCTTGTACATGAAATAAATATAGAGGTTTTAGTGATGAAAGCTTTTGATGAAACATAAACATTTGTAATTTAGCAACTTAGTCGCTTATTAATTCTACCTTCGAGTATTCTGATAAAGCAAGAAATTACTTTCGATTTTAATAATGGTGCAATTACTTTACTATAAATTAAAAAAGCACCTTTCATGAAAAATCTACGTATTTGATAACGTTAAAAAATCACCGTATATAGATAATTTTTGATATTAATAATACCCTTTTTTCTAACTTAGAGTACTTAGATATTCAAATTTAATTTAAAGTTAATGAAATGAAACCGAGAAGTTTTGTTACAAACAAGCATTATTCTGAATCACGAGATTCCGTTGAAATCCTTGGGGTTTTAATGGAACCTTCAACGGTAGTGGGACAAAAGATAGTAGAAACCCACGAGTATCATAGAAACTTGCTCTAAATAACACTTAAAATATCCGTTACGAGTTTTTAACTGGCTCCAGGACCGTTTTTATCTGATCCAGACCCCGTAAGGAGCCATTTTAAGCCGTTATTTCTAGAATAAGTTCGCTGGGCAAAGGGATTTAATAACTTTGTTGGTATTTTCAAACAAGGTGAGTGGGCAACATTTTCTGTGAATTTATAAAATTGATAAAGGCGAACGGAATTTTAGTAACAAATTGACGTACGAGTAGGTATATTGTCACTAACGCTGTAATAGTAGCTACGATGTTTCGTCATGAGTCATTCAAAAGCTTAATTGATTTTTTGTTAGCCATATTAATACCTAATAATAAATAGTAATGATAAGTACTATAAAATATCATCCTTTAACATGATTTTATTTTATTTACGCTGAGCGTGGGCAGGAGACAAATTCTATATCAAATTATACTTTTTGAAACTGCTTTAGGAAATTGAGTTTTTCTAAAAGAGTTTCAAATAATTTGCATCAAAAAGACCGTATGGGTAGTTGCGATGTAGTTCGCATACAAATCCATCGAAATCAAGACGTCTTGCAACTAAGGGCTCTTACGTGACCGCTCCGCGGGTCACTGAATTCGGAGTCAAAGAAAAAGAGAGAAAGATTGCATGTTTATTTTGTAATTTTTTATTAAACTATTTTTTTTTACTTTCCTTATTTTTGAAGTGAAAAGGTTGAGCTCGGGCGGCTAAATACGAGTATCTTCATTACTTCCTTTCAACCCTTGTATAACAATCTACTATTTATTAAAAAACATTAAATTTCAATACCATGTAATAGAAACATGGATGTGAATTTCTCTTTATGCTTTTAAACCATAACTTACTGTGTTAAGTGACATTTCATTTAAACGCCTTACAAGTTGAATAGTTTCGGGAGATGCTGAATAGCAGAACAGTTAAAACTTCTAACAAGTGCAGGTGAGCCCAGGCAAGTTCTACAGTTGCGAAGATTTCCGAATTCAGTGGTCCTACTCCGTAAACGATAATCGTACGACGTTCGTAATCGCAACGTTACTAGCTAAATTAAATAAATCGAATGACGCACATTTGTCCGGTTATCGTGATTCTTTTTTCGTAGTAGGCCCTAGTAAATAAGTAATTCTAGGAGTATTTCTAGCTATAAACAGATCCTGGCTTTCAGTCCGGACAATATTGTGCAAATAACTGTAACAGGTAAATCAATAATGTTGGTAATAATTTAGAAGTTAATGGTGTTATTTTTTTAACAAAAATTTTCATTTTCAAATAGAAAACTTTATGGAAAGTAGTTTAATAATACGTATCATCTATTTTTATGAAAAAAATAAGTAACACAAGTAAGTGAAACCATGAATAGTTCAAAAAACATCATAATTTTTTTACATGTAATATTTAACACTTTGCGGGCCTCTTCTTTTAAGTTTGAGCTTGTTTGAGATTTCATGAAATAGATTGAAAACCTGTATTAGAAGAGACGCCTCTCTGTTGTTTACAATAATGTATTTTTAGTACATAACTAGGAGCTTATATGAGTACATATATAAGCTATATAATTTAAATATTTTATCACATCTTAGGTAGACGTTTTATTTATGTTAGGAAACAAGGGATGGTAAAGGTTCTGCTAAGCCAAAAAGATCATCCATATCCGTCTGATAAGGCAACGTGTGGCGTTCCTTCCTTATCCTGACACATTTTAAAGAACGAAAATAATACAACAACTTATGTACAATTCCCGTAACAGGTAATTAAACTTAGTTCCTGTTATACAGTCCATCTATAAAATCGATTATGAGAAAACTATGGACTTTATAATTATTATGTTATGTTATGATAGACGTCATTTTATCTTTTGTAATTTAAATAACCTATATTAAGTTACTTAATATAATTGAAAAATACTAGAAAAAATCGACTCACCCGTAGCAGCTCAGACGGGACTCGAACCCGCACCCTTAGGATTCCGGCCCAATGCACTAACCAATTATGCTTCCGAGTCGCTAGTGGGAGTGGCGAAATTTTCTAGTACTTTTTACGTTTTCGCTGTAAGCCAACGTTATTTCATCAATGTGATGAATTACCTTCAACATTCGAATGCAACATCTTTACAGATGCCAGACAATCGATTAAGATGAATCAGCTATAATAATATTGAAGTTTTAG
Organism: Agriphila straminella; assembly: GCA_950108535.1. Taxonomy (NCBI): domain Eukaryota; kingdom Metazoa; phylum Arthropoda; class Insecta; order Lepidoptera; family Crambidae; genus Agriphila; species Agriphila straminella. Next base: position 10,206,349 of record OX467316.1, read on the forward strand.
ATTTTAGCATTCACAATGCTATTTTTATATATTAAAATTTCGCCACTCCCACTAGCGACTCGGTAGCATAATTGGTTAGTGCATTGGGCCGGAATCCTTAGGGTGCGGGTTCGAGTCCCGTCTAAACTGCTACGGGTGAGTCGATTTTTTCTAGTATTTTTCAATTATATTAAATAACTTAATATATAAAAATAGCATTGTGATGCTAAAATCTAAAACTTCAATATTAAATAACCTAATGTGCTCTAGCATCTGGCTCTAACTAGCTGCTTGTGTGCCATTTGAATGCCAAATATTTTATCATAACGATGCAATGCTATTAGAAATAATAATAAATATAACACTTTTTCTTGAATAGCAATGCATCATTGAAGGTAAAAAGAGTACACTTTATATTTATATCGTAGCCCACGAATTTAAGGTTTTTGAGTCACACCACACGCAGAGAAAACCAATACTGAAAATGGTACTATTTAATTTCATACCTGCTGGTATTCACGATTGAAAAATGAAACCCGAAAAATATTTATTCATTTTTACCTCGCTTTACATTGCCGAGATAATAATAAAAAAACATTTCGCGATTATGTCTACAGAACAAACAAAAACACCTTTTATAAAAAAAGTTTTCAATTCCTTGTTAAAGAATCGATGCCTATTGTGTGAAATATGAAAAAAGGAGTAATATTTTTTCTCGTTAAGGAATCAGCTGTCTTATTCAAGGCAGCGCTTCGCAACCTTTTTTCTTAAAATCGTAGAATAGACTATAAACCGAGGATCGCCCCCCGAGGGCGCTTCAGTACAAATCCAATTATTTCCTGTGGTGCCTCCGATGTGCAATTGATTTATTTGCTCATTTCTAGCACATACTATCTTTCTTTGTCAGACATAACATTTATCTTCGGCTTCAAATGAGAAACATTAAATACCACCTTTAAAAAATAGTTCTGCACCCCTGCATGATGTTGCTCATTTTGAGTTGTGAAGCTATTTATTTGATGTCAAACAAATTCATCTTTATATAGGTATTACTGTTCTGTTGTTATTTGTTTAGTAAAATATAAGAAATTATACCAACAGAAATTTAATATATTAGAATCATTTCTATGACACCTCTATCAATATCACAAATAAATATATTGTAACTCATACATACTTCAATAGTTAGCACCTAAATATCATAACCTACTATTGATTCTAGAAAAATATACACTAATGTTGGGGCAAGTAAATAAGTAGACTGTTTTATTTATATTAAATAACCCATTGATAATTCAAACAAGATTTACCTACTTGATTTTGAACCTTGTACAATGTACATGTACATGAGTTAATAATGTCACGGAGTGGGACGAATATCGTACGCTTTTCGCGATGCTTTTTTGTAATAGGCCCTCACTCAGGTGAGCTTCGTTGTAATTCTGGACCTTAAATCTGTATCTAGAAAGTTGAATACTCTAGGAGATACAAATAAAAATATATAAAGCAGTTATTGTAATTAATAATCGAAGTGAAGATAACGATGAATCATCTTCACGCTCGTAAAGTCAAGAACATGCTGCTGCCTGTATAACACTTTTAGACCTTTCTGCTCATTTTCAGTTGCCGTAGTTCGTGAAAAAGTCACAGGGACATACCTAGTAATTTAGATTAAAGATCTTTAACTTTATGTACAGTGAATTTAAGTAATAATAATAATAATATTCTTTATTGCACACGAAAAGACATTACAGACAAAGAAACAGAGGAAAGAAGAAAGTACACAATAGGCGGCCTTATTGCTAGACAGCAATCTCTTCCAGGCAACCTTGGGAGAAAGAGATATAAGATACAGGACAATAAGGGATAAAGTACTTCTCATGTAATAATAAATTAAAATCCAAAACTAGCATTTAACTTTACATTCCTATCAGAGCTAACATATATTCAGTAATTAAATCTTCGAACTTTTGACTACCTACCGCGTTCATTATTCTCGAGAACCCAAAGCTTCAGGAAAACAATTTGTAACATGTTTTACTGGTTTTCCTTCACAACAGGACTTTATCGATCGGAGCTGCCTCCGTAGTGGACACTGGGCCGAGATCTGGAGGCTTTAGTTCGACAGTGACGGATGCTTGCAGCCCTCCGACGGACTTCCATTTCTAGGCCTTTTCATCTTTGCGAGGAGACTAATCATACCGTATGTGGACCAATATGTTCGTGTATGAGGAAATGTGATTAAGGTTTTCATTTATAAGTATGGTATTTGCGGTTGCCAAATGTTTGAAAAGGATTTTTCTGCTTGAATTAGAGTCGTGATCTTTGAAACTGATTGAAATGTGAAACTTAAATGCGAAGACATTTAAAACAGAAAATTATTATGTATATTCGTATATTCGAGGCTTAAGCACCTTCTTTTGCTAAAAATTAGGAACAAATTATTTTAGCCAAAGGCTTAAGCATCAACTTTTGGTAAGAATTAGGACCAAATTATTTTACCCAAGAGCGGCCTTTTTCCGCCCCTGGACTACCGGCTGCCACCATTCGTCACTGTCATAGGTAAATCCTCTTGACCGTCCACACACGGTGGCTGTCCACTCGCTCGTCGTCGCTCGATAACGTCATCCCACGTAAGTGAGGACAACTTATGTCAGGCATAAACTTTAAACCTAGCGATTTGTTTGCGAAAGTTACTATAACATGTTTTTAATACCTACATACCTACCTACCTACTAACCTACTTATAAAAGGGTAGTATTTAATCGGGTAACAATAAATTCCCATTTGAAATACTAAGTGGGCGACGGACCGAAGGCGACTACAGATATTGAAAATGGGTGACTTTAAAATACAAATTGAGTAATTAGTTATTCAGAACGGGCGACCAAAAAAGGTGACCATTATCCTAGTCTAGATGACAAAAAACAAACAAACAAGAAAGCATTCCAAGAAAAACTTGTTAAAAATACCATGTTGGGCAGCTTAAATCAGATATATAGTTACCTATTTGGTATAATAGTTGACTACTCAGTATTTTTGTCACCAATTTACTTAACTAACTTAAATTATTTATCACCCACATGTAGTCGCCCGTTTTAAGTATTTTTGTAGTTTGGTGGAGTACTGCCAACAAGCTACACAACTTAGTTTTTAAGTATTACTATGTTAAGTGTAAACTGGTGATTTGGCTCGATGGAGCTGCCATGTCTTGAGACAAAAGCTCCAAAACAAATAAAGAAAAAAAAAGTATTTTTGTAATCCACTGTTTGTCGCCCGTTTAGTATTTAAGTATCCCATTAACAGTCGTCTTTAATTATTTCCAGTCACCCAATTAATTAATTCTCCTTATAAAAAAGGATACTTACTACGAACACGCGTACGTGATTTTATCAATAATCAAGTAAATTTTTATCTAAAATAAAAATAAAAAGTGGCCACTAACTATGAGCACTATTAAAATTGTATATTTACTTACAGCCCGGTTTTTAGTGGTAAAGTTTTTAAACAAAGTTCGTTATTTTTACTCAAATTGTAAGGAAATTCAGCTATCCTACCTCCTATTACCCCACATCATATCACATTATCATCAGATTGCCTATGCAAGGCGAATACCTACAATAACCTACACAAACATTACAAAAATTCATCACATAAGCCAAGGCTACAGTTACGAGCCGCATTCCGTAACAAAGATAGTGGCTAACCAACAAACTATTTCCTCACTGAAAACAGCCCGGAAATTAAAACCAGAGAAAACTCACCCGGGACATTAACTCCGAGAGAAAGGGAGGATTTAATTTAAAATTTGTTTCGTCGCCATATTTGTTTGGCTATGAATAAGCGCTGACACTTTTGTAGAGGAAGCGCTAACTGCTGGCATTATTCAAATGGATAATTACCCTTATGTAACTTTTGCCCGCGTTTTTAAGTTTATGAATTTTTGACTACTGTGTTTGGTGGTACCTTTTACCTTAGATTATTTCTTTTGTTGAAGGCTTTAGATATTTTAGTGAAACATTTCAATCAATATGAATTTCATTATGAATTCAAGTAAGTAATCTTTCTTAAAGTTTTTTTTATTTATTACTTGTAGCTATCTGAATTACCTATTTAAATTGTCACGACGGGTAAAATTACAGACCATTTTTAAAATTAAAACATCAATAGCTTTCAAATAAAAAGCTTACTACGAAAGGTACATACACATACTTACCAGCGGCTCTATAAAAATTTCCAAAACTTTATCCAACAGAACTACGTCGTCAGACATAGAATTTTAACTTAAAATTCAAACGTAACTTTTCCCATTTCAGCTCTTACGAAATGTTGAAATTCACGAAACATTACTTTTATTTCTCACTACGGTTGGCTTTTTGCTTGAATCTTTCTCAAAGGACATGTGAGTGCATGCAACTTACTAATTTCTCCTATTAATCTGACAGCGAAGGCAACGTCTCTGTAAGCAAAGTTATTATACTTAATTCATTAAAAAATAAAATTATTTTGTTAGCTTATCTTTCACTTGCAAAACTTAGCATTAGATTAAAGTCATTGAAATTCTAAAGCTGAAATGCAAAATAATAAAAAATCCGTTTTTTTTTTCAGTGTTTTGTTTCAGTCATTGCTAGAAGTTGGCACATACATAGGAATAAAATGAAGAAATAAATCATGATAGGTCTGAAAACATCAAATATTTTCTAACACTAAAAAACAATAATTTACGTAAAATAGTGAAATATGTCACCTGTGCTTATAATAATTTTCAAATAACATTATTGGTGTGGTCTAATTCTTATCTCTGCAAACTTTGTTTTCATGAAATCTGACTACTTTAAAGTCAGTTATTGGCAAATTTATCAAGTTAAGTAAATCCTCTCTTTTTCTAAACGGCAGCGCATTCTAATTCAGGGGAACTTTTTCTTGGCTCAGATTATGAGCTAAAGCTTGTTCTTAGTAGTAAAAAGGCGAGGAAACTTTACCGGTGAAACTATTTGATTGCCCAAGAGTACTTACTGGGATGCCAGAAACCGAACAATTTAATTACATCCGCTCTCTCTTTCACTCCCATTTTGTTTTTCCACTCTTAAACCCGGTTAAACTTTTACCTCTTTCTGTTGGAACTACTGTTCGTTTTCTTGATAAATTGGAATTGTTGGCTGATAACAATCAATTATTGTTTTATACATAAATCTTTTTCTTCTAATTGTGCTTTATCACGTAATTATTATTATCAAAAAAATACTTCTCTAAAACCAGATTTTACCACTGAAAACCAAATTTAAAATGTACCTGTTAAATTAAAATTTTAGTTGTTTTGAAAGAAATCATTGAGTTGCCAAAGAATCACGCCCAATTTATTTACTATGAGAGTTAGGCCATGATCGCGCCCGCTCTGATAAAATTACCGATTAAAATATTAAAAAAAAAATATACCTATATAAAATTATGTGGGAAGAATAGCATTTAATTATAATGTAGGAGAAAAGAGAAATCTGTCTGTGTTATATTTTTTTCATAACAAAAGTTAAGCAACTCTAGGAAAGTCCAAGTGTATGATGGGTGACCATTTGGAATTGCGATAAAAAATGTTAAACAATTTGATAAAGATCGTTTTTAGAATGGATGACTTTGGGACTGCAATAACGAATGTTAAGCTACTTTTTGAAGTGGCCGGGTATGAGATGGGTGACCGACCATGAGGGACTAAAACTATTTTCTTTACAACTTTTAACGACACATTTGTTTTAGTAAATTCTTGTTTACAGTAAAACCATCGTAAATAATCTTTCTTTTGAGATACAATATATGGTCATGGGATTGTTCATGCATGATCCTTTAGTGACGTCACAGAATACTATGTAACGTCATAAAAAATCGTCAACACAAGAATCTAGTTTAGACATCTCATAAAAATATGCCAATTGATTGGTATCAACTACCCCCTTAGTGATTAATATCTGAAGAAAGAAACAAGGCAGTGTGTAGAGCAAGAATTAAATTTTAAAAGAGCAAGTTATTTTTTTAATAAAGTTAATTTTTTATTTTGCAGTTCTTTTTAAAAGGTTCTTCCAATTTGTGGAAATCTTTCATTATGCTTTAAGCATTTTAATTAAAATTATAAAAATATTAAGTGGGTAAATACCTAACATATTTCAATATTAGTTTAAAAAAATGATATTTTTTATAACATGAAGGTTTGGTGTAAAAGTAACGTAAGGACTAAGTATTACCTATGATCCTAAAAAGGGCCTGAAACGTCGGGAAATGGAAGAATCAAATGTAATTATCGAATTTGCTTCTGAAAACGTGTTTAAGCACGTTTAAATCCATAAAAATGTTCCAAAAAACATTGCTATGCATAAATTCGTTATTCGTGAAGTGGCGTCGTAAAAAGCCTCGTCATGACTAATATTCAAATAAAACAACATGATAAAGTATGTCACCTTTTGTATACTTCCTTATCTGGTCAGTTCATATCATTAGAGTAACTCGTGTGTGCTTGGTTATATATGTTAGTTGCACAATATTTATTTACATGTACTTCCATCACTCTGTGGACCTCGGTGGCGCAGTGGTTTAGCGCCTGGCCCAGCGATTGCGGAAGTTAAGCAACGTTCGCAAGGGTCGGTCATGGGATGGGTGACCAAAAATGTATTATCCCGAGCTCCTCCGTGCTTCGGAAGGCACGTTAAGCCGTTGGTCCCGGCTGCATTTGCAGTCGTTAACACCCACCAATCCGCATTGGGCCCGCGTGGTGGGTTATGGCCCATCCTCCTTACCACCCATAAGGAAAGCCTGTGCCCCAGCAGTGGGGACATCAAAAATGGCTGATGGACTTCCATCACCAGCCATTTAATGTCCCCTATGCTACATCTTTCTTGTCCCACCCACCACGCGTGCCTAATTAATGAGTGTAAATGCAGCCGAGCCAACGGCTTACCGTCCCTTCAAAGCACGGAGGAGCTCGAGATCCTAAGACCGACCTGTGTGATAGTTGCTTTAGGGCCTAACCTAACCTAACCTAACCAAAATTTTTAGATTTTTGACGGGGATTTCGGAAATATAGCGGCGCACGATGAAACCTGTGTATGTGTGATAGATGAACATTAGATGAACAAAAAATGACAAAATATATATCATAAAGTCATAAGGAGTAACGTTTCCGTGATAATCCAAATTAAAGATCCCTGTATAGATGAAAATCCAAACTTATTCCCCGGGTTATCTCGAAAACGTTGCGCTTTAGGACTTTATATAGAAGACATTTTTTGTTTGTCTATTTTGATCCCCTATCGATATAAACAGGTTTCATCGTGCGCCGCTATATTTCCGAAATCCCCGTCAAAAATCAAAAACTATGGTTACACTATGCCAGCCTCTCATACTAGAGGTTCAAACTCTATTGCAGGACGGCACGAGCTAACCCAAAGTATGGCATTATAGCCTATTATTGCAGCCCTATAGGCACTATAGTATAGGGTTGCCATAATTTTCGGAGACCAATACGGGACGTCTCGACATACGACGACCAAAATAACAAAAGTCAATCAACGTCTTTATTCCATCCAAGTAGGTACCTAATATACACAAGGTTATTTTTAGTATATACGAAACCTGAAAACTGTTTGTTCAGAATCATATTATTTATTCAGAATCATAAATTGGTACTTTCATAGTACAAAATTGATGTATTGTTTCTTGACTATTCTCTTATTTAAGAAGGTAATACTCAATTCCTGATGGTACGTTGTTTATAGAAAAAAAAACGGCCGCGCAGCGCGATTTTTGTTAGTTTCATCTACAAATTTTATAGAAAAACAAAGGGCCGCGCAGGGCGATTTTTAGTCAGTTTCATCGACTAATCTTGCTTGTTTATAGAAAAAAAACAGCCGCGCAGCGCCATTGTAAGTCAGTTAATCCACTAATCTTGCTTGATTATACTAGAAAATGGCTGCGCAGTGCGATTTTTGGTCAATTTCATAAGTCGCATCGTCGCTTGTCACCAGAGGCAACAATACGATTGATAGTCGACCGGTGGTCGGACGTTTTCAGGACCCCACACTCGAGGGCGCCCAGTGCAGTCGCACCGCTTGCACCGCCCTAGGGCCGCTCCTGGATTTTACAATGACCAAATCTTAAATGGTAGTGAGCGATGAAATTTCGGCGATTTTATTGCCAAGTTGTTCTGATTATGTGTTGCCACCATAACGATTTTGTCGCCAAAAGGGAATTTACGATAGTAATTGTAGGACTCGCTCAATGAGCGAGTGTGTATAAAGGGCATAATTATATTACTCGTGCCCACTTCGGGACCGTATTTTGTCGACATTATCGAAATACGGGACAAATACGGGACGCGTAAGCAATACTGGACGCGATAGTCAAATACGGGACAGATCCTGTATATACGAGACGGATGGCAACCCTAATTATAGGCGTACCTACAGTAATTTTGGTTAATTAATCAAAGTATTCATTCGATGTCGTGGAGTCAATTAATATATAAGTCAATGTGATTATATTTACTTGTCAGTTTGATAGAATCTACTCTTAGGAGTGCTCGTCGTTTATAAAAAAGTGAATTTGATTTTTTATGTGACTGTAAGATAATTATAAACGTGAGTAAATTGATGTATCTTTTGGTAGTAAATAATTATTAAAAGCCTCATTTGTACGCAGAATTTAAAGGGTTTGGCGAGTTTATTTTAAAAAGAACAATGCAGTAATTTTTTTGTATCTTTGTTGTTACTTTAATAAAAATAAAACTAGCAATAACTTAAAATGAAAATTAATAATAAAGCAAACCGGAAAATATTGATAAATCGAGGGCAAAAATTTGCAAACAAAAAAGCTTTTATCTAAAATTAGCCATTTAAAAAAAATTGGCACAAAAATACCTATTTAATTTCTTGCATTCATCAACCTCATTTTTTATATAATTATTTATTAAGTAAATACCTAATACTTGAATATTAATAGTGTCATTCACAAAAAACTTGCAAGTCATTACGTTATCTACTAATTGTTAGCATTGGTCAATTAAACCGGACTTTACTTAGAACTTGTTTATAAATTTAAAAAAATTCGCAATCATGCATTAATAGCAACTTTATACAACCATATTGCCAAAGTATACCTATTACCATAGAAAGCGTCCTATCCTATGAGTTTTATTTCTAACAATAATAAAATATAAGGCCTACTGCCAACGAAACTGACCACCAACATTCTCTGATAAGAATCACCTAAAGATAATAATATCTCGATGACCTAAAGTTTTAAGACCTGTGGTGACGCCACAGAACATGAAAACATTTACAGGGGTGACACTAAAAATACAATAACACGTATAAGGAAAATAATAATAACAGAATCAAATTATAACAGCTTCAAAAATTAACAGTAAAACAAACATTGAGACTTTTTCGCAGCTTTGAGTGATAGGAATTACGTATTAAGTTTTCACAATTTTTTAACAAACAATCATCAATATAAAAGTCGAAGCGGTTTCGTGTACCAAACTCAGTTTTGGTACCATAATATTTCTTTTGCGGGTTTGATGCTGCATTCTTAAATTTTTGCTATAAAGCAATTATTATGAAAACTCAAGTGTTCCTAAGCGGACCTGTTAACGTTTATCGGGTAGTTTCCCGGTTGATCCGGGTGCGAGGTGACACTGGCTGCCTTATTTGCGCACAATTCTCGGAAGAGGTCGGTGTTGCCAGCGTAAGATAACCGACTTTGGCCCGGGTTCCTCGGGAAAATGTTGAACAATCACACGAGAGATAAAAGCTTAGTAGGATTTTGGTTCTGTTTATTTAATCGAAAAAATAAACTTGATCTTTACTTCTTATATAACTATTTGAGATTTTATCTATTTCTTAAAAGTATCGTCGTGCGTGTCAATACTTTTTTTGTTACAAAATATCGGCACTGTGATCTTTATCTTTATCTATCTATTTTAGAACATAAATATAGGTACAACGTGCTACAAAAAACTCTAAAGCCGTACATGGTAGATAGGGTGCAGTGCATACAACCCTGAAAAAATATTATAAGCCCTAAAAAACAGTCACTTTTTTCATTTTTTTTCTTTTCACGATAAACTGTATAGTGACAATACCCTAGACCTAAATTGTGTTTTGCTTATCGAAAACAATAGTATATTGCTAAATTTCAAACAAGTAGAAAACAAAATTTTACGGGTTTTTCTAGTATATTATTTAGTATTGTATTAGTAGTTTATGATACAATACAAGGTTGGTAAGGAGGTTTTTAAAACCTTAACAACCGTGTGCCATACTACGTTTTTCAATACATTTGCGAGAAAACATTATAGGTACTACTGAAATTGTAATCTATACATTTATAATAAAACTGTAAATTCTAAATATTTGTGTGCGAATTACGCAAAAACCGCTAAACTAATTTTGATGGATTTTTCACAATTTAGTAGATTGAGGTCCAACTTAAAATCTAAGCTATGTTTCAACAAATTCAGGTAGGTGGAACCAGGGAAACAGCTTGAAATCTCCGTAGTACTAGCTCTCATACACTAAAGGGGTCATTTTAAACTGGTTGCAATATTTTTCTACTGTCCACGCGGATGAAGTCGCGGGCGGAAGCTAGTAGAAATTAAAAAAAAACATTCGTAAACAAAAACGCACGGCGCCGACCGACGTGCGATAAAATTAACTTTCCGCACTCTGTACTAATCCGTAAACAAAAACGCACGTGCGGTAAAATCAACTTACCGCACGCTCGACTGTCATCGTAAACTTACATTTTCGAGCAACTGTATTGAAAAAAAAATTCGGGTTATTATGAATGTGTATAATAGAAACAGTATAGAAAAACCAATTGGAACATTGACATAGATTATCATGAGTTAACCAATAGTACATTATGAGACAAGTTAGATAAGCAAGAGCTCACGAGTTTCATACGACGTTTTAACACATTTGCGAGGAAAAAACAAAGTAATTTACCACACAGCAACAAATACGACAAAAACAAAATAATATGATAATTATGGGAAAAGGCGCGCAGATTTTTTTTTGTTTTTTTTTCACACGCCCAACGCAAGAATATTTTGCGAACAAAGGGGTGAGTGACATACAGCCTACTTCAAAATTATAATTTTAAGTGATGAAATGCAAAAATTTTTATATTTTATAACAAAATATTGTGAATTATGAATAATTTAATAATAATAAATATTTGTTTGACTTAATTAAGGACTTACACATTTATTTATTTCAAAAATGTGTATGAATTGTCAGCAGCATAAAACCTCTTTGTTGTTACTAAAAAAAATAACTGTATTACCCGGCTAAATTGGGAATGCTCTGTTTACTCGCATAGTACTTGCAGAAAGGTACTAATTTAACTTATCAAATCATTCGATATAGTAGGTACATCAAAATAAACATTATCCAATCGTACTCGTTTCATTTTACGGATTGATCTAGTCACCGTCCATCTACAGTATAGTACACATTTCCACACGGATGCCCGGATAACATCACAGAATAAACAAATGACCAGTAACCAATAACTGCATTCCCACGAGTGAATAGAGACGTGTTGTTTAGTCATCCACTTTTCATTGCACTTCCGCCACAGAAACGAAAAATGACAGATTTCACGTTCACTCCTTCCATTTTAAGTTAAGATTGCTATGCCTTGACATTGACAGGTTGGTAGATGGTGTATGAAATGATGATAATATCTTGTATCACATTCAACGGTTTGATTTGATTTGCCAGTATTTTTATTAGCCCAGTGTCTTTGAAATAAAAAAAATACTTATAAAAAAAATCTATACTTATTGAAATACATTATTTTAACTTAATTATTATTTTTATCTTTGAAGTAATAAACATTTTTTTTATCTCAAAATATCCTAAGTACATTTTACGAACCGTCATTGATAAAAGCTAACATCTGCCAAACTCTAATGGTCAAAAAGCACGAAAGATTGTATTTTTTTTTTATAAAATTTTAATATAAATAATTTAATAGAAAATTAGAAACAATACTAGAAAAAAGACTCACCCGTAGCAGCACGGACATCCCGACCCGGCCTACGGGTGAGTCGATTTTTTCTAGTATTTTTCTATCAAATTAATTATCTTAATTTAAAAATAGCATTGCTAATGCTTAAAATCAAAAAATTCAATAATGATGTTGTAAATCTTAAAATTTACTAGTCAAATCTAAGATTTACCGACGATGTATAATAATATCGAATTTCCATGCCGGTTGCAGACCAAGAGCTATGCTATGCTAAGTTAGATTAGCTTAGCTCACATAGCAAAGTTAGGTAGAGAGTAGTTTTTTATACTTGTGACATAGTTTGCGGTCTGCACACAAGTATGAGAAGTGGCTCTGTGAGCTGTAGACCTCGCAAAATGTTTTTTTTAATATCTCCGCCATTCTGAAAAATTTCGAAAAACTGAATCGACAAAAAAATGCGACCTGCCTATGTGTATGTAGAGGAGAACAGCCGGACAGCCGGATATACGACAGCATTTTTGCTCTACCTGAAACGGAGATGCTTTACTCGCGCTGCGTGCTCGCTTGGTCAAAAAACTGCCTCAGGTATGCTTAGCTTAGCTCTTGGTCTGCAACCGGCATATGCTTAGCTTAGCTCTCGGTGCAATATCAGCACACTTTCAGCCGGTTTATATGGACATAGAATACTGTACCTTGCTTATACTGTATACATCGACAGGGGCGTCGGGAATAGAATCAATTTGTCGCACCAACATTGCGCTTATTCCCTCGTCACACGTCTCAATCTCGCGCAATGTCGTCGCAACACGCTTATCGCAAATAGGAACCTCGTCACGATACCAAAATGCACTATTGCCCTTTCTTATCGCCGTTCGCCGGTTTTATGTGGTACACTCGCCGTTTGTGAAATATACGGACGTGAGATTCAGAAATCTTGTATTAAAAATGTTAAATAGTAAAAAAAACATCCGTTGGTTAGCAATATTTGAACTCATAGACTGCGCTGTTGAACTACTGTAGAAATTTCATGCACCTGATGTACAGTCGGCTCATGAAAATGTTAAGCACTTTAGTACTGTGTCAAATTTAATAGACAGTTACATGTTAGTATAATAGAAGATTCAATATGTCAATGTTATAAGTATAATGCTCCACATTTTCATAATAATATATAAAAAAAACGTTTTTTCTTTAATTTTTCGTAAGGTTAAGGAGAATATTATCATAGTCTTACTATATTCCATTTTTAAACTTTGTGACATGTAAAAAATTACTGGTTCAAAGCACAAAAAATACTCTTGGCTCCAAACCGTAATAAGCATCTTCAAAATTTATACCTTAACCACTTCCATAAACTAGTTGGTCAGATTTTACCCAAACCTCTCGAGCATTGGATGTTAAAACACTGAATACTACAGAACAAATACAGGGTTGGTAAATGGCAAGCGGATCCCGCCTCTGGCGCAGAATACTTGCCAAATGTGCCATCGGATAGCGTTTCAGCCGCCAGAATATTGTAGTAAATTTACAACCACCCTATTAGCACTAAATCTAAACATTAACCCGATTCGGTAACCGAACTTCACGGTTTCCGGAATGTCGGCCACGGGGCCGCGTTCACACGATCCTTGGCACTTTTGGCTGATAGTTGAACTATAAACTTTGGCCAATTACAAACAAGGGAGAAGTTAATACCTTTTAGCTAATGATATATGGAGACACTATTAATATCAGCATACTTATATTTTCTTGATTCCTGATAGTGATATTAAATGAGTTATCAAAGCTCTACAGATAAATAAAATCATCATCGTAGCGTCTGACCGACTGAGTCATCCTAAACCATAAGTTTTATTTATTCTTATGCCTAAGCCGCTTTTGGATACATTAATTGAAGTACAAAGCACCGAGAGATTTTCATACTATTTACTTGGGGAACACTAAGCCTCCGATTCAGCTTCATTAATTGAAGTACAAAGCACCGAGAGATTTTCATACTATTTACTTGGGGAACACTAAGCCTCCAATTCAGCTTCATTAATTGAAGTACAAAGCACCGAGAGATTTTCATACTATTTACTTGGGAAACACTAAGCCTCCAATTCAGCTTCATTAATTGAAGTACAAAGCACCGAGAGATTTTCATACTATTTACTTGGGAAACACTAAGCCTCCAATTCAGCTTCATTAATTGAAGTACAAATCACCGAGAGATTTTCATACTATTTACTTGGGGAATAGTCCGGTGAGCCAATAGGGGTCAAGAACGTTTAGTTTGGTTTCAATAGTCCGTTGCCCAGGGTGAACCACGAGGGGGTAGTCAGGTTTCACCCCGATAATCATTTTTTTACTACACAAAACCTTACCAATAAAACATCGCATAATAAGCGCAATAAAACTTTTAAACAGAATTCAAAAAATTCAGCACTCATCATGTTTTTTTTTTAAAATGTGTGCCTTTGCGAATTCTTAAATGCAAAATCTTTATGCTTTCTTGTTACAGATCATACGAAATGTCTTCCTCCAACTTAATTGTGCCACCACCAAAAATTGAGGACCGTCATTTCGTGAAGCCCCTGTTATGTGGCCCCGGGCCATGTGACCTGTTGCCGTCAGTAGTGGAGGCCTTAACGAAACCCGCCCTCTCGCCTATATGCGAAGAATTGGTTAACGTAAGTGACACATTAATTGGACCCTTTACTTGTAGATAATGATTTGGAATAAGAGTTGGGGTCGATAGCCTAGAATTACGGTCGCGAACTCTAATCTTAATTGTAGCTCGTGCTTGTTCAGTGTGATTGTGACGTAATCGAATTATTTTTTAAATAAAAAAATAAGTGACTTGGACACAGAAAAAATATAAACATTTCCAAAATTATTGAAATATATTAATAATACCTTCTTAGAAGACATGTTTGAAATATATGAAAACATTATTTTGTTTAGTAATGTAGATAGTATGCAAACTAGTAAAAACACAATACAATACAATAGGTTGGTAGCTATAGCTAAGCTATAGATCTTCCTCTCCATTTATGTCTTTCTTCAAAACACATCTCTATCTATAGGTACTAGCAGGGTTTTCTTTTATAGTCTGGGCTTTACGTGAGACTAGCGAGAAATAAATAATAAATCTTTATAAAATTACAGGTCGTAGATGACATTCGAGCAGGGATCGAGTACATGTTTCAAACCCGAACAAAGTTAGTGATGGCAGTGAGTGGTTCAGGAAACGCAGGCATGGAAACTGTCATCACCAACTTGATGGACCCAAATGAGACCTTGCTGATCGCCAGCAGGGGTATTTGGGACGAAAGAGCTTTGGACATGGCTAAGCGGAGAGGTAAGATAGTAATAAACATGCCAAACAATAAATCGCATTCACAAAGAAACACTTGTACTAGTTCAGTTCCCGGCGATACAATCGATACAATAACATATTTAATTCTTTGAAAAGTTGAACAAAGATCGTATTTCAATCTTGTGTATTATAATTTATCGCTGTCGTCTATGGCGTAACCTAGGTAACAAATGTAATAACACCTTAGTTCCACTTTTGACCACTGGCTTTGTCTCATGTACTGTTAATGTTAAATCAAGATGGTGCAACCGAGCCAGTGTTATGTTCTGTGCCTAGACGTAGTTAATTTTGTACCTTACTTCTGAGCGAATAATGTCAATATAATTTAATAAATATTTTCCCAGGTCTGAAAACTGTGGTGACAAAGATTCCTATGACGACGACATTCACATTAGAACACCTGGAGGGCATGTTGAAGAAAGTACGACCGGCAGCATTGTTCATAACACACGGAGATTCGTCCACTGGAACGGTGCAGAAGCTTGAGGGACTCGGGAAACTTTGTCACAAGTATGTTTAGACTTTATTCTAGTTTTGTAATTGCAACACTACTGACTTAACCGGTCAGTGTGGACTGGTGTGTTCTGTGTTTCTACCTACTCGGTGTATTTCGCTATGGTCTAAAATATATGATTTTACGGTGAATAATTTGTTTCTTTGATCGCTGAAATATTAAGTGAATTCGCAAGAATCTACAGACATTTTAGTGGCGACGAGAATTCACGGACCCAGAGTTGATGAGTGACGAGAAAGAAAGCGATACAACTTGTACAACAAAAGTCCTGGATGAAACCGCTGCTGACACAGCGAGTGCTAAGATGGCGGTCGGAAAAATTTCGGAATTCAATTTACGAACAGACAGCTGGAAATTGTACGTGGAGCGCTTAGAGCAATATTTTCTCGTTAATGAAATTAAAACAGAAAAGCAAGTGCCGACCAAGGGCGGATCCAGGGGGGGGGGGTCATGGGGGTCATGACCCCCCCCTGGGCTGTTTCCAGGACCTAGGTGGTCCACTAATTAAAATTGTTAAACATAATGTTTTTATAGTTTTTTTACACAATATAGGTTTTATTTAAGTACTTTCAATATTTAAATTATTTAGAATCCTTTGTTTCACGGCAAGCAAACGCATTAGTCGGGAACGTACGCATCGAAAATTTGAATTTTACCGCGCCACCGCCACGGCCGCCACCTTTCAGTCACACACATTTCGTGTGACACTTGCGCGCGCTTTATTTCGTTCGACTGACGTCTAGCCACTCTAGCTAGACCTAACCTCAATCGGAACGTAAAATTATTACGTTAAAAAACTTAAATAATAGTGTTCTTAAAAATTGTTGCTACAAGTTCATTACAAGAAATGGTAAGTAAGTAGGTACCTACAATGTATAATGTTAGATGTAAGAAAAAGGAATGTTTTTTTATGTTTATATTCCTGTGTTGTTTTGTTTAATGCACCAAATAAACGATTTCTATTCTATTCTATTCTAATCAGTTTCTTCATTATGCCAGTGCGTGTGTGTTCAAACTCAAATGTTATTGTTGTTATTGTTCTTAAAGTACCTCGTCTCGTATGTAGATAAGTAGGTAAGTACCTACTTACTGAAAGAGTGTGACTTATATACCTACCTAACTAATTATTTTTTTGGACGAGGGAGTTTGAAGAGCCTAAGCTGACTAACCAACTAACCTAACCTAAAATCTTAGATAAAGTCACACAATGAAAGAAAACAGGTGTAACTATCTTCGTGACACCGTGCAAATCGTGCAATTTGGTAAAAGCAAACTCTTTTAAATACCAAACTGATTTTAATGCTCTTTATAACAAATAAATTTGCATATAAAAATAATCTTAGTTAAAGTTTTAAAAAGCATCTAGCGAAAACTTCGATGCAAAAGTGTTGCCTGACAAAATCATTGCGCTTTATTAATTACGGGATGAACATTTTTTGTTTTGGCTTGAGTCTGGATGTTTTTATGTAGGTACTTATAATTAATATGTATTTAAAAAAGTCTGTTGTGGGGTGTGAAATTTGCATGGTTTTGCTTGCAGAGTGACTGTAAGGGAAAAGGAGATGGTGGTGGTGGGCTGAAACGTAATATAGGTGGCAGTTCATTTAAAAAAATAGATTCATTTTTCACAAAGAAACCAAGGCTTGAGATTGCTAAGAAAAAACCTACAACAACTACAGAGGATAATCATTGTACTGCCGATGCTTCTGCTTCTACAGCTATATTGCCTACATTAACCTTAGACGAAGAAAAAATATGCTGTCCTGTTATTAACGATATTCAGCCTATATTATGTACGTCGACTTCTGATTCTGATCAGATAAAGACTTCACTTTCTCAATCAGAATTTGCTTCAGATATTGCATGTCATCTAGGGAAAAATATAGATGATCCATCTAAAGCTATGTTGCTTGAAAAGCATTGGAAGCCTCCCCCTAATTACACTTTCCCACACTGTGTTGTTAATAAAAAAGGGAAACAAACAAAAAAATATGCTCAGAAATCTCACCTTGACAAGTTTCACTGGCTTGTTTTGTCGCATAAAGACCAGGGTCTTTACTGCAAGTACTGTGCTTTGTTTGCCGTAGCTCTTGGAGGTGGTATACAGACAAAAACACCTTTAAGTCGACTCGTAAAAGAACCGTTAAAAGCTTTTGATAATTTGCTTGGTGAAAATGGCGTTCTCCTAACACACCAGCGAAACAAATACCACGAATTAGCTGTCGAAGCAGGGAAGAACTTTTTGTTGACTTTTCACAAGCCAGAAATTAATATAATGAACCAAGTAAATAGTCAAAGACTGACACAAATAAATGAAAATAGAGAACGTTTGCGACCAATCGTAAAAACTATTATATTTTGTGGCCATCAAAATATATCGTTACGTGGCCATCGCGACGATGGTAAATTGTTGAGCTATGACAGCGTGGTAGCCGATGAGGGAAATTTTAGAGCCCTTCTAAAATTCCGTATAGATTCTGGCGATACTGCATTGCAGCAACATTTAGAATCTTCAAAATCGAACGCCACGTACATCAGCAAGACTGTACAAAATGAGTTGATAGATGTTTGTGCAGAAATCATTCAGGAAAAAATTTTACAGAATGTGCGGGAAGCAAAATTTTTTTCAATTTTGTTCGATGAAACAACAGATATATCACATATTTCATAGCTGAGCCTATCATTTCGATATTTTCATAATGGTACTATAAAGGAACATTTTGTGACTTTCTGTGATACTTACGATGCTCTTAGACATGAAGAAAACAATGCAGGTGATATAGAACCTCGATTGACAGGTGTAGCATTGGCGAAAATTGTTGAAAATCTGTGTACCAAATTTAATGTAGATTTAACTTGGTGTGTGGGTATTGGAACTGACAGCTGCTCGGTAATGGCATCAGATACGAAAGGTGCAGTGCAAGAACTAAAGAAAATAGCCATTCACGCCAAACGTTGCCCGTGCAACAACCATGTACTTAATAACTCGTTGGCTAGATCATCCAAAGTAGTCTCTTGTCGCAATACATCTGGCACAATGAGAAAAGTTGTAGCATTTGCCAATGCATCCGCTAAGAGGCATGAAATTTTTAAAAAAGAACTCGGAGTTGCCTTGCAAGGTATCTGTGAGACACGTTGGGTAGAAAGGCATGATGGGCATCTTCAATTTCAAGGAGACAACTTAGTCAAAATTTGTAGCGCTCTAGAGAAGATTTCTACTTGGCAAGACAGTAAAACTGCTAATGATGCGCATTGCTTGCTGCAAACATTGCGCAGTTCTGACTTTATTATATCCTCCATCTGTTTAAGTGATGTATTAGGTGGGTACTTGCCTAAATTATTTTGTTTCTTATTGTTTAGTAAATGATCATACATCTACTTGAATATTATATTGTTATTTTGTTAATGTTTTTTGTGATTGGCAAAAACAATTTAAGCTACCGTTTATATTAAGTCATAGTTCCTTAATTTACTCACTCATACTAACAGACAGTCACTTACTAACTTTTTATATTTCAGGTACTACTGTATCTTTAAGCAGAATACTGCAATCGAACTCAATTGATTTAAAAAAAGCTGCGGACGCTATTTATGATACTATAAGTGTTCTACAAAATAAAAGAGAAAATGCGGACGTAATTTACCAACAGCTTTTTGAAGAGGCTAAAGAAGTAGCTGAGCAGCTGGATGTAGAATTGAAATGTCCAAGAATAGTGTCAAGACAAACACATAGGGCCAATAACCAACCTGCTCAATCTGCTGTAGAGTATTTCCGTAGAGCCATATACATCCCTCTTCTGGATTCAATAATAAGTGACCTACAGGACCGTCTGTCTCCTGAAATACTTAATTTGTTTCAGCTAAGCGTTTTCATGCCTAAAAGCGAATACAGTAACCAAGACATTGAAACTGTGAAACAACTAGCAACCGATTATACATTACTTATAGATAATACTCCAGTTTCTGCCGTTGTTAATGAATATCGACTGTGGATGGTGAAGTGGCAGCGGCAGCGAAGTCAGGACACTCAGGACATACCACAGTCGATTTCTGAACTTTTTTTGAATTGTGATATTGATCTGTATCCCAATATAAGAAAATTTTTATGTATTATGGCTACACTACCTGTTAGTGTAGCCACAGCGGAAAGATCGTTCTCCACTTTAAGAAGAATCAAATCGTGGCTAAGAACTTCAATGGTTGAAGAACGCCTTACCGGACTGGCACTTCTCCACGTCCATAAAGACGTACCCATTGAAGTTGATGAAGTGATAACACGATTCGGTAGAAGACGTAAAAGAAAAATTGATTTTGTTCTTTAAATATAGGTAGGTATTTTTAAGTACCTATAGTACTTATCTATTATTATCAAAATTAAATTATAAGTTCTTGTGACTAGACCACGAGTAAGTGACCCCCCCCTGGCGCCAAAGCTGGATCCGCCCTTGGTGCCGACCCTTATTACTGTAATGGGGGCAGAGTGCTATGAACTACTAGTGAACCTTTGTACTCCGGATAAGCCGGCAAGCAAATCTTTCAAGCAATTGGCAGAAATATTGGAGCAACATTTACAACCCAGACATAACATCCTTTCGGAAAGATACCAGTTTCGGAGTCGAAAACAAAACAAGACGGAAACGATTGCCGAATATGTAGCTGACCTAAAAAAAAGGTCGAAAACTTGCGAATTTGGCAGTGCGCTAGAAGAAAGTTTGCGGGATCAACTCGTTTGCGGAATCAGCAGCGAAACCATACGCCAGCGTTTATTCACCGAAGACAAGATTGATTTTAAAAAAGCATATACTTTAGCGGTAAATATGGAAGCGGCAGAGAAGGATGCGGCGACGGTGGAAGGTCGCACAAACACGTGTGGGGACAGCGCGGCGTGCCAAGCTGTGGCAGGTGTGGGCACAGCGACGATGGCGCGGCGCGGCGGTGGTGTCGGCGCTGCGGACCGGGCTCGGTATCCGATGGCACGCGGGCGCGCCACGTGGCGCGGGCAAGCCGGTCAGCAACGTAACGCTACAGCGCACCAGCAGTGTCGGGCATGTGGTGCCAATCATGATGTCTCCCGTTGTCAATATGCTCGTTACGTGTGCAAGGTGTGCAACAAGCAAGGGCATTTGCGTCGTGTCTGCCCTTACCTAGCCGATCATCACAACGTGGAAGCAGCAGGAGAAGGAGACAGTGACAGCGAAGTTAGCGATGAGGTAACAATAAAAACTATTAATCAATTATCTATATCGCAGTGTAGACCAATAATCATAGCATTAAATATAGATGGAAGGAATGTGAAAATGGAGTGCGATACGGGAAGTGCAGTGTCCTGTATAAGTTCTAAACTTTATCTTAATTCATTTAAAAATCTTGAACTTAAGGAAAGTAGTTTGAAGCTGAGGTACTATACGGGGGAGTTAGTAAGACCCATGGGTGTAATCAAACCATTAGTTTGTTATAATGGAGTAGGAAAATATCTAGACTTATATGTAATAGAAGATGCCAAAACCGAATTGCTGGGCCGACAGTGGTTAATGGAACTAAACATACAATTACCTCAATTGGTAAATGTAAATAAAGTGTGGAGTAACGATTTTAATATGAGTGATTTTAGTTCCAGATACTCTGAGGTGTTTGCGGATGGACTGGGGCGATTCACAGGCGGCAAGGTGAGCGTGCATTTGCGCGAGGGGGCACGGCCAGTGTTCATGCGGGCGCGGCCGCTGGCGTACGCTCTGCGGGCGCCTGTCGAGCGCGCGCTCGACCAGATGGTGCGCGACGGCATCCTCACTCCTGTGGACCGCTCCGACTGGGCCACGCCTATTGTACCAGTAGTTAAAAAGGATGGTAATATAAGAATTTGCGCTGATTATAAACTAACCTTGAATAAAGTAATTGAAGTCGACCGTTACCCGTTACCCAAAGTGGAGGATTTATTAGCACGTTTGCACGGAGGAGAAAGGTTTAGTAAAATAGACTTGTCGCAGGCTTATGCCCAATTTGAGTTAGATGAATCTCGAAAATGCACTGTTATAAATACCCATAAGGGATTGTTCATGTACAATCGATTAGTCTTTGGTCTATCGTCTAGCCCAGGGATATTTCAAAAGCGGCTTGAACAGTTGTTTGCTGATATACCTTATGTAGGGGTATTTCTGGATGATATAATTATTACTGGAAAGGGGGCCGCAGAACATATAGATAACTTACATACAGTTTTTCAAAGGCTGCAATCACACGGTCTCCGGGTTAAGAAAGAAAAATGTTCTTTTTTTCAAGATAGTATAAAGTATCTAGGTCATGTTATTGATAAGAATGGGGTTAGAACTTGTCACGATAAGGTCAATGCCATTACCAATACACCGGCTCCCACTAATGTATCAGAGTTGCGTGCATTTATAGGTATGGTAATGTATTATTCAAAGTTTCTTAAAAATGTAAGTACAATTTTAGCCCCTTTGTATAGCTTACTGCGGACCAATGTCAGATTTGAGTGGAGCACAGAATGCGACACGGCCTTTGCTAACATTAAGCAGCGTTTAGCTTCGAGTGAAGTATTAGTTCACTATTCACCGGATCTACCGCTGATTCTGACAGCGGACGCGAGCGGGGTGGGGGTGGGTGCAGTCATCTCGCACCTGACGCCGGACGGCGAGCGGCCGGTGGCCTATGCTTCGCGCTCCCTCACCTCCGCCGAGCGTTCGTACGCACAGATTGATAGAGAAGCTTTGGCAATAGTGTTTGGTATTAGAAAATTTCACCAATATGTATATGGACGGAAATTTGTACTCAGAACTGATCACAAACCCTTAACATACATATTGGGTAACAAAGTAGGTATTCCTGTTATGGCCGCTTCTCGTTTACAAAGATGGGCCGTTTTATTATCAGGGTATAGTTATGATATAGAATATGTTGTGTCTAGCAAAAACTGTGCCGACGCATTATCGCGGATGCCTCAAACCGGTCCCTTAAAAACAACACCCGACGAAGTAACTTATGCCCATTTTGTCGAACAGTTTTTACCTATAACAAACAATGAGGTTAGGACAGCTACAGCTAAGGATTCTACATTAAGTCGTGTCATATTGCACGTTCAAAGTGGATGGCAAAATAAGTGTGATGATGCAGAGATCAAACATTATCACAATAAAAGGAATGAATTATACTTGGAACGTGGTTGTTTAATGTGGGGTTATCAATGATATTAAATATAAAGATAGGTTACCCGCGCTTCACAATGGCAAGACGAAAGTCAGGTAATTGCCCGACTTACAATTAGTCAGGCACAGTCTCACGACACGGTAACACACGCGGCTCTCGTCAATCAGACGCAATAAAATTGTGAAATACCATAAAAAAATGTCTACTTGCGTCTTTAGACGATGTACAAATTATACAGCAACGGTCAGAGATCGGAAAAATGCTTTATTTCACACGTAAGTACTGTATTTAATAAAAATATGTATTTTCTATTACTTTATTCGGCCATATTGTACAAAGAGCGAGCTGTCTGCTTTGCGTGTGGGAGTGAAGGAGACAGCTGACGCGCTGTCGATTGGCAGCCAATGCGCATGCAGCGGCCAATGTGTGTATCTATAGTACCTTTACGCTGTTTTAAATAGCAATGATGTTGGCGCATAACCTATCTTTACATTTAATATCATTGGGGGTTATAGATTAGTCATACCTACAATTTTAAGAGAAAAGGTGTTAAGGCAACTACATATAAGTCATATGGGAATAGTAAAAACTAAATCATTAGCCCGAAGTTTTGTTTGGTGGCCTAATATTGATGCAGATTTGGAAGCAGTTTGTAAACAGTGCGATACTTGCGCAGCGGAGGCGGAGGCGCCCGCGCGCGCCCCACCGCAGCCATGGCCCTATCACATACAGCCGTGGAGTAGGATTCATATCGATTTCCTAGGACCATTAAATGGACGTACTTACTTGGTATTAGTAGACGCATCTTCTAAGTGGCTGGAAGTTTTTGAAATGCCTAGAACTAATGCAGTATTTGTAATTAAGGTACTTAGGACAACTTTCGCGCGGTTCGGTTTACCCTTAGAAGTGGTTTCGGATCAAGGACCACCATTCACAAGTAACGAATTTCGTAATTTTCTATCGAATAATGGTATTCGGCAATCTTTTTCACCTGCTTATCACCCCGCGTCAAACGGCGCGGCGGAAAACGCAGTGAAACAGTGCAAACGTGCTATTAAAAAGGCCATGAGGGAATCAATAGACGTAGATGCCGCCTTGCAAACATTTTTGTTAAGCTATAGGAACAGCATTCACAGTAGCACTGGGGATACGCCAGCTATGCTACTGCAACGCCGTCCGCTCCGCTCGAGGCTCGATTTATTGCGTAGTGAAACGGCGCTCGAGCAGAGCGTGCGGCGAGCGCAAGAACGGCAGCGAGAGCACGGGGGGGGTATGCCACGCGCGTTCGCGCCAGGTGACCCAGTATGGGTCAGGGGCTACAGTGGCGTAGACAAATGGCAAAAGGGCACCGTAATGGCCGCTGAAGGGTCACGCAGGTACCTAGTGGATAACGGCGGTAACGGTCGACCGATGCAAAGGCATGTTGATCAAATTACGCGCAGATCGAGAATGTCTAGTGCCCCTTGTCCGTCTACGAAGGATGAGGCAGGTCAAAATGGGAGTGAGGATGAGGTCGAGCATTCAGAAGTAGGTGAGGGGGTGTCGGAGGATAAAAGTGAAAACGAGGAAGGCCATTTCGGTACTCCCTCTAGTGATCGGCACGTTTTTGTGGAGGGTTCACCGAGCACTGCACAACCAATTTCACCTAGCTCCCCATGCACGCCTGTGGATCGTCCCCGTCGAACACGGAAGCCAGTACTGCGTTACGGCTATGAGGAGGAATAAGTAATTGTTAATTTAGGCATACTTAGTATTAGTGATTTAAGTCGGGAGGTGTGATATATTTTTGTAATTGCAACACTACTGACTTAACCGGTCAGTGTGGACTGGTGTGTTCTGTGTTTCTACCTACTCGGTGTATTTCGCTATGGTCTAAAATATATGATTTTACGGTGAATAATTTGTTTCTTTGATCGCTGAAATATTAAGTGAATTCGCAAGAATCTACAGACATTTTACTATTCCTCAAGTTTTCCTTTATTCTTCTATCCTAATCTAATTTAGAGCAGCATTTTGTAAGTATCTTCTATCAAAGATTTAAATCTTTGTCTACCTTTTAACTTTGATACTTAATTAGTGATTCTTAGTGGATAGTTTACGTATAGAAAGATTCGTATTCATAACCTATTCACTATAATTAATAACTCTGAACTGAACTGCAATTTGTTATTAGCATGTCTCTCTTAAAAATTAGTTAAGTATAAAGACAATATATTTTTTCCAAAACCGACTCAAAACTTAGGGAAAGACAAACATTATAGACTCTTTGTCGTATGGACAACATTTCATTTTGAGAAAGTACTAAAATTAGAAAACCATTATATTTTTGAAAGATTGTCCATTGTGGAAGTGCCAACCTCTCGAGCATTGGATGTTAAAACACTAAATACTACAGAACAAACTATGGACTCGTCCTAGTCGAATTGTGGAAGTGCAGCCTGTGGCACTCTTGAGTTCTGACCATTGTTATTATTTACAGGTATGGAGCTTTGTTACTGGTAGATACAGTGGTGTCAATCGCTGGTGTTCCCTTCCTCATGGATGAGTGGGAAGTCGACGGGGTTTACTCTTCCACTCAGAAGGCTCTCAGTGGACCCCCCGGTATATCTGCAGTAGCATTCAGTGCTAGAGCTGAGTAAGGGATTTTATTTGTTGACTTTTCTTATAATTCTTTAAAGTACTAATGGTCCTGTAAATTGGCATGAACTAGATTTTATGCCAACTCATAGTTTTACAGCTATGAACAGCATGAGTTGGTTAATCTCTTAAAATTTTAGATACTAGGTACCCCACAAGATTTTTAAAGTAAGTACTTAATATAAAACAAAATCAAATTAAGTATTATTAACAATTACGGCTACACTGACAATAACGTCTTGCATTCACGTCTTTCCTATTTATAATATTAAAACGTCTTCATTATTTCAGAGAGAAAATTAACAACAGAAAACATGAACCACCATTTTACTTCGACGCCAAACAAATGGCTATGCAATGGAACTGCTACGGAACCCCAGGGTAAGATAAATTGGTAGCAAATTAGCAAAAGAGTATATAATTCACTTAACCGGAAGGGATTTTAATTCAACATGTCCTTATGGTAGTTGATAATGATATAAATGAAACGTACCAGATACAGAGCACACAGATTCACCCTCAGCACCACTGGTCTTGCCTTCCAAATCACGGAGGATTCTGAGATCAAAAATCTATGCGAAATTGATTAACGTAAATAATGGCAGCTATTTAATTTACCAATAGGAATAACTTGGGTCACACCCTCCGCGAATCTATGGCTGTCCGGACTGTCCGGGATATAAAACAAATGACACTAATAATATCAAAATAGCTATTCAGAGGAAGTATGGAGTAAAACATTGAAGAAGTACCTGCGCACTAATTTTCAGCTGATAAACATAATTAATGATAAGTAAATACTTAGTTATAAAATTACAACTAATATTTTCTTTACGGTAAGAAACTAGGTACTACTGAATGTTTTACACTGTGTCCGATACCACTTTTGTCTAATCTCTTGGCTCTGCATCACATCTGCATGGCGCAAAGTGGCGCCATACTCGCGATGTTCCATTAGAGGGGGGATGGGCGTGGCTACCCCACCCCCTCTTCAGAAAAAGTTCAGACACCACAGCGCCTTAAGTACTTACCTATGCTATAGTCGATTATTGCTAATGCAATAATATAATTCTCCCTCAACAGGTACCATCACACCCTCAGCTCCCCCCTACTGTGGGCTCTCCGAGCCTGTCTTCAAGAGCTGGCCAAGGAGACTCTCCCAGTATCCTGGGACCGGCACGCAACAGTCTCCGCTTACTTCCAGAAGCGGCTACAGGAACTCCCTGTGCAACTCCTCATCCCGAAGCCAGAAGACCGTTTGACTACAGTCACGACAGTCGTACTGCCTAAAGGATATGACTACAATCAATTTGTGAAATACATGAGGGAGAAGTGAGTATTTTATTTCATTTATCCGTTACGGCCCGGCCAGCCAGCCATCCGCTGCAGGCGGCCGGCGGCGCGGCAAGCAAATTCAATAATCACTGCGCGCTAAGACTAACTGAAGAAAAAGCAATAGGTACTGGAGCCGCACTGAAGCTGCTCCGCCGTGATTATTATTTATTCGCACTAGCGAAAATTATGTCAATTCTGTACCTACATCTAAGGCGGATACAAATTTGCGAGACACTGGTGTCGATTCGGTTGGTACAACTAAACTAAATTGACAGGACATTACTTAATTTTAGCATCCTGTTCTTGTCTTTTCGATATTAAAAGAGAAGGATGGAAAACTAAATTTAGTTTAATCCTGTCAATTTAGTTAAGTCGTTGCCAACCGAATCGACAAATCATTGATTGCGTGTTATGTTTGAGCATACCTATGCCGCGGCAAAGTCTGATGCAATCCACCATTACGAAAGTGAAGTCTAGGGGGCGCTGATCCTTATCAGATCACAAGTCTTTCTGCTAAGCTGTAGGCTGTTGTACACGAGTAGAGTCAACTAGCAATACTACTCTAACAGTTTTAGGAGAGTAACTGTTAGTTGATTGGTTAGTTGCGTAATACTTAGAAAGCTATGAACGTCGAGAATCGTAAATAAAAATAATCTACTAAGCGTATTTATGGATCGAGGGGCAGTAAAGTGTACGGTAGGGTAGAATTAAGTGAACGCTGGGGTGGGGAGATGGAAAGTGGTAGAGTATCTTGCTCACGGTGCTAGCGACTCTACTCTTCTAATTTCAGTACTCTACTCTACCAATGCCGTCTACGTTAGTATAGTTAGAAGGATAGATATTACTATACCATGCTACTCTACCGTATACTCTACCTGTGTACAGCATGCTAAGTACATTCTTTTATAAAACTTATTTAAATTTTGTTTCAGACATAATGTCCTCATTTTCCCCGGTTTTGGCCCAACAGCGGGAAAAGCTCTTCGCATCGGCATCATGGGTGTTAATTCTAGTTTAAAAGTAGCAGATACGTTAGTGGATGCGATGGCAGATACCTTAAAAGCTTTAAAGAAATCTTCACTATAGATGTTATGATATGAAAATTATTGGAAGAAAACTTCTTTCAAATATTCCTAACAATTCTGAATTGTTAAATTATTTAGGAACTTTTTTGGAATAAAATTATTACTGATACTAACTAGGTAGGTAATATGAGTATGACTACTAAATGGTTTTCCCAAAGATTTTCGAAAGTTTTCAATACATCGACAATAACCTCAAAAATATATAATTTTAACTAGTTTCTACATTTCAATAAAATTTTAATACCTACTTTTCTAAGTATTAAAATATTATTGAAAACACAATCAAGAAAAAACGTAGGTAGCTTTATAATATCTTAGAATAAGTTCAAAAGTGTGAGTAAGATAGCTGCTGTAGCACAGAATACATAATAGTACAAGTGCTGAGGCGCGTTCCAAACCTACACTCCGAGTGCAACCTAACCACAACCGAACGCTCTAACGGCGTTCCAAACATTTGAGCGTGACGTTCGGTTGACACAACCGTGTCGTTCCAAACGTCAGAGCGTTGCAACTTTTTAACCATCAAAATGGATGGTTGTAAAACGCTCTGACGTTTGTCTATAGAAAAAATGTCAATGTCAATTGACATTATTTTGTATTTTGATGTTTTTGAGTCTAATTATTAAAATAATCATGGTAGATCCTCAAAAAACGGATTTTATTTGATTTAGAATAAAGAAAAGTTTAAATTATTCGTATTCCAAATGGAAAACGTAGACTTTGTATTGACATTGACATTTAAAGTTCTTTGTCGTTCCAAACCTTAGAGCGAGTTAAAAACAACCAAACAACCGGCGCTCAAACGTTCTGAACGCAACCCTGTAGTGGAGATGTACGTTTTCACTCACAATAAATCAAAGTCAATAAATGTTCACAGGTAATTTATTTCATATTAAAACTGTAATGTTGTTTTACAAACTATAGAACGGCTACATTACCTACAACCGACCTATAAAAATAATTCAGGCATTTAATACCAAAACTGTTGTGATATGTATTTTTTAAATGACATTTCTAAATATTTAATTGGTTTCATAGTAATATTTCTTATCGAAACACCGTAACGTAGGGAAATTTATGCTAATAATTATTTAATAGAAAACAATGCAATACAAGCGACTTCATAGTATCCTTTATGGCTATTAGTTATGTTATTTGCAAGCCATAGATGACTACTTTTCTATTGTTAGATTATACAAAAATCAAGATAACTCCCTTAGTCGAATGATATTCTCAATATGTCAAAAACTTACAAATTATAGCCAATGTAACATTGTAATACATTTTCCTCACAATTTTGATGGACTAGAACCCACAACGAAACAATAATTTTCATAAAAGTTTTTTTTTAATACTACTTAGATAATGTTGAAAGTATAACCTTCACTAAAGGTTTTCTCCAATAATATGCCTTAAAAAATATGCTCACTGTAAAAGATCAAAAGTGTAGGACATTTTTGTATAATAAAAAGGCCTTTAATCATATTAATATGACAAAAACATTTCTACCTATCTACATGGCATTCACTTCCATCACATCAAAACATATTTGGACTAGCTTTCTTAATTACGTAACTAACAGTTAACCTAGTAATTAAACAAAACTAGTCACGAAGTTCCCGTAAACTACAACTTAAATTATAACATTTTTATCGGTAAATTATGTATTGTTATCAGTATAAAATTGTATACAATGTTAAAAATATTACAACTATAGCAAATATTAAGTAGTACTTATTTACATTTTTTCCAATGATAAATATCCCTATATTAACACTTGAAGTGTCACCACGAAATTTTATTAGAAATATATTAACATTTTAAGTTCGTTAAATTCATTTTGAAATCACCTAATTTACATTGTTTAAACTTACTGGCCATTGTTTTAATTGTTTAATCTGGAAAGGAATTATGTTGGTTTTCCTTTTTTATTGAGATAATGTATACTTTCTACCAGAGCAGACATATAGAAAAAATCTTCGCTCAAAGGCGAAAATGTCGAGAAGTTAAAAGTTCAAGTGTGTTCAACCAGGGCTCTGTCACTCCGCGCGCGAGTCTGAACCGCTCGGCGTCCTCTGAGAGGACCAATTTCATACATCAGAAAAGATAAGACCAACGCGATAGAAAGAGATGTTTTGGAGCGAATGGAGCGCTGTGCGACCTGAATTGCACCTTATTGTGTCGGAGCAAGAGTCACAATTTATTTAAACGATTTTGCGGAGTGCAGCTTCTGTACGTTAGTACTATTATCTATTCTGTGGTTCAACTGCAAAAAAAACTAAGTAAGAAGTCTGATGCACAGGATGTCCCTCAAGTACAAAGTATATACATATATCCTTAATGTTACTAGTAAAAGGTACATTATTTTTAGCTGCTCTTATCACGACACAGGTTAAACGAACTACAATGGTGCGGTTTAAATACATAATTATACAAACTAAAAGCAAATGCACAAACAAGGCGATCATATACGAGTTTGTGATGGTTCGAATACGAATACCTATGCTGTTCCCGTATCGTTTACAAGAAATAGTATAATAAATATGCACATAAGTAATATTAAGGTAATAATTTATATTTACATTAAGAAAATATGGCACATCTATATCGACCGCGCTCGCGTGCAAACACTGAGCGATCGAGCCCTCGACTCACTCGTACAATATCGGAAAAATTATGCGCCTACAAAATTTTGGGATGTCCCATAATACCAATTAAAATACCGGTGGGTAAGTAAATATTCAACGCCGTGTAAAACTCACGTTCACTAGTCGACAATAACGCGACATTAAGTTACAAATAAGAAAGTAGCTGTAAAGATACATTTCTGCAAGTAATATGCAACGAAGGGAAAACAGTGAACGAAGAAATACCTTGACACAAATAAGTATAATTGTATGATATACAGTAGAATAACTTAATAATATTGAAATTACATAAAAATTATCAATCACACGTTTCAACCATTTGTCATTTGAATCTCGATTATGTGTAACATCATCGACTAGTGTACATGAGGTAAATATAAAGCTACAGTCGATCGACTCCTTGTCGGGGCGCGGCCGACCGCCGAACACCATCTATGTCATAATCATAAGAAGCGCGATGCCACTGAACTGATCATACTCAACACGCTGCATAAAATAGCCTGCCCCCTTAGCATCACCACCGAAACACTATACAACGTGTCACAAAATAACCCCTAATTAATGCCGAATTTGGTAGATCACGGCTCTGAAGGTTCGAATTTACCTCAGTTCGATGTCGGGGCTCGGATTAGTCTGTAGACGACTTCCGTTCCTGGCGGGGTGTTGTGCTCGGTAGAGCAGCGTCGTGCTGCGATCTGTTGAGACTCAGCCCTACGCCAGGTGATTCGTCCGAGGGGAGGAACCATCAAACTGAACAACTTTTACTTTGGGACCAACTTTGAAATCGCGAAAAAAAATCATCTGTTTCATACAAAAATTAATAAAGAAGATATCAAAATGTATGAAACAGCTGTTTTTCTCACGATTTCAGAGTTGGTCCCATAGTAAAAGATGTTCAGTTTAATGGTCCCTATCTACCTTATTCGGCATTAGGGGTTATCTTGTAACACGTTGTATATGTCGCGTGATATAGCGTTTTATTGACACTCAACTGTCAAATTACATTGTCTTTTAAAAGTTAAAAGTGAAAATCGCTATATCATGCTATGATGCTAGAGGGGCTGGTATTGTGCGATGCAAAATTTATGGCAGCTGTGAAGTTACGCGCAAGTCACAATACTGGTGCGAGGGTTTTGGGGCACGACCACGCGCATTTAGCGGCTAACTTCACAACCGTCAGTCATAGCGTATTAATCGCACTGTAGCTGAGGCTGTCCACACGTTCAATTTACTGTCTTCTTAAATTGATAAGTTCAGTTGCATCATAACTGCTTTATATCGTCGGTAGGTATACGCGGTGTCACAACTATTCATACGATTGTAAAAACAATATACTTATGCAAAACATCACACATTTTGGGTGTCAACAAAGCAACTTTTAAAAGTCAAGCTAGATTGCGAAATTTCCCATGGCTCTATCAGCGGAAAGAGAGCAAAGGAAAATACGGAACTGGATACTTCAATAGCTTCACCCCAAAGTGGCTTTATACTCCAGTAGGTATATAAAGTCTCTCACCACGCTGACAAACCGATTCAAATCCTTCATTAAACGATATATGACATCACGCATCCCCACTTACAGTAACAAGACGCGTTCTAACGCGTATTCGAATCGCACGAGTACATAAAAATATATCAGTCTATAGAGCGAAGCGTCCACTCACTTATCCTACGCAGTCTGGGTGAAGGCGCGGGGCCCCGGCGGCGCGTGCGGGGCGCTCAGCTGGGGCGCAGCGGCGCGGGCGGGGCGCTCAGCTGGGGCGCAGCGGCGCGGTGGGGCGCTCAGCTGGAGCGCAGCGGCGCGGGCGGGGCGCTCAGCTGGGGCGCGATGGCGCGCGCTGGCGGCGCGTCCGCGCGCACGAGCAACACCCGTCACCGCGCCGCCGCCGCGCGCACGTGGCGCGGTTGCAGCGCTTGCGGACGCAGGTTAGCTCCCCGTCCTGATTAGAGAAAAGTTTCAACTGGTTTTTCCACATACGATGAGCACTACAGTTTCTAACAGTGAACACTAAGGCCACATACCAAAATTACTAAATGTCGATCGATATCCGATAGACCGAAACTTGAAAGATTAATTAAATGAATCGGTCATTTAATTATCGATCTTTCAAGTTCGAAATCCCGAAAGTTAAAATGCCGATTAGCTCGAAATCGTGACGAGGAGCGAGTGAGGAGGAGGTTCGGTTCCATTGCGAACAACAACGCACAAGCCGAGCGAGCGAAGCGGGCGTGCCGCGGCAGCGGCCTACGAAGTGCCAGAACCGACGCTGGCGTGCAACCCTCAATAACCTTCGGTTTTTTAAGCTTCGATTTTTGAGCTTAGTCTTTTAGGTAAAATGTCCTTTCGTTATTTTAAACGTACGGCCACACAACCATTCGACCTATTAATTTTCGGTCTTAGTCCATAGGTCTTGTAAAATTAGGTCATTTCAACATCGGCATTATAATACATACCCCGCTGGATATGTGGAGTGAGATAGAGTACGAGATCACATCAATCAACGTCCTTACAAAATTGCACAAGTACCAACCATCTTCTTTGCGTCTTCCTCTTTCTCTCCATCCATCAACCTTCATGTCTATCACTCCTTCATCATCATCCCTTTCAGGCCATCTTGTAACATGCCCCTACTGCGCCAGTTCCCTTTCAAACTACCTCACAATATTATTTTTCTAAATCCTGCACATTTATGAATAGTTTTGGCCAATATCACACACACATAAAAGAAATCACAAACAGGAAAAATAGAAAAATAAATAAATATATAAACTAAGTAGGTACTTTAACTAATTTAAACAATAAAAATAGGGTGTGTGACGAGCCAACCAGGACCCTGCCTCAGCTTAATGCTGTTGCGATGAGAACATTGCTCACACCGCAACAACGCTGGTATTCTGATACATTAACCTCAAGATGGTGTCACAAAAACTATCAGCTCACCTTGCACCGGCAAGTGACGCATCTCTGTTCGCCGTGCGAGTGTATGGAGGGGTGCACCTCCTTGCCGTTGGGAAGCGGTCCGTCGGGGAACTTGCATCCGCCCTCCGCCAGGATCTCTTCGGCGGTGCGCGGTGCCGCCTGGTCTTTAGGCGTCTCGTCTTCGGGCTTCTTTGCTTTCACCTGAAAAATTAGTTTGGCATATTATTATTTATAGATGCCGATGGAGCGAAGTTTGAAAATACTTTGTATTTTGTTGCCGCTATAGTGGCTAGTTGTGATGTGAATACACGACAGGGAAATGAGTATCGAAATATCAAACCTTCACCTTACCAATGAAATGTGAAAAAAAAGAATAACATTATGATTAACAATTTTTTGATTCACTAATAATTATTTTCAAAAACTTTGTTTTGGAAAGAGTGACTAACTTCTCTCATAATGAAGGTCCACATTGATTTTATCTAAGCACACAAAGAAATTTGGAAAACATTCCATCACTTCGGTCGTAACTAGTTAACATAATGAGATGGCAAACCGATTTTTTTTATATTAATTTACCTACCTCTGGACAAATTCGGCAGCAAGCTTTCTTATCAGGCCTAAAGGCTTCTCTCTCCGAGCATCTCAACGGAGGGCACCTGACGCGCGGACATTTCACTTGTCTGGTAGAGAACTCGCACGTGCACACTGCGCAGGTGTCGTATCCCTCGGGAACTAAGTAAGGGTGCCAGGACGAGCCAGGGGCGTGGTATTGGCCGGCGAGGTGGCACCCGTGGGACTCGTTCCATACCGCGGTCGTTGAATCTGGAAATTGTATGACGTTCATTTTACTTCCTTGGTTTTGTTTAAGTATTACTTAGAAAAATGGGTTGGGTAACCAATAACCACTAAATTGGCTTGGTTCCGTGTGTTGCGTAGTTAGATAAGAAAATGATTCATAAGCCAGCTATTCTTCTGAAAAGGATGTTAATGAGCCTATGGTGTTTCATCAGAAATGAGGAGATCCGTAGGAGAACTAAAGTAACCGATATAGCTCGAAGGATTGTTTAGCTGAAGTGGCAGTGTGCGAGACACATAGCGACTATAGTGAGAAGAACCGATGGCCGTTGGGGCGGAAAGGTTCGTGAATGGCGACCGCGCTCTGGACGACGCTCCGTGGGTTGGCCTCCAACAAAGTGGACCGACGATCTGGTGAAGGTCGCGGGAAGCCGCTGGATGCAGGCAGCGCAGGACCGTTCGTTGTGAAGATCCTTGGGCTCCCCCAAGGATAGCCGCATGATACTCACTGCTGGGTATAGGCTTCCGCCTGTACCCAGCAGTGAGTATCATGCGGCTGATATGATGATGATGATGGTGTTTATGAAACCTAGGCGTATGAAAATGTCCAAGATGACTTAAGAACATAGAGAAGGATTATGGATGCTCTTCACTGTATAGGGTTGTTTTGTCGGACAATTACAATACTTACTCGTGCATATTGGACAGCATTGACCAGGAGGTTGTATAGTAGACACGGAGCAGTTCACAGGTGGACAGCGAACAGGGTCGCACCGTAGAGCTCCGTGTACGCAACCGCACATGTGACAGGACTGTAAAGACAAGATGCTATGCTATTAGTGATTTAAGTTTAAAATCCTACCAATCTATTACTACCTCTACTCTACCAAGTTATTTAAACTGCTGCTTCTAAAATAGAAATGGAATACTAATTTTGAAATTACCTATTACGGTCTGTAGAACAAACCATACTAAGGGTCTAAGAGAAGACTATTGAAATACTTACATCAACTGCCATCCACTGCGCACCATCTTCGTAGAATCGCCCAGCGTAGTAACAAGAAGCACTGTTAGACAGCGAATTGTCTGGAGGTGATGTATTCACGTGTGATGGAGCGTAGTTAGGACTTAAGTCGTTGCCAGCAATCCACGGAGTCGAGGGTAGGCATGATGGTGGCACGCTAATCTGCAAGTAAAAGAAAATCTAGCTTAGGCAAATGGATAGAATTTAACGTAATAATTAACGTAAGAGAACTAAGAACGCAAAAAACTAAGTATTAGGTAACCTATGCTAATACATTTTTTTAATAATTGATAATGAACCCACATTGGTGAAAATCTGTGCTTTGATATTCAAATTGTATTGATAGTATAAAACTTACCTCAGTTCATTCCGAATCTAGGAAGCGTAAAGAACAGAATATAATTTAGTAGGTGTAAAGCTAGTTTGAAAATACTGGTTAGGAGTTAAAACATTTAAGTAGTGTAACACCAAACCATAAAACTGCTAAGTCTGAATCGCGGTGTTAAAATATTTGTGCATTTGTATAAGACCTCCCCATAGAAATTGTTTTGTTTGTATCCAATCCATCCATTCTTTCCGATAGGTTAGGAGTTGCATAGCTGCAAAATACGAGCTTCCACCACAGCTGGGACTTGTATTTGATCGCTGTACAACTAATACTGGTCACGTAGATTCAACGCCCCCCTCCCCTGCTTCTGCTCTACCCCTAGTAGGACAGTAGTGTGGTTATTTACGTATCAGTCATTATAGTTAGATTTCTACCGTTTATTGTACCCTGTATGATTGTTTCTATAAATATATCTGCATTCCGATAGTTCATCGGATGAACTATCGGAATGCAGATTTCATCGATATATCTTTCATTTAACTCGTCGCCAATACGTAAACCCCCCTACAGTAGATAAATTTAATGAAAATGGACTTAGAGAAAAGACGCCCTCGATACGGATACCTCGATAAAATAAAAAATAATGCAAAATAACAGTAACCAAACCGTACCCGGCCAGTTAGTTCCCGTTGTATTAACGGTCCTACAAACCAGTCCGTTTCGGCTATCCTCTTCCTGAATGCCTGTGCTTCTAGCAAAAAAACATAAAAAATGGCATAATGAAATCCTGTAGTACCTGAGGTAGCCGCGTGCGCAGTACAGCAGTGTCGTTATCCGTAGTCCTAACGTCGAGGTACGCAGCGCCAGCGTGCACGGCGGCCAGCTCAGCGGCAGTAGGTTCCAGCACGCACCCTTCTACACCGACCAGCACCCGAGCCCCATCACCGCCGCCTGCGTGAGTCTCCAGCCACGCCGACCAGGCGCCGACGTTGCCGCTCACTGTAACCTATTAGATTATTGTTAGACGTGGGTCATACTTTAGTATGACCCACGTCTAACGCGCGTTTTCGCTGTGTTACTTTAGCTTAACATGGTGCAAAAACGTAGTTGTTTTCCATTTGCGATGGAAAACTATAAGGTAGCGTTAGATTAGAATGGACCCAGCACTAGCGACGAATAAACAATATCGTCATATTTTGTAAGTCCCGTTAGGGACCTTTGTCAATGACATCAAATTCGTAGGACTGACTATTAAGAAATATACCTAGTGTTTTTAAAAAAGAAATACGCAAATGATTAATTGATTCGATTGATTACTGAGGTACTTATGCCTCATCTTTAGAATTGTAACAATGGATTTTAATATATTATACTTAAATCTGTTGTTGATGTAGTCTTACTTCATAATGTAGACCGCATAAAGCATCCACTGAGAGCCACGCAAGCCCAGCAATGGGTGTGGCAGTGACTGGAAGTCGAGCATCAGTGCGGCGAAGTAGAGCCGGTCCCGCACTCGCAGCGTCGGGCAGTGGTCGAGATATCAATCTACCACGAAGGATTGGTGGACCTACGGCAGCAACGAAAGATAGTCTTTAACAACGATCAACTGCTGAACTACAACAAACATCTCTATTTGTGTTGTCTTCAACTTTAATTTTAATCATTTATCTAGCTAGCCGTTGTTAAAGAAAAGTTAGCTAATGATCTAAAGACTCGAGCACACAAATCAAAATGTAATCCGTGTGAATTGCAGACGCAGATTGTTAGGAGCAATAAAATACTCGAGTCATTAATTTACTTTGTGTAAATGCATAAATTGTTAGTAACAAATAAGTTTTCTACGAAACAAAGGCATGAGTTGACAACAAAGATGATTGTAAGACCAAACAAGGTAAACTTTTAAACCCATAATGAACTGAACCAACGAAGTAGTAACGTAAATAAAAAATTAAGAACTAATGGAAACTTACCAACATCAGCACCAATATGTACAGCGAGCTGATCATCATACAACGGAGGAAAGATCCTAGCACTTGGCCTCGCTAGTACTCCAATACGTGTATCTAATATTTCCACTTGTGAATGCCTCTTTCCTTGCTCTTCTACCAAAGTAATCTTCGGGTCGTTAATACCCATGTTGTCTACCTGGAATTTATTAGGATCCATTATAACTCCATTAGTTTGACATACACCTGCTGTTATCTACGGGTCAATGGTCTGTCTTAATTATATCGTTCAAAATTTCTCGTTTTATCTCGTTTTATTTGATTATTAGAATTTTCACTTCTCAAGCTTACGCGCTCACTAGACATGAAATAAAACACTTTTAACGGATACTAGCGCGGTTTTATTGAAAGTACTTTGGTAATTAGTTGGTATTTGGTTTGATTAATCCGCGCTAGTATCCGTTAAAAGTGTTTTATTTCATATTAGAATTTTGGAAAAGGCTGCAAACGGATTTGATCAACATATTCAATTATTGACCTAAATATTATCTAATATTTTAACTTACCTGTATATCATAGACAAGCGAACCTTCTTTATCAATATAAATTAGGGCAAGACCTTCAGGTGCGGGAGACGCAGGAGGTCGTTCTGCAATCAATGAAGCGTGGAAGACTTCACAGGCCGCTCTTTGTTGCACTATTCCTGTTATCTTTCGTTCTGGATTTCCTATTGATTCGACTGTAAGCAGCAATCGGCCTCGGGCCAAAGACCTCAACTCAGCAGAAGACACTGGTGTGGAAACTTCTAGAACGTTGATCTCGTAACTGGGTTTCGAAACTTTCTGGACCTAAAAAAGTTAACTAATAGTTTTAATTTCAATAAATATCTCGACTAACAAAATCACAATCTGAATGAAATCAAGTCAAAAAAATCACAATCGGAACTTTTTAAATTCTGAAATTTAAATGCTCAGTTTTATTTAATTTAAGTTTCTGAACTCAACAAACATAGATGATGAGAAATATGACAATAAAGGATTTTACTTACGTCGTCAATAATTGTTTGATTTTTATCAGGCAACGTTAATATTACTCTGACAGCCTGATCATGCGGAGTAGAAGTGAAAACTCCATTATACAAAAGAGCAAGATGAAGACTTGGAGCAGCGCCAGCTACCCCTGTGACCACCGCTGTGCCACCCCACCAACCTTCTTCTTGGCCAATAGTTCGGTAATCATCGCAAGGTCCATTACCAGCAAAGCTTGGGGCATGTTCAGGCTCAAGGAGTGACGTAAACATTTCTGAAGATAGTGCAGGATACCTATAAGTAAATTAAATCACTATTACCTCTTTTTAAGTAAGCTGTTTAAATTCATTCTTTATTCAGCACACGTAAGAACAATATCCTATTATACATCATTAGTATTCAATCACTGTACCGTTCAATTTTAAAAGTTAAGCCGTCAATATTCTTAGCAAATGTATAGATTCAAAATTCAATGAGGTCACTCAAATAAACGTTAGATCCGAGAATGAGTCATAAGCTACAGACATGTTGGTATTTTCCTAGATTGATTGCTATGGAAGCTAAGGTACTTTCCGTTAGTAATCACACGGCTAATTTAATTTGCAATCCTTACCGAACAATACTTCTTTTACATTACATTTTATGGACTCGTTCAAGGCTAATCAACTGCTACAAGTACTGTAGATTAGATCTGCCATAAAACGACAATAATAACCAGACAACATAACATTTCCGCCATACGTATATTGGTATAGAATAGAACTGATGAAGCGAATCGTACCCACCTATTGATTCGGCCGCTTAGAGCGCTATCCATAGTGTTGTTCCGTTCATCTCCCCAAACCAAACCTACATACAAAGATCCCTCTCTCAGCAAGCGTTTATATTCTCGAGGCACCCGGCGCCAGACGCCGCATAACTGGAAATAACGTAAAATATTCTTAGAAATTCCATTTCGAGAGGACAATTAAACAGCGCTTTGGCTAATGGTCTACTTTTCATTGAGTAACCACTTGACGTGAACTACATTTTAATCATACCAAAAGTGATAATAGTGAAGCCTTGCCCATTAAAGGATAGTATTGCAGCAAACAAGGTACGTTGTAGCAAAAACGTATTTGAAATTATTGGTTATGTTGAAATTGATTTCTAGCTTACTTTGTCGGTTTTGTCCTCGTATGTGGCGTGTATGCCAGGGGCTTTTTTTAGTGGCTGTTCTAAGAGTAGCCTTCCTCCTCTGTCCAGGAACAACAAAGCTCGCGGCTGTACCGTCATCGAGGGTCCCAGAATAACAGACCAGTAAAGATGGCGGCGGCGGAAGGTAAAGCGGGCAGTTGCTACTCCTGCGGCTACTGGTACTCCTGTCATGTCGTCACGTCTGATACACAGTGGAGATCGGCCAGTAAGTAGAGCACCGAAATCTGTAATCGTTGAAGGCTATTAGGATTTGATTGTTCATGTAATACAAATAAAGGGTAGGTACTGTAAAATATTCTTACGTTTCATGCTGAGCTCTTCTTCTTCTGCAGCGATCACCACGGTTGGACTGTCCTCCTGAATTATATCCGGAGCTGAAACAAAACAAAATAGTGTTCTTCATCACTCCATTATAATGCTTTGCCGATATTATACATAGAATATAATCAGAAACATAATTGTCATAATTTGCATTGACCTCAGGCCAGAATAAATTAATAATGGCTATTAACATACACTGCTTATAAAACGATGGCATAATAAGATAATACCTAATGTGTACGAAGTTAGCATAAAGACTACAATTATATGGGATATATATTTCTTCTCCGTCATAATGAAGTTAATTATACATTTTACACTTTCTCCACAGAATCCTGAATCGATAGACCATTTAATAAAAAGTTGATGGCAGTGATCAACGCTGGCTTCTAGTCAGCTTCTGTATAGGGTAAGTGGATTAACTGGGAAGAAATGCCGGGGCCGTATGTAGATATTAATAAAGTTGATTATTGAATAACGAGCAGGATGTTCAAGAATGGAGTTGACCATACCGGCCGATCGGTTCGCAAGACCTCTGCGACCCTTCCATTCGGCTTGATTGGATCAAATGTTATTCAATCGTAACAGGACTGGCGTCTAGACGGCGACGGTAGAATTTGCGCTTTGCATAGCTTTCTTGTTTGGTCTGCTCCGTACCGAAATAGAGGGAGCACTGACATTTCGCGCGACAGTTTGATTGTACCCGATTTGTAGATGCGCTCTTTATATGATCGTAAACTCCATTCTGTGAGTTCTAGATTAAACTTCCGCCACTCAAACATAACGAATATCACGTAAACGACGAGTTCCATAGAATTTACATATAAGTTATTTAAGCTGATTGTTACATGGTCAAGTTAATTACTACCTAATGGCATTCTTATTCAAATGTCGTCATAAAATAGGTCTGTAAGTCACATTGGATAAATAAATAATATTGCAATCTTTTGCACATAATCCCTATCTGATTGCTTATACATACAACGCAAAAGGAGGAGTCGATAAACAAGCAAAGATGTCCAGTATAAGTATGCAATGATGAGACCTGTTTATGGGTTTAGATATATCCGAAGGCAGATTGTGATCGTGCGGCCCGGCGCCAACATCCATAATTCACTCGGCAAATTCATTTAATAATCGAGACAGCCCTAAATTTATTGGCAAATGGCGCCAATGCGGCGATGATTTGATCTAGGAAACTTGAAATAACAACAAAGAGCAGGCTGGGATGAGCAAACGATGTGGTATGAGTGGGCTCTGCGGGGAAAGAGAACACAACTGCAGCCCGCGTGCATCTTTGTGAACCATTACGAGTAAATCTCTTGACATTGTCAGCCGCTTATTTTAGAAACTCCTCTTAAAAACTAACAATATTGTGAACCCTTACTTTAACAGACATACTAGCATAGGCTTTTGTTCCTGGTTGCTAATTAAGTAGCGAAATTGGGTGTACAATTAATTACCAGAGACATATAAGGGTTTTGATTTTAGGTTTTTCTCCTAAAGACAACGTATTTACCAACTTACATCTGAAATTCTGAATGGCATTTTTCAAGACTATTTTTTTTTCTCATTCATTGGAATATTATTATAAAGAACAACATTGATTTTGACGAGATTAAAACACATAAAGACTAGAATTGCGAAATGATATAGAAATCGAACCCACTAATCGAAACTTGCGAGCGAACGGTAAGGTAATCAAAACTTTTTGCCGCCTCAATTAACCCATTACGTTTCTTATTGGCATAGGTTAGTTTTTTTACATAAACCGGTGAATATGAAATCGCTGCCGTCTGGCGCCCACTCATTGGTGTCATTTAGCTTCAACATTTGAAAGCGACCTCGGGTGCGACGTGACAAGACTGAGGACATCATTCCTAGTCAACTCACGAGCAGAGTTTTCGTGTTGACATGCCGAGTTTTCCGAAGGTGATGTAACGAGGCGCCTGCCGCCGCCGCGGGCGGCGCGCAGACGTCCTTTAGAAAACAGCAAATAGATTCTGAAACTACTCATAAAACTTTTTCTCGCAGACTTTTCCGTTCGTAGCGTAGTACGCAGACGTAGTATT
Organism: Agriphila straminella; assembly: GCA_950108535.1. Lineage (NCBI taxonomy): Eukaryota > Metazoa > Arthropoda > Insecta > Lepidoptera > Crambidae > Agriphila > Agriphila straminella. The sequence goes on from OX467316.1 coordinate 10,248,724, forward strand.
TTTTTCCTACACTATAAATTATGGTTTATTTGAAATTCTTACTTATATAATATAATATGTACTTATTTATGACATAGAAGTTGAAAATCAATTTAAAAAAAACATCCACTGTTATTTTGCTATTTCATACATAGACAAGTATCTACAAAAATTAAGATGAAGATATACAATTCAGTAAGTTATCTCTGGCGCCGATCAGACGGAACTCAAAGGCGCTCGGCTCGTCTTGCCGACATCGGCATAGGCGAATTGCTTTCACGCACCCAACACAACTACGACAGACCAATGTAACTGGGCTTGAGCAGTAAGTCACATTTGTTTGGTCTTTTTGATTTTCTTGGAGCCTACCCTTAGCATGACCGTGACCTTTATATAGGTATGTATTTTCTAAGATATCAAAAACTAGGTAGTTCGTAGCGAGAGTTAAAATTGTTCACATCTGCTAAACAGTTTACGACAAAATTGGTATACATAAAGGTATCCTATTTTTTAACACACGCTTTTGATTGTTAAGATAACTTAAATGCTCAAATATGCATGTAAAATAATGTATATGAAACTATAGTTCTAATGATTTTGTGATAGTAACGCAGAAAGAAATTTGGTTTTTTCTATTATGTACCTACAGTGTATTTTCTTACTTTAGTTGGCAAAAACTAGTTTGGTTCAGAACGGTAGGTAATAAAATAATACAGGATAATTTTTGGACCCCTTTTCAAATATTGTCAGGTCATTCTGTATAACACCAGTACAATATGAAATATATTTTTGCTAATATGAAATATACCAACAATGTATTGATTCTTTATTAATCCCAATTCAAGTTAAATATCTTCAAACTAAACGATTACGATGGTTTTTATTCAAAACGGAATGAAACGCGGTAGAAGATACAGCACAGTACAGCACAAAATATTTCAGGTTTCAAAACACATTAAATGCTAAAGTCAAAAAAGCAAATCTTTACTACTCATTTACCATCATCATAATCAAACATACACCCACAATCGAAAATATACAATGTTAAAAACAATCTCTAAAAAATATGATTATGATTAACTTCCTAACAAGTCTACACAGAATAACAAATGCATGCAGTAGCCGTGACCTCAAAATACATAAAGATACGAGTTTTAGCTATCATAATTCGGGATAATTTTGTTTCTCTACACTCATGATGACGTAATAGTGGTGTGCCGCTGAAAACGTTCCGTAGCTTATGACAATACTATCAGTATACCCATTACCTACGCAAAGAACTGTTGGTGGTGTGTACCAACTTTGTGCTGACTTATGTTATGTCTAATGCATCAAAACTCTATGTCCTATCTGGATTCTGACCACGTATTGATATTATATATGTGTACGTATTGGTATCAAAATTAAATAAAATATGTGCATAGAATAGCTGCTTTGAACTCTTAATGGATACAACATAACATATAACCGAATAAAAAAAAAAGTAGTGGTGACTCATATTTTTCGCGTAGAAATATTTAATATTGATGGAAAAATTTCACTTATATTTAGATTAGAATGTAGTCTTGTGCTTTTCACGTTGTATTTTAATAGACTGTGACAAGACAGTATCGCGACGTGTCACCTCTGTAATCATCAGCTACTAAAACTATGCCAACAGTGTTATATTATAATAACACACTGAATCGTCTGGAACTTGCGAATGCCAAATAAATCATACTATGAACGTCTCGTTATAGAAAATCCGTAGTGTTGCGCCTCTATTCCGTTTTTGACGTGGAATTCTTCATCGAGATGTCTAACAGTAGTAATATATCCTAGGCCTAACTTATTCGTTCGTTATCTCTTGCAATCAATAGATAGAATAGGTACAATCTTCGTCTCAAGAGCTCGACCCAATTAGCCGTTAACCTACATGCTAGTCACACAAACTGGTAGATAACAGATATCGCTATTGTTTTACTACGTATACGATTTTCTTATCGGTTGTAACTGTTATAATATAAAATATAAAGAATAATAAAATAATGTTATACAAAAAAAGCCATCTGATGCGAGCATGAGTCATCATCGCCATAATAATATGTACAATCAGTATGAAAGGTGTATCGCTACACTCGAAATATAAATTATTGAATTGCGGAGAGAGGTAAATTTTAATACTGTCCACAGATACTTCTCGGTTCTGCATCTCTGAATCTTTATGCGAGTTCCCAGCTATATGTTCAACCCCCTACTCAAATGGACATTCTACTAAAATTAACGCTAATAAAATAGAATTACAATGTATGGGAATGACATAAGCTAACGCTTCATCATAACAGCCGCACGACACCCACTGCTGGGTATAGGCCTCCCCTAAGGATCTCCACGACGATCGGTCCTGCGCTGCCCGCATCCAGCGGCTTCCCGCGACCTTCACCAGATCGTCGGTCCACATTGTCGGGGGCCTACCCACGGAGCGTCGTCCGGTGCGCGGTCGCCATTCCAAAACCTTTCCGCCCCAACGGCCATCGGTTCTTCTCGCTATGTGTCCCGCCCATTGCCACTTCAGCTGAGCAATCCTTCAAGCGATGTCGGTTACTTTAGTTCTCCTGCGGGTCTCTTCGTTTCTGATTCGATCACGCAGGGAAACGCCGAGCATGGCCCTCTCCATTGCACGCTGGGTGACCTTGAGCCTCCTTATGAGACCCATTTAGCGACCACAGTCATCACTGGCAACACATACTGTTCTAACTTTACACTAAGCTAATGCTTAGTTCCTGTCATTCCCGTATATTGTCATTCTATTCTACTAGCTTTAATTATAGTAGAATGGCCATTTGAGTAGGCCCTCTAATTGATTATAACGCTAGCTTAATAGTTATGTACAATATTGTACAATACTATTTACTCGTGTTGTACAACTCAAAGTCTAATTGGCAAAGGTTATGAGCGACGCGTCGTGAGCGACATTGCGGCAGCAGCGGCGCCGGCGTGCAGTTATTCCATTGAGGCTGGCACCGACGTTGCCCGGCCCTCATTGCGAATTCTCGCCTGTTCGCAGTCGGCTGTACTAATTTATAGGTTATATTCGAAATGATTGTGGCAAAGAATGTTTATTGCAAGGCGCGGTCTCATTGTTGTCGGTAGGCACGCCGTGCTGTGCCGAACAACCGTCTCGTGTCGGTCGGCACACGCGTTGGCATATCTGTCGCGAGAACACTTTGGCTCCGATTCAATTTCCATTTCCATTTCCATAAAATATCGATCCGACCATCTGATGCATCCCATATGTACACTTATGTACGATTGCGAAAGCGTGACGTAAACGCCCCGATATAGAAGGAGGTAAATAAAAATTTGCTTCCACCCACACAGATGCGGGTTTGCATAATGCCAAAACTGAGTTTTGACCGAAATGGGTGTAGGTAATTGTACAAGTGAGAATCGGTGTGTTTACGCCAGTGGTGGCCATGTAGGGCCGTGGCAAACGAGGCATTGTATTGCCGGAGGTATTTCTGCGGCAGCCTATGCAATGCCGTTTAAGGAGGACCGTTTACCCAAAAAAGTAGAACAACAAACCGAGCCCCGGTGTTTACAAGAGGCGCAACACTCGCATTGTCCTGCAGTGAAACGCCGCGATTTGCATTTAACGCCTACAGTCGCCTTCGCCGCGTCTCGTGTTTTGCATTTCTCTTTGACTAAGTATCGCGAACATCGCATAACAATATTACTTACACAAATTATATCACCGACACCGAGACCTGTCGGTTGGCTTGCGAGAAATTCCTTTTATTCTATTTGCTTTTATCACTCGAAAACTTTCTTTTAAAATTATTTACTGATTTCAATTTACCTTTGGTAGGTACCTACTCGTATAATATCCTTGCGTAAAGCGGTTTACAAACGGTAAACTTTTTTTGTAACGATTTTTTTATGATATTTATTGATCTTCACAAATATTTTCACATAACGATTGTACTCAGTAAATGTATCCGTGATTCGAGATAAATACAAAGTTGTATGCAAATTCGGGCGCCCCGACTTAAATGAGAGTATGAACGCAAACAAATAAAATGTTACTATCATGTTATTTACGAAATTTCTGTGAGATCTCTTTATTAAATCGAACCATTCTGAATAAGCTCATAGAAGCAAAAAAAGATTACACTATCAATGTGGATATCGTCCGTGAAAAAAACAAAGACGAACTCTTCTTTAATCTCTGGATTGCTTCCTGTTAGTTGATCGCTCATTAGCTAACCAAGATAAAAAGGTGTAAAGGATTACATAAACAACACCTCCTTAGTTTTCCATGTCACGTTTGGAGTAAGGGTACTTTTCCACCAGAGATGTGCTAAGCTATGTAGCTAAGGATGTGTACTAAAGTAGCCGAGCTTACCACTTTTGGAATCGGGTTCAACGGGAAGGATGTTTGCTAAGATTGGAGCTATGGATGGGAGCTAGGTTTCCCACTCCGCTATACCACTTTATAAAAACAGTTACACAGTTTATATAAAGTGCCCTATCTTTGACCTCGCTCACAGCTAAGTTACGTAGCACATCTCTGGTGGAAAAGCCTAAACAAAAGCTATTTGCTATTTTAGTTAAACAAACTTTGCCACGAGTAATTTGACCACAAAGCACTTTACGTCTTGATATTTATATACGACCGCGTATCAACATAAATTAGTAGAATCCCGCACACGTCCGTCGCCTTGTTAGAATTTGAATGTTAAATAAACATAATTATATTTTACCTGCATACACGGTACGTCTCTAACCAAAGTAAGGTGTGCAAATCGTTTAACGTTTTCTTGATTACATCTATGCAAATTTCACTATTTTCATTTATTTAAATGACGTTTCTTTATGAAATTTAATAAAATATTATTCTGCTTATCTCTACTAATGTATCTACCTATTGTACTCAGTTGTAAAAGCTCGAATTGAATTCATTAGAAGCTAAAACAGTATAAAAGTCAGTGATTAAAACCTTTAGTAGTAGGTAATTAAAACTAAGTAGTAGAAAATAATTTGTGCTCTTGCAATATTGCGTGCGAGCGACAATGTGACCAAAATATTTTGATCACATTGTCTGAACAAAACATTTCAAACAGTTAAATTGCAAAACAGTTAATTTAGTATAATTATGCAATTTTTTTCTAGTCATGTCTGGGTCACTGAACAGTGATGTTTTAGGAAGTACATTAAATGAAATTGAACAAATTAAACGCTTCTTAGACGACTAAAGTTGATCTACCTCTTTTAGCCCAATTTCCTTACGTAAGTACAGCGAAGCATAAATCTTAATCTACATAGTATTGCTGATAGAATTTAATTTAAATAAACGCACGTTGCCCGCTGGCGAATGCACTGCATATCATCAGATACTCTGTGGCCTCATCGCAATCTGTTCTGAATAACCAAGTGGCATAAACTGTAACACGTTATGCTTGGCATTTTTCCTTTACAAACTCGATATGGTCCAACGTATCGTTATGTGGAATGGAAACGATGCTCGAGAACATCGTGACTACGGCAACGATTTTCTTTTATATTTGACAACATCATATTTGTTCCGATACCAAAGTAAGTAACATAAAGCACTTGTGTTATTCCTCAGAAGTCAGATACAACGGTGGTATCACAAACTCCCAGACACAGGGACATTATAGAAAAGTTAGTATATTCTAAATTGCTCTACCATGAGTTGATGCAAACTGTTTCCGTTACCGTAAACTTTCGGATATACTGCTCACAGTTAATGCGAGTAAAAACAGAAAACGATAGTTTACAGTAGCGATATAGTTTGCATCAACTCATGGTAGGGCCACTGAGGAGATGGTGGCGCCTTGAAAACCAGCGTGTAACTATAAGCCCCTCGACCACGGAGGTCGTCAAATAATTTGAATGAACTTTTAATTTCTGAATTGTTTTTCTCAATAATTGTCCATCGGCCATTTTTAATGTCCCCACTACTGGGGCACAGGCCTTCCTTATGGGTGGTAAGGAATATAAATGAGAATATTTGGCTTATAAGATGTTCTATTTCAAATAATTATTTAGTAGTGTATAGTAGAGTATACTTAAAGGAGTATACCTACTATACATAACTTGAAAACAATAGGATAATGTAACATCTGCTTCTATAATTTAGTCATAATTACCTTATTTAGTTGTAAAATTTATTTGAATGCAAATGGTTAACTCTTCTTTTTGTAATAAAATTTTATTTAAGTAAATGCCTTAACTCCGGTTACAGACCAATGGCTAAGCTAGGTCATTTAAGCTTAGCTTAACTTCGAAGTATTTTTACAAAGAACTCAAACTATTTACACAAGTATGAAGAATGATTGATTCCCCTGCAAGCTAAGCTAAAATAATTAAGCTTCGAGCTTTTGACTTAAACCGGCATATAAAGAATTATTTTTAAAACACCAATTACCTCGCAGGAGTAGATTACTAACATCATAAACAACAACGTTTGACAACTTTCCAACAAAGACAAAAAAAAACAAATTTTCATACAAAACTCGATCAGCTGTTCAGACTTCTTTTTGTCGGTGGTTAGGTTGTTGGTATTTTTTAACTAACTAATTCTATAAAAGAAGTTCATGTTCAAATCCTACAGTCGTCAATATTTACAGTCTCATCACCTACAATACTTACTTACTTAAAATGTTGCAAAAACAACCGACAATTAAACGTGCAACGGTAACTATAAACTAGTCACGATTCATCCGCACCCATCATCATCTTAGTAATCACCCAACAAATCACCGATTAAAATAGATAATTCATCACTAACCATCGGCGATATGTCACTGCATCGACTTTATGTCGTCAGCCGCCAATAAAAGTATACTAATTAATTTTTATGACGAACCACGCGAACTGAACGTTAATATTATTATAATAAAGCCATTAGAATGCGTGTCGGAAAAATATTATTTTTCTATTAAATTCAGATCAGTGTCGCTGTTTTATTAGATAAGAAGATAAATATGGGATTTATTCCGGCAAAAAAGGTTGCAATCTTTATGAAGTTTTTACACTCGATTCAAGCTGCCGGAAGATAATGGTAGTCAAACGACACGACATTTCCAAAATGTCGGTATAAATTATTAGAATATCGAGAGGAGGAAACTGCGACTTGTGCTCCATTGCCCCCGGGATCAGTTTAATATTTTAAAGAAATTCCCCACTGCCCCAAATATTGAAAGTACCTATGCTCCATTGCCCCTCCAAGCATTTTCTTTCCCAGCGGGTCCATGAGAGAATATTTGGGTACAGTCAACAAAGCTGAGTTATTTTATTTCCAATCACTTTTGGAAAAATGTTTTTCAATCCTTTGTAAGAAAAACGTTTCCAAAGTACCAGGATCACATAAATATAAAGAAGGTTAACTTTTGTAATTTTCAAAACTCGTGAAACCTTTACACTTATTATTTTAAACTTATAAATTTGAAAATTGAGAAAGTTGACCTTCTCCATAGGTATTTATGTGATCCTGGTACTTTGGAGACGTTTCTATTACAAGAAAGAAAAATAGAAAATATTTAAAAACGGTTCTGGCGAATAGCCGGATGTAAACTTACTCTTACTTTATTAATAATAGTTTACCCAAAATGAATGATATATAAATAAATATTTTCTGTTGTTTTTTAATTAATCACCTTAGTAAACTTGTAACTGACTGTACTTTTGATTTTGGGGGCAGTGGGGAAATTCTTTAAAATATTAAACTGACCCCGGGGGCTATGGAGCATATATGTATTCTGTGGCATAAGTCGAAACTGGGACCAAAGTGTACTAATATAAAAAATTTAAAAGTATTTTTGTTAATGCACTAACTTCTAGATTTTTCTCTTCCTCGTACATAGTTGTTTCACAAATTGTATATTTTACGTTATTTGTGATTTTAACAACAACTTACTTACGTGTGATAATTTTTTATGTTCAGTCTAGACTTACAAGCTTAGACCAACCCACGATCGCATTTAAAGACTAAATCAAGAACTAATGGCCACTATTGGCCACCCGTGATGAACAAACATCCGTCTTCATTAGTAGGGTATTTTAAGAGGTTCGGCACAAATTATAATTTGGACCCTCATTTTGCACTAATTAACTGCGGCTCACGCGTGCGTATTGAACCTTATTTGAAGACAAAAAAATGTGAAAAAACACAATGTGTTCGACGAAATTCAAATTTGAATGGAGTGAGTGAGTGAAGTGATTTTTCACCTCTCCAGCACGAAAAGGGCGCTTGTACGATGCACGTACATGCGATTAATTTTGTTATTAGATGAAATTCTGCTTATTATGTATATTGATAAATTGTAGCAGACGCGGCCTAGCCGTGACCTGCGTTCTTTCACTTCCTACCGGATTCAAGCTGCACTTTATGACATTAATGCATTTTTATTAAACATCATTCGATTAGATTCCGTGACAACAACTCCCGCATTTTCTTTTCTTTGCAATCATCTGCATACAACCCTGCATCCGACACCTTGCATCACTGCATTTTAAATATTACATTTTGCATTAAACAGCGCTTTTGGCGCGTAAAAAAAACTGAGTGTGAGGCAAAGTGCTTTTTTAATTTCTAACACCAACTTTTAAAATACCTAATAAAGAAAAAAATAAAGTGACAAGGATGATACTTATAAAATTGATATGTCAAAAAAGGATAGATAGAGTGCTTTATGGTGTCATACATGGATTAAAAAGTAAAAAAATAAAATGCACGGATATACCAAGAAGTTTTAAATAAGGTATGTACGAAATGAGGTCGCATGTATGAAATAAATATAAAATAAAAAAAAAATGAAATATTACGTCTTTACCTATGAAATTGCCGATATTTTGTCACACGCAGAAAAAGCAATAACTATACTTAAGATTTTGTCACATACAGAGAAAATAATATCTTCTATGATTTAAAATATTTAACAATATCTTGATAATAAAGCGAATTATGACCATGATAGTCAACCATCAGTAAAAATAAAGTCCTTATTTAGCTTTCTTAACATTCAAAAATAGATCTTGAAAGTGACACTTTTTTGTGAGCAAAAAGGGTTGTAACTTAGCCAAAACTTATTTTTTTTCGTTATCGTAAATGGAATAAGTTAGCATAGTGTCCAAACATTATTACATAAAAGCAGTTTTGTTACATGAGTGTTCACGGTTGTTAAATGAATAAAGAAAATGCAAGTATGAAAAATAAAACTTCTTGAAAATTCTCTATACAAATCGGCAATTTTATAGGTAAAGTCCTATCATAATAACAAATTAGTGTTTACGATTGTAAATAAATAAATAAAATGGAATATCAATAAATAAGAGAAAAACAAAACGTAATGTAAAACAAAATGTCGCGTGACAGGAATCTACCTTACTCTTTGTAAACTATATTTTTTTAGAATATTTTTGAACTATGTTACAAAAAATGAGTGATCCAGCTATGAAATAGTTGTCTAACTCCAACAGAGTTGTGAGAACAAGTTTCTAATGCTGAATTTAGCTTTTTATCAAGAAAGTCGCGTGAAATCTGAGGTGAAAAGTTGTATGTTTAACACGAGGCCAAATTTTGCTGTCTCGTGTCTCTTTAAATCACTTATTGTACTCAGTAGTCCATATTAGAATCACTCGTTCGCTAGTTCGTGATTTAAAGTCAGCACTCGCAGCACAAATTGACTTTAGTCTCTATCTCTAGTAAGTATCACAAAATAATTAACAAGAATATAAGTAACAAACCGTGGAACAGTAATTCATCTATTTTAATGAAATACAGATAAATTATTAACTTTTATCTACACTCACAACGTAATGTTCCAAATATGAATTCAAAAAAGGTAATATAAAGACGTACTTTATTTTCGTGAATAGGTAAAATTAAAAAAAAACTCATTACGATGCAGTCAGCTGCATCATAAAATAACTTCTTTTCTCATTACGATACAGGCCGAAACCAAGAAGAAGGTAGTGCCGTGATATTAAAAAAAAAAGATATTTTCCCACATAATTTCCATGATTAAAATGCACTCTATGGTGATCGATGACTTATATATTGCGATTAGTTTGCAAGAATGCACTCATCTCAATTTTTTTCTAATGGAATGCGCGCCATTTTTAGAGCATTACAAAAAAAGTTTTGAATTTTGATTTTAATTTTTACATTTTGTTATACTGAATTTCGTAGGTGTTTTTATTCTTGCTTAAAAATGTGAAAAAGATTGACTCTGCAAAATTATTTGAGATGCAGCTAAGGAAATAACTTATTACAAGGTAGGTACATAGCTAATTCAACCAAAGTCTCTCTCTCTTTTCTAACGTTGATCTTTTATTTAGTAGGTTCAATCCCAAATGTATGAGTGTAGATAAAGTAGTGTATGAAACTGCACATAACTAGGTATTATGTGGCAGTATCATAAACTACTATTACGTATTCTCACATAAAATAATATGCACTGTTTTTTACCTACCATAATTTTCAATTAAAAACTAATAAAAAAATGAATAGAGAATGTTCTAAGATTTCATGAAAAACTCTATTTTTCAGCTAGCTCTAATTTAATCATTGTAATTATTAATTGTCTGCTTGAAATACTTGATTAAAAGTGTGGCGATGGAAAAAGTATGTTTTTCTTTCTTGTCTGATACCATTTTAGTTCGATCGACGATCGACCTTCGATCGTAAAACCACCAATCTCGATAGCCAAATATGTCTAGGATTTAAACAAAGGTGAACTAGAGATTATTTACTAGCTACTTGAAACATTTTAATTATTTGATCTTTGTCCGCATAAGAGCATCAATGAATACTAACTAATAATACGGTTTATATTCGAAACAAAGTTTTTTTAAATAGGTATTCGTGGTTGTAATCCTTTCCCGTTTTTATGTAAAATAGGAAAGTTAATTTTAGATTCTCTTACCTAGATCAGTATGAGTTCGTTAAATAAAAGAATATAATTAATGAATAAAAGAATGGCGCTAGCCAATCTCGCTAGCGACTCGGTAGCATAATTGGTTAGTGCATGGGGCCGGAATCCTAAGGGTGCGGGTTCGAGTTCCGTCTGAGCTGCTACGGGTGAGTCGATTTTTTCATTTTTTTTTTCAATTATATTAATAATTTTAATTTATAAGAATGTCTTAATTAACTCAATTTTCGAAAATATAACAAGAACTACGACTACGGGTGAGTCGATTTTTTCATTTTTTTTTCAATTATATTAATAATTTTAATTTATAAGAATGTACTTAATTAACTCAATTTTCGAAAATATAACAAGAACCTTAGTTGAAAATCACAATGGTTTAACCTCTATAAGTATTAAAATGAAAACAAAACAAGAATGAGTAGTAAAAAACGATTGTTTTATAGTCTCATTTGGCTGATTTAAATTCAGTCTATCATCACTCCATCAATCAAACCAACGCGAAATAATTAATTCAAGACGACTCATTAAAATTCGACAATTAACATCGTAGTTTCGTACGTTTGATCTTGACACTACATATGCTCCGGTTTTATATATCAATGAACAGCTTTGTGGATGTTCGTACTGTCGGCTTCAAAAGTAATTGAACGGTTTAGTACCATTTCAAACTAAATTATTGTGATCATATAGTACACAACGTACTGAACAAACGCAATGGTTGCTATGACATGGTTCGAAAGCGTTCTTCTGAGGCCGTACATATAAACCGCGCAGGCGCCGCCCGTGGCATTGAAACCGTGGTACAGGGTCAAAGTTCTCCTTATGTGACCTCCATACTAATGCGCCCAGTATTCCTAGATATGCGCACGCGGTGGGAATATGAAGACACAATACTCCGTTAATGTCGTGCAGACGGAACTGTTTTGCTAACTTTTCTTTAAAAGAGATGTCCATAAATGTATGGAGACTGGGTCACGTCTATGTAATGCCAAAAAATTTGGTAAAGACACGATAAACAGTTTCTAATACTTACTTAAATAAATCAATTTCTCTACAATAGTTTTGTTTTTTTGTAGGAACAACAATGTAGTGTATTAAAAATGTAACTACAATACAAAACATCAATGTCGGAAGATGTAATTTCTATGATTTTCATGTTATTTGGCTGTCAGTATTACTTAGTTGGTCAGGTTTGACAATTCGATTTTTGCAAAACTCAACTTTATAGACAATAAAAAACCATAAACTTAAAAATTAAAAAAATTAAAAAACCCGCCTGCATAAAAAGACAAGTCGACTGAAAAGATGGAAACAAGATTAAATAAATATTAAAGGCAACATGTCATAATAACATGCAGTCGGAGGCATGCATAAAGAAAGTGACATAATGAATAATTGAATTATATGCCTCCGACTGCATGTTATTATGACATGTTGCCTTTAATATTTATTTAATCTTGTTTCCATCTTTTCAGTCGACTTGTCTTTTTATGCAGGCGGGTTTTTTAATTTTTTTTATTTATTTTTTTATTTATCTCTTTTTAGTTATTATATTTTACGGTCATGATATACCTTTTTGAAATCCTTTTAATAAGCCCTTTAATTTGACACCCATATTGCAGTATTCTAAAAAAAAAATTTTTTTTTCACTACGTATAATAGCACCGTACAGCCGCCATGTTGGTTTTTTTATAACGCCACCTTCTTAAGAACACTTTGGCTGAAAAGACCAATCTAACGATATCTTAATCATAGAAATCCGTTCAGCCGTTTGAGAGATATGAGGTAATAAAGAATATTACATACAAACATACATACTTACAAGATACGCGCGAAATACATAACCCGCAGTCGGGTAAAAACCGGTCAAGCAAGAGCGAGTCGAACTCGCGCACCGAGGGTTTCCGTACCATCATAATAAATACACTGCAGAGCTGTAGAATAATAAAATTATTATTGCAGTATGAGGTCAGCACCATCTCTTGGCCGATAGTGGAACTATTTTTTTTCTTAGGCCAGCGCCATCTCTTGACCGATAGTAGAACTAAATAATTTTTTCTTAGGTCAGGGCCATCTGTTGACTGGTAGAGGAACTAAATATTTTTTTGTTTGTTTTTTGAAATTCTAAAAAAGTGTGTTATATGTATTAAGACATCGTTTTATTTTTCCTGTAATCTTTTTACATAAACTCTGAAATAAGAGAAAAATCTGAAATAAATCTATGTAGTAGTAACTACATAGATTTATTTCAGATTTTTCTCTTTGCAAACTTCAAAGATAAGGGGGGAGGGAACGGTATTTTTTTAACATTTTTCATCATAAGTCGAAAACTAAGCCGCCTAAAAAAAAGAAAAAATGATTTAAAATGTGCAAACGGCGCTCTTTTATATGATACCCCACATTCCCTAGTCGCCCCACTTAAAACTTTTAAGGCCCCTTTTCAGTCCCTGTTGTATAAAAACTATTTATTTTTTTATTTCTTTCTTATTTGCAAAATAGTTGGACAAAGGTCATCTTTAACTATTCCAAATTTCAAGTTGATACCATTAGTAGTTCTCGAGATATCCAGCTATGACAGACAGACAGACAGACAGACGGACTTAGTCACACCATAAGGGTTCCTTTTACGTACTCATTTTGGTACGGAACCCTAATAAACTTAATATTGTTTATGTAAAAAACAAAAAGTAACGATGCATTTTATAAAATTAAGTAATTGCATTTTTCTTAGAATCTACTAATTCTGAAAAATTTAATAACTTTTCTCTATCTTTTGAGATGGTGTACGTACATAAACGTGGCACAGTTCGGGACATGTCCTTTTAAAAACAAAATATCTAAAGCTCAGATACCGCTCAAATTTGAAAATGCCTTAATTCTGCAGTAAGTGTGAGTGATAATTTCATTTCTGTCAAATCAGGTGAGAAAATTGAGAAAAACTTTCTACCTATTCATTGGTGAAAAGTAAAACCACTTGTCATTTTGTCATGTTGCTAGATTTGATTATTCGTCTCAGTAGAAAAGTTCTGTGGTCAAAAAATCACAATCTAACTAAACGATGTCGGTGAATCATTAATATCAAAAAGTTTTTCTGCTTCGTACGTCCGGATCACTAAAAACGTAGAGTCACATCGCAGCATTTCAATGCAATACAGACGCATGCCAGTAATCACTAAGGATAAATTATTTTATTTTCATCTTATTTATTGCTTTGCTTGTGATAATGTTATTGCAAAAGTAGTTCATCGCGTATTTCTTTTGTATCTTGTGCAAATATTTTCTTTGACAAGAAGTTTTATAAATAAAAGTTCATGATCTCATTCGATTATTGCGAAAACTTTTAATCAATTATTTGCAAGTAAAAGGCCTATCTATGTATTATCAAAGAATAGAATAGAATTAGAATTATCAATAGTAAACGGATCCTGTTTTTATTAAGTTTTTAACGGGGACTTCTAATAAAATCGCGCTAGTAACATCCGTTAAAAGTGTTTTATTTCAAACATTTATCGGTTACAAAATAAATTGAAAGTAAAGTAAGTATAATTTACGACCTCCGTGGTTCTTCTACATCAGCTTTCACGGTATCGCCATCTCTGAGGTCCCGGGTTCGATCCCTGACTAGTTCAATTTAGAAAACTAACTTTTCTATATTCACTAAGTGTTTTTGCTATTGGTCTGTAGTTCATTCGGTGAGAATTATAAAAGGGTAATATTTTTATGGAAACTGTCAGTTGGTAAAATTGTTTAAAAAACAAAAAAACCGACTTCAAAAAACCTGCCTCTAAAATAAGCAAGAAATAATATACAATTCATTAGATACGCATTATCATTGTTATATTAAAACACGTTTTTTCGTCAGGCAGGTTTTTTGAAGTCGGTTTTTTTTGTTTTTTTAAACAATTTTTTTTATTTTTAGTGTAAGTACCTTCTGTATTAGGTAGTGTAGGTATATTATTTAGGTAGAAACATCGGCTCAGCCAAACGTGAGATAATCGCGGAGAAACATACATACATACAAACTGAATACCTCCTTATTTTGAAGTCGGTTAAAAAGACTACACAAAGGTATCCCATCCCCAACAAAAAAAATCATCTAATTCGGTTCATAAATAACAAAATTGTCAAGTTAGTTGATTTAATATCATAGTATTTTCAGGATTACTTGTAAACTACTGAACCGATTTGAAAAAAAAATAAATGGGACCATCTCGCAAGAAAACTCAATCGAACAAAAAATGGTTTCAGGACTCATCTGCCATTGTTTCTGATTTTCATAGCATAAGTGCGTTAGCTACGTTTACTTTGGAAATAGAGAGATGTAATGTCATTTTTTTTAAAGCCAATAGGAAAGATTAAAAAAATAATTTATCCGTCCATGGATTTTCTAAGTACTTGTTGTATGGTCTGTGATTTTCTAATAAGAATACCGATAAATGCAATCTTCTCAGATTGGCAACAACTAACAAACAAATTGGTACTTTCGATTATATATTAAGTAATAATATTTTATTTTTCATAACACTACAAAGTAGGTATGTGCTTGTAATTTGAGAATTACTAATAAAACGCATATATCTGATGCACTCTGTTTATTATTCGCTTATAAAGGTCACAGGCCAAGTCACTAATGGCACGATTGAATTGATTAGTACAGAATTTAATTGTATATCTTGCTTATTACAAACGCAATGTACAAAATTTATCGCTTCGATTAGTTTTGCTTAGTAATAAAGCTGATCATTGGGTTAAATGTGAAGGGAACACTATTGATATAGTAATACAAAATCGGCTCGTAAACAACTCCATTTGGCGCCACTAAAACGCAAATATAAACTTTGTTGCTGGTAGAGTGGTAGGTATATTAGAAATATAAACTTTATTAAATTTTAGATTCAATCATTCAAAATGCTACGAGTTCTCTATTATTAGCACACTATAAAAAATCGAACCCGTAGACTCTTAGACGGGACTCGCACCCGCACCCTTGGGAATCTGGCTCAATGCAAGCGACTCGGTAACAGGCTTCCTAAGTTCGAATTAAGTGTGAAGAGGCAACGGTAGAGTCGATTTTTCTAGTAAGATATTTATTTTATTTTTTATTTAATATTATTATCATAATTAAAAAAAAATTGTGAATCAAAGTTTATTACCCAAACTAAACTATGTAGAGGTACTTTATTGAGCGTCACCTTTTCGAAGAATCTTTCAATAAGTTAATTAATTAAAGATGAAATAAATAAAATAAATTTAATTAAACTAATAATGGAGGGGTATGTTTATAATTATTGAAATCGAAGATGTTACAAGAGTAACAATATGTAAAATAACTCGTTATTTTTATTTGAAGTTTTATTTATCTTAGAAATCTAATCCGAGTAAGTATTTTGGAAAAAAATATGAACTTAATTAAAATTAACACCATGTTACTCATAAAAAACGTTATAAATAACCTTCAAATGCATTTACGTCTATTCTATACGATATAAAAGCCTTAAGGATTACCGACGGCCCCGTCTATTATGTCACATAGAGTAATCCTATTATAGTCGTTATCTACAGAAATCTGATCGTACGACAGTTCAGAACGAATTATGTATTTGTAACGCTGAGTTGTAGCCGGGACGATAGCTGAGCGGCATTATCAAAAACGGTCCCGAGCATGACTAATATTGGCGTATAATAACTCCCATCATGCTATATAGGAATGTAAATAAGAAAGTAAGTATAGACGCGAGAAAATTGTTGTAACACTCAATAGAACAAAGTATAAGTATGGAAATGCTAAATATTATAAACCAAATAAGTGAAATACCTAGCTGTGATATAATATAATATATATTAAATCATCAGGCAATTTGATTATAAAGAGTTCAATCAAACTTTATAGTTTTGATTATCGTTTTTTTACGAAAAAAAAGTAGTTCGACTCAACTTTCCAAAATAGCTATAGTTACTCGTGTTTATGGTATCAGTCAGCGAACCAATCGCATCCAACCAGTACTCTGTAGTCTTTGTTATGGATAAATCGTTCAACGCGAATGCTTCATCTGTACGCGTTCCACTCATCGCCTTTTCGTACTAGCCGATATCCAATAAACATACATGTCGTCAACTTTATTTCTCTCTCGAGTGATCTAAATTCAAAGTATCACAATGACAAATTACAAAAATGTAACAGCCCTAGCCAGTAGATATTATTTATTTGATGAAATACAAGCTGTTAAAGATTTTAATTTAAAACACCTAAGGAGCCCAATCGCGGTAATTCGGAACGATAAAACCAAAATTGTTACGTTGTCATTTAGGTTATTATTACCTAAAAATCTTTGGATTAGCTTCATAATTTTCACTTAAATTGTCCCAGATTGTAATCCTAGACTCCTTAGGCAGAGTATTCAACAATTTTAACAAAACTAAACCGAGTATTTTTCTGTAAACGAATTTCAAACTTCAAACTTTTATTTGCAGACTGTGTTACATAGTTCTTAAAACTGAAACGGTAACGATTTAGCTTTGGTTTTATCGTTGAAAATTAGCGCGATTAGGCCCAAAGGTCTCTTACGCAAGTTTCGATGCGACCTAATTCGCATTTAAAAACGGATCGTGGGTGACTCACAGGTTTCCTGATCGGAAGGTGCACTTAGCGGAATGGACTGGGCATAAGATGTTTATTGACTCAGTCAATACGTGTGCAAGTATATCCGTTCGTAATGAATACGAAGGAATGTCGTGCGCTAACTCGCGCAGATGAATTCCGCATGCGATGCGTAAACAAATGTAAATTTTAAAATTCTTAAGTTGAGTCCGCGACGCCTCGGTCCTATCGCTACTGTTCAAGATACGGCAAAAACGAAATTTGCATGCGTTTGATCATAAAATTACATATGAACGAGAGAGTGGCGCCACATTTCTATGAACAATGAAATGGCATGGAATCGGCGCCGAACCCACGATCATAAGCGGCGCACGCGCCACCCATAAAACCGCGCGTATTAAGGCGCCCGTCCAATGATAATGCTATGCAAAGGAAGTTGAGACAGATAACTTATGAAGCTTCACGTACTGATTTATGTTTGAACAACTTATGAATATAGCTGATCGGTAGTTTACAAGTGTACACTTTATTATGAGAAAAGTCTAGAGTAATAGTCCTTGTGTTAAACTTCACTATTTATTTATAGACAATGGAAACAACAAAAGTTAATAGCTTGTAAGCGATATGATCTTAAAAGGCTTTTTGCAGTAGTGAATCAGTAAAATTTAACGAAAGATTAGCTCTAAATAACAACAACTTATTCAGAAAAAAAAATAAAAACAAAAACAGCTTCAATATTAAATTGATATGCGTATAACTAATTAACTAATGATTTGAACATTATTTCTTGCTTTTCAGAGCTATTTAATTTTAAATCTGTTTTTGTTTTTATTTTCAGGTTTTTGAAGAAGGTTTTTTTAAACTTTTTTTGTGATATTTAATTAATCACTATGTTTGTTTTTAAGGCGAGGCCAGTTCAGGAAATTTACTCTTTCACTATGTCTTTAGAATAAGGTTGAATATTGCATAACTTTAATTGACGATTCGCCAGAAATTTGACGAATTTTAGTACATTTTTATTGATTTCTGAAATACTGGATCATTTATTAAAAATGTACTCGGTTATTGTGTTAGATCGATAAAAAAGCTATCCTTTTTGCATAAAAAATCATATCACTGTCGTTGATAATTACAAAATTTGACGATTTGAAATTTATTTTTATAAGTTTTTATGGTGTTATTCAGGATTTTTTTACAGAGTTACCATGTCATTTTTCAATATTCTGTTCGGTTAATTTGCTTCTTTGTTTCTTTTTCAGTCTACAGTAATTTTTGTGAAGTAGAATTTTACATCAGTTCTTCACATTGGATGTTCAAAAATGAGACTTTTAATCAGATCGTGAACTGGCCTCGCCTTAAAGGAGTTCCGTTGTGCCATCGTAGTCCAATCCGAATCTAGTTCAGAACGTCGTCCCAGACCATAGCTCGGTTTGTTTTGGATTGTCATGTTTACAGAACATAGAAGAAGTTTTGGACTAGACTTGTAAATTTTTGAAGTCGGTTAAAAGAGAAGAAAGTTAACCTTACTTTTTATTTCTTAACAGCTCATAACAGCTCATTGGACAGTCACCTTTATTCGTTCGCTTACGCCTCGGCCGATTGTGTCACGTCCTTGCTTAATGACCCTGTCTCTCTTTCTTTTATCCCCACCCCAGCGTCATTCCGCGTCATTAAATAATCTGCTCGTGTTTTATATTGATTGATGCTCGTTAAAACGTCATCATGTATCAAGATTCCGTGACTTTTGCAAACTTCTATTCTAAACACGTTGTTGCATTCAAAGTCTGGTCAGATTATCTTATCATTAGTATTTAATGGTTTAAAGTGTTTCATTAATGATTTACGACAAACTTCGAAATCACACTGAATAGCTCGGTTTTGACGTCTGGTTATCACGAAAACAGTAGCGTCTGGCAGAGTAGTGATGAATTGAGACGTTTCTTTGCACTTTACATTAAAGGGTTACATTATAATCTAACTTCGAATAGAATTCGAAATAAAGCTTTAAGGTATTCAGTTAATGCAACTAAATAATACCTCAAATGTCAAGTATTTGCATTAGAACGAATCCAACATAAAATATTTCTAGGAAATGGCAACGGGTAATGTGTACTTTCAAATTCTCAATCCTATTGTTACAGTATGGTATGTGATTGCGAAATCAAAGCCTAGATCACGTTGAAATGTTAATGGATATTGTAAAACTATAATGTGTAAATACTTAATAAACCAGAATAGCGGTTCTCCTTTGGGGCCTCCACTTCGAGTATTACCTGCTGCGCATTTATACTCAATATCAAAGCTACCGAATTTTAATAGCAGCTATTTAAGCTATTTATTTACTTAAAGATTTTAGGAAAATGAATACTTAAATGATCATTTGAAACATTTCTTCTTCAAACTTAGTTTAATAGGTAGATACGTCATTTTAGCTTACAAATATTATCAGTAATATTATCTGCATCTTTAATTAACTAAAATCTTTCATTGATTACCTGGTAGGTACTTAGCGATAATTATATTTCTTTGAAATGGAACATAACCAGATATCAAAAATTTACAAGAAACAACAGATATCAATAACACGATGTCATATTATGTATCTAAATTAGTTTCATTGTTATCCGTTTTCAATCATTAAAACCACAGATTTTCAAGAATCTTAAAAAAAGTAGTAAGCCTATCAAAAATTGAAAAGAGGTATTCGAATGAAATAGAAAGTGATTCGCACCGCCAAATGGATAAAGGATAAAAAACCAGATGTGATGGACAAAAGAATGACCTACGATTGACCCCATCATATGAAGTCGTTTATGGCAGGGCTACTCAAAGTGTAGTTCGCGTATAGGGGTTGATAGCGTCATGGCGGCAGATTGACAGGCAATTTATTATTCAGTAGGTACCTACTACTCAACTGCATTACAAATATCTTATTGATTAGGCAGTATTATATTTCTTGAAGGAACCACGGGTAAAAAAATACTCGTAATCGCTTCCAGGGACAAAGGGACAGGGACCACGGGCGAAGGTATTGTTTCAGAGTTATTTTCATTTCATAGAAACTACTTGCATAATTTTATTATGAGCCAACTTGGCTTGGGTATTCAGTTAAGAAAGAGACTCACAGTCGTTTGATCCATTAAAAACCTTAATTTAATAAGGCATCTCCAGGGCAAGCTCCCCTCTGTTTTGCCCTCTTCTTGAGAGCCCGTAGCGATTTTGCCGCTGACTGCAGCTCTCTCGCTCGCACATTTTATGTTTTTTCAAGATTTCTTAAAACATAGTGCGTAATTGAAAAATATGTCTCGGCCACTTTTCGCAATATAATATTACAAACACTTTAAAATATATTTCAGTTTTTGTTGCTAAAGTACAAAAAGTTGTCGTTTCTAACAGTTATTGGAACTGGCAAATACGATAACTTTTTGTACTTCAGCAACTCGAAACTGAAATATATGTTGAAATGTCCGTAATCTTATATTGCGAAAAGTGGCCGAGACACATTTTACACTCAGATTTAAGAAATATTGAGAAAATATGAAATGTGCGAGCAAGAGAGCGGCAGTCAGCGGCAAAATCACTACGGCCTCTTAACCTAAGGGTTTTGAATGTGGCTAAGTGTAGAGCTATTCAAAAAGGGGTTCGCGAAGCCAAAAGTTTGAGTAGCCCTGGTCTATGGGACACCAAATTTGCGTAGAGCTCTAAGCGTCGGCGGGCGGCGCCAGACCACTTTCCCAACAGCCTTCGCGTCTCGACTATGACCTTTTGCGCACGTGTTGTGGCTAGCACTACAGCCCATAGCAGGCAGCTTCCTTACGCAGATACCGAGTTTCGCACACAGACTCAAAAGTAGTTACGTAAATGTACCTATCAATAATTGACTTGGGCGTGTGTGAAACTACACTAGGTACCGCCAATACTTTTAGTTATATTCTTTGGCGATGTTGTCATAAATAAGTAAATAAAAAAATTAAAACAAGAGACCACTTTTGTTTGTAGTCAGCAGAAGTGACACTGAAACAAGAATGAAATGAACGAAAATGAAAATATTTTTCATGAGAAACTGCATACCTACCTACCTAATTGTCGTAAGTATTCCTGAAATTACCAAAGGCAACGTTTAGAATAACTTCACTAATTTGGTATATATAAACAATACTATATAATATTATGAAGATACTAGAATTTCTCGGAATTCCCACGGGAAAGAAACATGAGTAACTGCGAAGTTGCAATTATATGAATAAAAGCTATCATTAACATCTCATAGTTTAATTTTACAATCAAAATTTTGTCTTTATATTTTTTTTATTTCGTTAGGAAACTTACAGCAGCTATCGTTTAGTAAAGCTATAAAACTCGCAATTAAAGTAGCTGTGTAGGCAATGTACTCCTAATTTAATCAGCCTTTAACGGTATGAATATAAATATCTAAAGACTTGCAATAAGCAACAAAATCACGAAAAGAATATAAAGGCTCAGAAGTGTTTCACTTACCCCTGACAAGGGGGAAGTGAAACAGTGGCCAAAATAGCTTTAAATATTGTGTCCATTTAATTAAAAACAGGACAAAAGGATCATGTTAAACCGTTAATATCCAAAATGCATCAAATTCTCATAAAATAGGGTCCAGTTTCAAAGATTTATCAAAAAAACGTAATTTTCATTTTATAACATAACTTAATTTTCTTTTTGGTTTACTAGCTAGTTTAATTATCGCAGCGATATCTGTGTTGTATTGAGGGCAGTAATTCGTCATTCCTGATTTATCGACACATCGCTATGAGAATAAACTACGATAGTTTCTTAGATGTGGTTGGGTGTTTCACTTATCCCACATGACTATACTAGAAAAAATACGACTCGCACCAGATCAATACTCAGACGGGAATCGAACCCGCGACCTTTGGATATCCGGTCCAATGCTCAGACCGCTGAGCTACCGAGTCACTAGTGACATCGTCGAATTTCTTCTAGTATATCCTACTCTTACGCTGCAAGCCAGCGTTATTTCACCAATGTGAGGAATTACCTCGACCACAGAATATATAATAGTACTAACGTACATCGACATTCAATTGAAATATTTTTCCAGATATTTGGCAATCGATTAAGATGAAATAGCTAAATAATTTTAAATGAATATATAATTTATATATGTGAATGCAAAAATCTCAAATTTAAAAATATTTTTGATAATTATTTACAATTAAAATGAAGTTTATAAGGAAACATAAGGGGAGGGAAACTAAACTAAATAGTTTTTGAGTTCTACTAAGAAATCTTGTGTTAATTTAGTTAAACCCAAATTAAGTTAACAGGGATGTTGACTAATGAATAAAATAACGAAATACTAATAAAAATCGTAAACATATTAAACTTTTAGAGTAGCTTGTATACCTCTTGGTTTTATATATTGCATATTATTTGTTTTATGACCCTTCAAAGTTGGGTGGACAAGTCCATTTAAAAAGTATAAAATTTATTAAAATAAATAATACCTTTAATTAGTCCGTAAAATGTATAGCAAATTTGTCTAAGAAACTATTTTGATAAACACAATATTTAATATAGCTGCCGAACAAATTTCCTACGCGTTGCATACAAACTAGCACGGCGTGACGTCATAACGTGCAAGCCATTAGTATGGAGCGTTTTTGATCGAGTCCATTTGTGTGCATTTCACACTGTGATATCTCCGGCAGTTTTCATGCTAGCGAATTAATTCTTTTACCAATATTTCTTTTTTTGAGAGATAATTTATGTAACATAAAATAAAAAAAATAGTCAACATCCCTATTGTGCAAAAAGGTATATCGTTTTTCAACTATTCGATCAAGCCCTTTACACACTTACTATTTTATGCCTCAATCCTCAATGCTTGCAACTTCACACAAATCAACGATAGCGTCAATAAAGCATCTTACAAGTTCATTATGTTACGTCCAATTATCACAAACAACGTAATTTATTTTTTACTACAACAATTAAATCACCGAGATAGCAAACGGAGATCTAAATATACACCGTTAGATTTATTTTAAGCGGGAGATACCGTCTATATCAAAATATAATTTACTCGAACTGATAACGATAAAGGATCGTTGACCCGAATAGCACCCGAGAATAATAATTATCATCTTACACGAAGGTTTTGGTACAACAAATAGATAACTATTTTTTTTTTAAGAATACTTGTTGTTATTTTCTACTGTCGCTTTGAAAGAAAGAAAGAAAAAATGCTTTGGTAATTTAAACGATTTAACTGAAGATTAAAACATACATAAAAATAAAATACCGTCGACTTGAGAACCTCCTCCTTTTTTGAAGTTGGTTAAAAACAGAAAATCAAATGTTGACAAACAAGCCGCTTTTAGCAATAGGTAGTTGGAAACATAATAAAACATCCTTACCTTACAACCTACGAAACTTCATACATTTTAGATTCATTTCTCACTGAGAAAAAAATGTTAATTAAATATAATTAAAGTGATCTACTCTCATCTAGATTGACCACGTGGTGAGGTACTTAATTTTTCAAACATACAACATTTCATAGATTTCATACATGACTTTTGAAATACTACGGATGACGCCACGCCACACGGTATGTAATGTAGTCATGGAATTTGGTGTGTTTCATTCCTTTATCATGCTAATGTAATTTAATCCGTATTCTAATACAATGTAAGATCTCTCAGTGGCTCATAATTAAGCATTATGGAAAGGTATACCTACATTAGCAATTAACATTTTCTTTAAGATTTTGCAACAGAGTTGTTAGCTATTTCCATAATCAACCAATAACTCGATCATATTGTACGATGATTTGCTAATTACTGGCATTGCAATTAGGTTGTTAAGGTTCCAAGACACGACTCTTGTCTCATAATAACATTCGAAGGGCCACGAGCGACTTTTCCGCCAACCACTGTGGCATTGTCTGTTACAAAGACTGAAAAGTCGCTCCATACAATGACTTTGGAATCTGTCAACTCGAAAAAATATCAAAAGCTTGTAAAATTTACAATTATAATGGATGTAGAAAATTGCGGCATACATAAGAATAAAAAAGTATATATTTCCGTTAATTGTTTCACAGAATATTTTTCAATTGATGATAGCACCAAAATTTATCTATGTTACTTTTCGAATCGAGTGTCAAATCTCAAACAAAAACTAATCAACTCCTAATTTTGTTTAAACTATCTAAAGGCAGTGGCTAGTCTACCTCGCCGCTCCCCGTGCAGCCGCATTCTGTGTAAGGGAGCCTTTACGTAACTAGGTATTTAATTATTGCAGCATATGATTATGCTATTAGTTGTATACCCATATTATAACATGTTATTAAATAAGATAAATACCTTTAACTAGCTTCACAGTAATTTATTCGCCGATAATGTTGATTGAATTTAGCCAGGCTAAATAAGATATTGACCATAATGGGCTATTTGAAATGGTATATCTTGACCGTAGTTATTGGATACAATTGCCTTGCCATTAATAATACAATTCATCCAGTAAAATAAAGATATTATAGCGTGTTTAATGGTTTTCATGAAACGTTACTAAAGAGACATTGACGCTTAAAAAGCGTAAGGACGTGTTAATTTGATAAAAAGAAATACCTAATATATCTTTCAAAGGCGTTGATCTAATTGTATAATCAGATGATAAAATAATTGATTTTTGCGATAGCTACGCATTTTAATCGACCGATGGCAAATACCTCACCTTTACCTATAGAAAACTGCATTAAAAAATTCACAGATTTTACAGTCCCCGCAAGAATCGGAGCATTGAAAAGGAACCCAAAAATTTACGAAAAACCAAAATTAAATCAAATGCAAAATCCTTTTATATTTTTAAAGTTATCTGAATAGTACCTATTTATTATAACGATTATAATTATTTTTACGATTATTATTATAATTTTATAAAAGCGCCCACTGACTGCCTCGACGCGGCCGAAATATTATTAACCGATTTTCAAAATTCCAACGAATGCACTTCTCGTCTGCTTCTGCATCTTTTAACACTATACCATGACGATCGGTCAATAATCATAGAAGCTACATCACTTTTGATGTACGGGAACACCCGTTTTTCTACAATTCCAAATCTAAAGGGACCATCTACAGGTCACAATTATTAACCGATATTAAAAAAAAATCGCCATTTTGTAGCCAAACTAATACCCTAAAAAAACCGACTTCAAAAAACCTACCTCTAAAAAGCAAAAAATAATATTCGTAATAATAAAAATACGTCTATTGAAGTCGGGTGGGGCTGGAGTACAAATTCCTTTTTTTTTATGCTAAAAGCCCCACCCGACTTCAATAGACGTATTTTTATTATTACGAATATTATTTCTTGCTTTTTAGAGGTAGGTTTTTTGAAGACGGTTTTTTGTTTTTTTTAAACAATTTTTTATTTTTAGTGTAGGTACCTTGTAGGTAAGGTATATTATATATGTAGAAAAAGCGGCTCAGACAAACGTAAGGTAATCGCGGAGAAACATACTTAAATACGGGTCAAACTGAGAACCTCCTTTTTAAGTCGGTTAAAAAACTACACTTAAGATATCCCTCTTCCAACAAAAAAAATATTATCTTATTCGGTTCATAAATAAAGAAGTAATACGACCAATCATCAAGGTAATTCACACAAAATCATACTATTTTCGTGCTTTTTTCAAAATTACTTGAAAAGTACTTAACCGATTTCCAAATTTTAAAAAAATGGGACCAACTTGGGAGTGTACCTAATGTAATAACGTTTGAATCATTTCAATCGGTCTAGCCGTCTTCGAGTAATCGGTGGTCATACACAAACAATAATAAAAAAAAAATATACAGACGAACATAGAACCTCCTCCTTTTTTGGAAGTCGGTTAACTAATACCCTAGGACCCATTTTTTCTTAAATAGTTTTTTTTACAATTTAGTAAACAAACACCCCTCAAAAAACCCGAATTTACCCGAACTTTGCAAAATTCCAAAAAAAAGTTACCAGTAGATTTTCAAAATTCAAACGTTCACACGTGTCATGACGTGTCTCGATAAATTCCTCAACTTTTGGTACTATTCCTATCTTGATCCTCCCAAAATACTCGGAGATATGGCCAAAAATACGTCTCAGTCGATTTGCATCTGATAACCATTTTCAATGGTTTAAACGGTATTAGTACGATGGCGGACTTGGGTCACTGTTATATCTAAGTTTCAGTGTTGCAAATATTCATAATTATCAAGCAACTAGTACGCATCTTTTGAAAAATCATAAAAAGCCTAAACCATCGTGATTGACATTCGTCCGTTTAGTTGTGATACAGTCGCTTTTTATCAGACGCTACTGTTAGTATCAAAATAAATAATGATGTCTTCATTCATGTGAAAGTGATGACACGACTACAAAATGTCACCTGACCGATGTAAACAGTGTTTAACCTCAAGCACGCTGGTGTATCGCATAGCGTCGATATGAAAATGCAACCATGCGTAATTCCAACTGCGCCGATAGATAACCAGATCACGCATTGTTTAAAGCAAAAACAAACGCCATCTAGGGCTGCTATCGCCAAGTCCTAACGCTAAAAGATTAATACATTCCTAATAAGTCGATGTATCGTATGAATGTCATGGGTGTACACTACAACTCTATATCAAGTAAGAGGTGGCAATAACTTCTAACGCTCTTTATCAAGATTGATCTTAAAGTTATAAAGGTTTCGAAAATGTTAGCGCCAATACTAGCTTTCCACTATATTTTCACTCTTCAATTTGGAGAAATTAAGTTAAGCTACTCATTCCATTATGAAAACATAATAGGTACTAAAGGTTAATAAAACTATAGGCTTTGTACTTATATAAGAACTACGAAACCCTTCCGTAACCCCCTCACTGTGTTGACATTATATTTTGCTCTCATAAGAAGCGTCTTGGAGTATAATAATTCCGTAATATGGTCACCTCAACATAGTACCCACATCGATAGGATGAGATGGATAGGATAGAGGCTGTTCAAAGACGTTTTTTACGTTATTTGAGCTCAAAGCTTGGCATGAGGCGTAAGTTGCCTTCATATGACGCTAGACTCGAATTTTTCGGTCTCAGTACACTACAGTCGAGACGTTCCGTCCAGGATTTATCAGTACTTTATAAAATTGTTAACTCTCAGTGGGATGTTGCGAATTTGTTGAGCCGTCTATCATTTAAAACAAGTGGAAGCAAAAGAAAATTTAAGCTGTTTTCTGTACCCAGCTGCAACAACAATGTTACACATCTGATACTTTGTTTCGTATGTGTAAGGCATATAATGATAATGTGAAATACGTAGATATTTTCTCCCAAAGCTTGTATACTTTTAAAAAGATTATTGGAAACTGTTTTGATTTGTAACCCCTTTAATGTTTGTCAGCCTCGGAAAGACCAACTTTGGTTGGTTGTGTCGGCGTTATTTGTCTATTTGTATAATTTGCTTTTTAATTTGGTTTATCTTTCTGTTAAGTTTAAAAGTGTTCATTTGTTCATTTTTTTGTTAAATTTAAGTTTAAGTATTTAAAATTTAAGTATATTTAAAAGAGGGTATCTGTAAATTGTAAATTATACTTTTGCGAATGCTGTGCGCAGTATTTTTAGAAATACAGTTTAACACTACCTATATTTAGCTTTAAGTAACTACAAATAATGTTTTGGATTGTATTTTGTTTCTGTGCCTTATAAATAAATAAAAAAAAAAAAACAATTAATATAACCTCATTTAACTTTTGTCAAAAGAAAATTTGTTTCAAAATGGGATTTCATCAGTTATTTTATTTTTAAGGCCGAGTGAGACCGTGACAACAGTGAGGCATTTACGAACTGTTTAACATCAATTACCAATTCTTTATCACCTTGATCATTGTATAGTAAGGATATACGTTTATACTATTTATGCTAGCTCAATTTTCTTTACAAATTAACTATGTTTTTTTAAATATTTATCAATCTTAGATCAAAAAATATCAAGAATCTCTTCTTTTTGCCACTAGCATTTTGTTTTGTTACTTAAAATGCTACTATATAACTTCCCGAAAGAGCTATTTGTTTCCATAAAATATCTTCCGATTTGCCTTTTATGTGTTATCCAAGTTCAAAGCTATCATTCTGCCAAAAGTCAGAAAAATGGGTCCTGCGATTTTACACGATACTAAATGTCCTGCGATTTTGCCAAGAAAAAATAGCAGTATCGCAAAGTGATATATTAAGTAACTGTATTTTAGTTTTAATAAAATCTTGAAAATAAAATAAAACCACTTTTATACCATTGATAACAATTTAGCCTGTTCAGTATCCTTAAGTATTATCTTTTTATTACAGTTACGTAGAAGATGTGCGGGCTGGAATTACTACATTACTTAGCTGTATGTCATAGTTACCATTTATCAAACGAGTATATACGATTATAATGGCTTTAATTTTAAACTGTATCCAGGAATTCCACATCATAGCAGCCCTAAGGCCCCTCGACCGCGTTAACATTTGTTCACATTAACCCGTATATTTGTGGCGCCGGCGCACGTTTCCATTACCTACACACTTTCGTTTATAACACGCATTTACGTTCCAGCAGATAAATATTTCTTAAAATGTTACGCGCTTACGCTATCAACTCGGTGACTAGGAATTTATAACGCAAGTAGCTAATTGAAAATTATTGACACTAGATCATTTGATTTTGATTCATCAAACTATATATTCCGATATAATTTTGTGCTTAGAGCAACTTGAGATCAATTAACTTAATCTATACTGAAAAGATGCAATTTAAGAATATTAAGGCTTCATCGAACGAAATTATCGCAAAGTATATTATGTAATACGTTTTAATCATAATATAATTTAATATACATTCATTTCACAAATCATTCAAGTAGATGCCAAGGCAATTTTTTGAAAATTTTGAACTGCAACCTTCCAATAAAAAAAAAATGTTTATAATCAAATCACAAAGATAGTTGGGAACAAAAGTTCTCTAGTAGTCACAATGTTAAATGTTAGTTAGACACGTAAACAACTTTAAATTTTCTCAGCAAAAATGACAGACATGAAGAAGTATCTTAAATTACTTGCCAAGTTTATGATAATTAGTGATCATGAGTCGCGTGCGTTATCACTTCTACCGATTCTAATTCGCATGCTGATTTGAACCTTACGCTAATGGTAATAACGGCGGCGGCTAGTTTGCGCAAGCGCAGGCCGCGTCCTCGGCCGGCGCCAGCGGCTGGCGTCGCGACGCCGCCGCACTTGTTTGCACATCACGTATGTTCTCTATTTACGCAAAAAGGTTTCGCGATATTTGAACAAACAACACTAAATTAAGAAAATGTTTAGACGCGTCACTGGCATTGTAAATGATTGCTCACATACTTGGGATCCGCGCCCGCGCGGCCCACAACTTCCCCGCGAACATGCCTCCACGCACGTACATAAATAATTGTATCATTGGTTTAATGAATTGTTTCCAATATCGTGTGTCATTGACGTTGATTAATGCCAAACAAACGATTTAGAGTAATGGCACCCACATGAGTGGTTGGCGTTTTCTCACAATTAAGTTAACGATACTGTGAAGTAGTCAAGGAAAACGGAATGTCCAGCACATCACGAGACACTAAAGTATCAATAGTAGTACGTTTCTTCCTTGGCCCGGAGGACCAGCGTCGAGGAGTCATAATGGCTTCCCGATAGATGCATGGATGCCTTTTTACGGCCACTTTATTATTTAATTTAAGTTATACTGCTACCAGCGGCGGGACACATAGCGAGAAGAACCGATGGCCGTTGGGGCGGAAAGGTTCTGGAATGGCGACCGCGCACCGGACGACGCTCCGTGGGTAGGCCCCCGACAAGATGGACCGACGATCTGTTGAAGGTCGCGGGAAGCCGCTGGATGCGGGCAGCGCAGGACCGATCGTCGTGGAGATCCTTAGGGGAGGCCTATACCCAGCAGTGGGTGTCGTGCGGCTGATAAGATGATGATGATACTGCTACCACGCTGTCTATAATATTAATCTAGATATAGCAAATACATTAATGAGTCTAAATGGTTCCTAAATAAATATTTTTTCTTTCATTCCTCCTTCAAATATGGATGGTAAATAAGATACATTATAGTCGAGTCGATGTTGTAATTTTCTATGGAACAGCTGATTTTTTTTCGCAATTTCGTAGTTGGCCCCATAGTAAAAGTTGTTCAATCACGTGGTCTGAAATCCCCTTTTCATTTTTAGATATACTTAAAAAATAACGGTGTATAGATACTTGTCGGATAATTTGGCATTTTGAAATCAATTGAAAAATTTAAATTAAAGTGATAAATTGTTACAGAAACAGGGTTTCTGTTTTACCTAAGGGTTTACCTAAGGTATTTCTTAAGTTATATACATAACCAATTCTATTCACGGCGATTACATGCACTCTGTCAGATAAGTCAGTCAATACACAATCTACTGATATCGCTGTCACCTTAACACGACTCTACATACCATTTGTTTAAACTTGTGGCTACTTAAACTCAATAAACAGAATTATTAGATTATTTTATCAAATCTGTAGGAATATAAAGTATTAGCAATACGACTTTATGCTGCGACCCAATGTTTTCACCACATTGGGCAATGTGGTGTAAAATAAAATAAAAAAACATATTTACTTTCCGAAATAAATAATTTTGTATTTTTTGTGTTTTTACTATTTTTATATGGGGAAATATTTGTTTTTATTTTTTACATTTTTTTTAAACGAAGGAAGGAATCGAATATTTTTTGAAAACGTCAATAACCTTTCGTAATTGAAGATATTTTAATTTAAGTACCTAACTCAACTTAGAAATTAATAACGCACTGAAATTTTCCAGAAAACATTTAAAGGTAGTTATAGGAAAAATGTATAAACTAAATGACTATATAGAAAATTTCACCTTCGATGAACACAAAGTACCACAAAGTACAAACTCATTTATCTGTTTAACTTCACAATATAAATATTCTCAATTATAATAATGTCAAGGAAAATGTTACTAACGAGCCGTTTGTGAGGAAAACTATCAAGTAAGTATACAATTAATTTACTGCAAGTAAAACACATCGCCTCTGCAAATCTTTTATTTAACAAGAATATTTTAGTAAAGTTAGTTAGTTTTAGTTAGTTTATTTTAACCAGAAACCAAACTACCACCATATTAAATGAGTGCATAAAATCCACGCAATCATTGTTACAACACACAGCAATAATTGCAAAAAAAATAATTTTTGAATTAGCTAAAAAATACAAATACAATTGAATTTGCGTTATCCTACACAAAAAAAAATCACAGATTTTGCGGTCCCCGCAAGAATCGGAGCATTCAAAAATCAAAAAAAATCAAAAAATCATTTATTCAGTCTAGGCTGTTACAAGCACTTGTGAATGTCAAAGAAGCTACGCCATCGGTTCGCAAACCCTGAGCGGGAGACCTTGTAACGAGAAGAACCGGCAAGAAACTCGTCAAGGGCTGCTTTTTTCTCCCTGTGTATTTCATACAGAGTCGTCAACATTGAAAAATGAGCTCCACATTTAAAGTGAGGTCATTTTCCATCACAATAATTAACAAAAGTTTGCACACAATGGGTAGGTAGGTTGAAATTAAATACCTACTACATATCGGATAGGTAATTGTGAGAGTAAATAACTTTCAACTAGTCGAGAAATCAGTAATCACTATGTCTGCTACTCGAAAGTGCACCTAAGTAGGCAAAATTTACCAAAAAACATTTGATACAAGACATAAAAAATAACAATAAAAAAACGCAATTCTTACAATTCAATATGCGTTAAGATAGGTACTCAGAAGCAGACCCATTCCCACTGGCAGCACCCGTTCACGAGCATGACGCGTGGACCAGCCATCGCTTCGCTCAACCATATTTGAGGGAACGTAACGACCCGCCCCACACGACACCACCGCAGAAATGATTAAAGAGAACATGACATACTTAGGCTACCCATCCTAAGGCACTGAATTGAAAACTAATATCCAAAAGCTTTTCATACTTTTTTCAGCTTTTCATAAAAAATGAATCCAAAAATTTACGAAAAACTAAAATCGCTGAATCCCGACGTGGCCGAAATATTATTAACCGTTTTTTTTTTAAATTCCACCGATAGCACTTCTCGTCTGCTTCTGCATCTTTTAACACTATTACCATGACAATCGGTCAATAATCATAGAAGCTACATAAGTTTTTATGTACAGGAAACCCGTTTTTCTACAATTCCAAATCTAAAGGGATCACCTACAGGTCACAATAATAATCGATTTTCAAATTTTTTCCGCTATTTTATAGTTAAACTAATACCCTAGGACCCATTTTTTTTTTGGTAGTTAGGTTAGTTTTTTCCGAAATATTTACAATTTAGGAAACAAACATCCCCCAAAAAATACTATTCCCATCTCGATTCTTCCGAAATCCTCGGAGATATGGCAAAAATACGTCTCAGGCGATTTGCATCTGATAACCATTTTCAATGGTTACGTCTCAGGCGATTTGCATCTGATAACCATTTTCAATGGTAACGTCTATAGCATTAGTACCTGGAGATAGGTACCAGCTGTGACAGACGGACAGACAGACAGGCTGAGTCGCACCATAAGGGTTCCTTTTTACCATTTTGGTACGGAACCCGAACAATTACCAAGTTCCCCTTACTAAAGTAATGTACTCCAGTATCTTGTACCACACCGTACGTAGAATAACCAGTCACGCGCTACTCACACCACAAACTATAGTGCTATTATTCAGATACGCTTGCCCACTGACCGCATTTAACAAAAGCTCCCTCATTAGGCAGCATTAAAATAATAACGAACGCCACTTGTGGCCTGCCTAGGGTTGCCGGTGTTACCACCTGCCTACTGATCCAATTAGCCCCTTGAAATCCAGTAAAAAGGGAAAATCTGCGTTAAATGGATGTACTGCGGTTTTCGTTAAGGTTACTAACTTTTAACTTTACAGAATTTTATTGTTGATGTTGATTATCAAGTTTCTGATTCAAAGTTATTGACAATCATAACTTTCTTAAAAATGTTTGAGTTTGAATTAAATACTAATTATATCAGTATCAGTAACAGTAGCAACCCTACCAGAAACGCACTCAGATCATTCAAAGCAACAGTTTGTTGTCGACGAAAGTAATCAAGCCTTATTAAACGCATTGTACGTAGTCGGTGGTTACAAGTATAGATCACGAGGTCCGTTCGTAATGATCGCGATTTAGATACAATAGGGAATATGCATAATTTTTTTTTTGTATCAAAATCAAAAGTATAATGCGTGAGAAAATCAACTGTAATATTAAAACTTTTCTCTTGCGTTTTTTTCTCGTGATTATGTAGTTACTTGAAGTAAGCACGCATCAACATCAGCACCAGCCGAAAACGCTCTATACAAAACAGTCATGATTTGTGACGTCTCTTATCACGTTTCAGGCGCGTTTATTATGGAGCTAACCAAGAATTTTTAAATATCTCCCTAAATATTGATTTTAAGTTCAGGCGCGTTTATTATGGAGCTAACTAATAATTTTCAAATATCTCCATAAATATTGCGTTTGAGTACATATTAAGTGTCCTACAAAATATTATTTATTAGATATTATATCTGACTTTTAAGTGCAATATATCCGAAATGATATATAAATGAATATATAAATGAAAAAAAAAAATATTTTCCCCTGATTTCATCGTGTGATAATTTTTTTCTGCAGCGATCAAGCTCAAATTTATCAAGATCGGTGACTTGATTTATGCATATTCCCTATTGATTAATTTTATAAGGCACTCCGTACCAGAGAATACATAATAATTGATATAATTGATTTTTAATTTTATACTTATACTTACCTAATGTGACTGTTGATAATTATTTTGAATGAATTCTATGTAATGGGTCTTTGTTACTTGAAATAAATGCATTATATATAATAGTCAAATTATTTTTAGTACAGCTATAACTTATTCTTGAAATAAGTGAAACTTATTCTTTGATGAAAGTGTAAAAATAAGACATCAGGGATAAATAAAAATAACGTGCAATAAGATTTGGTTATTATTTATGAATTGAGTTGCATATAGTGATTGATGTTTAAAAGGTATGATGATACATGATATAGTCGAATACCGTCTTCTATCGACACTAAAACCCGAAGGTTTTTTCCTCTCGGAAAGTCTTTTACACCTAATAACTAATTTCAATAGCTTACGTTGTGGTTTATTGGCCCTAAACATGTTTTATGTAAGAGCGCGCGTGTGCACAGCAATTATTAAATACTTATTACACTCGCAAGCAAAGATAACAATCATTCATCATCCTATTTTCATACAAACGAGGTAAGGTGACGGCTTGTTTTTCTACCAGGGGTTGATCCGGGGGTTATCTGATGATGGCAATTCAGAGAGTGAATGGAGGAGGTGCAGACTCTAGATCTAAAAACACATCCAACTCATCAGATGAGCCGTTCAGCCCATAGACCGTGTGAAATTCCTTTAATAAATTCCACACGATGAAAGGTGCCAAATTTTCCATCCGAAACATCGTAATTTTCGTTGTTTTATTTTCGTGATTATCTATAGGATAAACGGCTCATGCGATCGGTTTGTTGTCTTTTAAGATCTAGAGCTTCTCTAAATTGCCATCATCAGATAACCCCCCGATCAATCGTTGGTGGAGAACCAAGGCTTCAAACTTACCTCGTTTGTATGAAAATAGGCCTGTAACCTTTTATTTTTACCTCGCGGGTGTATTTTGTAAAATTTCAAGCAAGCAGACTGACGAAAAATATTTTTCACTCCTCTTGCTCAAAAAGTCCGTTATTGTAACGTATATGAGCTGAGATAAAATAGCATAATAACCCCTAGGGGATAAAGTTTTTTCTTTTTTAATGTTTGTCTATTGCCAATGAGCCTACTAAAACGAAAAAGTCTTTATTCATAAACACGAATAAAGACTCGCTCGACTTAATACTGTTTCTCATTCTTATTTTTGAAAATGGAACTAAAAGCATCTCTTCGGTGAAATCATTACACTTGACACTGGCAAAAATTACTCCCTGAAGAGGAGTAGATTGCCATAACAAAAATAAGAAGTAGAAATCATAGACTTATTTATACTCTGTGCACATAGTGAATCGTAGAATGCGTGAAAATTGTGTTGCTGAGCTACAGCAGAAATTAAAAAAAGGTACCATGGCGCGAAATCTTTAGGATTTTTCTATAATTACAAACTGATTGAATTGTGTGACTATAATAGGAAACAAATAATTTTAATCTTTTGATATCAAGCACAAATCATTTATTTAAATACTTTACAAAAAGTTTATGAAGTGGAGGATAGAACACGAGTGGATTCGTTTACGGTAGGTATAAATTATTTAATATTGTATTTTATTTTCTCGCAATCGTAGTGAAAAGTAGAGTGTAACACACGACGCTAAAACCCATTGTAACTCGGTTTCTATTTATTCCCTCGCTAATGCTCGGGAATTAAACTACCTCGTATGCAATGGGTCATTTTAGCGTCTTGTATAACAATCTACTATTTTTTTATAATTTATGAAAAAGTGAAAGTCCCACTGAATTATGTGCAGTGTGCAACCTAAAATTAAAACTTTTTTAAGTTACATTGGGTTACATAGAGCAATTTTCTAGCGCGCGAGAATGCTTTGATCATGAGAATGCCAAAACCAACGATAAATACTTAAGTGTCATTAAATTTATACCAAAAAAATATTCTCTTACGTAACGTACATAGCATTGAACATCAGAACAACTGAACAAATAAATATTTTGTATAGCAAGAAAATATGAAACTTTAATAATATAATTAATGTCAAGATGTTTTTCAGATATTCGTCAAAACACATTTGTTTAAACTTGCTATCCAAATCCACTACCTACAGTAATAATATGTCACAATGTAGGTATAAATGTCTATTGGATAAATTAGTTGAGTAAGACGTCTACTATACATCAAAGTAAGTAAATAAGTACAGAAATAATAAAAAAGTAATTTTCATTTCAGCTTGTTTTCAATTTCTTACAAGTAGTAAGTTAGTAAGTATCTCGCTTGCTCGTCATTTCTACATTTCATGTGACATTTTGAATATATTTTCTGTTCCATACTACACTAACTTTATTTCAATAGCATAATAATTATACTGTAAATTAGTGTCATCTACTATTAAGCAAGATATTAAGGCGCAGCGCTGGCGCCGCCCGCCGGCGGCATACTCAATACAAATTCCTGTAGTGCGCATGCAGTTTTCATACCGGATTTGACACATAATGAGCAGGCCTGATGAACTGTGAGAGTCAGTGTATAAAGTGACGTAATTGTATTAAGCGTGAAATACAATCATTTAAGTCTATACTAGTCTGAACCTAACTGTTCACGAATTTCCAATTCCTGGTTCAATTTTACTTTATCGTCACATAAGATAAGACCATATTTGCAATTCCTACCAATACCTAATTATATTAATTTATATCAACTTACAATAAGAGAAAATCATTTTTTTTAATATTCAATGTAAGGTAAAAATATCGTGTAGGTCAAGTAGTAAGTATCAAAATGGATATCCTTTCCTTTTAATTGATTGAGTACATTTTATAGAGAATCATAACACTTTTATTGCAACAACACCTGGAGAGTTACAATTAAAAGTAATAATTTGCCCAGGTAAAGGCACCAGAGATTTATTATAGACACAATAAACTACTATTAAGGCAAGCGGCCAGCTGGTATTCTACAAAGATTTGATTTGATGCATTTTATAGTTACGACCTTCAGATAGATTTTACGGCCGTTGTACTAGCTGCAAGCTTTAAAACGTTATGGGTTTCGATTAATAAAATTAAAAAAATTGATTCGACACAAGGAAGAAGTTATCACCGGCGGGGATTTAATAAATACTTGTACCGAGAAGTCACGTTCAAAGGAGTTCACAAAAAGAAAGTGTTGAAGACTTTTGCTGAAAACGTACAAAGATAAAATGGCAAATTGATGAGTTCAAGAGAGAGTGTGACGCGATCGTCTCGAAGTTATGTATACTGACTGCGCCGGTTGTCCCACCGTCTCCAGAAATTGGGAAATGAGAAAGAGCGTACGTTGACATCATGGATGGCCGCTCGCAAAAAATTCGTGTGTTGTAAAGTAGTGTTCGCTAAAAAGGCGCGCAGACGGCGTCGCGGCGGCGGGTCGACGGCCGCGCCCGGAATAGCCAGCAGCAGCAGCTATATTTGCAGCAGCGGCGCGCGCGCAGGGGGGGCCAGCGCGTGCCATTTCTGCACCACCGCCCGGTGCATCTGAGTAATGCCATTGTAATGCTCTCGATATAGTCCTAATGACTGGACGCGCGCAGACGCGTCGTCGGCGACGTCGCCGCTGAGGCTGCCCTGCGGCCGCTCTGCCTTATTCAGCCCTCGTAAATCATTGGCCGACGTAGAAAACGACAGTTGCTTTCGCCAATAATATAATTATTTAATGAGTTCGATTCAAAGATGAACCGGAGTGCAAACGACGGACCTCCGTGCGCAGTTACTATACCTAATGTATATTGATGAGAGCGAATCGTGGGAGCCGCCGCTCCGCCAACCGACTGT
This sequence comes from Agriphila straminella, assembly GCA_950108535.1. Lineage (NCBI taxonomy): Eukaryota > Metazoa > Arthropoda > Insecta > Lepidoptera > Crambidae > Agriphila > Agriphila straminella. Next base: position 10,286,917 of record OX467316.1, read on the forward strand.
CATTTGTCATCGGCGAGTTCCTGTCACATCGCATACGCATGCTTTCTTACACTCCGCAATTACCTTTTAAAGTCGGTAAATTTGCCGAATCCACAAAAAACGCGCACCCGCTTAATGGGATGATTAATGATGACACTAAAAAATGCTACTTGATCTGCCATCATGGCAGTTTTTGCGGCAATCGTTTGTTTTATGTGAATATTCAACTAATAAAGCTAATCTTTCGCATCAACAAGCAAACTTTAGCCTCATTAACGCCATAGGTGTGTCTATGGATAGTTTTAATTGAGCTGACTCTGAGGAAGTGTCATATTACACAAGCGGGACAGGTCACCCGAAAATGGTATATTAATAGCGGTCATCAAAGAGAATATACATTAAAAAAAAACTCCATAAAGTCGTAAGTAGCCCGCTCGATTTCCACATGCGTGGATAGTTTTCGCGACAGATGGCCCATGAGTCACTAACCTGTATGCGCAGAATACGTTTCCAATGTAATCGAGACGACAATATCTTATAAATCTTCCGTAATATCAATAAAACAGTAAAACGCAACTTAAAACCTCTGTTAGCGCTAAATGAGCAAGTTTATTAGCTCTTAATAAAGCGTTCCATTTGTAAAACGGTTGGTTGAATATCAGATATCGTGCCGAAAAAGGCATGACATCAGCCGGTCACCTAAAACAGGAGTGACATCATTAATTTAGAAAATGAAAAGTCATGTAAGTCGGAATGGCACCCGTGCACCGTGACAAAATGACAGTTAATGACCCAGCAGTTCCTTGGTACAAGACTTTCACAAATTTTCAGCACTTCAACTGTTTTGAGGCAATTTCTACATGTATGAAGTTGAAGAGACTTTTTACCACGTACACTTTTATGTGTTTTTTGTATTCTCTACCAAGAAAATTATTACATTAAAATGGAACGGTAGAATTTATTTTTATACTACACCTGCTCGGAAAGTACCTTGATACTTTATCAAATTTACGGTAGAAAGTACGTCATTGCATATCGAACAAATATGCGGGGAGAAAACACACCTGAGCGGGAGAGAAAAGTGTATGAAAATCCATTTCTTACGTGGTTTTTATTTTTTAATTTTGGGTAAGACTATGCGCCGGTAACCTAAATGTCAAAAGCCAAAAAGTTTTTACAGTGAGTTTTTATCTCGCAAGTTCGCAAAATGACACTGGCCACTAGCTGTGTGTCGGATGGTGTCGGGCTGGCAGTGCGACCCTGCGGCGGCAGGATAAACAATTTGAAAAAAGAACATGTGAAAATTGCAGACGCCATTGGCGCCAATTGCAATTTGTGTGTTGTTTGAGGATTTAGTTTTCGTAGAGAGTAAAATAAAACTATCAAAATGATAAGTAGTGATAGTGATGATGAAGATTTTTTAACTCCGCCGCAGTTGAAGGAATCAGCAAAAATACTGATTGATAAACTTTTACCACAGAAATCAATTAAAAATATAATAAAACTTATGACGATTTTTTGCAATGGAAAAGTGACAAAAATGCGGCATCTTTTTCTGAAACTGTTTTGCTAGCTTATTTCAGTGAAAATGAGCAAAAATACAAACCAAGTACGTTATGGTCTATGTACTCTATATTGAAAAGTACTATTTATTTTCCTCGTAGGTGTAGTATAAAGCACTATGTATCACTCGAGAGAAAGTGCTATTCCCGATCTCGGGTGTTTCTTCTCTCGGTGAACAATGTACTATTGTTTTCTAATTGATATATATATTCTTACTACTACTCAAAAGAAAATAGGGAGCACTTTATGATTTTCCATAGAAAAGAGCTAATTTTTGAGGGGTATACAGTATTTGAACAATATCAAATTCAAATAAAATCACATTAAATTGATGGTAAAATATAATAATTTATGGCCTATTTTCTTTAGAGCAATCATTTCGTCCATGGAGCAGTAAATAAAGACCTCGTTTAATTAAAATTTGGCTTCGGTCCGCTGTGATAGTTAATATTGCCCACGTCACTAACCCAGAGACCGGCACAATCAAGATGTTTGCCTATTGTTAGTTTCAGTTCCCATCCTCAAAACAAATACGAAGTTTTCATTTAAAAAAAAAACAAGCCTAATTAAAACAATACAAGTATTAGCACATCATTCTAAATATTGGTAGTTTTATTATTATTATAATTGTAGTTTTATTCATAGTTAAATTCTACATACTATTAAGGCGGATCCAGACTTAGCGCTGCGCATGGCGTAGAACGAATGCCTCGCAAAGTGTGGACCTCCATATTCGTTTTTCGCACGTGCGAAGGCGAGCCAACGTATGTCGACAAACGCTTCAAGATCAAAACGCCTCAGTGTGCGAGCACTACGGACGTCGCGTCGTGGACGAGACGTGCAAATTATGAAGACAGACAGACGAGGCATTCGGTTCGCACTTCGCATGCGATGGATTGACTCGAGCATATGGGTTTATATTTTTTTGACATGCACGCCTCAAGCCGAGGCATTCGTCTGCCTCGCAAAGTCTGGATCCGCCTTTAAATATTCTGTGACGCAACATATAGCTCGGTCATTTAAAAAAGAGTTTGAATTGGCCTACTCGGAAAATGGTTAAAAAATATAAGATTTTTAGGTACCTAGGTAAATATAATCAGCGGTTTTGATTTTATCATTCGATCGCCGGGTTTCTTCGTAATTTTTTGTTCAAAATAAAATAAAAAGTAACTATTTAAAATACGCTGGATGAATAGGTTATAGAGACTATAATCATGACTCACAGTTGACATCGCCCGGGCAGGTTTTGCAACACCGCCCCGGAAGCAGCACCGGCGTGTCGCACGTCGGCTCCGGACACTCATTCTTGATATTCCGACATCGTACTTTAGCCACCACTCGCCGTTTCTTCTGGACCTAGAGACATAGGGACTTGTTGGTGAACTTTATTTACCAGGGGGCCTATTACAAAAAAGCATCGCGATAAGCGTGCGATGTTTGTCCCGCTCCGTGGCACTATTGACTCACGAAAAAGATTCAAGATCAAGTAAATTAAACGACGAATTGCGCCCGACTGTCGTGATTGATTTTTATAATAGGCCCTCAGTAGTCTGTATGGCGGAGCTAAGTCCCACGTAAATGAACTTGATGTATTTTGGGGACCGTACTAATCTACCTTGTACATACGTTAAAGTTAACAATATTCTGACCGCTCCCCTCCCCCCTTGACTTATGTGCATTCATCGCCGAGATAAATGAGTTACCTCACTATAAGAAAATATATTATTACCTTCGATCAAGATATCGTAGATAACGCTTCACGAACTAAAACAGTAAACCAAACGCTTATCACATTTAGACCTCTATGCCGCCTTCACTAGTTAATGCTACCTAAGTATAATATAATTGAACTTTGGCATGTTTTTGCCATTACTGTGTGACATGTTAGATTTATTTACTCAATGGCGGTTGAGAAGTTAGCCGCTATACGCGTCTCTCTCACCCACTTAACATCTAAATTGTGTTCTGCGCTTGATGTCTTGCGTGATTTTCCGAGCCGCTATTAAGTTAATCGAACTGTATGTTATTCTTATTTTGAGTGTCACGTCACAGCCGCATTAACATTCGAAAACAAGAGTATTCAATACGTACCGGTAAACACTCACATTTGAAGCAGTACATAACGCCGAATGGAGGGCCCAGGTCCGCAAACCAGGTAGAGCCTAACTCTCGCGCCTGCTTGTCAAATTGGCATTCTGAAACAAACAAAAATAAATTGATTACAGGTACAATTCATTCCATCCAGAAGCTGCAGGTAACGCAAAAGAAGATGAACGCGCCATGTTGGATATTTATCATTCTAAGCGAGAAAATTAGAAATACGGAGATTCGGAGTTGCACTAAACTAACTGACGTGAAGTGCAACATTGCACAAAAAAGTTGGTGATGGGCTGGTTATACATATAAGTACGTCGCAGAACCGATGGCCGATGGAGCAGGAAGGTGCTGGAGTGGAACACCGGCACCTAAAGCGTTGGCTGCCAAAAAGCTAGATGGTCAGATAACAGCGCCAAAATAGGGGGAAAAATCTAGGCGTGCAAATGAGGGGGCATACACCCAGCAGTGAGTAACTTGAGACTGAAGAAGAAAAGGACAATCCTAACGGAGAAATAATACTTTAAGACGTGTAAGAGGCTCGCTTCCGAAAATAGGCACCTGTCTTTTTTTGCCTTGGTAGAGATTTTCTAACACTGATCAACTTTCTCCAAGGAACATATTATCTCTAAAGCCATGTCCTTCGTTCACTTTTAGCAACTCTACCACCCACCTTCTTTTCGGAAGCAAGCAAAAAATACAAAACTGTTTTGAATTACAGAGAAAAACAGATATGAAGAAATGCTAATAGCGGCACATTTTTTCACGTATATTTTACTGGTATTCAAATAGTTTTAAATGAATAATGAGGTATTTGTCTGATGTATTGCGTGCTTTATATCCATAAAATAATGTATTTACTTATGAGGAATTTTCAGAATTCGCCTTCATACTGGCTCGCACAGAATTGTTTCAATCATTTGCATAGACATTTAAAAAATGGAACATGATTGGAATAAATACTCTTATAATTTGTATAATTAATTATAAAATTCACTTAAAGGATATAGAAAAATAGTGCTCTATAATTTGATCAATATCACACAACCAACCAGTCAAAAATGATGTCACACCACTTGCTATCTTCAATTAATCATAAGTGCTTTGCATGTCATTATCAGCTATCTATATTCCCACCGATACAATATATTTTTCAAGATAAGTAAACTTTGATAATACAAATTGTTAACTACCTGATCAGCACGTGCATGATTTATGTGCTCCGCTAGGCGCATCGTGCAGTTAACAAGACATGTGCATACCGCAGGGAACATCTAAAAATAAAAGTTGCAGTGCGTAGTGTTGATAAAACAAAACGACAACTTTGGAGCGTTAAGGTAAAAACTCGTCGCATCAACTGACCGGCTACAGCTAGGCCGTGCCTTTTGTGAACTCGTCAGAAGACAGCCTTTAAGAGTTCAAATTGTAAAGCTACCTACATTTATCAATTTGCATATAAGGGATTTACCGATGATGAATGACAGAAAATCTTTCTATTGTAATGGAATATTCAAATGATATCAAAACCATAAATTCACTAGTAAAGATTTATTTAAGTTGCCGTGATCTTTAGGTATGCTGCACACTACCCCTTTACTTTATGCTTAGAGTAAGACGCGTTTCTGTTCCAGAGAAGCCGCGATGCTCGAAGACTTTATGTGAAGATGCAATACTTTTATTGCGATATAAGCTTTTTGAGAAAACGTCAAAAATGTAGTTCTTTATCAACTTTTACAAGTAAAGACATGAGTTAATTTGTTTTTGTGTCAAAACATTTTCATTTTTTTTGGGTATCAAGTGATTGTCACAGATCGCGCATCGGATACGTCAGTGCGATAAGAAGTCGTCCTCCATAAATAGGCATTACTGTTATCTATCAACTATTTAATTAACCCCACTCCTCGAGTGCACAGATAACGGCGACATGTTGCGTGAGAACATATTGGTCTTTATGTCAACCGATACTGCAAGTGTCAATGCAATTGTATGCATCGAAACCTGTTGAAGCTAAGTGCTTGTGTTTTTTTAAATGTTTAAGTACTGTCTGCAATGGTTGAGAGCTGTAGTTTAGCTACTATCTCGTGCATGACGTTATCACTGTTGCTACTGAGCTAATGTGAATTTGATTTCTTTTTGTATTAGGTATAATTATTTAAAGCATTGAAACGAACGCTGCGAGGGTAAAGACTACTCTACCAATCAAGACCGCGACATCGATTAATCTGCCAAACTTTGCTAACACTTTATATTAAAGTAGGTACAGTGATTATTATTCACTAGAGCTTCTACTAAGGATGCAAATAAAGAACTGCAAAAAGTATAGTGTTTGTATCACCGCACAAACACACACGAGCAGGATCTGACTGAACACTCAACTGTGGGTTGTCTAGTCAGGGTCAGTACCGTTAAAAGCAACCGGATCGTCAATATTTATCAATCGTTTTATGCTGGTGTGAGTACCGGTTGCGGCATTCGTTTTTAGTGCATATATCTTCCTATCGGGTCTATTGTCCAAATGGGTGCATGTGACCCGTAATAAGGAAGGAGGGTGGCGCGGCGCCGGCGTCGCGGATGCAACAATCAAATCGCGTTTAAACGCGCCTATAAACCAGTTCTGCCGCACCAACTTCCTCTTCACCGAAATCAAGGCAATATTCCCACTATGATTTATTATAAAACCCGCCAGACAGTCAACGAAAAAATTACGTTATGCCTTTTTACCTTAACCGCATGCGCTGCCAAAAAACCGTCATCATCGCCACTCCTGCCCAATCTTCGGATCACCAAAGTCTGCCAAACCATACCTCACCACTTATACTGAACATTCATACATTCATTTTTTGTCAAATAAGAATACACACGTGAAAATATTATCTCCGACACGATTTAGGAATATAAAGTGAGGCGAGACATCTCGTAACCTTCTCTCATTTTCTCGGAAACATTGGCGGCAATCCAGAAACTCTTCGCCAGGGAAATGAAGTATTGGCGACGCCCGTCTTTTGCTTTTGACGATCTCTTTATGGAATTCGCTTGCGTTACGAGCTTGTTTATGAAAAAATATATTAATGGGCATATCGAAAGAAGGTTTAACTATACATCCTTCAAAATCAAAAATCAAAATCAAAAAATCATTTATTCAGTCTAGGCTGTTACAAGCACTTGTGAATGTCAAAGAAGCTACGCCATCGGTTCGCAAACCCTGAGCGGGAGACCTTGTAACGAGAAGAACCGGCAAGAAACTCGTCAAGGGCTGCTTTTTTCTCCCTGTATATTTCATACAGAGTCGTCAACATTGAAAAATGAGCTCCACATTTAAAGTGAGGTCATTTTCCATCACAATAATTAAAAAAAAATTGTACACAATGGGTAGGTAGGTTGAAATTAAATACCTACTACATATCGGATAGGTAATTGTGAGAGTAAATAACTTTCAACTAGTTGAGAAATCAGTAATCACTATGTCTGCTACTCGAAAGTGCACCTAAGTAGGCAAAATTTACCAAAAAATACTTGAGACAAGACATAAAAAATAACAATAAAAAACGCAATTCTTACAATTCAATATGCGTTAAGATAGGTACTCAGAAGCAGACCCATTCCCACTGGCAGCACCCGTTCACGAGCATGACGCGTGGACCAGCCATCGCTTCGCTCAACCATATTTGAGGGAACGTAACGACCCGCCCTGCCCCTTGTCACGAGGCTGCTGAACCGACGAGCTCGTATTGTAGTACGTAATATTAATGGTAGATATAGCGAGGTACATGCAATTTGCAATCTATGAAGCGTGGCGTGCACGGCCTCACGGTTACAGTATTGTGTCATAGATCACGGCAAGTATGATTTACATGTCAAATGGGCAGGAGTATTGGTGGTATTGAAATGTATGCAAGTCGCTTCAATAAATCGTGTACATAAAAGGGATGAAAGCCGAGCGCAGTATTTCAGCGAGCGTGGGCAGAACATAAATTGTTCACTTGGAATTAGCCTTAAGGAGGATATTTTGACGTTCGTTCTGCCGACTAGTTTACACTTGGACTTTTCGAAGACGTGCCGCAAAATCGAACAGATTAACTGTCTAATATATAGTATGGCATTGTGTGCTGTTTCGTCACCTAGTAACTTAAATTTTCCTTTTGTCTTTACTATGTTTGGACAGACAATATGACTCACGACCACACCAAGTACCGCCTTGTCATCTGTATAAATCAACCGATTGCACTGCTGAGATTCTATCTAGATCCTTATGCCTTTTATACAGGGTGTATTTGTAACCACTCTCCAAATTTAAAGGATGTGTTCAGTCCATGAAACTGAACAACTTTCTCCATGAAACATGTGTCGAAATACGCCAAAAAAATTTGGTCATCCCATACTAAACTGATCACGTGATCTCTTTGATTTGTATGAAAAGTATTTTTTTTTACATATTTGACCCTATGTTTGGAGAGTGGTTTCAAATACACCTTGTATATTTTCAAACTACTTCTTTTATAATATTGGGAAGAATATTGAGAAAAAATAACACTATAAATTGGGTTCGAATGCAATCGAGTATAGTTTTATTTTCAAATTTTCTCTATTTCTGAAGGGTAAAAAGCTGCGTCATGATTTTTTAGATTTCAATATTTCTTTGCATTTTTTAAGTTACTTTTATTTTATTACGGCATCAGCAATGTTTTATGTCCCACTTCTGGTTCACGGGCCTTTCTTGTGATGGAAAAGGAGGTGGGTCATATCACCCCACGTTCTGATCCCAGTGCAAATGCATCCGGTGCTAACGACTGCAGATGCAATCGGGAATTCGGGACCTTCCGAAGTACTAAAGAGCAAAGAGCACGAGAGAGCAAAGGAGAAAGATAGTACATTTTTGGTACCCATCTCATAACTGTGACCCTTGCGAAACCTCCGCAAACGCAGGGCCAAGCGCTAACCCACTACGCCATCAAGCTCCTCGATGCGTCATATTTATTGAGATTTTTTTTTAATTTATTATTGTAAATTACCATTTTAGATTATTAGCGAACTTTAAAATCAGGTCCTACAGAGTGTGCGTCGGGCTCAAGTGTGCCGCCCGCAGAGGTATTATGTAAAGCGAGGGTGTCGGGTGTCGCGGCAGGTGTCGATCGCCACTAATAAGTATTATTCTTGGCCAGAGATCACTGGATTACTACATCTACCTACTAAAGATGTATTCTGTTAACCGCTTCGATTTAAACACAAAAATAAAAATAAAAAAGATTAAGGTATTTTTATTAAATAATACCTATTATTCATTGTCAGGTCACTTATTTATTTATAGTTTGATGTGTTTATGGCAGCTCAATAAATTCAATGACGCAAAGAACATTCTAAATATATTTCGATAATAATTTAAGTATCCGATTACTTAACATAAACAGCACAGCAAGCATAACTTTGGTCATTCAACCTGCTTTTGCGATTATTTATTTCATATTTTATTGTATGTGAAATTGTTATTGTTTATTTGATTTATTTCAATTCCATACAAATTATCAAGGAACTATCATAATATTAAACAATTTAAAGCCCAGTAGTTAATTAGGGCTTTGATTTTGAAAAAATACATATTATGAAAACGTGTGGGTTTTTGAGGTCTACTTAACTATAAATTAATATCCTACTTTTCTACTAATATTATAAATGTGAAAGTTTGTGGGTTTGGATGTTTGTTCCACAATCACGCTGAACAGATTTGAATTAAATTTGACACACAGATAGTTTATAGCCTGGATTAAAACATAGGATACTTTTATATCCCGGTCAAAAGTTCCCAAGGGATTTTCCGAATGTCCACGCGGACGAAGTCGCGGGCGGAAGCTAGTATTTTAATATGTTTTTACCATTGAATCAACTTCACGTGGCTTCTTAGACTTAAGAGATATAGTTTTTTTCTTTGAGAGGTTGTTGTGTAGAGCTTTATTTATTGAACAGTATTCTGTCCAATTAATTTTACTTCACTACTGAATTTACAATATAGGCACAGGAAATTGAAACTGTGTCAAACTTCTTCCTACAAGCATTCTGTACAAAAACTAATTGATCGTTAGCGAAATCGAACGATCGGTTATGATCAGTTATGATTATTAATTTCCATTAATCTATTCGAGACGACATGCGGTCTGAGGTGATACATTAATTTTCATTAGTGTTGGTCACACCTGGACACAGACTACCTTCTCCGATTACAAATACGCAAATATGATTACAAATATCCGATAATCATTTCATTAATCGATATTAATATGCACAGTCTCAATCGGGAAACATTTATTTCTGTAACGTAAACTTACTGACTTTTTTTAAACAAATAAAAACAGAAAATTAAGAATTAAAATTACAATTAAATTATTACATTATAAAACGAGCAAATAACTAAAAACGAGACATCATAACGACGTTTTAATTATTTCGAGAAGCTCTAAAGTAATTGCAATATCTCAAATCTGCAGCGCAAAACCACAGATCATATTAATCGTGTGAACAAAATTAATTAAGGACGTATAAATGCGTGGAATGAGTATAATTACCGCAGCACAGAAGATCTATATCAATCGTAATAGAGTTCCTGTAATTTACTCTAGTAGTACTAATTATTAATCCTATCTTAACTACATTTTATCAGTAGACACTGTGAAAATCTTATGAACATTATGACATAACCTCTATCTGAACAACGAGACTATTTCTGTCTTTTCGATTATATTTACGTACGACGAGTATTCTCAGCTATTTTTTTACCTAAACTTTAAGTTTATGAAATTAAAAAAATACGCCACAACTAAACGCAACGAACTTTAGGCTCAATTATTTGTATAATCCCTGTCCGTAGACACTAACTTTTCGTTAAACAAATGTTTTATTTGATAAAAGTTTGCGATAGTGAAAACTTAGTTTGAAATAAAGGACAATCTAAAATCGTCGAGGAATCACTTTAGAATTGTATCGCTTGGTGTAAGATTCAAAAAAAAACCCCAAGGCCCACAGTGTACATTTAGAACTCTTTGTAGAGGTTTTGCCAAAATATGCATTACAGCACAGTTTTATTAAGAAACATGAAATAGTTTCTGTATGGAAAGTGGGTCTAATATAGAGCCTATAGAAATCAATTAGTTATTAGTAGATACAGATATAAGTGTGAAAGTTCACTGAACCTTCAAATACAGGGTTAAAACACCAAAAACCTCGCAAGAGTTGATTACTAACATCGTTTGTTCTACGACTTTCCGAAAAAAAAACAAAAAATACTACTTTTCATACAAATTTCGATCAGCTGTAGATACGGGCATTTGTATAAAAAGTCTTTTTTTTCGGAAAATTCGTAGAGAAATCGTTGTTGTTTAATATTGATGTTAATAATCTACTCCTGCGAGATTGTTACTGTTTTACAATAACCCTGTATATTATTTCAGGTCACTCATGCATGTCAGAAGCTAAACATATCAGAAGAACATTCCTATAAAAGCTGCATAAAATGCTTCTGTTAAATACAATCTGTAAGTAGACAGCAACGTTGATAGAAAACACAACTTTATTGAACTATTTACTTTTCAAAGATTATTGACTTTGAATTGTAACATTGAACAAATACGAGTCTAACGAAAAGCAGCCATTAAAATACCAATAAAGCAGCTACTGAACAGATCTTTGATATCTGGACATGTAAACACTGTTCTTTCAAACAGAAATATTACTCACTATGTTTATAACCAACCGTTTCAAACCCAGACTTTTAATGAACTTACAAGTTTTCACTACATATGCCACGGACAAAAAATGAAAGGCAATTAATTTTGCGAAAAATGTTACATATTTTAAAAATAACGTAGGTATGGAGTCGTGGCGGTGTTCCAATATGTTTTTTTTGTAGAATGACTAAGGCTGATGAGCAATCTTAGCATAGTGCGTGTCGTAATTTCACGGTCCCTCACAAGAATCCCTAAAAAAAATTATTATTTTCGTTCGTTTCTTAAAGATTTTATCTTAACTGAGAACTTCCGTTGTGAGACTTTTTGTGACGTTGTTTTCCATTAAACTTAATCTTGGTTGATCTTTATGATGCACGTTTCTCGTGGAAATAAGAAAATTATCCTCAGATTCTAGCTAGACAAAGTCTTTTGATATAAAAGCGATAGCAAAGTTTCGCAAATGTGATTTTATTAAGATTCGTTTCAAGAGATTTTTCCATGAAAAACAACCGCTGTGTTTTCCCATCCATCTAGTATTTATTTTTACAAAGTTTTCATTTCGTTTTCCTTACCCAATTAATTTGCACTTAGCAATACTATTCACGAATATAATTCTCCAATTAAAACCAGTTTATTAAAAACCATACAAAAAAAGTCAATAATTTTAAGATATTGAAAGGAGCTTTAAACCTAAAAATCTTTCGTTTATTTAAAAATATAGTAATAATCCATGTACATAAACACTTTAGTTAATTAGGTTTTAATATGGCGCGGTAACCAGAACTTTTATAAATAGTAGAGTAATTAAAAATGTCATCGCAATTTAAACGAAGGTATGTTAATCCTATAGATATTTACAGTAAAAATACACTTCTGCTTTAATTAAATCCACTTTGGATTATTAGTTAAAGCTCACAAACTGAGGTTAAGAAGATTAAAGTAACAATAAAACTTGAATTTTACTGTTAATGCAAATAATTTAAAGGTTTTTTTAGTATACTTTGGTATTTAAATGGGCCTTTACTAATAAACCTTCTATATTGAATACTGATACCAAGGTTTATTCGTGTTCGTTCCTATAAAACATAATTTTATAAAACGCGCTTTGAGAGTCTTAATAAAAAAGGTAACTAATATAACCTCTCTTCACAATTCATCATCATCATCATCACATCACAGCGCATTATTTCCCATTACATCCCATTATTTACTGCAGAAGGTAAGACCTTTCCCATGGGAAGATGTAAGACGTATGACGTAACGTATGTAACGTATGACGTACGTAAGACGTATAGTCCACACTTGATGTATCGATTTTTCAGTTTTATCGAAAAACGCTGCTGCCTATTCCTGGGAGTAAGATGTGAGATGTGATGAGATGTTAGATGTGATGACCTCTAAGTCATAGGTCATCACATCTAACATCTCCATTATCATAACACTTGATATCGTGCTGACTAATGAGTCGCCTACCACGCTACCACGTAAAGGAAATGTTAGATGTGATGCCCTCTAAGTTTTTTTTTAACTCTTTATTGAGGAACAAACAGTCACACATTAATTATAGGTCATCACAACTAAACAAACATTAAACATTATAGGTCATCACAACTAACATCTCCATTATCATAACACTTAAAGATATCGTTGCGACTAATAGGTCGAGGTGAAGGGTTGTCGCTATTCTACCGAATAACACACCAGTTTTATCAATTAATTACAATAAAAAAAATTGGTAGTACCAAAATATCACTTCATTGACGACCAATATACTCGTACCAAGTACATACGTAAGACGTTATAAATTAAAACGGACATTTCAGCCCAACAGCAGTTCTGACATTGCCGCCGACACAAACAAGGCTGACTGCATATCACAGAGCCTGCCTTCCTGTTCCCGCGAAGATTCTCTGAATAGCTAATTTTTTCCATTCCGGTAAAACCTACGACCAACTGACCTTCACATATCGAAACTTTCAAAAGGTAAACCAAAAGTATAAAATTGTTTATAAAATAATGCAAAGCGCACCAAATAACACAGCTTACTTGTTGTTCTAGGTCAGTATCCCATTCATTTAGGTACATTGTGTAAATAATAAAGGTATTATATTCCAAGGGATATAAAAGTTGTATGAAAATCCCACGGGATATAATTCAATTTGAATTTGGAACGATAAAATTCTAATGAAAAGCCTTCTCTTAGTATACGGGCATTGTAAAGAGGGTTTTTTTTTAAATTGAACTAGCCACCTAAAAAAGCAAAACAAAAAAGAAAAAAGTCGCGATGTGAAACAAAACACAGATCACCATAGAGTAAATTTTTATACTGTGGTCTGTGGTATTTATCTCTGGAATAAAGTAAGTCTTCGTCTTTATCCCCTTACCCCCTCACTAATAAAGATTGTATAGCAGACAGATGTATAGTTACACAATGGTTACTCTCTGTTAAAATATTGCGGCCTTACCACAAAAGATTTTAAAACACTGTTTAGTAAAAACACTGTTTAAATGTGATGCCGTCTCTTTCAAACAATATTGTCAAAAAAATGACAGCATCACATTTAAACAGTGTTTTAGTTAAACACTTGTTGAACAGTGTTTTGTGGTAAGGCCGTTAGAGTTTGACATTGAAAAGAAAGTGACAAAACACTGTGTAACTTATTACATCTGCTTTTCAATCTTTATTAGTACGGGGGGTTAATATCTAGCTACTATTCAAAATTTATGTTTAAAACACTATGTTAATAATTCACCATAATAGTGATGACCATAACGTAAGTAAACATCATGATTAAATTAAGCGCCAACCCAGACATGGAATTCAACTTGACCATATTGGCGAACAAGTATGTACTGTAGCAACTGGACTTACCGCGCAAAGCTATCCTGCATTTTTTCAGATCTCATGTTCCGTACTAAATTGTTTGCTTGGAACACTTTAGGACTCAACATGAAAAAGTGTCAATAATTGACATTTGATAATTGACAAAAGTTGATGAAAGTTAAATTGAAGAAAGTTGGGAGAACCACACTCCTTCTGAACTTTTGGTTTGCTAGCACTTGCAGCAATAAACGCTACAGTAAAATAACGTCCACAAATATTTATTATTCCGCCACTTGTGCCAAACGTGCTGGGGTCGAACCCTGGTAAGGCATTTATGTTTGTGTGATGATAATAAACAAACGTATAGCTCCCAAAGCTACTTTTCTCGAAATATTAAGAAAATTGGAAAAAAAAACCGGTTTGAATTTGTGTACACAAATATCACGGAGCGGCGCGGAATATATTTATTTCGCGAGTTCGCTCTTCGACGTTTTTTCGTTTGCCCTATTTATAAACTTACAACGTCTACGTTAAAACTATCTATTGTTACTCTAAAATCATTCATTCACGTTTTTAGCAAAAGAATTTTAAAATAGCTACGCGAGTAATTTTGAACTTTGAAAATGGACAATATGTTTTGTTAATAGTTTTCCTTATTCGTTTCATTTAAAAACTTTCGAATTTTTTGTAAACTTTTGACCACGGCCCCGGAAGCATATAAGCAAAATCTAACTCTCGAGTTTTGATGGTGATCTCTGATTGGTCAAGAAACTCAGTAGTTAGGTTTTGCGCGCAAACTCTAACTCCCCAGTTTCGCGCTAGTTCGATGGTGATCTCTGATTGGTCAAAAAACTCAGTAGTTAGGTTTTGCCCGCAAACTCTAACTACTGAGTGCGCGTTCAAAATTCAGTTGTCAATTGTCTTTGAACTCGACTGTGGTAGAATATTTTATTTTTAAAAAATGGCTTCTAATCTTCCAACTTTTGCGAATATTATCCAGTACACAGATCTGAACGCAAAAATTTTTTTTTCAAACGAAATATTCCTTATCTATGACATTGACGTTTTGTATGGAGAATTTTAACAATTTTAATATGTGAGAAAAAAACCGACAATTTCGTAGGTAAGGGACCCAATATTATAATTTGGAGAACTGTGGCCTATGCCAAGTTCTCCAGTGTATCCATATGGATACAAGAATGCTGAATAAAATTGACCAAATGGATTGTCCAGAAAACCAAACCTGCGTCGTATCGAATCATAATTGCAAGTTAGTATCTACTTAAAGTGCATTTATTCTTACTTGTCCTATTTGGTTGCGCTATGCCGTTGTGAATTTTGCCTGAAAACACGCTTTGGTCGACGCCAAAATCATCGACACGATGAAAAAGAAGACTTCTCCTGTGTTTGGGTTAAAACTTTTGAGAATAAAACAATAGGTACTTAATAAAAAATAAAAAAATATTGCACAGAAACATTCTTAATCAATTTTTCTTCAATTCAACATTCTTATTCTTAATCTCAATACAGTACCTAGTATAAGGTTGAATGGTTGAAGGTATTCGCCGTTCTTTACACATTAACGTATTATTTTTGGTTTATCGTTTATCTGTACATCTTTTTATTTCAGTAGGTACAGCCAGCAACGGAAATTATTGAACATAATTTGATTATTTTTTTCCCTAATCATAATTAAGTGCCATAAATTACTGATGAAAATATATTGCAATACATCTTGTTATATCTAAACTAGCAAAGTCCCTGAAATCAATTATACCATTACGCGCTATACATTACTAATGACAAAAAAAAATTTGTACTTTAAGTTTTCGATTTGCGTCTTATTCAGTGCTCAAACCAATTGTGTAGTAATTTACAAAATTACGAAATACCTGGTAAAGGGGTTCAAATAAGTTGTAAGACCTACTATAGGTCAGCTATCATTTAATTTTATCTGTGCGATATTATGTGACTCAGGTAACTATTGTTATGACATCAAAGATTATGACAAGGTAACTTTGTTATGCCAAAAAAAGTCTTCGCCAACTTCGTCAAAGTGACTACAAGTTTTATTTTCTTTGTTATTTCGTATCAAGCAAAAAATAGAGACGAAAAAATAATTGATAAAAATCTTTATTTTTTAATTTCATTTGGATTATGCAGGTCTTTGAAATAAGTTATGCGTACTCAGTAGTTTGCGGGCAAAACCTAACTATTGAGTTTTTTGACCAATCAGAGATCACTATCGAACTAGCGCGAAACTGTGGAGTTAGAGTTTGCGCGCAAAACCTAACTACTGAGTTTCTTGACCAATCAGAGATCACCATCAAAACTCGAGAGTTAGATTTTGCTTATATGCGCCCCGGAAATGTCAGAAAAATGCATAAAAAATCTTTTAACAACAAAAAAAACTGAAACAATCTATTTCATGTTGAATAACAAAGTGCTTATCCATCAAAGTGGTTTTGATATCAAATTACTCTTCAAACTTTGAGTTCGTGACACTCCCTAGTAGAGCATAAAAATAATCACAGCTTGTGATTAATTTTCATTTTTTTATGAAATACGCAATCTTGTCTCTAAATTTTATGTCAAACCAAACTTATTTTTCACGCATCACCAAAAATACAAATTGAATCAGCTATTTTTGAATGCGCAATCGCATATCGCGTACAAAAGAGCAAAAATTCTGTCGCAATGTATGAATGAATTGTAGAATATGTCGGGAAGTTCAACGGTCACTTGCTACGTATATGTCTCGAATAAAAACTAATCAAATCGCGACTATACCAATTCACATACAACTGTTTAAATGTGACATCGACCTTTAAAAGAAGAACAATAACCCATTACAGTCAATCTAGATAAACTATAATAAAAACTAGGTTATTTAGAGCGTCATAGTTCTATGAGGGTTTTTGATACTTTTGATAGGTATTTAAAATTTCCAGACAAACTAAACTTCGTCGTTTTAAGGCAAGAACATGAAAAAAGGATACCGACACTTGTGTTACAACATAACTTATTAGTTCCAGACAACATGAGTCACGCATAATGAAACTAATACGATTTTAAAACGTCCATAGACGGTATCTTCCATAAAAGTTTAATGTCGTCTGTTTCCCTCAACTTTTTATTTATTATCGCAGACTCATTGACTAGCGCCGGCGCCTGCTTGTCGCAATTGTGACTGGTTCTACTTGTTCTATATGTATATGTATGTTTATTTCCATCATACTAATTAATATGCAAGAACTGAGGCCGGTTACATTGTCGAACCAATTAGTAGGATCCATAAAAATGATACAAATCATTCTGTTTCCTTATTGATAGTTTAATCCGATCGATTTCGTCTGCTTATCCTAGACTTGTTACTATTGTATGTTTATATTAGTATTATATTATCTGTGCTATTGTAAAGTTTAATAACATTTTCTATTACTATCGTAAATTATTATATTTTTTGCGCTTTGCGTCTGTTCAAAATAAGAATGCTGATTTAAATCGTCAATATGAATTAACATCATAAGACGCACATACGTTTGTATTATTCCAACGCAAACAGTTTGCAGTCTGTTGTGCTCTAAATCGTAATAAACACGTATGAACTATAGACATCATATTTTTAAGTTGTCTGTTAGTTTATTACTTGTTGTTGGGTCTGATTACGGAATATCCAGGAGCACAGTGGCCGTGAGCCAACAAACTAAACAAAAATATCGCATAATAATTTATTGAGTAGGTATAATTCTACGAATGCCTGGGTCGTGAGACTAACGCACAGTTGCACCTCATAAAAACAAACTTAAAAAATATTTTGCAAACTCTGGCGCACAGATTTAGACAGTGCATTTCTTGTTGAGGGAAAATTGTATCTGGTCATTATAGTTTTTCCGGAAAATATGTGAAGCATTTTGTTGTTGGCGGTCGCTAGACGTCCTTATACGAAGCAAGGTCATAATTATTATTAGACTACCGACCGCCCGCGACTTCGTCTGCGTGGACAGATTTTTCTTTATCTCTGATGGGACAGAACTTTTTTCCTAGATGAAAGGTACACCCTATGTCCTTAAATTTTGCATACACGTTGTATTCAAAATTTCATGATGATCAGCGTAACAAACAGAAAAACTTACTTTCGCATTTATACTTAAATATTAAGTTAGGATTAGGATAGGATTTGATATTAATGCAAAAGTTATTAACAAACTCTAAGTTCTTTACCGTTTATTTAAGATTAATGTTAAAGATGTTAAGATTTGTTAAAAATATTTTCAACAAATCTGTTTCGTCTGCAATGTGGTGAGTCGATTTTTTCTGGTATTTGCTTATCTAATACATTATTTATCTAAAGAACCCTATGTAAAATGATAAGATAATAAAAGCGGAATTAAGTTAAAGTACGCTAGTAGGTACCTACTCATTAACTATAATACTATGGTTAAAGTAAACATTATTAAATCCCTTTTTCTTAAATTTAATTTTATTCAGTTCATACCAATACAAGTAAACTGGACAAATTAATTGGACCGCTATTTACAATGTCGCAATACTACGGTATTTACTCAGTCGAGTGTATGTGTCAATGACCTTCGTTCCAGTTCGACAGAAAAACAAAAACATTAGATTATCCAGACCAGAATCCAGACAGTGACCGAATTTCGAGTTCACCGAAGCGACACATCCTTCCGCCCACGGCGAGCCTACACGAGCACGACCCGCCTACGGATCAAATGCCTCCAACAAAGTTATCAATCAGATGACAAGAATGCAAATTTTAATTGTGGCCCGGCCGGGTCGCTGTCTCGGAGCATTATGATTGCCATTACTTGCAGGACGATGCGTGTACGCACGAAGGGGCGGGGCGTCGCTGGGGAGGGAGACCACCAATTATGAATAAACTAGATCTGCGACTATGTTAATAAGACTTGAGGTTTTTCCTTGCTGATTTCACTGAGTAGAGCCTGCAGACATTCAACAGCAGTTATATAGATGGATTGAGTTAGCAAAAATTTTTTATCGTATTAGCATCATGGTGATGATGTGATGATTATTTATATACTCTTTGGTTATTGGTATCAAGATTGTGAGATATTGATTATTGATCATTGTATGATAATCAAGCATTATCAAGACCGATCGCTATCACAATTTGTACGATTTTGGGCGAAAAATAACAATAGAGATAATAATGCAGATTCGAAAGACAAAAGTTTTGGGGTGAAATAACCATGATGGGACATTTACACGGGCTGATTTTCCGGGCGACTTGCTAGGTGACTTTAGTCGAACAGGGCTTTTTATCGAGAATCGCCGTGGAGATCCTTGGGGAGGACCGATCCTTGTGGAGATCCTTATTTATAAAACTAATCCTACAAATGACTATATTTTGTGGTTCAAATACCCCAAGATCCATAAACCTAGCGATTTGTGTATTCAGCACAACAGTGTTGGAAACACATTATACATTTAGGTACCTATTACCAACCTACGAAACACCATACTAACAGACCAAAATTGCCCAGAGCTTTCAGACGTTGTCGAATTATTATTTCGGTTGGCTAATGTGGTAATTGCCCTAGTTCTAATATTTAGTTAGCTGCTGTAAGCTTCATAAAACTCCGTGTTTAATAAAAATAAATCAAATGTAATAACAACAATATTATAATTCAACATAACAAATTTCTCAGAGCTTTCACAGCGTTGATGTAAATTATTGTAGAATAACATTGTACGTCTAGCGCCACCGAAACGGAATAATGGCGGTAAATAAAGTGATGCGACATGAGCACTGAATACTAAGTGCGTGCGCGCACATTTTCAACACTCGTCGTTGGTGGCGCACATATTATGTTACACATTTTATTAAACGAATAAATTCTGCGCGTGAAGGTTCAGTTCTATAGCTGCGGTGTTGACAACACATATAAAAATGACAGCTTTAACAGCAGCAGTGCATAGAGTGCAACGATTTGTAAAAAAAAACAGATATTGCGCTGCTCTTAAGACCTTCTCGTGTTTATTCTATGGCAATTAGTATCAAAATATTTGGTCAAGTATGAGTTTATAAGTAATCAGTTTTTTTATTTATTTTTATTTTTCCATTTAAATCCTGACATAATGTTTGTGTGATGATGTGCATAAGCACTTTTTCCTGAGTCATAGTTAGGTTAGTTAGTATTTCCACTGAGATCAATGTACTTACGTTGTATTTTTATGCTTTGCTTAGTTAGCGTCAAAATTATTGGTATGGCTTGTCAAGAAAATTTATTTATAAATATTATGTTAGCTGTTATCCAAATCTTGCTTTGGTCTTTCAAGCTACATCATTATAACAACCCTCTAAGATCGACGCTCTCTTCTGTGTTGGTAAACACAGGATAAAGTCACAGAATTGTTATTTGAACTTTTCTGTTTTCGTGTGTTCAGAGGCCGAGGGCGCGACGAGACGCGCGTGGGCACGATACGGCCCCGTTTCCTGGGCTAAATATAATATCACTTGATCATTTAATTATATGGAGATTAATGGGCGAGTGGAGATGCCAACATTTACTTTAATATAGTGTACGATATGGCGTGAAACATTTACTATGGGAGGTAGTGTTTATGTTATCAAAGTTGGAGCCGCCCGCCCCGGACTAAAAATATATCTACGAAGTGAGATCAAGCGATTGATATTTATATTTTTATTATTTTATTATTATATTACACGCGTATCTCCTTGAGCGATCCTTTGATTAAATTAAGTAGGTTATTGTAAAAACAAAAAAGTAAATATTATATTAAAATAATAATCGAGTATATTTTCTAATTGTTTCATTACCTATTTGCAGATTGCTGTAACATCACCTGTTTACTACGTAGTTTATCGCATAATTAGCATATTAAAGTGTTCATTACCTGTAACAAATAAAGAAGAGTCATCAAAATTTGTATGAATGAAATCAAAATAAATCGTTAAATACTGCTAATAACACACAGAGACATGATTTAATGTGCGTAATTAACATTTTCAGATTTTATTACACAATACATTTCTTTTTTAAGTTGAATGAATGTTTTAACCGATTTATTACAAAACGTTTGTGAAAAAGTAAGCCACGCACCCGGAATTCTGCTTAGACGGATTCTTAAATTAATTTTATAGGTACTTTATCTTAAGAACATAGTTAATTAAACTCGTAGTAAAATCAAATCATAGTCTGAAAATCACCTATGTCGAAATCTCTATACTAACTATTTTAATGAAAAGTTACTACAGTGGAAAGACCTTTGCAAAAAAGGAAAGTGTGAATTATCGTAATATATCATCAATGTTGCCTTATCAGATAAGAATCTAAATAATATTTGATAACCTGAATCAATTTTAGCACTCCTCAATGAATGCTAATAAGCAATTATAACTAAATTGGGTCACAAATAAAATTATTCGTATATTATTTAAAAACTTTCAACAAGATTCAAGAACCTAACTACAATTAAATTCAACTTTTAGATAATCCCTACCGTGATTACAGGTCAATTACGATTCATTGTTTGTTATTATTCTGTTTACCTACATCTGAAGTTCTGGCTAACTTCATAAAAATTTCATCTTATTCAACCATGTAAAAAATTACAAACACTCGGAAATACCACTATTTATCAGTTCCTACGACAAAACAACGAATATGAAAGCTTTAACGTATTGCTATTTTTTCTTTACACAAAAATAAATTTATTTAGCAAATAGCTAAATTAGGCATCCAAATACAATACCTTATTATCTCCATCAATAAAATATTGGAGCTTGGAATAAGGTCTTGAGTTATGTTTGAAATATTGTTTTATTAAATACTAATTTTAAAATGTTATAGTCTTAACAAAGTTACAAACTACTTGTGGATATGGGTACTATTTGTATAGAAGTTATCTAATGTAGTCAAAAAAGCCTAAATAACTTTTTACAAAATGTGGTTATAAAAAGACGTTCCTTTATAAGCAAGTGATATTTCAACGGAGGTGGCGAAAGACGCTGCGGACGGAAAACTTTATTTATACAGAGTATGGAGACGAGACGCCACGGCCGAGACTGTCTGCCCTAGTTTAAAATAAAATCTGGACACTTCCAGATTGATAACGTAACAAAATAGCCATTTGCGATTTTTTTACTTTATAGATAAAGATGGCACAAGCGTTTTGCCAACAAGTTTTGCCAGTACTCTAATGATCTAAGGTTAGATTTGTTACATTTTATCTCATCGACTCCTATTAAAGTCTCCTTAATACAGACGCGTTAAAGTATATTTATGTGATACAGAAGAAAGCAATGTATGTAGTAGTGATGTTGTAGACTAGAAGTCTACGAAGATGATTTTCAATAATCCATCGGTTTCTCGTTACAGGCGAGATGTCAGGAATGGTTAGACACACCGAGTGCGCTGTGCAAGCGCCCGCCCGCCCGCGTGCTGTGTGCCACATGCCTGGCTGTGACATGCTCTGACACGGGAGTTCTATGCACAAGTATACTCAATACTGTAACGATGTCTCAACTTTGATAAAACAAATGCAAAGAAATTGTATTGTACGTCTTTTAGGTATTCCGCAGGAGTTATTAAAAGAATACTGATTAAACACTTGGAGTTTTATTTTAAATAAAAAAGAACTTATTACAAAATTGAGTACAGCCTCACACGTCCTTTTTACCAGCCGTTACTTAATTGATTTTCTAGACGTCTGTAGTTGCATGCAATGCAACTGCCTTTTTAGGTTATGTTATATGTCATGATAGTGACTCATGTAATTTAAAATGGTCTGTACTTGTGCGTTTCGTTACACACAACGCTATATATTACATCATACCCCTCTCAAAAAAAAATTTTTTTTTTTTTTTACAAAAAAAAAATTTTTTTTTTTTTTTTTTACTTATACAATTTTAATAAACTTTAGTAGGTACACTAACTTAATTACTTCCTATAAGAGAAAAAAAAAATATCACTCCTGCAACTGCACACTCATACTTGTTTATTATCAGATTATTGAGATCGAACGTGATAAGAAGTTCTTGTATAAACAGAGCCATTATTATCTTGAATATCATAAGATCTGAAATTATTATTATTTACAATTGTTCCTTGTATCCAATGTTTATTTTGAGGATCCTTTTTAAACCATACTTTTTGATTTAATACAAAGCTACTTCTTTCTTTAACATTCTTATTATAATAAATTACATTCCTATTTTTAGTCTTATTCATCTCAGTCTCTACATTACAATTTAACTTTGGTACTAAATGCTTATAACAAGAAGGTAACTTCGTTTTTAAATTCCTACTCATCATTAGCTGCGAAGGTGTGAAATATGTGCCTGATACTGGTGATGATCTATATTGTAGTAGGGCAATTCTAAAGTCTGTTCTATCTTCATTACACTTAATTAACATTTTTTTAGCTATCTGTACTCCACGTTCTGCCATGCCGTTTGACTGAGGATACCTTGGACTAGAGTATGTGAATTTAAAACCCCATTCATCGGCAAACTGTTTACATTGTCTAGAATCAAAGGGAATGTGATCTGCTACAATCTCAGATGGTATGCCAAAACATGTAAAAATATCTATTAGTGCATTAATTATGCTATTTGCAGATTTATTAGTTATTAATTTTATGTCTAACCATTTAGTAGTGTAATCATAGATGATCAGATAACTTTTTTTTTTAAACTCCATGATGTCTATTCCTATCTTTGAAAATGGTAACTTGGGTAGATCATGTGACAGTAAAGGTTCTTTAATATTATTATTTTGATAAGTTTGACATATAAAGCATTTTTTAACTAGGTGTTCTATGTGAGAATCAATATTTGGCCAGTAATATAAAGTTCTAGCTACTTGTTTCATTTTTGTCATTCCTAAATGGCCTTCATGCATTTTATGTAAGATTTTTGATCTTAGAGACCGCGGAACTATTAGTCTATCATTCATAAACAAGAGTTGTTGATCAATTGTTATGTTCTCTCTGAATTTAAAGTAATGTTTCAGGTTATCCGGAATATTTTTGTTTGGCCAACCATTCTGTGTAAATTCAATTAGTTTAGATAATTCAATGTCCTTAGATGTTTCACTTATTAGTTCTTGCTTTTGTTCATCAGTACATTGTAAATAGTTTGCCAGACCTATACAGTGTATTACTTCAAACATATAAGACTGTTCATCCTCGTTTTCATCTAAGTATGAGCGAGATAGCAAATCTGCTATGTACATTAAACGACCTTTCAAATACTTAAATTCTATGTTATATTTTAACAATTTTAGTTTCAGTCTCTGTAGTCGTGCTGAAGGAATTGCATGAATACCCTTTTTTAGGAGGCTTTCTAATGGTTTGTGATCATTAAGTATAGTACATTTTTTACCATAAATAAAATAGTGAAATTTTTTAGTTGCCCACACTACACTTAACAGTTCTTTTTCTATTTGTGAGAAATTCTTTTCTGCACTACTTAAACTTCTGGAAGCATAGCTAACCGGTTTTCCATTTTGCATAAGACAGCAACCTAATCCATCCTTACTTGCATCACATTGAATTGTGACTGGCAATGTGGAATTAAAATTTTGCAATACTGGTGCTGTACTAATGCACTTTTTTATGTTAGTGAAAGCGTTTTCATGCACTTCCGTCCACAGCCAGGACACATCCTTTTTTAAGAGGGTATTTAATGGTGCTGTTAGGTCCGCTAGTTTATTAATAAAGTTTCTTAAATAGTTGACCATTCCCAAAAATATTTGAAGTTCTTTTTTGTTAATTGGACTTTTAATATTCATAATAGCTTTAACTCTATCGGGATCAATTTTCATTCCCTCCTTAGAAAAGATGTGACCAAAATACTTTATTTCAGGTAGTTTATATTGGAATTTTCTTTTATTGAATTTAACATTATTTTCTTTTGCTCTTTCTAACACACATTTTAATATTCTATCATGTTCCATTTCATTTTCAGCACAAATTAATAAATCATCACAGTATATCACAACACCTGGGATGTCTCCAAAGGTTTTTTCAGTGTATTTTTGAAAGATTTCTGATGCCACTGACAAACCAAATGGCAATCTTAGAAATTTATAACAACCAAAGGGAGTACTAAATGCACATAAGTTTGTTGATTTTTCTGTTAATTTTATATTATAAAAACCATCTGACAAATCAAGTACTGAAAATATTGACTTATTACTTAGTTTGTTTACTATTTCTTCTAAAGTTGGAATTAAGTGATATTCTCTTATTAAAACCTTATTTAATTCTTGAGGATCTAGACAAATTCTCAAATTGCCATCACTCTTCTCAATTATAACAAGATTACTTACAAATGATTTTGGATGTTCGACTTTCTCAATAATCTGATTTTCTTCCAAACTTTTTAACTTATCAGCGAGGCGGTCCATTAATGCATGAGGAACTCGTCGTGGTGGTTTCACCACAATCTGTGCATCTGGTTGAGTGTGCAGTTCCAGCGGTGTATGAAATTGTCCTATGCCCTGGAAAAGTTCAGAATATTGATTAATAATTACATCTTTGTTTTGGATATTGACACTGTTAATACAATTACTGTTTACATTAGCTAAATTAATATTATTTAAATTTAATAATTTTAGTTCTATTAATGAATTAAGACCCAATATTGGACAAACATTTTCTTTTACTATTAGAAATTCTGTAGGCACCAAGTCATCATTCAAATGTATTGTTAATATTACTTTACCTAATGGTTTTATTTTGTTACCTCCAAATGCTTCTAATAAAACTTTTGTCTCAGACCACTTAGGGTTTTCATCATCGACAATTAATTTGAGATCTTTTAATGAGATTACATTGATTTGGGCCCCAGTGTCACATTTGTATGTAACTTTTTTATTTTCAGTTCTTAATATTCTTTGCCACTCATTTTTTGTAGAATTTCCAAGCGAGTGACACACTTTGACTAGTCACAAGTTGTGTACATAGTTATCATCATCGGTATTTTCAGATTTCTCAACTGAGTCAACTTTTTTATTTTTGCATCCTATAGCAAAGTGATTAGGCTTATTACAAATAGAACAAAGTTTACCAAAAGCAGGACACTGCCGTGGGCCATGTTCCCTATTACATTTTTTACAATGATAAAAATCTTTACTATAGTTGTTAAAATTTTGGTTATTTTTCTGAATTTTAAATGAATTGTTTGTGTTATACTTAGCTTTAGGGTTTTGGGTGGTAACGGCATCCACCTTCAAAAAATCTTCTTGCTTCTGAATGATTTTGATATGTTCTTGTGATAGTTCGGCTGCTCTACATTGGTCTACTGCGGAATCCAAAGTTAAGTTTCGGTTTTCTAGAAGTTTCCGTTGTAAGTTCCTGTCCCGAATGCCCATGACAATTCTATCTCTTAACATTCTGTTTTCTTGTTCTTCATAGTTGCAACTTTTTACTAATTTTCTTATCTCAGAATAGAAACCATCAAAAGATTCCCCATCTTCTTGGTTTCTACTGTTAAAATTAAATGTGTTTATGATCACATTTTGCTTTGGTTCAAAGTAATTATCAAATTCTTTTAATAAATCTTCATATTTAGGTGTTTCATCTGACTTTTTTAGAATGTTAAAATATATATTTTGTCCCTCCTCACCTATACAATTCAGTAAGATGGCAGACTTCCTTTTTTCCGAGACTTTTTCCAAACCCGATGCCAATAAGAATACAGTTATTTGCTGTTTAAAATTTCTCCATTTTGTTAACATGTCACCTACGGAGTCCCATTGCAGTTGTTGGGGCATCTTATATTCGAAAGGAGTGCCCATGTCTTCTAATTCTTCCACTTCGGTCGGTTCGGTTTGTACTAACTTTGCTGATACGTCCTTGGTTTCTTTAGTTTTACTCATATCAAATTGGTTCGTGAAGCGGCTGCGCCATGTATTGTACGTCTTTTAGGTATTCCGCAGGAGTTATTAAAAGAATACTGATTAAACACTTGGAGTTTTATTTTAAATAAAAAAGAACTTATTACAAAATTGAGTACAGCCTCACACGTCCTTTTTACCAGCCGTTACTTAATTGATTTTCTAGACGTCTGTAGTTGCATGCAATGCAACTGCCTTTTTAGGTTATGTTATATGTCATGATAGTGACTCATGTAATTTAAAATGGTCTGTACTTGTGCGTTTCGTTACACACAACGCTATATATTACAGAAATAAACTATGTAAGAAGCAAAGTCTGGAGTAGAGAGAGCGGATTGAAATGTAGTAGCAATAGCTGTGAAGATCACCTAACTCAACGAACTTTCGCTTTTTTAATGTGTTTTCAGTAATGTGACAATATTTATTCTAACTTCTTAACTATACAAAATGCTTACTTTTATTAATAGTACTTATTATAACTTTAATTAAAATACTTTATTATGAAGTATTTTTTATTGGAAATTAATCAATTACCTACTATAATTAATTTCTAATTAATTATCGTTGTTATGATAAAATCATGATAAACAAAACAATTATTAATTATACAATTCCTGAAATTGTACACGAGTAAACAAATGCGTCGTCAAACCGATATCAACGACAACAGCTGTAATCTAGATCGCGGATGAAAAACAATGCAAGTGAAGGCCGGAGGGCGTGCCGCGAGTTTGAGTAATGGCCGGCGCGGGCGCAAGCGCTGAGCGGCGCGTCGCCTCCTGGTGACGATCCCATTTGAATACAATGTGCGAATAGCTCACGGCCGCCCGCGTGCACGCATGCATAATCCCCACCAGTTTATTTAAAATCCGCCACATTCCCCGTATGACTGATCGATACATCTATGAATCGACAATGCGCCATGCAGCCAGAACGAATGCTTTTCGTACCAATTGGCCTTCAATTGCAATTAATAATCTGTCGACTGTCGACTGCAAGTCGAAGTTATTGACTCCGCGCGTATTTCATCCATTAAGGCTTAACGATCAATGTCCAAGGCTACATTCCCGCCACGGGCTGGGGTCCAGTCGTGGCAGGCCGCATATCACAATAAACTTTCTGTAACTGTAGTAACTAGCTAACAGAAACGTCAGCATAAACATGTCTTGAATGAAGATAAACTTGCTGTTAAATAGTTTGAAATATTATCAGGGCGGAGTGTGACGGTGGGAGTGCGCCCACTCGCCATCCACTCCGGCTATCTGCCGCGCTATCGTCCGACACTTTCAATGAAAGCGACATTGTTTCAATGCATGCAACTCTCGTGAGAAATGTCTACAAACTGTTGAACCTTATCTGGCAAACAGATTTACGTTACAAGTTTGATTTTTTTTCTTAAATGATAATTTATCAATTAATAGAAAGTAGGAATTTTAGAAACTATTATCGGTACATTTTACTCCCCAATTATAGACTCATAAGTTTAAATTGAACATTGACAATCCGTATAACTAAACTACTTAAATAATACCTTATTTTTCTGTATGTGGCATAGTCTCACTGACGATTACATAATCACAAATTGGAAAATACAAAGACTAAAATGCAATCGATACAAACCGACGGACAATCGCCTATCGGAGTCGTGTGATACTATATACATAGGTTATGAACTATAACGCGTTCTAGATCACAGACGTTTCGAATCAGTAGTCGTCCTCGTACATACAATATCAATTCTAGAGAGCAAAAAGATGAAGACAATGGAAAGAGGCGAGCGGGTCGGCCGGCGTTGCGTCCTCAATTGCATGTGAGCACAGAGCCTGCCTATTTTGGATCAGAAGCCTAAATATGGAAGGCTGCGAAGCGAGTCGGCAGCGATGAGACGCCCGTCGACGGACCGTCAGTGTCCTGCTTTATTAATGGATATTTGCAGTCTAGAGACATTACCAGTCTAATGACTGCATGACCTCTCGTTTTAGCTATAGCACATACGTAATAATATGCATTTTAATTAGCTTCACTTTGTTGTCATGACACAGTGAACTGTGTGGTCTTAGGATATTTTATTTGTAGCGAGGAGCTAAAAATGTTATTACTTTTAGAAAGTTGGAGTGTTTAAAAGTTTTTTTTCATCTTATTTTCTTCAACAAAACTTCTCAAACCAAACCATAAATATGTAAGCTCTGCATAATTATTTATCACTTTCTTCAGTCAGGTTTAAACTGCTATAATTTGTATCAAAAGGTGACATTTTAATGCCGTCAAGTCCTATACTTATTCGTATCCGATAAACTCTACAAAAATGTTCAGTCCACCAAAAACAATGACAATAAAATCTCATGTTATGGAAATTGATACTCGTATTGTAAACGAGAATATTTATTTTGAAAAACGGTATATATATATAATATTTTTTATCTAATAATAGTTAGACAGCTAATATTATATCCCATCTTCTAAACTTCAGATCCATCAGGATAAAGTTTCTTCTACTTACTAATGTAAATACTAAATAGTTATTTAGTTATTAAGTAAAGACAACGGAACTAATCAACATAAATGTAAACATCGACTTTCCCATAATTTCTCCATTGCCCGTTAAACCAGCCTTTCTAATAATCCATTTTATGTTTCTCGTAGATACTATTTTCAACAAAGTTTTGTTGTTTTATGATGACACTGGATTTAACTTTATTAACTATTCTCGCTACACTCTACATACAAAGTCGCTTCTGCAAATCAAAAAATAATATGATAAAGAAGTAACTTTGTTTGTTTGTATCTAGGGACAAATCTTTGGAACAACTGAACCGATTTTCAAAAATTATTTCACTAATAAAAAGCTACACTATAGTGTAATCAGGGATACCTGATGGACATAGACTAAATCACCGAGATTTATCACCGAAATTTCCACGGGACGGAGAATCGACGAAGTCGCGGGCGGAAGCCTGTTAAAAATAATATGATGAAAGTTTTTTACCAAAGACTTCATGTAAATATTTCAGTAAAGCCTCATTTTGACAAAAGTTTAGTTAAGAATTCGATATGAACAACTCATAAACAACTTAAAATAAACTAAATCACCTTTTAAAAAAAACTTCAGGAAGTTTTGTTTACAAACTCAATACAAGTCCATCTTTCGAAGATAACAAATTAAAACTCGTATAAAAGAAGTAAGTATAAAAAATGTGTGTGGAAATATTACCTAAGTATAACAAGTGGATACTTAATAATTACTTAAGCGAGTTCAACTAAAACATTGTTTTTGCGAAAACATGCACTTAGATTGCTTAGGTCATCGCGTTTACGTCAGGCTAATAAATATACAAATAAATTTGAACTCAAATAGCTGTAAACTGACCATAACCAATATTTTATTTTTATAACGCTGTTAACACTCTGTGCAGTGCTAAAGCACTTATGAGTTTTATATATTTTAGTATCTACTTACATTATCAAAGCGGCAATAAATATTCCATCAGAATAAAATGTTCAGGTAAATAAAAACATATTTTTAATGAAAAGTAGAGGTTATTGATCTCGAGGTGGCGCTTAAAACTTAAGGATCAAAAACCTATTCGTATTTTTTTATGTTCAATACAACTGTAACGTAATTTCATAAAATTTTATGTAACCGAAAGTAATTTTGATAAGTCAACCACCTTTGTGGTCTAGGGGGTTGTCCACACGTATAAGACGCGCAGACCCCTGCGCGTCTTATACCCTGGCATCCCAAGTTCGATTCCAAAGAGTTTGATAGGCTTATTTCAAGCTCATCTGTCTAATTTGTCTTAGCTAAAATAGTTAGGTTAGGAACCACCTATTTATACCGCCACAGTGACTGATACTAGTGTTTCGGCAGTTAGAGGTAAGATAGCCAGTTCCTTCGGGTGAAATGAAGCCATGACCCGCTGTGAAAAAAAACCGTTTATAATTTCTATAGTGTAAACAAAACAATTAGTGTAAGTAAACCCCAATGTAAAATGACACAGTGAATACGTCAATGTGTCTGTCCTGTCCTGCGGCCTACTGACAACGCCCCCCGCGCACGATACTCAACCACGTTAGTATTTTGTCGTGGGTCGTGACCAAATTACCTTAGTCCACTGTTTTCAACGCATTCCTTTCTAATACCGAATACCTCGTAAAATGACTGGGCATTCGCGTACAATGTAAATTATGTACAGACCTAACTACCTACATGACCTAATACATTGGGGTTCGAAACATATTCTCGTAAAACTAGTATTTTCCGACTTTCTATGTATTTTCCCATATAGTTACGCAAGGTACAATCTCATTATATTTTGAGTTCGGAACCCTGCATATAGAAACTCGAAAAAACCGGGATTTTCCGATAATTATGTTTTCCCATACCTACACCGATAGAGCAATTCCAAAACATATTTGTGGTTCAAAGCACGGATGAATTAAAAAGTCGTAAAGCTGGGATATTCCAACTTTTCATGTGTTCTCCCCAAACACACGAGGACATCTCAAAATAGTACAAAATAGTAAAAAAGATATAAAAGTTCACGTTTAATGTGTTTTGAATCCCGTTGAAAAATTGGGAATCCCGCATTAAGATTAATTGGTCAAATTGATAGACTTTTACAGTTTCAGGGTTTTTCCACACTGTAATTTATTAAAAGTTATTGTTAAAGTTGTTAAATGTAAACTGTCATGATAAGTTCTATAATTTAAAAGTCAGCGATTAGGCAATTGGTTAAAAAAACTATTTTGTACAAAATCTGTCTGTTCTTGCCTACAGGTTGCATTTTTCAACCGATTTTGCCGAAAATTGGCACACAAGTTCCTTCATTTATTAAAAATCTTCAGTCGATCCCGATTTTTTATTGGGGGGGAAATAGAAGGGAAAAGGGAAAGTTTGCTGAAGCGTTTTTTATCGACGGATTTCAATCAAATTTGTTCCACACAAGATGTTGCGAAAACAAAACAAATCCTAAAGGGGGGAGAGGAAGGGGTAAAATAGGGGAAAGTTTACTGTAGCGTTGTCCTTGGCGGACGATATGTATAAAGGCCTCTTATTCAAATCTGAGCGGTATCCGCTACCGCCCCGTAGGTAGCGGTAATACTCGTAGTATATGTCGCTGTAAGTTAAAATAAATGTTTTGGGTAGTATTTAATCGGGTAACACTAGATTCATATTTTGAATATCAAAAATACTGAATATGAAAGTACTGAAATACTAAGTGGGCGACGGACTGAGGGCGACTACTAAAATTGAAAATGCGTGACTTTAAAATACAAATTGAGTAGGTAACTAGTTATTCATAAGTGCGACCAAATTTCTATTTGAGCGACAACCGTAATTCACACAAAACATTTAAAATTTGGATATACTTTATTTATAAAAGGCGACTCTTAACCTAATCGAGGTGACAAAAATACCATGTTGGGCAGCTTAAATCAGTTATTTACCTACTTGGTATAATAGTCGCCCACTCAGTATTTTTGTCACTCATTTAAATTATTTATCTCCCCCATGTAGTTGCTCGTTTTACGTATTTTTTGTAATCCACAGTTTGTGGCCCTTTTAGTTATTTTGTCGCCAACAAAATAAACCACTGCCGGGTTTAGTATTTAAGTATCCCATTAACAGTCGCTCTTTATTATTTTCAGTCACCCAATTAAAAATATCTCTAAAACAATTGACTATCGTAATAATGGTTGTCACTGATTTAGCATGTTGGAAAACTGTAATAATGGTTGTCACTGATTTTTCATGTTGAAAACTGTAATAATAATGGTTGTCACTGATTTTTCATGTTGAAAACTGTAATAATGGTTGTCACTGATTTTTCATGTTGAAAACTGTAATAATAATGGATGTCACAGATTTTTCATGTTGAAAACTGTAATAATAATGGATGTCACAGATTTCTCATGTTGAAAATTGTAATAATGGTTGTCACTGATTTTTCATGATGAAAACTGTAGCAAATATTTTGAACTGGATTTAATGATTTTTTGACGATCAGTTCTCAAAATTATTTGCAAAAAAAAACATTTCAGCCATTTCGGAAAATGATCAAGAATATTTGATTGAACGGAACTCCGCCACTTGGCGGAAGTCCCAAACCATTTTGAAAAAGGAAATATATGTAGCTTACTTCCGCAAACAAAATATGCAAGATGCACCGCCCGCCCGCAAAAATATGCACATGCACACTCCTGAGGATGCTCCGGGTTGGGGCAAAACACGTGTAGAGTAGCCTAATTGGTGAAGGTGCAAGGTGTGTTGCTGTCTTGCTAAATGCAGGTATTGTGCACTTATATTTTGTGTGCATATTTTTGCGGGCGGGCGGGCGGTGCATCTTGCATATTTTGTTTGCGGAAGTAAGCTACATATATTTCTTTTTTCAAAATGACCAAGAATATCACCACCGTGAGGTCTACGGCGCACAGAGCTTTCTGTGAGGATGATAGGATGAGAAATTTCTTGCTTATTAATTTCTTGCCATGAATTCGTCTTGAAAGTATCATTATATCAAAACAAGATTACGCAGCTGCACTGGTGTGGGTTTTCTATTCACTATCAAATATACTTAGTGTGTGTGACGTATTGAATAATATTTCAAGTACCTTAGTATCCTAAGACGGTGAAATCACCAGCTCAGACGAGAAGCACTTACAACTTAACCATTTATGCTTCCATTTTGTATTCAATTATGTGTTAAGTGCAGGCGCAACTCTAAAAGTGTATGTGTGTAAATACGCGTGTGTCACACCACACAGTATGCAAACTGTAATATAATAGCGGCGGAAATATTACGCGCGGCGACATGAAAAGCTTTTAAACTTTAGTTTCTCAGTCAGTAATTGTTCAAGAGCTTAGAAGTTTTGTTAGCTAACGATAAAAGATTTTATTTGGAGTTCAAACATCCAATGGCGATATTATAAACAACACCAGCGTCACTCTCGCAAAAAAAGTTACTGTTAGTAAATTTATTCAAAAATTCAAGCTGACGTTCCCCTTGCAAAATATCGATTGTTAAACATGCACCACATTTTATAAACTCAGTTTGCAGTTTTAGTGCTGAAAAAACCTAATAAAAACGGCCGTTGTTTTGTTTTTACCCGACTGCGGGTTATGTTTTTCGCGCGTATCTTGTAAGTATGTTTGTATGTAATATTCTTTATTACCTCATATCTTTCAAACGGCTGATCGGATTTCTATGACTAAGATATCGTTAGATTTGTCTTTTCAGCCCAAGTGTTCTTAAGAAGGTGGCGTTATAAAAACCAACATGGCGGCTGTACGGTGGTACGGCTTATTATAAGGATAATAATTAAAAAAATTAAAAAAACCGCCTGCATAAAAGGACAAGTCGACTGAAAAGATGGAAACAAGATTAATTAAATATTAAAGGCAACATGACAATAACATGCAGTCGGAGGCATATAATTCAATCATTCATAATGTCTTTCTTTATGCATGCCTCCGACTGCATGTTATTATGACATGTTGCCTTTAATATTTATTTAATCTTGTTTCCATCTTTTCAGTCGACTTGTCTTTTTATGCAGGCGGGTTTTTTAATTTTTTTATTTTTTATAGAGAAAAACCACAATAAATTAACTGTCTTTAAGTTAACGTAGGTAACGTTCAGTACCCTTAGCACGAACAGCTATCGAGAAAAAAAACGCGCGTAAAATTACTCGATAGAGAATTATCTATAGAATATGGAAATTGTACAAATTTCCAATACAAAATTGCACTATCGAACGATTTTACGTGCGTTATTTTTTTCGATAGCTGTTCGTGCTACGGGTACAGATAACAAGCGCTCAACGCGCGTTGACCATCGGCTTGAATTTTTAAATAAATTGTGCGTATTTTATCCGGGAGATGGCGCTTGTGTTGCATAATATAATGAAAAAAAAAATAAAAAATATTTATTTCATAAAAACAAGTGGATAATACAGGGTATGGTTGATTCCCCCTTTTAAGTGTAAAAACACTTACCAGGAGAAAATCGCTCTCTCATAACAACATCAGTTTTTCGTGTTTTTTAAAGAAATAAAACACAATAGGTAATTTATATTTTACACTATTGATTATTATTCATACTGGAATAATTAAACTGAATCGCTCGTTAAAAAGAAACTCGTCGGGTAAATTTATAGAAATGGCGGTTGTCCGGTGATTAGGATGTTTATTTTCAATCATGCTAATCTAATAAAAGTACCTGTACCGTGGGTTTACGATGATTTAATTGAACATTAGATTTTATGACTCTAAAATCTTGTATATTCAGTTCAAATGTCGCGCGAGTCTTGTTGCTGGTGAAGTCGAGCGATGTTGGACGTTGGCGCAGTTTTTAAACAACCATATCGCTCAGAGACCTAATTCCTATTATAATTAAAGGACCTTGAAATGTAACTATAACAAAACGGTTCTCTTTCTTCTTATTCAGAACTTTATAATTTTAGATACCTACATTTCTTTACATTACCGTCTAGTTTTTTTTTAATTCACCTTTTGTGTCTTAATTTGCGCTCATACTCTGTATAAAAGCTCTCTGAGTAATAGAGATCTCACGTAATACAAAAGATTATAAAGTAATACAACTCTAGCACCCAACTCTTCTCGTCTACCTGAACAAAGAACCGAATCCCACGGCCCCTCGCGGCGTGACCACTCTCACGGATTCATCACGATATTTTACATTGCACTGCATCTTATTAACGTTGAGAGGGGACAGTAAACGACACCACCTTTTACGGAGGCTGATGCACGCAGTAATTCCACACTAAATAATGACGTTTAATCACACCCGCTTGTTAACAACTCATGATGGGAGTTTACTTCGGGTTATCCTTATTCCCTAGAGCTGGGCGTTTAATAAAACTATGAAGTTTTTAGTTGCAAATAAAAAGAAACAAATTTCAATTTCAATAAACGTTAGGGCCGTGGTTGGAAAAATATGCCTTTACAATGAAAACTTTAGAATTCAATGTTAAGTTTCTCATTAGTTTTAAAAGCAAGGACATTGAAAAGACAAAAATATCGATGTGCTTTTTGGTATAACGAATCTTATCAAAACAACCTCAAATCAGGTTAAGTTCACACCATGTTACTAAAAGGTCTGATCCTTAAGATTGTGACATAATCGCCACTTTAAGTTATTATGGAGTGTTCGCAAACTTTAATCGACTTTCTTAAATAAGTGTGACGTAAACGGTAGCTGGATCCAATGATTAATCAGCATCGGTCAAGCTTGTTAACCGAACGAGACGTAAATAGGAGAGCCCAGGGCCACAGTCCCCTATTATCACGTCAGGAGCTGGCTTTATCTCTCAATTCTGTGATAATTTCATAAATACCAAAGCTGGTTACTCACTTGAGGAGTTTAATAATAGCACGGTTCGGTGTAGAGTGTGTAATTATTTTTACATTGACATGCTGAAAGGTAAGTATGCTGCTTGATAAAGTAAATATTGTGTAGAAATATTGATTCAATTTCCATGCTAATTGGAGAGGTAGCTAAGAAGGAATTAATTATAATTCATCATGTTTATTTTCAAAACTATTATTGTTATTTCAAAGCAAAAGATACTGCAAAATGTAAAGTTTATACTTAACTATTGTTATTTTGCTTAAGGCTGATTGTTTTATGAATACTTTATAATGATTATGTCTATCCGGCTGGCTGTATGTTTTTCAAGAGTCTGACTCGTACTTTAACGACAGCTGCTAAGCTGTTCAATCAAAGTAAAAGCCAGACTTTACAAATTTTAATTTTGCCTGAGGTTAATAATAATAATAATAAACCAGCTTTAGGCTGTGAAAGGTTAGACTTTTTCAATAAGTAGATAATAACAATAAAACACTTTATTGCACACAAATACAGTAAACAGGAAAACACAATTAACAGAACAATTAAATAGCACACAAAAGGCGGCCTTATTGCTAAATAGCAATCTCTTTCAGGCAACCTTGAGTATTAAGAGAACAAGAGGAAGGAGCTGGGAAGGGGCGGAGTGGGTGCAAAAAAGGAAGGATAGCGGATATAGATACATAGAATGAAAGGACAAATAGGATAAATAAAATCAAAGAGAGAAAAAAGGAAAGGAAATAGATACTAAGAAGGATGCTAGACAGAAGAAAGGAAATGTCTTCTGACTTGGTCGCCGAAAGATTTCAATGTACGAGCCCTCCTGATACTCTCCGGAAGTGCATTCCACAAACGCACAGCATGTAGGAAAGGAAATCAGTTAAATGGCGTGGGATTTCGAGAGTAAGATTTGAAGAAGAACGAAGAGTGCACTGTGTAGATGAGGAGCGGTAGCAGAAATATTCCTTAAGGTAAGGTGGAGAAGTTGGCAGGAAAAGCATAGAATAAAGAAGCGTAAGCATATGATTTTAAGGTTATTTGTTTTATGAATACTTTATAATGGTTAGTGTTTTGTTTCTTAGGTAACAACTACATTAAGCAGCCAGCCAGTGTGTACGCGGGTGCTCGCATCGCGCGGTAGGTCGACTCTCGCGCCAGTTGGGCCAACTAATTGCAAGCCGCTTTAAGGACGCTGATCGATAATATGATAATGCATTTAATGCCAGCCTTATAGCGGCTCTTAAATACTCACAACGTTTCATTTTGTCTCGACAACTCGCCAAAATAATGATCGTCTCGCATCAACATGACTGATTGAGACGGAATAAAAACTCCGCCAATCAATTTAGTTACCGTTCGAGTCCTTCGTTTACCACTTTAGGCTATTCCGGTCTATTTCTAGGCTATTGGGAAAATGCATACATATGTGAAACGAGTAGGTGAATTAAATTG
This sequence comes from Agriphila straminella, assembly GCA_950108535.1. Taxonomy (NCBI): domain Eukaryota; kingdom Metazoa; phylum Arthropoda; class Insecta; order Lepidoptera; family Crambidae; genus Agriphila; species Agriphila straminella. The sequence continues at coordinate 10,324,817 of OX467316.1, forward strand.
CGATAACTTTGATCTTTAATGTGCGATAAGATAGTGGTTAACGATATCTATAGCCAATAAAATCTTTCAGTTCACTGCAATCGTGCGTGTTCCTGTTTCAACTGTATTCACCCATTTTGGTCTGTTCCCATATTTTCCTCTATTTGCCTTAATACTTATTCACCAATCTTTCGTCATTCGCCAATGTTTGCAGTAACGTTGGTGCGACATCGTCCCCCGTTTGTATATGATACGGTATGCGTTGGGCGCCGCCGAGATCCTCAGATACAACCATGTGCGTGCCTTCACGACGCAATCTCTCCACCGCGCGCCACGACATGCCCGTTTACACCTCCGATTTCTCTTTTATTTTTATCCGAAGTATATTATGGTGTTATTCGTATAAAAATCTTAATTATAAAAAATACACTGAAAATACAATTTCCTACGTGTAATTAAATCTTTAGGACAATCATTTCAGGGATATTTCAAGTACCTACCTTCAAGGTAAAAGAGGTATCTTATACTTCTACTACTACGTACTATAATGAGTAGGTACTTAGAAAATGTAGGAAATTCAAATAGATAAGGTATTTATATGACATCATAGTCAGAAACAATGCAACAAAAGACATCGAATTCTTACCATAATGCCACTTACTTGTTTGCGTGCATTTCTACGAAGCCTCGCACAATTAGGGCAATGGCCAACATAAAACCGCGCATTCCACCGCCCAGTGTTTAGCGCGAGCGCACACAAATTACCGTCAGTTGCATAACATGCATTATTTAAACACGACAACCTTATAAGAAAGCAATAACGATAGTGTGTATCTGAGTCAGGGGCCGCTGACCCGCTCCGCCTACTATTCCTGGCCTGCCAAGCCAATGCCGTGGACTACATTACTTCATTGAAATTAAATAACGACTTTTCAGGAAACACACGTGCGATTTTTATGAGAGGCGTAATAAAGGTGTTATTTTGGTAGCTATAGCTAGCAAGTTTGTCTTTCGTAGCTAAGACATTTAGTTAATCATCTTAATTCGATTGAAACAAAAACTTACTAATTCTTAATTGTGTAACTGAAACACATTTTACTTACAAAAGAAAACAAAATGAAAACTCACAAGTTGTGATGTAACAACGTCTGCACCTAACAAATGAGTGGAAAGAATAGTTTTAGTGATGCTTATGTTTATGCTTTCAAATCTACAAATAAACATCAATGAGAATAGCTTCATCTGTCCGCCCACACAGTCATTTATTTAGATCCAACTCCATTTCTTGCAGCGACGCAGTCAGTACATCATTCATCAGTTGCAGGCGTGTAAATTTGCATGCATACGAACGCGAGTGCAGTTTGCGGGCGTCGACTGGAATTAAAGAGAGGGCCGATCTCCCGTCGATACTGTCACATGACTAATGGAGCAGGCGCCGATCACAGATATCGGCAAATAAAAATATGGCCAGGCCACCGCCGCCGCCGGCGCAGCCGCGTGCGCCGCGGTTCCCACACGTCACGTCACGCAGCGCGTTACGTGACCGGAACACTTTTGGGATGCGATCTCGTACGTAATGTTAATCTTTGAAGCCACTGATAACTACAAGGGGTCGATACTTAAATTCAAAGTTCAACTCCTTGGCTGGCGTCAGCGTCCTAAATGAGACTTGGTAGGAAACGAGTAGATTAACAAATATATGAATCATAAAACTAATATTTCATAGGAACTAAACGCAACCATAATCAGTTCTATTGCAAGGCTATTTAATCAATTTATTATTTGAAATTCAACGTTCAAGTTACATAGATGTAGAAAGCTAAGAAGGTTATAGAATAACATGATTTCTGGTACAAGTAACACTACATTGTAGTCCGGACTCCGGATCGATAAATTGTGTCTTGTGCCCAGTATTGGCGACTGTCAAGTTAAAGTGTCAAGTTCTAGATTCGTCTTTGATGCAAGTAGAGATAAAATGAAATTCATATTGTAGACAAATATTCAATGCCCCTGCTTAACCACTACAATATTCAAGAAATTCAATTTTAACCTTCGATCAAGAATATCCTAGATAACGCTTCACGAACTAAAACAGTACGCAAAAATGGCACCTCAAATAGCGTCCCACTTACAAACTTGGCACTTATTTTGTACATAATCACCACTTTTTTTGTACAAACTCACATTTTATATCACTTATTTTGTACAAAATAAGCTTATTTTGTACAAAAACACATCTCTTATCACTTACTTTGTGCAAAATAAGCGCCCAGTTTGTGAGTGGGACGCTATTTGAGGTGCCACTTTTGAGACTCTGACCGGACATCTAGGGTATTCTTGATCGAAGGTTATAACAATGAATTATCTGGTTAACCCTGAGATTATTGTACAACACAATTTTTTGTATATACGAAAGCCGAAACACGGGTCACATATTTTCATTTTCAGAATTAGTATAAAAAATATAATGATATTACGTTGACGAGGGCGTTGACGAGTTAAAAACTCACGAAGTATACAAGCTTTTTGTGTTGTGCGCGCGAGACATTTTAGTTGTAAATATTAAGTATTTAGTCAAAATATAACATGATATAAAAAAATATTGCAATCGATTCTATTACTGATTCTGAACAAACAGTTTTTAGGTTTCGTATATATTCAAAAAAACTTTGTATAGTAATGAGTCTAGAAACAATAAGTACAGTACATCTATCAAATTTACAGAGTCACCATACAACTGATAATTTCACTTTCACTTTCCAAATATCCTATTTTATTTTAAGAGAACAAACGAGGAGTGTGTTTGTTTATTTGTTTATTTATAAATACACTTGTAAGCTTACAGACAAAATCCAAAATGCAAACAAGTCAATTACAGAAAACGATACATCAGCAATAAATAGCAAATCAATTATAAAACAATGTAAAAAAATCGGAATCAAAAATGAAATAGATAAAATTTAATTTAATTGCATGCAACTTAAAAACAATAAGTACAAGTTACAATAATAATTATTTAGGCATGTCATATTAAAATTAAAATAAAAACTTAGTAAAAACAAAATACCATTAATATTAAATCAAATCAAAATCAAATCAAAAAATCATTTATTCAGTCTAGGCTGTTACAAGCACTTGTGAATGTCAAAGAAGCTACGCCATCGGTTCGCAAACCCTGAGCGGGAGACCTTGTAACGAGAAGAACCGGCAAGAAACTCGTCAAGGGCTGCTTTTTTCTCCCTGTATATTTCATACAGAGTCGTCAACATTGAAAAATGAGCTCCACATTTAAAGTGAGGTCATTTTCCATCACAATAATTAACAAAAGTTTGCACACAATGGGTAGGTAGGTTGAAATTAAATACCTACTACATATCGGATAGGTAATTGTGAGAGTAAATAACTTTCAACTAGTTGAGAAATCAGTAATCACTATGTCTGCTACTCGAAAGTGCACCTAAGTACCTAGGCAAAATTTACCAAAAAACACTATACAAGACATAAATAATAATAATAAAAAAACGCAATTCTTACAATTCAATATGCGTTATGATAGGTACTCAGAAGCAGACCCATTCCCACTGGCAGCACCCGTTCACGAGCATGACGCGTGGACCAGCCATCGCTTCGCTCAACCATATTTGAGGGAACGTAACGACCCGCCCCACACGACACCACCGCAGAAATGATTAAAGAGAGCATGTACAAGCACATACTTAGGCTACCCATCCTAAGGCACTGAATTGAAAACTAATATCCATAAGCTTTCATAGGCCTTTACTTACAAAAACTACTGACTATAGAAAGCAAAATGATTGCAATAAAAAAAAAGAGAAATCAAAACAAGGTTTACTTGCCTATTAGTTTTATGTTTTGAGTTTTGAGTAAGAAGTGCCATACATATTGATAACATCAAACAGAGAAAAAATATATATATATAAATATACGACGCCCTTAGTACAAGCAGACAGAAGCAGACCCATTCCCACTGGCAGCACCCGTTCACGAGCATGACGCATGGACGCATATTAAATATGTCAAACATAAAACTTATGATTAGTACTAAGTCGAACCCAATTTACATATATTTCAAAACGAGTCACAAGATGTTTCAAAGTATCTGCAAATACTCGTAGTTTATATACTTAACTATCGGTGTTATATATTTTTATTTCAAGAGAACATTACAGGAGTTTATTTTATAACTATCTTCTTCTTTTGCCTTAATAATCATAATAATATTATCATAAAAGTTCCATTGTATCATAATTTATAGAGTTAACTTTCTTAGTATAAACGATATTCACGACAATATAAACTAAGATTAAATGCTTTAATCACTAAAGATGAAAGCGTAAAGTATTAAGATGGGTATAACGGTGCTGGTGGTGCAATGAGTAATACTAGTTTATTTATATGATAATTGTAATAAGTATTGTACCGCTGTTTGTCGTCCTAAATATAATAGAAAAAAAATAAAAAGATGTGTTCTTTTCTATATTATGACGGATATGATAGTTATGTTATTACACTATATGATAGGTAAATAAACTTCTCAAGATAACCGTTATATACCCACATACAACCTACTATGTTGATGCAAGATTGTTCCCATTTGTGCTGTTACTTAGGAGTTAAAACTTGGTGATGATAAATTATAGCAACCCAAAGGTATAAGATAACGATTTTTTTAGAATAAAGTTTTAATCGACGTTGTATATTTAAAAGTTTTGGGTGTTTCAAAGAACTTTTTAGCTTGCTTGCTTTGATCAAGAATACCCTAGATGTCCGGTCAGAGTCTCAAAAATGGCACCTCAAATAGCGACCCACTTACAAACTTACGAAATGTGAGTTTGTACAAAATAAGAGGTGATTATGTACAAAATAAGCGCCAATTTTGTAAGTGGGACGCTATTTGAGGTGCCATTTTTGCGTACTGTTTTAGTTCGTGAAGCGTTATCTAGGATATTCTTGCTCCTAGATAACGCTTCACGAAGCTTGCTTGCGAAATGTTACAGTAGCCATGATGCCGTCCGTCTTACATGGCAAGTTATCTACAAAACTATAGTCATACTCATAGTAACGTTTATCGCATTACAGAAAATATTAAATTTTAAAAAAACGCTACGAAAATGCTACGCTCGAAAACGTCATTTGTTTATTGCGCTAGGAACGTAGGAGCTACCTACTTTGTAACTGCTAACTACTGAACGCATGGCTTAGCCTGAAATTGCCTGTGCAAAACGTCTGTGTGCGTGCACGGAAAACGCAATTTTGTACGAGGCGGATCTTCTGCCTACTTTATATTTTTTGCTTCAGGTTCAAATAAAAAATCATAATTTATCAAATACTTACCTTCATACTGAAAATAACTCAAACATTATAAAAAAACCAAGCCGAGCTTTACCCACTCTGCCATCTTTTCATCTGAAAACATATTCATTTGTTTCATGTTTTTAGTTTGTTTACGTAAAAATGCCACCGATGGCTCAAAATTAGCTTTTGCCGTCACCATGTATAGGAAAATTTTGGTAATAATTTCATACTGGTCGCAATGCGAAAATCATAGAAATTGCTTGTTTGTTTACAACGCCCGCCTTTCATTACTGTTTTATAACAGTTTATACTTTGAAACGGCGGCCTACTAATAAAAATGTGATATAAATAAACAGTGTTCCATAGCGCCAACCAAACTGACAAGAATATTATTAAGTAGCATTTTGACAGTAGGCAGAGGCAGGCGACGAGAGGTAGTCGGTGATCCAAAGGTCAATAACACCGTGACTAACACATCAGATATTCATAAAATCTATTTAAAAACCCCCCGAATCATGATTTGTAAAGTTTTCTCGCGTCTGGATCACTATGACAAAGCGCGAAATATTTCTGCAACATTTACAGATCACGGCGCGAAAATATTATTTTTATAATCATAATAAATCAATCATAACTACTTACCTATCTTTTTTTATAAACCACAGGTTTTAATCGGAGACTTTTTTTCATTAATTTTTTTATACTTCGTGTCGTGTGCAAGGTTTTGTTTATGCATACCATAATAATAGGATATTTTTTTAAATCGTGAAATAGTTAACCAATGTTCTTATGTAAAACTAAATTATTTACGGAAACTTATTATTCTTACAAAGTTAAACAATGTAGGTGTATTATGCAAGATGTGTCAACATAATTATACGATGGCCTAGATTAGAAATTGATTTACGAATATTATTAATACGCACCAATCGATGACATTACAAGCAAAGGTGTAAGACCTTTGATGACTTTCATTCACTGATGTATGAAATTCATTCAAAGATAAGATAAACATTTCGAAAGCAAAACTGTTTGCAAAATGTTGCATACATGTTGCTTAAAATATAATAATGTCGCCTAACTTTACCTTTAGGTACCTATATCGAAAGGCAAGAGTTAGATATTACATTTTTGTTCCTTAAATAAAATGTCTTCGACAATGGAAGTTTAATTTTGATATTTCGATATTGAAAGAAATCCTTTCCGAGCTCAAAGAAATGTTTCAACGACATTAGTGATTTTTTTAACATGGCAGACAATGAGACAAAAAGCGTCTTTATAATTTGAGGTTTGGCACACTGAATGATTTTCTTAGGACTTGTTTCATAGATTCCTGTAAATTACATTAGGTAGGTACTTACTCATCAAATATGTGTGTATACCTATAATAAGCGTACATAATATGTACGCATGGTTCTTATATGTACTACATATAAGAACCGATCCATTATTCCTGTTGCTGCATTATATGTATGCTGTTGGTGTACCTTTTATTAAATAATAATAAAAAATATTATGTACGGTTTTTATATTAAACCAAAAGACTAATATATAATAGAATAGAGGTTAGTCTCTGAAATGGCAAAAATCAGTAATAGACGAATCCATCGTTATAATAACAGTCTTCCGTGAAGTTGGCACGACTTCAAGTCTGCTGCCGACATCTATGATAACGACGTCAAAACTTTCACTATCATAATATTCGCAGTCGTAAAACGCTCACGACATGTAATGGAATACCTTACACAAATGAAACATGTACTGTTGAACTCGTAAAATTCGTGGGACTAAAAAATCCTGCTTCTCAGATATAGAAATTTCCGTCATTAATTGTTACTGAGGTGAAGCACTTATAAAATTTTTGAATGTTTTAAAAAAAGCATAACTTAAATTAAATACTTATAATATACTTTTCATTTAACTTGTACTTGCTTTTCATTTTTGTTTGGAAAATTAGGACAAATTTTTTTATTCACGCTACAATAACCCAGACTAGTCTTCTTTCTGATGCTTTAGAAGATTGTTTAACTCTTATTTCTCTTTTCTATTGTCTCTTTCTTATATTTTGCCCAAAATCGGAGCTGACTGCCGACTTTTGTCTAACAATCGATCTCGTTGATTTTCCGACTGTACCTACTTATAAGTTATAAGTAGGTAATTATCATCAACCCTGAATAGACTCGTAAGATTTCTGAACACGTAATAGGCATCTGCCTTCTGCTATGATTGACGTCAATGCAAGTAGGTACGTCATTCATCTTACGTGGAAATCGGACATGCGATTTGTACCGGAAGTTCTTGCCAAATTATTCTAACAGCCCATAAAACATCTTATTAAGTATGTATGAACTATTTTGTTTACCATGTCTTTTATAAACCTTTATACTTTGGGATACAACTCTAGTAAAGTCTAGTCTCTAGTCTTGCAAAAACGAGAGAGGTTCATTTATGGGGAAAGGCATAGCCTTTATTAATAAAGTTCCACAACAAGTGATTGATCTTCCTTTGCATGAATTTAAAAACCATGTTAAAAAAACGCTCATGGGTAAAGGTTATTATAAAGTTGACGATTATCTTAAAGATCAAAATGCGTGGAAATGATGTAACATATTCACTTCTCAAGCTTACGCGCTCACTAGACATGAAATAAAACACTTTTAACGGATACTAGCGCGGTTTTATTGAAAGTACTTTGGTAATTAGTTGGTATTTGGTTTGATTTTTGATTTTCCCGACGTTTCGGCACCTTTGCAGCTGCCGTGGTCACGGGGGACTGAAGCTACTTGTAGGGGGCTCACAAGTAGCTTCAGTCCATGTCTATAAGTCTATGTTGTTGCCAATAATCCTGTCACCTTGCATTGCACTCTCATATTGCGCATTTTTTATAATGACCGGGAACTATGTATACTGCCCAATTTATCACTTGGTCCATAACATAGATATATTCAAGTTTGTAAATATCGTTACTTATGGCTGTTACAGCTAATAAGTTTCTTGCGCCCATTCTTCTTGTAAAAAAAAGTCTGGAACGGGTGTACTTAATAATTTAGTTTTTCACTTTCAATACAGTAATTACTACTTCGTCATGGTTCAGTAATCCCATTTGCGGTAGAGCCAGAGCTCATGTAAAATGTTGACGGTCAACTGAAAGATGTTAATGCATTATGAAATAACAGTTCAAGAGTACATGAGTAGGTACCAAGGTATTGTGACCAAGGTCTTGGTCTTGCCACCTCCAACACTAGACGCAGACGCCGCCATGCCGCCGACAGACGTTTCCGCAAGTGTGACGCCATCACCACTAAATATATCCGTCACTCTGAGACACTACGCCGCCGAAACGACATAACAACGTTGCTCAAACGGACTTTTCACATTTCCCTTTAATACAATTAAATATCCTTGCAAAAAGGCTAAATAATTTTCGCAATTTTCATATTGGCAATCTTTGTCAACCTTAATAAAGGAGGTTCAACAACCCAAAGCGAGGAGATGACGCTTCGCCTAGATATATGTGGTATGCCGTTTAATATCTACCGAGATCGAAATAAATCGCTAGGATTATTGCCAAGTGGAAAATCATTATAATATATTGGACGCGTGGAATTCACTTTGACAATATTTTGACAGAGCGCGGTCTAGAGGGGATTTAGAGCCGACCGCATCAGAACACCCGCTCAGTTTTTATCGTTCTTATTTTCAACGATCTGGTAACGTTCTTCACATTTATCAACTGCTTATGGAATCTATTTTAGTGATGTTTTCGTACTATTTCATTCAGGGTTGAGACGCAGCGGTGCGCCGTTTTGTTATTTGACTTATTTAAGTTTCGTAACAGTGCATACGATGTTGGTGGGTTGAGGCAAGTCGTGCATTGCTTCCAACGCAGTAGCAAGGCGCCGGCGCAAGAGAAACGGGCACCCGCGTCGCCGGTGGCCATCTAAGGAGTGCAACTGTACAACCGGACCGACAGCCCCCCTATTTAGATATGTCCAACCCGCATTTTCGATTCGACACTATCTCCGTCTCCAATTGGGCTACTGTGTGCGAGCTAGATGGCATAAGGTGGCGTGTCGATACATCGAGAGAATAGGAGAGTGGAATTACGTCTTCATACACTTCATTGTGTATGCATGCAACTGGAATATGATATATTGGCAAGAAGCCGCCATTAAGTGTAATTTACTATTCGTGCGATAGAGGCCTGCGCTATCACTGCTATTAGAGTCTCGCATCATAGTTTTACATTAAAAGTCGTATTCGCTGGTTTGTTTACGTCTAGCTTGTTGAAATGGTTGTAAACATAGTAAAAATCTGTCGTATAATTATGTGACCCGCACCTGTTTGTATGAGCGGTCGTTGCACTCACTTTATAGCTCAATAGCTCGAACACTAGATGTAGACTACAAGATGTTCCAGTTTTTGTGATGATCCTGGTCGATCGTCACACTTTACGTTCCTGAGAATGCAATACTCTATCGGACTGCGTATTTTTTCCACACATGTTTGCGTTAACTCTACACCACTGGTAAAACTTACAATAATTACTGGTCTAACTGGAAAATTACTACGAAGATTGAAAATTTAACTACATTTCAATTTAAACCAAGTCCATTTACTATGTAAATTTATTAAAGTTTAATAAGCTAACCAACTAACTACCTTACCTTATGTTTATCTTGGAAAGAAGTACACACACTTTCGAATAGCTGCATTACATGACATGCTAAAACTTTATCATCAATGATAAATTAAACATTGTGTTCAGTGAAAATATTCACGACCCGACGTCGACGCGACCGACGCTCGGAAAATAAATGCATTGAGTAAAAATAAAAAGTGTAACCTTGATTCAAAGGATTTAAATTTTCTTTTGGTAATTTGCGCATTCCTTATCGATATCGTTCTTGTTGTGTTCTATAGTGATTAAACACATAAATATCTCGCTAATTTAATGCAATACATTGATTTTTATACACTTAATTTCTACACTAACATGATTGTGAACGGTGGCGGCGCGCGGCGTAGGAATGTTATTTATTATTTGTGGAAAAATTTATTAGCAAAGCACTCGCAATATGTATTGAGTCCTAAGCAAGTCGTAACGATCTAAATATCAAAACAGATTAATTCTACTACGAGTGAATATATTGGTTGTTTACTGAAAAAGGCGCATCACTTTTATGTTGATTACTATGTCAGAGTCCTATAAAAAATGGAGATACTTTGCGAGTCTGCGACGCATGCCATGCATAAGTTAGCTGGATGAAGGTAATGTAACGAAACAATAAACATGTTTGTTTGTAGACTAGACTACCTAGTCGTAGTGGCACTTGTTCTTCAACATAAATACAATTGACAAATATCATCATTCAATAATCACGACACCGTGTTGATAGTATGTCATCTACCAAAAACTTTTTTGGTGTGTGCTTGCAGCATCATTTCGCTACAAGCACATTATGAGGTAGTACATCAGTTACCATTACGAATTGCATGAGAAGCCACTTATCAAGCAATTATCCATGTGAATGTGTGAATATATATGATATTGAAATAAAATAATAGTACCTAATTGAATAAGATTTTGTTGAAAGATATAGGATTAATCACAATAACGCAAATAGGTACTTTTTTAAGCTTATTCTATATATAAGGAAACTCTATGAAACACCTAATGCACCTATGTCAATGAAATGAAGTATAAGATTGATAAATGGATACATTCAGTCTTTCTAAAACACGCTCTAATAGGCACAGCTTTTAATTTAAAAAAATCACAGAACTATAAAATTATATGCCACTTAACTAAATTCATCGTATCTCCTAATAAGGGAATAGATTTAGCTGAATAAATTGGACAAGTGATAGATAGCCCTAATCGCGTACTCTGGCGCTGTCAATCGAATGCATAATCTATGCAGAAGTGACATTCAGCGCCGGGCATGTAGAGTGCGCCTGCGCCGCCACTCCGTTCGACGGCAAATACATTTATCAAATACAGACTCATACATAAATAATCTCGCTACTACTTGTGAAACAGAGATCTTGCTATACACGGCGTATAGCGGCGTCTCATTCACACTACTGCTAGTTAATGATACTTGAAATGAAAATACATTTACTAAGAGCAAAATAAAAATAGCGTTATAACCGTTTTTCGTTTTAATAACGGACGTTTTTTCAAACAGCTGAGGAAAATAGTGTGCATTTAGATATTTCGAGAAGTCTAAAACTGGGTTGTTTGTGTCTTGTTGTCATAACATCTGCCTTTAATTCCAAACTGACACAGATATCCCCGATGGATTGATTTAAGTTAAATAAATATAACTCGTTCAAAACTCGAAAGAACTGTCGAGGCGAGAGAAATAAACAAACCGTTGAATATGTAGGTGCTTGATTAGCGTATGAAAACGATGAAAACTTTGTAAAACTACTTTATTCCAGTAGTAGTAGTAGTACGTTGTTTTTTATTTTATTTATTTTATTCTAATAACAACGGCAGATAGGTACAGGTAGTGCCACTTACAGTAACTGGTTTTAAAACGTCACTTAATTTCAGATCTGGGTTTTTCAAAGTTGGGGGCACGCGCACGCCCCCCACTGGGGGACGCAGAAACATACCAAGGGGAGGGCAGGCCACCTGTGTAGTTCATATGTAGTAATTATTTTGAGACAAATATTTTATCTTGCCTGCTATTCGTATTAGCCTTAAATTGACTAGGTAGACGGGGGCGAGGATTTTTTTATATTGGTAGAAAGAGAGGAACCCCTGTTTTAGATCATAATCATCATCATCATATCAGCCGCACGACACCCACTGCTGGGTATAGGCCTCCCCTAAGGATCTCCACGACGATCGGTCCTGCGCTGCCGCCGTTTTAGATACTTAGTAAGAAAAATATTGCTCTTTGAAAAAACAAACGGTTAATACTAATCTCCAAATTAAAATAAGGCATCACGCTTATGAAGCTTTAATTACAAAAATTACGCAGTACGTAGACGAGTGTATGTGTGTTACACAAAAAAGATCATGACGCTATTTATCATACATACGACTCCAAAATATGCAGTCATGTATGATGCAGTGTGATGCGTGGCAGTGTGAGAAAACTTACATCCGACAGTAAGCACAGCTTGATCTTACTTAGTCACCCTAAGGCTAAGGCTTCATACGTGTCAAGCTTAGAGATTCGCTACGAAAATTGCGTCTGCGTGACTTCCAAAGACCTTCTTAGAGACGTCGCTGGCAGTGTGGCCAACTGCGATAGTATGAAATTCGTTGAAACTTGGACCAGTCACTAATCAAGTTGCTTGGCTTTTAGTAATAAACGAGGCTATTCGTAATGTGACTACGAAAATCGCCACGCGACTTGGCTGGTGACTACCAAAAGCTACCTTGACTCCGTAGCGATTTTGCCGCTGACTGCCGCTCTCTCGCTCGCACATTTCATTTTTTCTCAAGATTTTTTAAATCTGAGTGCGTTAATAAAAAATGTGTCTCGGCCACTTTGCGCAATATATTAATAATGCGGACATTTCAACATATATTTCAGTTTCGAGTTGCTGATGCACAAAAAGTTATCGTATTTGCCAGTTCAAATAACTGTTAGAAACGATAACTTTTTGGAATTTAACAACATAAAACTGAAATATATGTTGAAATGTCCGCAATCTTATATTGCGAAAAGTGGCCGAGACACATTTTTCATTTACGCACTCAGATTTAAAAAATCTTGAGAAAACATGAAATATGCGAGCGAGAGAGCGGTAGTCAGCGGCAAACGCTTACAGTATCTGCTGCGCATACTATCTGCGATAGTATGAACAACGACAGTTCACTTGTCAGCAGTCAATAAGCGAGTAGAGCTTGACTGTTAACAATAAGCTAGGCTCTTTAGTGTGGCCCTAGCCTAATTGTCAATTGACACATGAGTAAAACAAACAACCAATCACGCGGCCCTGCACCTGCAATTCCTCAGTTCAATAGACTTAATCATATCTTCCTCGACACATGGTACAGTCAGCAATGAAAGTAGCTTAACGCTTTGATACTTTGTCATAGCAACTTTTTTACAGATGTCATAAAAGTTACTTTGACATAGTACTAAAGTGTTAAACAACTTTCGTTGCTGACCGTACTTACCTACACATGAAATATTTTATCGTACGCAAACATCTCGCAAGTTATCTATTTTTTGAATCGAGATAAATAAGATGTGATATGTTATGTAAATGTCTGTTATCAATTATTATACCAAGATAACTACTTACTGCATATTTGCACATGGGATATGAAATATGTCATTCTTATTTAACGAATACATATAGAGTATCGTCAATCCATATTTTTCGTTTACATTGCAATTTATACCACGTTTAATCAAAACGAAACCACTACTTAGTGTTTCAACAACTGCGCAATGTTTGTTAAAATAAAACTCCAGACATATTTTTTACAAAACGAGTCTTATTTGAATAAATAAAATTATAATCGTCGAACAATAACAATAAAAAAAATATACCTAGATTCCCGTGCGTACATTTTATTTAATATAAAAAAAATATCGAATTTTACAGCTCTGATTTTATTATTCTAGGGTGTTGCCTTTACAGTCATCCTAACTTCTGAAAAGGTAAACGTCGGGAACAAAGAACTACTTAAAACAAATTTCGTCGCCAATAGAAACTCTACAAGTTATATAGGTATACCGTTAAATGACAAGTTCAGATATACGCTTTAAAAACATTGCGTAGTTAAATCTAATGTTTATGAGACAATGCAAATGAATACGCGATCGGCGTTTGCGCAGGTTAATTATTATAGTCGGCTTACATATCGCAACTTCGTTGAAATTTTATACTCTTGAACTGCATCCGCAACTGATAAAAATAAGAATGCCATGTTTAAGCTCAGTTCAAATTTCAGAATTATAAGATCTCCATTCTTAACTTGTTTAATTTCTATAGCTATTTGAATAAACTTTTATATGAATGAATCTATTGAAAATGGATGTGAAAAAACATATTTTTTTTCAAGCTATCATGTCAAGCTGTTAAGTTTCAGTTTTTTTTCTATGCAGATCAATGAGGAATTCCCGGTTATAATAATGTCAAACCGTGTGGCGCGGAGAGGGGAAGCGAGATATGAGTGTCGGATGCACATTGCACGTGTGCAGTGCGCAATGCGCAGACGCAGGGGCTAGCGTGCTGAAGCCGGCTGCACTTCCGACTCACATCCATTCCCGCCTGCCATTCACATAACCGAGTCATTCATTTAATTCAAGTTCATAAGGACCTACTCCGACCACTCCGACACACTCCACGTCGACCAAATAAACCGCCAACATGACGTCGGCCTGAAGTTCATAAGTCTGAGTGTTCATAAAATCGCTCAACTTCGGAGCCACATTTATCGGTTCCCAGTATTCTCACGAGAGCTTTAAATTCTCTAAGGCACGCAATATTTCACGGGACCTTAAATGTAAAGCTTCTAATTAAATGCGGGCGGACGCATCCCCGACACCGGACGTGCTCCGCGGCAGGGACAGTTACAAAATGGTCAAATTTAATGGAGGTGTATGTAGGTGCCAGTCGGCGCCGAGATGGTATCTCGCCTCTCCGGGATGGATTTTTCTAACTTTTTGGTGCGCGGGGGCGTATTGTGTGCAATTGTAGCACGCGAGCGGCCGACGACCCGCCACATAATCCGACGGCGTTATGGCGGCAGGCGCCTTTGTTGGCTACCGGCTTAATGAGGGCCGTGGGTGGCTTATGACAGGTCAGGATCTGATCATAAAGGTGCCAAAAATTCTACCTGCCCGAGGTTGCGCCGACGACATTCCTATCTCGCCTTTGAAAATTAATGCCTATTGTCCGCTAAACTGGCAGGAGGCGTTAGGGATTACGAATGACACGACGATTCCATGGAATTATGAGCAGCCCCGGCACCGGCATCGTTACAAAAACAGATACTTATGGAGATACGGCAAAGCGGATGACTCTTGACATCAAATTTAATTGAGATGTATGCACCCAAATTCTTTGACCCCAATTATTTCGTGGAAGTGAGTTCGTTGAGTTAATTAAGTCTGTTCTTATTTGCTCTGCACATGCTAGCGGTCAAACATTGTGCGGCATTCATTATTACACCATGAGCCGTATATGCAATGTTTGTTACTATAGCGAGATCTTTATGAGTCGTAACTTGGAAACAGCAATAAGAACTCTAAAAAGTTTTGGACAAAAAGCGAATTTTGCACGCTTTCAGGGTGTTTTCGCGGTTGTCAGGTTGAGCAATAAAACGCGGGACGCACCTGGTTCGGTGACAGCTCGTCGGATGCAGGCGGGTGCAGCGCGTGACGTCATCGCGTGCGTTACCGCCAGGGGCAATGAACCAGCGACTGAATTGGACATAAGTGTCCTGCGTCGCTCTCCGCAACACATATACAACGTAACCGCGATTTATGTTATTACGTTTAACGCCATGCAACATCATTGCGGCGTACATTAACGGTTCGGGTCCAATAACCCACGCTCCGAACGGTTGACACTCTTGACGTTTCTGGATGAACGTTTATCAGCTGTAATGTGGAGCGTTTACATCGTTTAACACTATAGAACAGCTGGGCTGCAATTTAATAGACGGCAGTGTTTTGTTTCATCTACGTAAACGTTTAATAGGATGAGTGCTCGTAGACACAACAAGTAGAATTATGTGCCTGACGCGTATAATAATATATTATTTGATAATTTTCTGAATACTAGGTTCAATGTAGGTGATTTTTGTTTAATGTATTTCGTATGAAGATAGATATAGTTTATCACAGTAATGTTTGTAAAATATTGATAGTCTATAGATAGATACTATGATAAAATGTTACAGTATAGTCTGTTTATCCTTAGATACTTGTCTTAGTTGTTAAACAATCTTTCTTTACCCAACTCTTTATTGAAGAAATCATTTAATAAAATACAACAAATGGTTTCACACATAGATAACGAAAGAAATTACTAATTGTTAGTGACAATTAGATTTAATGAGACAACATATTTTTAAACAACGCTTTTTTAAAAGACATAATGACAACTGTCAACAGTTGTTTACTAAATAGGACAAGTACGGATAAACAGACAATTTCATTAATTATTTTTCTGTAATACGCAATAAACATCACCGTCCACATTACAATATAGGTAAAGTATACAAATATTTGCCGATATAAGTGTAGTCATTATTAATGCGAATATCAGACGATTAGCTGTTTTAGTCCGTAAGTCCGCGACAATATTGCCTAACGTCATATGACATCACGATGAAATGCATGACACACGGTCGGAAATGTTGTGCAGAGCGAAGATCAGAAGATTATCGCAAATAAAATTGGCCGGAAGCTTGAGAAAATCTTTCACTTCCGGTCAAAATTTTAAGGTTATATTTACGTCATGTGACATCAGTACGATACCCGTGGTATCATTACCTGTAAGTACTTGACAGACTTCCGGCCATTTCAGAAGTGACAGACTTATGTTAATTCTCTTTACTATTGAAGGGCTAAATGATGCCACGCCACAGGTCTCGTACTGATGTCACATGACGTAAATATAACCTTAAAATTTTGACCGGTAGTGAAGGATTTTCTCAAGCTTCCGGCCAATTTTATTTGCGATAATCTTTTGATCCTCGCTTTGCACAACATTTCCGACCGTGTGCCATGCATTTCATCGTGATGTCATATGACGTAGGCAATATTGTCGCGGGCTTACGGACTATTTTTACGCAAGCAGGCAGTACTGCGGTCTCATTGGATTTGAATAAAATGTATGTACATTAAGTAACGCACGCCTTTACCCTAGCAGTAAAAATGCAGACAAACTGCATTTACTATGAATTTTGAATTAGCAATAAGTATGAAGAAAAGTTTGAGTCTGTGTAAAATTAATCATTAATTAAATAAATAAATAATAAATAAATATTTGACAACATCACATACATTGCTCCGATTCCAAAGTAAGTAGCTAAAGCACTTGTGTTATGGAAATCAGAGACAACGGTGGTATCACAAACACCCAGACCTGAGACAATATTGAAAAGTTAATTTTCTACATTGACCCAGCCGGGGATCGAACCCGGGACCTCAAGAGATGGTGACGCCTTGAAAACCGGCGTGCAAACCACTCGACCACGGAGGTCGTCAAATTATACTTACATTAAATATTCCCATTTATAAAAAGATAATAAAAAAGAGCCCGCGGTAGATTTTTTTTCAATCGATGGAAACAAACTAATTCGCCAGATATTCTTGGCAATATTTTGTTAAATCTATTAGAAAGTTTTTCTCTAACCCATTTTCAACTTGCAATCCTACAAAACGTTTATAGTAGTTTATGATACAAGGTTGGTAAGGAGGTTTTTAAAACGAGTTGATGTTTTATAAGCCCGAGCCGCAGGCGAGGGTTTATAATCGTCACGAGTTTTAAAAAACCTTAACAACCGTGTGCCATACTACGTTTTTCAATACATTTGCGAGAAAACATTATAGGTACTACTGAAATTGTAATCTATACATATAATAAAACTGTCAATTCTAAATATTTGTGCGCGAATGACGCAAAAACCGCTAAACGAATTTTGATGGATTTTTCACAATTTAGTAGATTGAGGTCCAACTTAAAATCTAAGCTATGTTTCATCAAATTCAGGTGGGTGGTGCCAGGGAAACAGCTTGAACTCTCCGTAGTACTAGCTTTAATACACTAAAGGGGTCATTTTAAAGTGGTTGCAATATTTTTCTACTATCCACGCGGATGAAGTCGCGGGCGAAAGCTAGTCGAAATTAAAAAAAAACGTTCGTAAACAAAAACGCACGGCGTCGGCGTGCGGTAAAATCAACTTTCCGCACGCTGTACTAATCCGTAAACAAAAACGCACGGCGTGCGGTAAAATCAACTTTCCGCACGCTCGACTGTCATCGTAAACTTACATTTTCGAGCAACTGTATTGAAAATATTCATTCACCTCTCTAGCGTTCACTATACATGAAACAAAACACTTTTTAACGGATACTAGCCTGACCGTTATTAAAATGTGATTTTTAAGTACCAATTTCGTAAAGTTATCCATCAAATTACTTTATTGTTTTGTAAGTATTGTATTAATGTAGATTATTTTTGATTTTGTATTTTAATGGAATTATAATTTTTTTTATAAGTGAGATAGACTTTTTGTGCCTGTTAAATAGATTTTATTTGAGTATTTTAAATTAATAATTAAGCCCTCTCTATTGTCGCGCCCTTCGTGTCACACATGATCTGTATCTATCTACATGTAACATCTTTATAAACTTGTGACATGCAATAATAAATGATATGAAATGGCCGTCTTCCGTGACCACGGCAGAGGTGCCGAAACGTCGGAAAAATCAAAAATCTTACCAAATTCCGACTAATTAATTACCAAAGTACATTCAATAAAACCACGCTAGTATCCGTTAAAAAGTGTTATATTTCAAAAGGTTTTCTTACCTAATGTAAGTAATTACTTTTCTTATTATTTTTTCAATGTCATTAACCTGACGTACAGTGTGCACAGTGAAGAATCTCCGACGTTCACCTCCTTGTGACTCAAGGTGCTATTAGATTAAAATTTTGATAATTTCAATTATAAGGTCAGATGGGGCAAGAGAAACACCGAAGCAAGTGAAACACCCAACCATAACTAACAAACTATTTATAATCGTAGTTTTTCTCCATAGCGACCTTTCTCCTAACTCTGCAATTTTCGGCACTGTCTTTCTACCATCAGAAACACAGAACATCGATTTTTTTTCTGGGTCAGAAACATCTTCCGCCAAAGCAAAATTACCACCAAAGATTGCGGATAAACGTCCTAGTAGTTACTAACAAGATTTCTGTGAAATGAAAAAAGAGCTACGGAAAATGCGATGCTGAGCGTCACATTTTATACTTACACCTAATTGGTACTAAAGAAAAGTTCCAAACCATGAATAGTGATGGTGAGATATATGTAAATGGAGATAAAGATACAGATATAGTATGTGTTTAAATGTAACAACGGCACCTACGATTCAACTGTTTAATTAAAACCTATACAACAAATATATAAATTGTGTATGGTTTGAGGCTCGTTGAAGTATGAAAAATACTTATGTTGTAATAAATAGAAAATCCTCATGAAATCGACTTAACGTAACATAATAAAATGAAATAATGCAAAATGTGCGTAATCATGTGAAGATTATAAACAAAAATTGTATTTATGAGTATGAGTAATTCCTATAGATAACCTAATAAAAAGATAATGCTTATTATAAACTTCCACTTCCAGTGATGCAATCGGTTCCGTAAGGATAAGTTGAGCTTGACTTTTTAATTTAAAAAATTAACACCACCAATTTTTCTTAATACTAAGTACTTAATTTTCTTTATGAAACAAAATTATAACTATACAAGAGGTTTAAATTATCTAATTAAAATACAGAACAATGGTATTATGAATTTTTATTAGGTACCTAGTCATATCATAACACCACATAAATTTACTCATGTGATAACACTTTGACTTTACCCATAATTCCTATGTGATTTGGCACGAAACCCTGAATATCGTAAAATTATCAGGTCGAAGAATTAAACGATAAGTATTTGATATCAGTTCTAAAAATAATTTGTATTTTAATTTAGAACGATAGGTCCTATGGCAAAACGTCGTCGGCATCGCTATCGGCTTCATATGATAGATGGATGTGACACATCTCTACTTTTCTTTGGTAAGTTTTTATTTGTGCCAAAAAGAAGTGGCAATGTGTCACATCCCTCTGTTAAATCACAAGCATCGCTACGATGACACTAGCGCGGTAAGGATCCTGGTTACATTCATGTGTCGATTTGCCACTGAATTACTACTTTGTAGGAAAAACACAGTAAGCAATATCATAATTCATAAGTTATCCCATTATGGGCGAAAATTGACCTAAAATATTTTTTCCCAATACACACAAACCACGTTTTTCACTGTTCTGTGCATGGATCTTTTTTGACCCTATGTTTCTTAGAGAAAGTTGTTAAGTTTCATGGACTGGAACACATTTTTAAAATTTGGAGAGTGAACAAAACATACATTTAATCGAGATATAATGAAATAATTAATTGTTATGGTTCACTGAAATTCAGGTGTCGGACGGAGGTTTCCGCGTTGCTTTCGTGTGTACTACGGACGGTTGCGCAAGCGCTGCTGCTGTATTTAGCCCGCGCTTTCCAACACGGCCATGCACACCCACCTTTACCCTACGTCACGCCGACCGCCACGGTCGTTACATACTCTGTGACAATTACCACACACACTCGCATATTATTATTACTCGAACATAACTGATAATGATAACGCGTGAATCGAGATTACACCTCGCACTTTACGATTTTTAAATCAGTGTCGTTTAATCAACTTATATAATTTATTGTAATTAGTCACATATTGATACAAGTGAAATTGCTTTTACAAGATAACTATTGCAGTTATTAGTGGTTGGTTGTGGCATGAGCTTGAGAATAAATGAAAATACTCAGACATCTTCAATTAACTAACATTGACTCTACCCTAGGGATCTAAGGTTTCAAGTAAAACAATTTGCAATATGTAACATTTCGCTAGTTCTCAGGAAATGTCCAAAAAACACGTTGTATCTGCATTTACCATGTCACGTCTTGTCTCGGTTGGCTGTCTAGACATCGCAAGCAAGACGTTTTTCTGTTCTCGGTAATAAACGAATTTTGGCAGACTCTTTTATATAGTCTTGGCACCATCGCCAGCTTTCATACAGATAATGAATGAAAGCCGACTGAGCGCTTAGTCACACGTTCATACGGTCGAGTCCTTTAAGTCTCGCCCCATCAAACTACCATCCACGACACAAGACATACAAGGTTAAACAGCTGTCAAACCAAACGAAAGTCACTCACTGTGTCGTATACAGAAATGACAAATTAAAACTCCCAACATTTTCATATCACCGAAATAACAATAACGGACACGAAAAATATTATAAAACTCGGAATCTTGATATTATATAAAATTCAGATGCGTACATTATGAATCTCTGAAGAGGTCACAACACAACAATCATTCATATTACTACATTAAAAAGATAAGATAAGCCCAGTCGCATGATATTGCTATTCAAGTTGCGATAATCTAGAAAATGACCGCTTTTCAATCGTAGTTGCTAAAAAAGAACCTACTATAAATGCATAAGTTTCTGATGAAAAGTTAAGATTTTCCTCAGAAGATTATGGAAAAATTATGATTTTTTTATTTTATTATTTGAAACGGTTTCGTAACGGCCGAAGGGATTTTTTCGCAATGTTTGAAAAATTGAATGTAGTGCACTATTGGTTAATAAATAATTAATGGAATTAATTAGTTCCATGGGCGTACCGAGGGGGGCAGGGAGGGGCAGCTGCCCCCTTCCCCTGGATTTTGTTAACCTACAGCTAACTATCAATTGTTATCAATAAAATTTCTTATTTGCCATACAATATGGCGATATTGCCCCCCCCCCTGGCCCAGAACCTGGGTACGCCCATGTTAGTTACTTACTTTTATAGTAAACTAAACTACAGACGAAATAACCTTTCAAGTTATATCGTAATTCGTTTATGTCTTTTATTGACAAAATATTTAAGAGCAAATCTATACACAAACCCCCTTACTAATAAAGATTGTATATCAGATGTATAGTTACACAGTGTTTTGTCACTTTCTT
This sequence comes from Agriphila straminella, assembly GCA_950108535.1. Classification (NCBI taxonomy): domain Eukaryota; kingdom Metazoa; phylum Arthropoda; class Insecta; order Lepidoptera; family Crambidae; genus Agriphila; species Agriphila straminella. Next base: position 10,346,893 of record OX467316.1, read on the forward strand.
TTCAATGTCAAACTCAAATAGTTTGACAGAGAGTAACCATTGTGTAACTAACTATACATCTGCTCTGCTATACAATCTTTATTAGTAGGGGGTCAGTCTAACTAAGTAGTATGGACTTCTTAAAACAATACGTCAACAATATCGTTGTTTAATCGGTCTATGAAGACATTGCATCGTTCGACATTTTGACCTAATAATAAGTAAAAGTCTAGAGGAAAATGTTAAAACTGCTTCAAAATATGACAACCGTTTTACTTTTGTGCGTTTATTTTGCAAATACCAAAAAGTTAAAATGTTACGAATTTTATAGTTTATCAGTTTTTGGATAGTATGTCAGCGGTGTAAGATCATCTTTACTAAAAATAGTTATATTAAAAATAATAGTTTTGTTATAATAATTAAACTCATTTATTTTTCGTTGTTTTATAATTTTGATGACCACTTTTCCTTTGTCTCATATTTAAGTCAATAACACAACGTCTAAATTATATTTCTAACATAAATGTATTAATAATTCATTCAGCAATCAACAAGTAATGGATACAGAGCACATAGTACAATTCCACTGACCTTATGGAAACCACAGATCCGAGATTAAGTTTAAAAGACTAGTAGGTAGTTTGCGTTCATGTTGAAGATACTATCTATTTACATCACAATGTTTACATGGATTAGCCGGTCGAAGTCTTTGTCCGATAACAAAGATAATTGGATCATCGTTCAAAAATATACAAATTCTTGACATTTCTCTCCCTTTAGTGGATATTATAAAAATCGAGTCGGTCTCACGTGGTATTGTTTTTATTATCCCATCACACTAACACCGTATCGACACTGATAACGATACGAGAATCGATAAAAAATTAAAAACTACAACTCATGACTTACAAATCAGCGTGTGTTAAACGTTATAGTCAATAGAACAGCGCAGAAATGTCGGAATGCAATTATTTACATAAACACACGTGCCGCGGATGGTGGCATGGCGCGTTCCGCGGCGGCATCACACGAAATATAGACACAGATGCAGATCGATGTACATTTAATTGCGATGGGAGTGTCGGGTACTGCGTTGGCACTCACCGGCGGGTCGCGTGGTGCGGCGAGCTGGTTCGTCCTCGCGCAGGGTTGGCGCGTGCCGGCGCGCCTGTGCCGGGGCCAGCGCAGCCAGCGCGACCACAAGCAGCGCTGGCAACATCGTCGCACTGTACAGTGTTCGCCTCCCGGCCACGAGCTCACTATTTTCGCCGCGTGCGTTTCGTGCGTTATTCGCGTTGCGCACGTGTAAGAAACGTCGTCGTAGCGCGACGGCTGAGCCGGACTGAGCGAGCGGCGCGCGATTTCCCGGCTGTGGTGTGGGCGCGAGGGGGCCGGCCGGCGACGCGCGGAAAACGCGGAGCGCGCCCCGCAGCGGGCAGCGGCTCGGGCGGGCGGGGAAAACCGCCGCGAGCGCCGCCCGCCCCGCGTGCTCTACACGCATGACTTAACCGAACTTTTTAAATCGCATATTACTTTGAAATACGTTTAATTAAGAGTGCAAACCGAGTTCCATCGATGATTTAGTCACAAAATATGTACGCTTAGTTTTCTTTATTTTCTGAGGCTTACTTTTCAAGTTTAGCTTTGCTAGTACATTTATTACTGCTTTCCCACTTGTTAATTTTGACTTTTCAGTTCTTTTTAATTATAAAAAGCATAATTTAATGCGCCCATTCTACTGAAATAAGTACCTACTACCTACTATATTATTGCAATGTATGGGATTGACTTATGCTAACGATTAGCTTATGTCAATCCCATGAATTAATTTAAGTCCGGCCTGATAAACGTATATATTTTTAATAGAAGGTGTTTTTATGGATTTAGGTACCTACCTACTAGGTATATTTTAACAAAATAAACACATCATTTTTCGATCAAACAAAACACAATGATGGTCAACTGATTAATAATTTAAGTACTCACCATAATTTATAGAATATAATTAATTCGCATATTACAGTATTATTTACGCAAAGTCTTTCTCAAGTGAACTAATTTAAACATGAAATAATGTCTAAAACTCTATAATGTACAGGAAACGGACACGTTGAAAGCATTCATGATAATTTACTGAATTATATATCTGGTGGTGAGCTCCATTTGGCAAGAGACCGATCTAGCCGTGTAATTCATATCATAAAGCGAGCAAAATAAACTGAAATATCAATACAGGAAGCTCTGCGCCCGTGCCGCGCGCGTGTCTTAGGGGTTAATGACGTCACTTTAGTGTCATAACATTCTGCTGATTATTGGTGGTTTGGTCAAATCTAGTCATCTGATTGATTGATTGAGTGGTCAGATTGGTAATATACATAATTGTATATTTGATTGTCGGATTTATTTAATAGTACAGTCAAGTTCATTAATATGTTGGCACTTTTGACGCCGTATTGTTTACATAGACAACATTCAACGCCGCTATATTACGGTCGTAATATGACGGCACCTCTATCCTAGGAATCCCTAGCTTAAGGAGGTGTTTAAAACGAGTTGACGTTTTTAGGCGAGGATTTATAATCGTAACAAGTTTTAATATACCCTAACAACCATGTTGGTACCATACGACTTTTTTCAATAAAAAAAATATACTTAAGTACTAGGTTACCTTCTTACCTTCTGGAATAAAAATATTTTTACAGATAAACCACAAAATTTAATGAAAATGACTTACTGATTTAGTATTTTTATTTTACTACTAATTTAGTCTACAATTTTTTTTACAAAATTTCTACAAATTGTCTACTACAAAAAAACTACATTTTTTTACAAATGCTCTATAAATTTTCTACAAATTGTCTACTATTTTTTACAATTTTTCTTCTAGTTATCCATTTTTTCTTTTTTTCCCTAATTAACTAACTAATTTTGTACGAATTAACTCGACATCTTTTAATTCTCATTACAGAAACTCTTTTTTAGGTTTTAGGTTTTCAGGTTTAAAATTTCTGTAGGTAGGTATAGGTATATTATAAATATTTACTGAAGAATTAATTTTTTACTTTTTAGTCTGTTTTTTTTAATAGTCGGTTTTAATGTTTTTATTTTATTTTATTTTATTGAATTTGGGAAATTAACAGACAAATAACTTAATGTATAATACTATGGATAATCCTATGCTAATTAAAAATTTCCACAGATAGTTTTAGAAATTAAAAAATCTTAATTTAAAAAATCTTGAGCTCACATCATATGAGTAGGAATAAACTAAAATATAACAAATAAAGGTAGTTTTTACACACTTGAATACTACAGTAATATGCAGAAAGTAAATTATATATTTAAAGTACAAAGATGATATACTTTAGGTACTTACTAGAAAAAGAAAAGAAAAATACATGTTTATAGTGTTACTTACTTAAAGTTAACAAAAAACATTGCAAACGTTTAAAAATAAATAAAACTCAAATTTTGTCATTAAAAGTTAATGCTGATTAAAGTATTGTTCACTTAGAAGTCGCTTAACCTTTCGACAGCTGGTACAAAACAAGTCAAGGTCATCAGATGCAACACTGTTAAAACTTCGAATCGCTCTGATAATGACTGAGTTATGACGGAATTTAGTTCGGGCAGCAGGTACATGTAAATTTTAGTCCAATTTTTTTGTAATAATTTAATCCGTATTAAAAACGTGTTTTTTAATAGTAGATTGTTATACAAGACGCTAAAAGTACCCATTGCATACGAGGTATTTTTATTCCCGAGCTTTAGCGAGGGAATAAATAGAAACCGAGTTACAATGGGTTTTAGCGTCGTGTGTTACACTATACTTTTTACTACGATTTCGAGAAAATAAAATACAATATTAAATAGTTTATACCTATTTACTTCCGTAAACGAATCCACTCGTTTTTCTTTCCTCCACTTTATAAACTTTTTGTACAATATTTAAATAAATGATTTGTGCTTGACGGCAGAAGATTAAAATTATTTATTTCCTATTACAGTCACAATTCAATAACAATTCAATCAGTTTGTAATTATAAAAAAATTCTAAAGATTTCGCGCCATGGTACCTTTTTTTAATTTCTGCTGTAGCAGCTAAGCAACACAAACACGCATTCTACGATTCACTCTGTACACAGAGTTTAAATAAGTCTATGATTTTACCGAAGAGATGCTTTTAGTTCCATTTTCAAAAATAAGAATGAGAAACTGGGGGCCTATTACGAAACTTGGTCACGATAGTCGTCCGCAGTTCGTCGGTTATAGTTATTACAAATATTTTCAATGTAGCTATCGTAGTCCATAGTCTATTGAACGAATAATGAAGGATCCACTAGAGAGAAACTGACAAATTTACGCAATTACTTTGCAATATCGCATACGCAAGTGCTTTGTAATAGGAATCAATCAGAACGAAGCACGGACGCAGCCGCGTGTATCGCATTAAACTTTTCGTAATAGACCCCCAGTATTAAAGTCGAGCTAGTTTTTATTCGTGATTATGAATAAAGACTTTTTCGTTTTAGTACGCTCATTGGTAATAGACAAACATTAAAAAAGAAAAAACTTTATCCCCTAGGGCTTATTATGCTATTTTATCTCGACTCTTGTACGTTACAATGACGCACTTTTTGAGCAAGAGGAGTGAAAAAGTTTTTTTTCAGTAAATTCATAACATTTATGCAATGATGGGGAATCTCCGAAAAATATCAAATTGGCTGAATATTTTTTTATAGGTAGGAACAAATAGAAAAAAGTTTCAGAATATATAGTTTCATATTCGGTCGCGTGAAATTTAAAAAAAAAATTAACGTCTCTTCGACTTCACAAATTTTCTAAAGTAACAGCGAATGGAGATTATACCTTTGCCACCACCTGTCACAACAACAACATGGTATTAAAAAAGATTCAAAACTATTTTTTATGGTGAAGTAATTTTGGTACCTACTGTATCATTACTAGTATACGTACGTTGACATTCTTTTTTTTCATTTATGCTCTGAAATATCATCATTACATTTCAAAAAAACACAGGCCAAGTGCGTGTCGGGCCACGCGCCGTAGGGTTGCGTAGTTACTTTTTCCAGTTTAAAATGCCGGGATGCCTATGATTTTAAAAAGTTATTGTCAAAATAGCAAAAATGTAATAATAAAAGAAAACATTATTTACCAAAAAATTTATTTTATAATATAACAGAGGTTTATGTAACATCAGAAGTAACGGAGTACCTATCCGTTAATCACAAATTCTCCCCAAAAATGGGTAAACCAAAACGATGTGTTTAGTGGAAGCACTGAACCTAAATTATGGTATGATTTATTTTATTTCTTTTTTTTTGAGTTTTTAACGTTAATAGTACTACAAAATCAATAAATTATCGCGTAAAAAGTAATTCTCTTTGATGTGATAAGTTTTTTTGACCTCGAAGCGCACTCTTTCACTAAGTATTTAGACCATTTTGAAGAGCTGTTTCCCTGTTGGCCTCACACTGACGACTGGCTTGACACAAGCTTCGCTGATGTCGGCTGACATATCCGAAGTGGCCTCAACGTGGCGCGGTAAGTAAATCATAAATAAAATCATTTATTCTCAAATTAATTTCGTTCACATCAACAATGGACGATATTTGCTTTAAAACTAGGTTAGTATGCATAAACAAATAAATAAGCAATTAGTTTCTATATAATAGGTAAATAATATGACATTCTGTTTAGCTACACATAAAATTACAAATATAGTTTTATTTAGGTAATAAATCATTGTTTGTGCCTGAACTAGGTGATCCTGTGTTTCAGGCGATATGCGCCTATGGAAAACATAAATTATGGTATTACATAATATGGAAAATAATTAAAGTTAGGTAAATACATTTTTAATAGAATTAATTACTGACTAAACTAATCTGTCCTCTGTCTCATCATACGTCATCTTTTGGAGAGTGGCTTTAAGGATCTTTTTGCAGTTTATGCGATTGAGTGGATAAATATATATTTTAGCACTTAATTTATTGTAGAGAAACGGTCCTAGAAACTTGAAAAATTTTCTTGTAAAAAGCAATATTATTTCCACCGATAGAACAAACTTTATCTTTCCGTCTTTTGTTAGTAATCTCAGTGCTGTAATGAAGGGCTGCGTGCTGCTTCAGAACTATGCTCAATACAAAAAGTTGTCTAACTGTTAATACTCCACAGTTTTTAACCGACTTCATCAAAAGGAGGAGGTTCTCAATTCGATTGTATGTTTTTTTTCATGTATCGTTGTTCGCGCGTATCTTCGACATTTATGGACCGATTTAGATAATTCTTTTTTTGTTCGATTGAGTTTTCTTGCGAGATGGTCCCATTTTTTTTTTTCAAATCGGTTCAGTAGTTTACAAGTAATCCTGAAAATACTATGATATTAAATCAACTAACTTGACAGTTTTGTTATTTATGAACCGAATTAGATGTTTTTTTTTGTTGGGGAAGGGATACCTTTGTGTAGTCTTTTTAACCGACTTCAAAAAAGGAGGTATTCAGTTTGTATGCATGTATGTTTCTCCGCGATTATCTCACGTTTGGCTGAGCCGATTTTTCTACCTAAATAATATACCTACACTACCTAATACAGAAGGTACTTACACTAAAAATAAAAAAAATAAAAATTGTTTAAAAATCAAAAAAAACCGACTTCAAAAAACCTGTCTCTAAAAAGCAAGAAATAATATACAAATCATTAGATACGCATTATCATTGTTATAATAAAACACGTCAATTGAAGTCGGGTGGGGCTTTTAGAATAAAAAAAGGAAGATGTACTCCAGCCCCACCCGACTTTAATAGACGTGTTTTATTATAACAATGATAATGCGTATCTAATGATTTGTATATTATTTTTTGCTTTTTAGAGGCAGGTTTTTTGAAGTCGGTTTTTTTGTTTTTTAAACAATTTTTTATAAAGAAGTTTTGTAGGATAAAGAAAGGGACGCAAAGTCGATACTTTAAGAATCGCTCTTTGAGCTCTTTCAGCAGATAAGATCAGAGTCTTACTCGCTCCACCCCACGTAGAAATACAATAGGTCAGTAACGATTCACAAAGCGCGAAATAAATTTGTTTACACAATTTCGCATCAGCAATATGACGAAGTTTTTTGAATACAAATATCATCTTACGTATCCTACTAGTTAGAGCTTCTATATGTCGTTTAAAGGAAAGAGTTTCATCTAGTACGACACCTAAATATTTTATTTCGGCGGTTGATTTAATTTCTGTGCATACACATTTTTTACCATATCGAGAACAGTAATGAGCGTATAGTTTTGAATAATTTGATGTTAGTGACGATTTGCGCAACGAAAATTGCATAAAGCTTGTCTTTTCAGCATTAAGTGTTAGTAAATTATCTAGAAGCCATTTATTAACTACGTTAAAACCCTGTTGTGCATACTTGAATACTTCTTCTTCAGACTCAGCTGAAAAAAGGAGAGCAGTGTCATCAGCATATGTTATGACGTAACCATGATCTAGATTTACATTACAAAGATCGTTTATGTAGACCAGGAAGAGGGTAGATCCTAATATGCTCCCTTGTGGAACCCCGAAGGATGTATTATTTTGCTCATTACTGATAACACTGCCAATCCTCACACACTGAGTACGATCTTCTAGATAACTTGCAAATAATTTCAGTTGAGTGCCTCTTATAGGGGAGACCGAGGAGAGTTGAAACAATTTTCACATTTTGTTTCATAAACCACATATTATAGACAGAAATCGTATGATATTAGTACCAATCGATAGGTCATTCTTTACACTTGCGAATGACTAACACAAAGAAATTGTAAGCGTTAGATATTGTGGTGAAAAATCGACTTATCCGAAACAAGTCAACTTGTTTCAACTCCCCTCATACCGAGGTAAGATGAAACAGGGGTCGAGGAGAGTTGAAACATATGAATTTTTTGAGAAGTATTAAGGCCTGTAAAATAAAAATTAAGATATAATTTAAAGGTATTTATTAAAATTAAACTTTTCAAGTACAAAACGTACTTTTTTATTAATATTTTGTACTGATTATATGATTTACAGGTCTAATACAAAAATAATCAACTACTTAAGTAGGTAGTTAAAAGTACCATCATAAAATAATTATTAACTTTCAGTCGTTTCTTTTCAAATACATATTTAAGTTACAAAATCTCACAAATGTCAAAAATAAAAATATTATGAAAATAAAAACCGGCCAAGTACGCGCAGTAGGGTTTCGTAGTTACCGGTATACCATACCATATTTAATCTTTTTCGCCTGTAAAAATAACTTTGTTTTTCATAGTGTTTGTATAAACGACAATAGTAGTTTATGATACTGATACATAATGAAGGGTATTAAAAACATGAGTGTGTGTTTAAAAACCGAGCCGTAGGCGAGGTTTTTAATAGTATCACACGAGTGTTTTAATACCTAGTTATGTGCAGTTTCATACACTACTTTATCTACACTCATACATTTGGGATTGAACGTACTGAATAAAAGATCAACGTTAGAAAAGAGAGAGAGACTTTGGTTGAATTAGCTTTGTACCTACCTTGTAATAAGTCATTTCCTTAGCTGCATCTCAAATAATTTTGCAGAGTCAATCTTTTTCACATTTTTAAGCAAGAATAAAAACACCTACGAAATTCAGTATAACAAAATGTAAAAATTAAAATCAAAATTCAAAACATTTTTTGTAATGCTCTAAAAATGGCGCGCATTCCATTAGAAAAAAATTGAGATGAGTGCATTCTTGCAAACTAATCGCAATATATAAGAAATCGATCACCATAGAGTGCATTTTAATCATGGAAATTATGTGGGAAAATATCTTTTTTTTTTAATATCACGGCACTACCTTCTTCTTGGATTCGCCCTGTATCGTAATGAGAAAAAATAGTAGATTATACAACAAGTGAAAAAAGAGGGAATTTAGTTCGAGGGACTAAGTTGGATCCCGAGAGCAGTGAAGGATTCTAGAGTTGAATCCCGAGCGTAGCGAGGGATTCAAAAGTAGAATCCTGAGCGAAGCGAGGGATACAAAGGACCGAGATGAAATTTTTTTTTCACGAGTTGTGTACTCTACTTTTTACCATTGACTGCGAGAAAACAAATAGCAGTAGGTACTTAATACCTAAAGTATTTATAATTACCTATCACATTTTTATTATTTAGGTAGGTAATCAGTAATATTTAAACATTAGAAAATAGTGAAACTAGAAGTTTTCCAATGACATAAAACAACCACGCTAAGAGGGAAATTACATGATCAGTTTGGCATCAGTCCATTTCATCAGTTTGTATAGACTGAATTTTTACAGACTGAAGATCGTACCAGACTGATGGAATGGACTAATGCAAGACTGAACATCTAATCTCCCTCTAATATATAGAAAAGAATCCAAAGATGAGACACTAAAAAGGACCTAATTAATTTGGCGGGATATTTTTTAGAAAAGAACCCAAAGATAAGACACTAAAAAGAACCTAAATAAAATTGGCGGGATATTTTTTTTTATTTATTTGTATGACTATGGCTTTATCTATGGAATAGCTCCATACTTTCAGCACGTTTTATTTTTTTTTCTCCATAATGAATACGATGCGCGCTTGTTCCAAATTCAAAATATTTTTATTCACTCGGTGAATTAAACAGCGTTTTATTCACTCTTATCGTTGAATTAAACGCACTTTTTTGAGTGGCGATGATAAAAAGTTATTTTATGATGCAGCTGACTGCATCGTAATGAGTTTTTTTTTTAATTTTACCTATTCACGAAAATAAAGTACGTCTTTATATTACCTTTTTTGAATTCATATTTGGAACATTACGTTGTGAGTGTAGATAAAGTTATATTATTATTTGCGGCGCTAAAACTGCTAAGTATATTTGGTTTAAATTAATTTTCGTTGAAAGTATTTATTAAGATCTACAGCATATTCTTTTTAAGATATTTCATTTTCTTATTTTAAAAGTTAGAGGGGGGGTACATATTTTACCACTTTGGAAGTGTATATCTTTCAAACGGTTGTTTTTGAGAAAAAATAATTTTAGGAACCTCATTGTAATTTTTAAAGGCCTATCTATAGACACCCCGCTCGTATAGGTTTGATGAAATTTTTTTTTTAGTTTCTTTTCCATGTATGGAGCCCCCTTATTTTTTATTTTTGTGTCAAAATCGTAGAGGTTTAGAGAAAACATCTACTTAACATGTTTCGACTATGTAATCTTAATATTTTCCAAATAAAGTGGCTGTGACATACGGACGGATAGACAGATGGACAGACATAACGAATCTATAAGAGTTCCGTTTTTTGCCATTTGGCTACAGAACCCTAAAAAACGTATTTTTTTGTGTCCGATTTTTTATCTTTGTGTCAAAATCGTAAAGAGGTTTAGAGAAAACATCAACTTAACATGTTTCGACTATGTAATCTTAATATTTTCCAAATAAAGTGGCTGTGACATACGGACGGACAGACAGACATAAATCAGAAACCACGCACTGACTGTGACTGTACAAAGTATAATATTTGGAGAATGTAATATTTTAAGAATATAACATTTTGCGAATGTAATATTTTGCGAACAAAGGGACATGACGAACCTATAAGGCTTCCGTTTTTTGCCATTTAGGCTACGGAACCCTAAAAAATAGGTATAGTAACTATTTGCCTTACTAGATGTCGTTGATGGTCAAGTGAAGCGTCAAAATGGCTTTAAGAAATAAACGGTTTTTTCAGTTTTTTGTCATTTTGAAAACCGTTAAAGCTGCAGTCTTTATATTTTCACTTTTTACCTAAGGTAAAGGTAAAGTATTTTTTTTTCAATAAATTTTGGAGGGGTTTCAAGTGAATTCAAGTGAAGGTTTCAATTCAAGTGAAGGGGGGCGTGAATTTTTTTTTTTTATAAGTAGGTACTCAAACGCGCGGGTTATCATTGTTTAGAGCTTGTTAATGCGTCCAATAAATCGTTTCAGTTGCCTTTATATTTTATTTTTATTTTTTTTATTTTATTTAGGACAACAAACAGCGGTTCTACAATTATCATATAAATAAACTAGTATTACTCATTGCACCTCCAGCACCGTTATCCCCATCTTAACTATATGTAACATTGCCTACTAATTTTCACAAGGTTGATATAATGAAATGGTATGAAGTAATACAAACAAACAATTAATGATGACAATACTAATGACACCATATTACTTAAAAAAAATACGCAATATTGCAAGATTAACAATTCAGGTATGAAATTTAAAGTTGGACAGTCAGGTATTTGTTTTAAATTCAATTTTATTCAATTTAAGTTTAACTTCTTTTTTAAATGTCCTTGGTGAAAGTCTAAACAGATCGATATCTAAGAAATATTGATTGTAGGATTGCATGAAGCGATTTATATGTAAAGTAAAAGTGTGTAGAGTAAATAAATACTTATCTACAGGCTGATTTTTTGAACAGTCGACTTTTGTGGTGTGGCTTAGACCGTCAAACTAAACAACTCTATGTATGGGACCGACTTACATTTGTTGACTGTTTTCGATTTTTTTTTTTATTTATTTCACGAAACCAACAGCGTTACAAAAATTGTTATAGTTAACTATTTATAGTTATACAATTAAGGCCAATAACAGGTTTCCATTATAATTGTAAAATTAGAAACCGAACAAACAAAAGAAACAAATCGAACCTAAAGACTACCATTATAAAATCTGTGTCTAAAGTAAAGTATAACTACTTACATCATACTAAATAATTACTTAATCGCAAAGAAAAAAAATGCATAATGAATACTAAATTTTCACCAACTTAACAACAAATTTAATAACAATCGGACTGAATTTCTGATATACCTATATGCAACTACACCTTTTAATTTTGGAATGATTTTCAATTTAAAATTAAATTCTACACATAAATACATAGAGAGGTACAGTCAACAGCGCGCTAGACCTTGCAAAACTGACAATCTCCAAATTAATTTTGAACCTTAATTTCCTCGTATTAAGTACAAAATGATTGAAACTGAGATTACCATGTTATTATTAATTAACAGTTAAAAAAAAAGTTTTTGTAAACATAATAACAATCTTACAAATATTAGGTACGTACATTATTTGTTGGTTGACTGGTAGAGAATGCTATTAGCATTAAGTCCGCCATTTGTACCTTACTCTATGTATTTGTACAATAAAGATTTATAAATAAATAAAAATAAAATTATTATTACATACTAGATGACCCGGTGAACTTCGTATCACCACCGTTTAGACCTACCCTGGACTACGACAAACATTTTAAAACCAAAATCAGCTCAATCGGCCTAGCCGTTCTCGAGTTTTAATCAGACTAACGAACAACAATTCATTTTTATTTATTTATATATTATATATAGATTACGCTTTCACATAAATTCAGATGAAAACCCAGCTTCGCTCGGGTGAAATGTGACTCATAACATAATACACATCTAGGTACAAAATATTGGTAGATATTTCTGATTCTCAAGGAATATTAAAGGTAAGCAAGGCATAGATTCGTATAGCTTCGTTCATTGTGGTTAATAAATATATTAAATAAAAACTGCAAAAGTTTTTACACAAATATTTTTTATTTTAAATCAACATTCAAAATAAACTAACATAAATTAACAAAACTTATAACTTTAGGTGTATTATCTGTAAACCTCTTTGTTTTAGGCACTCAGTCTTTTTCTCTACTTTGGCAGGTAGATAAGTACTTACTAAATTTATAAAAAAAAAAAATTGTCTTATAATCAAATCGACTAAATCAAAAAGAATTGAGAAGTATGTAAATTGTAGTTTTACAATGAGTACTCAACCGAGAATTAGGCAAAGGTGTACTTAAAAAGGAGTATTCTTTATTATCATCACAGGTTAAAATTTCTCTATAAGTATATAACATTTTTCGTTAAATATTTATCACCTTTCAAGCCTTGTTCAATGGTATTGATAATTTTAATTTTTACATCATCGAATCTTCGAACTCGAGAGAAGGCAACATAGAGCTGGCCATGGGTGAACACAGGATTAGGTAAAAATAGACCGACTTTGTCGAAAGTTTGTCCCTGGCTTTTATTTATTGTCATAGCGAATGCTATGCGAATGGGAAACTGAAGCCGACTAAATTTAAAAGGCAGTTGACTGTTATATGGCTGGAGACGAATTCGAGGAATTAAAACTCTGGTTCCCACATGGCTACCACAAATAATTTCGGCATTGTAACAGTTCAAAACTGAACATGTTATTTTTTTATCTCAAATATTACTTAAATTGTAAAGAAAAGAAATATATTAAAGGAAGGTTGTCACTGACCTTGTTCTCAGGAACTTATCGGCATTTGATTATGCAGTTATTCACAAAAAACACAGGTTTTGTAGTAAATCATAAGCACTTCAGATGTCAATCAACAATTAATAAAATGTTCATTATTTTTCAAAGGAGCTTGTGTTAAACATTACTTGGACTCATAAATTGTTGTACTTCACAATTTGTTTGTCATAATTTGATGATGAGAAAGAATAACATAATATTAGCTTAGAAGGTTATAAATTAATAACAGATAATTACAGAAGATTATGACAGATAGGATGACGTAAATCTGACAGCTAGTGATAAAGATCGGAACTATTTAGCAATTGTGAATTTTCTGTAAGAAAGGCAAAGGGTTTTAACCTTACTGCCAATTTTGGAAGTCAAAACGAATTAATTTCATTTCCACAGATAAGTTCATGTGATAAATTAATAATGTTTAAAAGCATAAATTGTTGGGAAAAACTTAAATAAACATATTGGTTTGCATAAATGTGAAACTATTTTATTCTCGTTCAAGTTTGTTTACCAAGAGATAAATGTGACTAAATAATGCTGAATTGTGTTTGTTTATTTTACTGAATAATAATTAGTAAAATAGAACATGATTAAGTAATTAATTGTTATAATAATCTGTCTAAAGAGTAATTTAAGGTCATAAAAATAGGCGGAAGTTTCTTAAATCTTTCTTGGCGCCAAGGTTTAAATATTAATCCTCGTGACGTTCAAAACATGGATTAAGTTATAATTCATTCATAATTATTATTGATAATATTATTAGTTTTATTAGCACTCATCAGTTATCGTCATAATTGTTTATTTCTAAAAAATACTTTAAAGAGGAATGAAAATTTGGCGATTAATTAGGTTTAGTAAGTTGGCAGCTATGGTACAGATTGCACGATTGCACAATCACAATTAGGCGGTCTGCACAATTTATATTTGCAATATGGTAGCACCGACGCGTCAGATTGATGGCGACGGAATGTCGCGGGGGGGTAAAATAATAAGAATGTTGCTAACTAAAATTGCAAAGTATCCAATTTTGTATGTGTGTTTAGTTAGAGATAATAAGTTTACTGTATTTTAAGCAGGTGGAAAAGCGGAATATTTGCATTAATTAGTACTCAGCAATAGGTATTTTGGCAATTTAAATTATACGGGATTAGGTAAAGCAAAGTGAAACGATTAATTAGTTAAAATCTAAATGAAGTTGGTTTGAGGGTATTAGGTTATGTAAGGAAATTATATTAATCGTATTATTAAAGATTGACAAGACAAAAACTGATTACGTAACTTTTAGTAATATTATTGTGAAATTTTATTATTCGAAAATGATTTTCTCAAAGTGTTGCGTTTCGAGGTTATGACGAATTATTGAAACTGTTAACGACTTCACATAAAATGAAACTTATAGTCTTTGTTGATTTAAATAAGATAATTATCAAAATGTAATGTAAGTAATTTTTAATATCTCCAATAATAGGGTTAGTGAAATATTTTCATAAGCGGGGAACACTGAATAAGGGGAGGAGCTAGAAATAGGGCACCAATAGGAATGGGCTAAAGTGCACAATGTCAATTTAGCGCGGGAAATTTTAGCTATTTTGATGAAAAAAGCGCAAATTACTTGGCGCCGTTTTGGGTCGCGTCATGACGCTAATTTAGTCTTTATAAGGGGAAGGATCAGGGAAGCGGGGATTCTTTTCTCCGGTGTCAAGCGAAGCGTCAAGACGTAATTTTTGAAGAAACTCCACATCCCTCTGTAAGATCGCGTTACTGAAAAAGTTTATTTTTAAATCAAGCAAATTTCAAGAAGTCAGCAAGAAAGTGGTCGAGGTTTTCTGACGAATAGGGCCGCATTTGTCCCGCGAATCTTTTGCATAAATGCTTTAATTTGAGCTTATCTGGTATAATTAAGTTCATAATTAAAGTATGTAGATTTTGTTTGCGATAATCATAAAGTAACGTAGCTTTCCCTGTAAATTCTTGAATTAGTATAGTAGGACTACTAAGAATTGAAGTTCATAATTAAAATATGCAGATTTGTAGTGAAATCCTATAGAGTCATGTAGTTCTCTCGGTGGGGTCATGAGGTAATACAAATGTATTGGTTCTTGAGTCTGTTGAGGTCGGGGCTGCATTATTTTGTGGGATGAAAGCTAACTAGATTTGCTAGTATTATTATACAATGTTGATTTTAGATGAGTATTCATTTAGTTTTGTGTCTTTTTGGGGCGATTTGTCAGATCCTCGCGGGGGGTTTAGGTAGAAAAGTCTAGCCTTGTGGCGGGTTAGATGGGCATTTGTTTTGAAAACTGCCTAGCTAGTCACATAATATTACCAAGCTTACCTACAGCGATGGAAATCAGACGGTCCGAAATGAGTTGGGAGATATCCCTGTCCATGGCTGTGGGCAGCAGGCTTGGTATTATTATTCCTTATGTAGGGTCTTGGTCGTTCCTTCCCACTCGGCCAAGAGAGCGTCAAAGGTTGCTAGAAAATTAGGGAGTGCCACTCAAACTGTACAGAATTGGGCAACAGGATTGGTGGTAAGCATTCCAAGAATTGCATAGGAAATTCTAAATTTAGACGCAAATAGGCAGGTAAATTCATTAATAAGGTAGGAATATTATTATTAGGTGAATTGAGCAAAAGTAAAAGGTAGCATTTCAAGAAGGTGGGGTATTCTTTGAAGTGAGATCTGTGTGGGCGTCAAAGATGTCGGGAAACATCATGGGGGTCGCATAGGAATTCAGAAATTTAGTAGTTGTTAGGCAGGTAAGTTCACTAGGTAAGATTCCATGTCTTAAAGTAGGCGCTGTAACAGGAATCCATAGGTAGGTGCCTTAACAAAAAATCCATTTAAACTATAGCTCGGTGTAGTGAATATTCACAATGTAGCATTAATTGTGTTGGTTTTACCAGTTTCGGTGAGTACATATTAATTAATTACTTCAGTGAGTGGATAGTGAAAGTTAATTTATTACTACTTATAAAAGAAAGTTCCTTTATCTTTGAATTGGATTGGATTTATGATGATTTTGTGTGTAGACTATTGATTTTAAAAGAAATATTCTATTCTAGTAATCTAGAAGGTGTACTGAAATCTAGATCTGGGTGTATGAAAAAAACCTGCGTTTCTATATATGCTAAGGTTGATTCACGGCTATTAGAACGCTAGATCAAAAAGTTTGAGTGGACTTTTTCTATTAATAGAATAGTTTTGTATAATATAGAAACAATACTTCAATTATGTACTATAAAAGTATCAAACTGTTTAGTGAATATATCCAAATTCTCAAATGGTTAAACTAAAGTACTTTCTCATCAATATTTCAGCTAAGTTTCATTTACCAATTCAATTGGAAGTTGTTTCAATAGAATTATATTCCACAATTGAATTTAAGTACTTATTGACAAACACAATTAATGTACAGGTTAGATATCATTAGAAGACTAAACTGAAATTACCATAGTTCATAGAAGTTATAATAGTTTCCGTTGTTGAGATGCGGAAAGACTGCGACCAAATAATACATTCCCTTTGAATTAAATTATCTTTCCTTCAGAAATTGGATCTATCAGACCCTTTTGAATGGATAGTAATGTTGTGTCCATAATTATGTTATAATGTTAAACAGTTTCGCTAACAATAAATATATTTTTAAATTAAATTAAAGTTGTGCAATTCCACCATCACAATAGAAAGATAAATCTTCATTGTGATAAGCTGATAGATCGCTTGAAGCACTTTGCTTGTCCTCTTTTATTAAAACAGACATACTAAGACTAAATAATTCAACTAATTTATTAATTAAAGTTGTCATGAAAGCAAATGGTGGAGCTAGAGGAGAATTGTCCCAGTACGGTTAGTCGAGATTCACTATACAGAGCGGGGAGGTGCTCTGTATCTAGCTAGCAAAGAAACCATTGTTTACTTAGTACTTGACTATAGCACAATAGTATATTTTATATTTGACAAAAAACACTAGAACAATTATTAAGTAGCGATGATAAATTTTCTATATTCTGAATTAATACAACGTTAACTTCTATATTTATTACCATTTTACCTTCTTTTACTCTATTCCTAAGCCTCTAACCACATAGGATAACCTAAATTAAATAAAATAAGAAAGTAAGAAAATAAAATCATAATTAGTAGCGGTGAACAATTTTCTATATCTGACTTTTGGGTGATCATAACTTTTGGTTATTTCATTCAGTTCTTATTACTGTAATATCTATTAGCATTCCATCATACTAGACTTTTATAAACATACTGAGCAACTTATTCAAAAAAAGTAGGTACCATATTGAATATCATATAAGTACAGCGGGTAGACATAAGAGTAATTTCTATACCATTTAAAAGTATGCAGTAAACTAAGTCAGTTATTAGAATAAGAAGCTCCATAAAGCAATATCAACATTCTAATATAGGTAAAAATTAGGTAGTTTCACTTTAAAGAAATACTTAGGTTGGCTGAAAGAGATTTCTTTAGAGATAACTCTTCATTACTCACAGGTCTTGTTATAAATTAGGTAATAATAATTATAAGTGCAATAAAGATTATATCTATGTAAAATTTAATATCAAATTCTATTAACAATTTATTAGGGTAACGGCTAATTTGTGATATTATCATTTAGTAACAGTCATAGTAACAGAATTAGTTAGGAATGAATAAGGAAAGAATGATAGCGTTATAGTCGGGAGACAAACAATGATTGCACTTCTGAAAAGAATCTAGGTTACTATTATTCACAATCAGGGACCGCCCTAGAAATCACGAGCCCTTTCAGACCACATAAAAGCACGTCAGTAATGTAGGTTATTTCTATAGGTAGGAAAGGTTAACAAGGAATAACTAAGTAGACGATAGGTTTGAATATTTAATCGGAGCAAAGGATAAGATTTGATACATAAAAAACATTGGGTAGATAACTTACATAATATAAAGAAATAGGTAGTTAATTGACATACATCGTTCAGCATTTTAGTATGGTAGAAGTAGGGGTAAGGGGGAGTTACATTTTGGGGGTGCCTTTGACCAGGATCTTGTGGGGATGAACAGTATCAAATCTTCATAGTGGTAACTTACAGACTTTTTGGTAGGTATAGTTCAAGTTTTTGTGTAGTCCTGAAAGAAAGTGGCTGTTTTCATTTAATTATGTTCCAGTCACATTTTGTTGCGGTGAAAATGGACTCGTGCATTTGTTAATTTGTGTCCCGTCATTATTGAATTCAATGATTTATTGCATTTGTGCAGGTTTCATCACATTAGGGGTCGGTTTTGATTATGTGATTGGTTTATTTACGTCCTGAAAATAACACTTTCACTTTTATAAAAACACGTTGATTTGACAATGCCTACGCAAATTAATTAGGTTAGGGTTATGTTTAGAACGATCGAGCGGGATTGTGTCAATTAAACGTCACGCCATAATAATGGTAAGTGGCATTGAAACGTTCGGTTGTAATTCATTGCACTCGGAGTGTAGGTTTGGAACGCGCCTCGGTACAGATAAATAAATTTCTCTTTGAGTCACAGAATAAATTTGTCTTTGAGTATAGATAAAAAAAACGAGCATCTAGAGCGATCATTTACTTTATTTTATTTACGTATTAAAGTCGTCATGGCTGCAATAGGCTAACTATTGGCAAGTGGGAGGTCGTTCAGTTCAAAGCAGGACTTAAACAGTACTGTTTGGAGCCTGTTTTCATACTAACTGTTGAGGTCATAGTACAAAAAAGGTAGGGCAGTTTAATATAAGTCATGATATAAAAGTTTGTAGTAAGGCCCCTTATTTTAATTATCTGTGGTTTGACATTACGAAATAAAATGACAACGAATAAACTCTACTTTGACAGTCAAGATAGACACAGGGAAGTTGCGTTCCGAATCGCTTCTCAGCAGTAGTGCTCGGTCCGAATCATGCTTAGGAAGTCACTGTTATTTTTAAACTGTCTTTATACATCCTTGATACCTAATCGATAAATCCGTAAATTTTGATATTTGGATTGATGTTATCTTATATTAGAGTTTGTAGGGGTCAAGCGCCACGCTTTGTGTACGTAACAGGGCTGCGTGATAGAGTTGTGCGGAAAGGGTCTGTTTATGAATAGCGACTGAACTGTGTTCGCATAATCGACACAGTGAATTCAATTCGAAACGCGACGGTTTTATTTCACGATACGGTTGTAACAAGTAATTTCTGATGTAGCTTAAATTCTAATTCCGATTTAATTATTTAAGGGTTTTCCTTTATCTATTTTTATTCAATGATTAGAGCAGTCACATTGGCTGATGCCACGTGGTAACACGTGTTAACACATTATAAATTGGCGTCGGATTTCATAATGAATGAATGCGTTAGAATTGTATCTATCAGGGGGCTTACCATCAGCAAATAAGAAACCATTCAGTTCAAAAGCAGGCCGTAAAAAAGACTGCTTAAGGCCTGCTTTCATACTAACCGTTGAGATCATGGTACGAAAAAGTAATGCCGTTCAATATAAGTCCTGCTATAAGAGCTCATAGTAAGGCCCCAGATAGCACGTCCGTTTAAATACGGCGGTTTTATTAAGTCGGTTAAATTTATGGGCCGTCACATTTACGTTCCGAATGGCGTGGCCGATTAGACGGTACAATGTGGAATCGATTAGCAGTCATGATAAAGGTATCAAAGTTGGTCGATCGCGCGGGCAAAGTTCACACGAAGTATCGCGAGATGGCGTTCTAATGCGTGCGTGCTAATTCGGTTACGCAAAAACATCAAAGATGGCGTCAGTGGTAATTATTTTACCACAATCAATGAAATAATTCGTGATTATTTTAAGACTTATTTTGCCTAAATTGCCAGGTTTCAAAAAAAAAAAAAAAAAAAGGAACGAATGCCATTCGGAGAGAATGATACGGAGTTCGAATGAATGGGTTGAAATTTGAGTAGATTTTCATGATTGCCAGTCACTGTTTACGTTCGATAGCTGTCAAATTGACATTATTTTACGTTGAAAAATAAAATACTTTAGATTAGAAGTTATCGCGATATTTTAACTGAGAAAGTGATATAAAGTATAGAAGTATAAAAAAACAAAAGGTTCCTAGTGAAAGTAGGGTATGGATTAAGTGTAAATTGCAATGGATGTTATGTAAGTAAGCTCTGCTAAATTCATTGGTTATAAGATTGTTATCTCATTTTCACATATTCGGTCGGGTTTTGCATTGGAAAAATAAGTTCTAGATGATACAAGAGAGAATTGATAAGAATGTTTTCATTGATAAGATTAGAAATGGTATCGGAAACCGTAAGAAACAAACAATAGAAGTGTAGTAAACATGTAATAAACAATATTTATTAATGATTGCCAAAGGTCACATGTGGATTTTATTAAATGATGTTAGTTAATTGTAACTTGTGGTTATAAAACTGAGTTAAAATCGAACTGCATTTGAATAGCCAAGTCTTGGTGGTAAAATTTGTAGAACATTGCTATTTTGAGTGAAATAAGTTAGCAAAACATAGGTTAGTACACAGCGGAATTGGTATTCGGTTAGGTTGTTTAACAAAACAGTGTGAATAAACTTTGCTATGAAAAATACTACCTTATCTTTAACATTGGGGTCGAAAGTCATTTAGTTAATTTTAAAATCAAAACCTTAAAGCAAGTTAGTATGCGTTGGTTTGGTTTTGTAAAGTTCAAGATTCAATTCAATTGCTAAGTAAGTCAATTAAGCGAAACGATAAGTAATATTTAAGAAAAGTTAATAAAATTCTTAGAACCTTAAGGTACATTATTGAATATCAGACTTAATTTGTATTTTCTAAATATTTGACCCGCAAATAACTTTCAGAATTATTCTTTTAGTTAAGTTAGAATGGAGTTGGGTTAGTATTTTTACTACAGTAAAATGATCTTAACCAAATGTTTATGGGTACCTTTATTAGTGGTTCCTAAGGAGAAGTTAAAAGTTAAAATTTAGTGAACGGGACTTAAATTTATTCGAGTCATTCTTGTGTCGCTCTTACTATTAGTGTTGTTATAAATTGAACGTAGTAAAGTAGATAGTCAGCTTAGCTCAGAGTTGAAGCGAATAGTTGATATTATCAGAGGAATTGTAAATACATATCATTGGCTCTTAGCGTCGAAAGGATTGATAACATAATAAATATCGGTATATAGCGTTAGTGAAGTAAAGTTAGGATGTGTGAAATTATTTTATAGGTATTGTTGTTTGTGATGGACAGGGGTAACAGTACCATTATTTTTAACAAAATTTTAAGCATAACAATAGAGTTGAGGTATGATTATATGGTTAGGTATGAGTTAATAAGTACTTAACTTGAAATAATTAAGAAGGATTAGGGACTGTTTACATTGAAAGATTTAAACAGTAGGGATAGAAATGATTTGTTAGTGAACAATTGCAGATGATCATTAGGTAGTGATAGTGCGGGGACTTAAATTAGTGATGTAATCAAGATTGTCTATGACACTTATCAATAATCATTTCAGGGTAAATTGAATTTTATAATTTAAATATTTATAAGAATAGTGAAGTTAATTTTGGAATTAAGATTTAGTTCATTGTTTGGTTTCAAAGATTTTATTCAAACTTCAAGAACCCAATGTTTCAGAGTTTTGATTATAGTTAACAATAAATTTTGGGTACCAAGACTATAAAAATATTAGTTACAGATTAAAGTAGGGGGGTCGTGGATTAAATTAGTTACACTTTTGAAGTTTATTAGACATATCAAAACATATTGATTTGACTTTAAAATTTATTTAATTGAATGATTAAATGGTTTATTTTAAGATTATGTGCAGATTATTTTTTCAACTTAGGTTAAATATTTTCTAAATGAGTTTCTTATGATATGCCTTATGAAGAGAGTTACACAGCATAAATGTTTTTATGATATATCTATCTGAAGAGTAGAGGGCAAGGTTTTACGTTATCCGATGCATTGAGTAACATAAAGCTGAGTCGATAGGGGTTTATATATTTTGTTTGATTAAAAATCTGACCTTAAACTAAACTCAAGAAAAAAAATATAAGTTTCATTTACATTACAAGGGTGAATAGAAATTAAGTTTCACTTAGGGTATACCGACATGAGTTCACCGTGAACTCACCATTATCATTATGAGTCATCTCAGAAATAAAAATAGAGTTAGAAAATAACGAGCCAGAGGCTTTAGTTAATTCATTTCTAGTTAGAAAGTGGGGATGTTATTTATTTTATTTAACAAACTTTATTGTACATTTCAAGCAAAAGGTTACAAAAGGGCGAACTTAATGCTAAAAGCTTTCTCTCCCAGTCAACCTTAGGAAACAGATATCAATGGAAGCGGTACAAAGATATTAATAAATACAACATAACATATAATTTTAAATGTTAAGGTTACTTCTTTGTAAAAGAGTTTATAAATACATAAAATATATTAAAGGTATTAGGATCTATTCGAATCATATAATAATTTTATTTTTTTTTGTAATCTTATTGGTTTAACCCATTTATAACGACCGATCGTTATAAAGATTAAAAATAAGTATAAGGAATATCCTTAATTTAAAAATATAAATGAGCGGAAAACTTTTCTTATTGGTTACCAATCACCGCAGTGATTGTTTGACATTGTTTTGGTTTTCCTGAAAACTTAGTTTTTTTTGTATTTTTCCATGTTTAGTTTATGCATCAAGGTATACTAGGATACTGTTGAGATATAAAAAAAAAAAAATTGTTTCAGTAACAACTGGGTAAAATGTCTATTCGTAAATTTTAATGTTAATTAATAATACTGTCAAAAATTTACTATATCTAAATGGTTATTAAGTCATGCATTTTATTAATGTAGTGTAACGCCTCTGTACACTTAGTTGCCAATAAACGTGATTTGATTTAATTTGATTAGAAGTTAAAGATGGAGTAATTTTTTTTTGTTGATACTAACTTCGATTTGATTAATAACAGTACAAAAAAAAAAAAACACAATAAAAAAAAAAAAGAAAAAAAAAAAACGCTTGGTTGCGGATTTGAACTTGGGATTGCCGGTCCAATGTGGAGGTGCGATCCCTTGTGCCAGCTTTGCTATAACTTAGGTGACTAAAATTGCGTACTGTAGGATGCGAATATTAGTGACGCGACGGACGTTAGTACTATTATATATTCTGTGGCGACGGCGACGATTGTGAGTGAGTATGCTTTGATTTTTTTCAATTCACCTTCACATCCACTAGTAAATTCACTCACTACCGCCAGTATGTTCACTAAGATTAGCAAATTAAACTAAATCACGGTATAATATTCGCAATCGCAAATACTAACAATATTATCATAAGTACAGTTAGTGAGGAAATTACAAATAGAGTAAACTGGGGTAGAATTTAGGTCGAAATTGATAGTTAAAATATTTGATGAAAGTCTTGTAGCTTACTAGTATAAGTAATGTAGTGATATAGCATATGTTTCGGAAGAATGTTGGTATAATTTTAATAGTAGGTTAGGTTAACTTCTCAAACGTTCCGGTGCCCGCAGTCACCAAAAAGAAAAAAACGCGCAACACGTCCCGGTTAATAGAGTCACCACGAGTTTTATTGAATTTTAGCTTTATTCAACAGAAAACACAGATTCAAATTGTCTGAACTTTTTATTTACATCTCCCGATAGAACAAACTTGTTATTGGTCGATTTTTGGAACAGGTAGATACTCATTTCATTATAAATAAAAATTAGTTTTGTCAGTTAATGGCGTATCATTGGGTCATTCTTACCGAAAATAGTTTAGGTATAGGTAGTTAATAAAGAAAAGCCGCCAACTCCACTTTTCTTTGGGAGGTTGATAATTTTCATAGGTAGATTAAGATAAAGGTAATCTTTTTAATTGCCTACTAGTAACTTTAGATTTTAAAGAAATTGAGTGAGTAAAGGTTTTCTAATAATGAAGATGCTTTGCGTAGTTAATGGGAAATAATGAGTCTCAATGTTGTGTAGAATTTCATATGGTGACAATCGACGTATTTAGTAAAAAATTTTTTTATTCAAAACAATTCAATTTAGCAAATTAATTTGTACTCAGGTAGTAACTATGATATAATCTTAGGTGGCGTGAAAGTAGGCTAGTAAATGAAGATAGTGGACGTTGTGCAATGAGGAAAGAAGAACAGAGTGAGAATCTAAATTAGATTAGGAGTGTGAATAGAATGAAAAAAAAAGTAGCTAGGAAAAAAAAATATAGATTCTTTATGGAGGGCTTTGGATTATAACGTATGTGAAGCTTGAGTACAGAATTATTATTGGCTCAAAAGATAAGATCCGCACACTACTTTAAACGTTCAGTCTTGGCTAGCGGTCGGATTGGCGTTTTAAGGTTAACAAACTTGAATTTTGTACAGAAGGACCTTTTGGTGATAGGTTAATAAAATAAAAAAAAACGGAGAGAAAACAAACACTATTATTGTTTGTAATTGTCCTGGTGTAAACAGCTGTCCAAAATTCATACTACACAAGAAGCCAAGAGCTATGATACAATCGACAACTACACATTTTCCAAGGTGATATTAGGGTTGTTCTAGAGTCTTAAGTAAGCTTTTGGAAATATAGGGTCATTGTATATGCTCACTCTATCTGGTAGAGTAGGCCCTGTTAGTATAGAAGGAGGCGTACAGGAATATGGAGGGGTACTTTGGACGGATACGTTGTGTCCTACACTATCTTTTCATAAGGTTAGAAAAGAGCGTATGTGTCCGGGTAGGTCTAATAGGGACTATGGCTTCACAACCCATACCTTACCTTGTTTTTGTACACTTCTGGTGTTGAATATGCATAAGACGGAATTGGCAAAAGCAATAAAAGTACTTGAAACTCGCTTAATAATTTTTAATATTATCTTGGTTTAAATACACTCTTCAATCTTAAAAAAAAAAAAAATTCATTTACACTAGGGCTCACCCAACAATTCTTTGATTTTGGGAAAGTAATAATAGTTAGGGTTATAAAAAAAGAAGTATAAAAAAATATAACTTTGAAAAAAAAGGAGAGAGTAGAAAGGTTGATATAAATATTTGAGAATTGAGAAAGAAAAATTCTACTCCGGATCCAGTACGTAGTATTGTCACCTATGAAGAATTTTGGGGTCGAGCTGTAACAGTTCAAAACTGAACATGTTATTTTTTTATCTCAAATATTACTTAAATTGTAAAGAAAAGAAATATATTAAAGGAAGGTTGTCACTGACCTTGTTCTCAGGAACTTATCGGCATTTGATTATGCAGTTATTCACAAAAAACACAGGTTTTGTAGTAAATCATAAGCACTTCAGATGTCAATCAACAATTAATAAAATGTTC
Source organism: Agriphila straminella (assembly GCA_950108535.1). NCBI lineage: Eukaryota > Metazoa > Arthropoda > Insecta > Lepidoptera > Crambidae > Agriphila > Agriphila straminella. The sequence goes on from OX467316.1 coordinate 10,372,588, forward strand.
ATTATTTTTCAAAGGAGCTTGTGTTAAACATTACTTGGACTCATAAATTGTTGTACTTCACAATTTGTTTGTCATAATTTGATGATGAGAAAGAATAACATAATATTAGCTTAGAAGGTTATAAATTAATAACAGATAATTACAGAAGATTATGACAGATAGGATGACGTAAATCTGACAGCTAGTGATAAAGATCGGAACTATTTAGCAATTGTGAATTTTCTGTAAGAAAGGCAAAGGGTTTTAACCTTACTGCCAATTTTGGAAGTCAAAACGAATTAATTTCATTTCCACAGATAAGTTCATGTGATAAATTAATAATGTTTAAAAGCATAAATTGTTGGGAAAAACTTAAATAAACATATTGGTTTGCATAAATGTGAAACTATTTTATTCTCGTTCAAGTTTGTTTACCAAGAGATAAATGTGACTAAATAATGCTGAATTGTGTTTGTTTATTTTACTGAATAATAATTAGTAAAATAGAACATGATTAAGTAATTAATTGTTATAATAATCTGTCTAAAGAGTAATTTAAGGTCATAAAAATAGGCGGAAGTTTCTTAAATCTTTCTTGGCGCCAAGGTTTAAATATTAATCCTCGTGACGTTCAAAACATGGATTAAGTTATAATTCATTCATAATTATTATTGATAATATTATTAGTTTTATTAGCACTCATCAGTTATCGTCATAATTGTTTATTTCTAAAAAATACTTTAAAGAGGAATGAAAATTTGGCGATTAATTAGGTTTAGTAAGTTGGCAGCTATGGTACAGATTGCACGATTGCACAATCACAATTAGGCGGTCTGCACAATTTATATTTGCAATATGGTAGCACCGACGCGTCAGATTGATGGCGACGGAATGTCGCGGGGGGGTAAAATAATAAGAATGTTGCTAACTAAAATTGCAAAGTATCCAATTTTGTATGTGTGTTTAGTTAGAGATAATAAGTTTACTGTATTTTAAGCAGGTGGAAAAGCGGAATATTTGCATTAATTAGTACTCAGCAATAGGTATTTTGGCAATTTAAATTATACGGGATTAGGTAAAGCAAAGTGAAACGATTAATTAGTTAAAATCTAAATGAAGTTGGTTTGAGGGTATTAGGTTATGTAAGGAAATTATATTAATCGTATTATTAAAGATTGACAAGACAAAAACTGATTACGTAACTTTTAGTAATATTATTGTGAAATTTTATTATTCGAAAATGATTTTCTCAAAGTGTTGCGTTTCGAGGTTATGACGAATTATTGAAACTGTTAACGACTTCACATAAAATGAAACTTATAGTCTTTGTTGATTTAAATAAGATAATTATCAAAATGTAATGTAAGTAATTTTTAATATCTCCAATAATAGGGTTAGTGAAATATTTTCATAAGCGGGGAACACTGAATAAGGGGAGGAGCTAGAAATAGGGCACCAATAGGAATGGGCTAAAGTGCACAATGTCAATTTAGCGCGGGAAATTTTAGCTATTTTGATGAAAAAAGCGCAAATTACTTGGCGCCGTTTTGGGTCGCGTCATGACGCTAATTTAGTCTTTATAAGGGGAAGGATCAGGGAAGCGGGGATTCTTTTCTCCGGTGTCAAGCGAAGCGTCAAGACGTAATTTTTGAAGAAACTCCACATCCCTCTGTAAGATCGCGTTACTGAAAAAGTTTATTTTTAAATCAAGCAAATTTCAAGAAGTCAGCAAGAAAGTGGTCGAGGTTTTCTGACGAATAGGGCCGCATTTGTCCCGCGAATCTTTTGCATAAATGCTTTAATTTGAGCTTATCTGGTATAATTAAGTTCATAATTAAAGTATGTAGATTTTGTTTGCGATAATCATAAAGTAACGTAGCTTTCCCTGTAAATTCTTGAATTAGTATAGTAGGACTACTAAGAATTGAAGTTCATAATTAAAATATGCAGATTTGTAGTGAAATCCTATAGAGTCATGTAGTTCTCTCGGTGGGGTCATGAGGTAATACAAATGTATTGGTTCTTGAGTCTGTTGAGGTCGGGGCTGCATTATTTTGTGGGATGAAAGCTAACTAGATTTGCTAGTATTATTATACAATGTTGATTTTAGATGAGTATTCATTTAGTTTTGTGTCTTTTTGGGGCGATTTGTCAGATCCTCGCGGGGGGTTTAGGTAGAAAAGTCTAGCCTTGTGGCGGGTTAGATGGGCATTTGTTTTGAAAACTGCCTAGCTAGTCACATAATATTACCAAGCTTACCTACAGCGATGGAAATCAGACGGTCCGAAATGAGTTGGGAGATATCCCTGTCCATGGCTGTGGGCAGCAGGCTTGGTATTATTATTCCTTATGTAGGGTCTTGGTCGTTCCTTCCCACTCGGCCAAGAGAGCGTCAAAGGTTGCTAGAAAATTAGGGAGTGCCACTCAAACTGTACAGAATTGGGCAACAGGATTGGTGGTAAGCATTCCAAGAATTGCATAGGAAATTCTAAATTTAGACGCAAATAGGCAGGTAAATTCATTAATAAGGTAGGAATATTATTATTAGGTGAATTGAGCAAAAGTAAAAGGTAGCATTTCAAGAAGGTGGGGTATTCTTTGAAGTGAGATCTGTGTGGGCGTCAAAGATGTCGGGAAACATCATGGGGGTCGCATAGGAATTCAGAAATTTAGTAGTTGTTAGGCAGGTAAGTTCACTAGGTAAGATTCCATGTCTTAAAGTAGGCGCTGTAACAGGAATCCATAGGTAGGTGCCTTAACAAAAAATCCATTTAAACTATAGCTCGGTGTAGTGAATATTCACAATGTAGCATTAATTGTGTTGGTTTTACCAGTTTCGGTGAGTACATATTAATTAATTACTTCAGTGAGTGGATAGTGAAAGTTAATTTATTACTACTTATAAAAGAAAGTTCCTTTATCTTTGAATTGGATTGGATTTATGATGATTTTGTGTGTAGACTATTGATTTTAAAAGAAATATTCTATTCTAGTAATCTAGAAGGTGTACTGAAATCTAGATCTGGGTGTATGAAAAAAACCTGCGTTTCTATATATGCTAAGGTTGATTCACGGCTATTAGAACGCTAGATCAAAAAGTTTGAGTGGACTTTTTCTATTAATAGAATAGTTTTGTATAATATAGAAACAATACTTCAATTATGTACTATAAAAGTATCAAACTGTTTAGTGAATATATCCAAATTCTCAAATGGTTAAACTAAAGTACTTTCTCATCAATATTTCAGCTAAGTTTCATTTACCAATTCAATTGGAAGTTGTTTCAATAGAATTATATTCCACAATTGAATTTAAGTACTTATTGACAAACACAATTAATGTACAGGTTAGATATCATTAGAAGACTAAACTGAAATTACCATAGTTCATAGAAGTTATAATAGTTTCCGTTGTTGAGATGCGGAAAGACTGCGACCAAATAATACATTCCCTTTGAATTAAATTATCTTTCCTTCAGAAATTGGATCTATCAGACCCTTTTGAATGGATAGTAATGTTGTGTCCATAATTATGTTATAATGTTAAACAGTTTCGCTAACAATAAATATATTTTTAAATTAAATTAAAGTTGTGCAATTCCACCATCACAATAGAAAGATAAATCTTCATTGTGATAAGCTGATAGATCGCTTGAAGCACTTTGCTTGTCCTCTTTTATTAAAACAGACATACTAAGACTAAATAATTCAACTAATTTATTAATTAAAGTTGTCATGAAAGCAAATGGTGGAGCTAGAGGAGAATTGTCCCAGTACGGTTAGTCGAGATTCACTATACAGAGCGGGGAGGTGCTCTGTATCTAGCTAGCAAAGAAACCATTGTTTACTTAGTACTTGACTATAGCACAATAGTATATTTTATATTTGACAAAAAACACTAGAACAATTATTAAGTAGCGATGATAAATTTTCTATATTCTGAATTAATACAACGTTAACTTCTATATTTATTACCATTTTACCTTCTTTTACTCTATTCCTAAGCCTCTAACCACATAGGATAACCTAAATTAAATAAAATAAGAAAGTAAGAAAATAAAATCATAATTAGTAGCGGTGAACAATTTTCTATATCTGACTTTTGGGTGATCATAACTTTTGGTTATTTCATTCAGTTCTTATTACTGTAATATCTATTAGCATTCCATCATACTAGACTTTTATAAACATACTGAGCAACTTATTCAAAAAAAGTAGGTACCATATTGAATATCATATAAGTACAGCGGGTAGACATAAGAGTAATTTCTATACCATTTAAAAGTATGCAGTAAACTAAGTCAGTTATTAGAATAAGAAGCTCCATAAAGCAATATCAACATTCTAATATAGGTAAAAATTAGGTAGTTTCACTTTAAAGAAATACTTAGGTTGGCTGAAAGAGATTTCTTTAGAGATAACTCTTCATTACTCACAGGTCTTGTTATAAATTAGGTAATAATAATTATAAGTGCAATAAAGATTATATCTATGTAAAATTTAATATCAAATTCTATTAACAATTTATTAGGGTAACGGCTAATTTGTGATATTATCATTTAGTAACAGTCATAGTAACAGAATTAGTTAGGAATGAATAAGGAAAGAATGATAGCGTTATAGTCGGGAGACAAACAATGATTGCACTTCTGAAAAGAATCTAGGTTACTATTATTCACAATCAGGGACCGCCCTAGAAATCACGAGCCCTTTCAGACCACATAAAAGCACGTCAGTAATGTAGGTTATTTCTATAGGTAGGAAAGGTTAACAAGGAATAACTAAGTAGACGATAGGTTTGAATATTTAATCGGAGCAAAGGATAAGATTTGATACATAAAAAACATTGGGTAGATAACTTACATAATATAAAGAAATAGGTAGTTAATTGACATACATCGTTCAGCATTTTAGTATGGTAGAAGTAGGGGTAAGGGGGAGTTACAGCATCAATGACACGTGCAGGGGCGTGCATACCATATAGGCAGTTAGGCAGTGCTTACCTCATGGCGAACCTAATAAATATAGGTACCACTAGTCACTAGTGTTAAAGTAAAAAATAATAATTTGGTTCCGTTAATATTCTATAATAACCAAGCTTCTATTAAACACTCAGTTAGTAAGCAAATTTTCCTTGCGCATCATTCCTACCTACGCGCTACGGTGTGGTAAGCAGTCTCCAGAATGCATATTCGATTTATTCGAAGCAAGGAGCGTTTCATACAAAACTCATTTAAAAAATTTCGGTAAAAGTTATACGACCACAGAAAAAAGTGCGCTCTTTGTACGTGTAAGGTTCTAAAACATGACCTTCGCAATATAACAGCGCTAGGTAATCATGCTTACTCGGGCTACCTCGGACCACCTCGGGCGGCCGCGGCCGAACGAATTTTGCCGAGAAGCCGACGACGACATTATTTGTCTCAATCGCTCCTATGCACAAACCGCTCGCTCCTAGTCCGAGATTTATTATCACGCGAGTGCGGGTGAATTTAACAAGTTTCAATCTTGTTACCTTGTCATAAGAGTGTTGATACCCGCGCTTAATAGAATGTTTGTTTTCGGAAATAAAGATGCAAGCAATGCGGTTGTCATATTTTGTTTGTTTTTAGTTCCGTTAGTTGAAAATAATAAGAGCAAAATTACAACTGTTTAGATCTAGAGTGCCTACCTAGCTTGAAAACCAATGCACGCCCCTGGACACGTGAAGCTAACGCTCTAACAATAAGATGGGTTCCGTTGCACAATCCGACAGTCGGGTTTAAATTTCTCAAAAGCATTAGTATACAACCAACTTTTAATAATAATAATAATAATAATAGCTTTATTGCACACGACAAAAAACAAAAACAGAAAGAAACAAAAAAGGCAAAAGAAAACATACAAAAGGCGGCCTTATTGCTAAATAGCAATCTCTTCCAGGCAACCTTGGGTGAAAGAAAAATAAATAAGCAGAAGTAGGGGAATGGGTGCAAATTTAAAGGACAGGTAATGTATATAGATAGAAAGAGAATAAGTATATATAGGCATTATAAGTTTCGATGTAAAGAAAGGATATGATTTCTAACTTGATCGCCAAAGAATTATTTAATTTTAGAATGTGTGGTGGTAGTACTGCAGGCGTTATAGAATTTAGGAATTCTACAGGATAGTTTAAAACATCATTACGATCGTCCTCAACCACAGCGTCAGAACTCTCATAAATTTAAAGCAGGCCGGGGATTTTCTCGACAACTTGGTCGTTCAATTGAAAACAATCATCGTTTTAAGGAGTAAGTATAGCTTTCATTGAATAACTTTTATAATCATTTGTGTTAAGAGAAATACCAAAAATATGGTCTACAATTGATTTATCTACAATGCATCGCAGAGGCAATTCAATGTGGTCGTCACCATCTTCATTAGCTGATCCATCGCCTACCTTTAATATATATATATATATATAATAACTAAAAAGAGATAAATAAAAAAATAAATAAAAAAAAAATAAAAAAACCCGCCTGCATAAAAAGACAAGTCGACTGAAAAGATGGAAACAAAATTAAATAATTATTAAAGGCAACATGTCATAATAACATGCAGTCGGAGGCATATAATTCAATCATTCATAATGTCACTTTCTTTATGCATGCCTCGCCGACTGCATGTTATTATGACACGTTGCTTTTAATATTTATTTAATTTTGTTTCCATCTTTTCAGTCGACTTGTCTTATTATGCAGGCGGGTTTTTTTATTATTTTTAATTTTTACAGTGAGTTTTTATCTCCAAGTTCGCAAAATGACACTGGCCACTAGCTGTGTGTCGGATGGTGTCGGGCTGGCAGTGCGACCCTGCGGCGGCAGGATAAACAATTTGAAAAAAGAACATGTAAAAATTGCAGACGCCATTGGCGAGCGCCATTTTCAATTTGTGTGTTGTTTGAGGATTCAGTTTTCGAAAAAAATAAAAATAAAACTTTTTGCAATGGAAAAGTGAAAAAATGAGGCATCTTTTTCTAAAACGGTTTTGCTAGCTTATTTTAGTGAAAAAGCGCAAAAATACAAACCAAGTACTAACCAAGATATTTCAATTGAATGTCGAGGTAATTCCTCACATTGGTGAAATAACGCTGGCTTGCAGCGTAAGAGTAGGATATCCTAGAAGAAATCCGACGATGTCACTAGTGACTCGGTAGCTCAGCGGTCAGAGCATTGGACCGGTAGGGTTATTCACGATTGTCGGAAATCTACTCGAAAGCATTCGATTCGAATCCGTATCCTCCGATATTACAAAAATATAGCTATTTACAAATACATTCGACTGGTATTCGATTCACTTTCTGACGCGAAAGCGCTATGCATATACAAAGTTTGGTAGCATAAGGTAAAAAATAAGATCGAAGACTATAGACTTTCCGATTCGATTCGGAAAGTTGGTTTCCGACAATCGTGAATAACCCCCCGGATATCCAAAGGTCGCGGGTTCGATTCCCGTCTAAGTATTGATCTGGTGCGAGTCGTATTTTTTCTAGTATATTATTTAGTATTGTACAAACCAAGTACGTTATGGTCTATGTACTCAATGTTGAAAAGTACTATATTGACAAGAAACGACAAAAATATTCAAGAATACAAAAAACTTACAGCATTTCTGAAAAGAAAGTGGGAGGGATTCCGTAGTAAGAAATCAAAAGTGCTTAATACAAAGGATGTTTATTCCTTTTTGCAGAATGCTCCAGATGACAAATATTTGTTGATGAAGGTAAGTTTATGAACAAAATGCACTGGTTTATAATTTATTACGTGCCTATTTATGAGTAGAAATCAACTAGGTTTTCATGTTTGATATTTTTGTTTACAGGTTATTTTGATTTTAGGAGTAAATGGGGCCTGTCGTTCGCAAGAACTTGTGGATATGACAACAGACGATATCGAAATCCTCGAAAATGGAATAATCGTCAATATTCCTAACACAAAAACCAAAATTCAGCGATCATTTGTTATATCGGGCTTATTTTATGAGATAGTGAAGAAATATAACGACATTCGCCCCAGTGACCCCAAAACCAATCGGTGTTTACTACAATATAAAAACAAAAAATGTACGAAACAAGTAATTGGGAAAAACAAAATTAGTACTGTGCCAAGAGAAATAGCTTCCTACCTAAATTTACTCAATCCACTAGAATACACTGGCCACTGCTTTCGCAGAACTTCAGCGACTATTCTTGCCGATACTGCATGGTGCTGATTTAACCACAATAAAACGTCACGGTGGTTGGAAATCGTCCGCTGTTGCAGAAGGTTACATAGAGAATTCCGTAGAAAACAAAACACGAATATAAATAACCAAATATCGGGATCGATTAATGTGCATCAAGACTCATCTCCTCAACCATCAACGAGCGCGGCAACGTGCGGGCACATCAGTTGTCTGACGCCACGTGTTAACACGCCGTATTTATATGAATCTGTTATAAGATCGGACTGTGATTGGCGTCAGACAAATGTGCCCGCACCTTTATCATCATCAAACAGTGCAAATAGTCAACTAGTGGGCCGTAGTTTTGTCCTGTGGGAGGGAAGATGTTGCCATAATCTCTCCACGATTGGAAGGTTGGCAGTTTTTTTTTACTTTCCTCTATGCCTCTATGGCATGGGTATTGGGTTCCCAAACGGTTCTCAACCAGTGCCCCCCCCCCCTGAAGGGGCGTAGAGCTACCTGGAGCTACCCAAAGAGGGGCGTAGAGCTACCCAAAGGGGGGCGGTGGCCAGGGTCACTGAGCAAGTAATCACTACGTTTTAAGGGTGGCGCGCGCGACGAGCGGCTCCAGATAGTACTTATAAAAACCCTAAAGTTATATTTTCTCACGGCGCGGCGGCGGAAACGGTGCCACCGTCCCACCGATGCGTAGTGCACTATGTGCACCTCTTGTTTGATTGTTGCTAATTGCTAATCTACTTGAATTAGTCAAGCTTTCGCTGTATCACCCGTATACATCGCGGGTAAATGTTTATTACTAAGGCAGTTTGTGAATATAAAATTCTTGGTGTAGTGTATTCTGTGGTTTATTACCTAGCCTACTATTACTTGAATTTTAAAAAACATTGAAGTTCATGTTAACTGTAATTTGACAGATACATTGCTACTTTTCTTTGGTAAATTTTAATTTGTGCCAAAATGAAGTAGCAATGTATCATGTACATCCATCTGTCAAATTACAATTAACATAAACATAGCTGAGCTTGTCCATCAGCCATTTTTGATGTCGCCAATGCTGGGACACAGGCTTTCCTTATGGGTGGTAAGGAGGACGGGCCATAACCCACCACGCGGGCCCAATGCGGATTGGTGGGTGTTAACGACTGCAAATGTAGCCGGGACCAACGGCTTAATATGCCTTGCGAAGAACGGAGGAGCTCGAAATAATACATTTTTGGTCACCCATTCCATCAGGGAATGTTAACGTTACTTTTTAAATGTAACGTTATTTCTTACTTTTTTACCGTTAATTTTAACATTAACGTTATGTCAATAAATACTGGTACGTTAGATAACGTTACATTGAAATTAACGTTATTTCAGTAAATAACGTTAATTTTAACGTTATTTCTTAGTTTTTGTTGCCGTTACTTTAAAATTAACGTTATTCCAATTAATAACGTTACTTTTTACCGATAACTTTACCGGTACTATTGTACCGGTAAAGTTTAACGCTATATTTAACGGTAATTTTACCGGTACAATATTTTTAGTTATTTTTACCGGTAAATTTACCGACAAAATGTTTTAACGGTATTTTTAAAGTTATTTTTTTGTATCGTTATTTTTTTAACGGTATTTCAATCCCTGCATCCCATGACCGACCCTTGCTAACTTCCGCAATCGCTGGGCCAGGCGCTAAACCACTGCGCCACCGAGCTCCACAGCTGAGCTTAGCTTCCATATATGTTTTTAGCCGATAGACCCGCAGGAGGGAAAGTACTCTAAACAATGGAGATGGCAAAGGAAACACTCCTTTTATTTTGAAAAGCAACAAAACTGCATTCAAAGATTTTAAAAAATACGCTTCCGACATCGTATCGAACCGGCTAAAATACGAAAAAACAACAATGATTTTGTCCAAACCATCGAAACCATGCGCCACACGGCCGAGGGCGCGACTATAGGCTTCACTACACCATCATTGATTGTAATGATTTTGTCTAAGAGGGCACAGTCTGCACACTAGCGCCGCCATTGGAAAAACAAACAAACAAACTAAACATGCTGAAATAAGACAAAATTGTGAATTATCTCTCTGTAGTGCACTCCGAACAAGCTTTGCCGTACTTTTTATCACTTAATATTTTTTAGCTGTCGTTTTGTTTAATCACGTTTAATAGACTTTTATTGCGAAAAGTGGCCACTTTTAGCAATAAAAACGTGCTAAAAAGTCCATTAGACTAAACTACAGGCCCAAAAATGTTGTTTAAGTGATAATAATTGATAAAAGCTTCTTCGGAGTGCACTACATAGATAATTTACAATTTCTTTCTTAAGCATTGATTTTTTCCAGTGGGGCCCCCCACTGGAAAAAATCATAATGCTAGTGTGCAGAACCGTGCAAAATAAGCCCTCCATTGCGCGCGGCGCGCATTTTTTGTAATGATTTTATTCAAACCATGATCGCCGCAGGGCCCGGAGCGCTTCGCACGCCGCGACTAGACTGCACCATCATTGATTGTAATATTATGTCCAAACCATCATCGCCGCACGGCCCGGAGCGCTTCGCACGCCGCGACTAGACTGCACCATCATTGATTGTAATATTATTATGTCCAAACCATCATCGCCGCACGGCCCGGAGCGCTTCGCACGCCGCGACTAGACTGCACCATCATTGATTGTAATATTATTATGTCCAAACCATCATCGCCGCACGGCCCGGAGCGCTTCGCACGCCGCGACTAGACTGCACCATCATTGATTGTAATATTATTATGTCCAAACCATCATCGCCGCACGGCCCGGAGCGCTTCGCACGCCGCGACTAGACTGCACCATCATTGATTGTAATATTATTATGTCCAAACCACCATCGACGCACGGCCCGGAGCACGCTACGCACGCCGCGCCTAGGCTTCTACACACAAGTAGGTATAATTATAATCTTTCAAGAATGCGTTTTTTTTTTATGCTTGTGTAGAAGTTACAAAAAAAAAGTGGTGAAGTTTTTAAAAGCTGTTGCCACTGCCAGTGTACATAACGTAAATAGCCTAAGTACTTTTTTTGGAGTCTGTCACCATCACCACCCCACCCCCTGGCTCGAAGCCTGGATCCCGGCCTTGCATAACATTGGTAAGTACATACATATTATACGGCTACCGGAAAATGGTCATGGCAAAGATAAAAATATTTCTTCTAAGTTTCATTATCATTCGTTATTATTTATTGCGAGTATTTAAATAAAACTTTTTGTCAGGTTAGTATGATGATAACTAAGGAAATAATTAATTAATAATTTCATACCTACATTTAATAGAAATGTATGATAATTACTAAGGAAATAATTTCAAAGCAAAAATCAGAAATCGGTGAGGATATTTTATTCCATAATACAGCAATAAGACAAACCGGAATGTCACATTTCGCATTTTCATCATTTTTGATTTTCATAAAAATAAAAAAGTCTATCCACCACACTCGCCACAAACTGCATCATTGAAATGTGTTAAACAATTTTTTCTAAATTATTATAAAAACGCTAAGTTATAATTAATTGTGTAAGAGCAAAGTACCGCTGAATCTTCTGAGCACTGTTCCCCTTTCGAAGGAAACACTCCTCAAAATGACACCTTTATCTAATACATATATTAATACCTAAATTACAAAATAATCTCGGATCGCCATGAGAAGTAGACTGTAAATGCAGGTTCATCACAACGAACCGTCAAATGAAACGGAACCGTCTATAAGAATTGTATCTGATGTAAAATACGTAACAGCTTATTCTACCTAGTTAACTTCCATAAAAAATAAACTATCATCATACAATAAGTCATTCAAAGTATTAGTGGAATATGCACAAAACTCGGTGACAATCAAGATATGGAGTTAGACCACAAAGCGATGTGAATAGGTCGCGGTCGCTAGCCGCCTCCGCCTCCGCCGCCGCTCGCTCGGCCCCAGCAAGGACGCTACAGGCATTGCACTAAACAAATTAAAGTCATAACGAGTGAATTAACTTTAAATACTTTATTACGACAACTTATTCCACATTATAGTATACATATAAAACATGTTATGCTGTGATTCACTTTATCACGTGTCAGCTACGTACCTATCCACATCACAATGCGCGTTCACTCGACGTGTACACCGTCCGTTAGTTACTGATAATCATAAACAAAATTGTAATTTTGCATTAACACACTATATTTTGTTCAACGTCATCGGGGATCGAACAATCGGCATCGCGACTCACTCGCGCACGCGGCTCCACGCAATCCGGGCCGTCGGAGCATGCGATGAAAGCTCGGTCACCGGGTGACGCATCAGTAATACATTTATGATTCCGCACATAATACATCGTATTTTATAGCAAATAAAGTTAACATATCTTAAACCATAGTCTCTTTTCGTAATCAGATTAGTGTGTGTCGATAGCGCAGTAGCGGTTAGCGGTTGGCGTTCTTGAGCTGGTTGGAGAGCCAGTCGAGCCCCTCGTAGAGCCCGTCGCCGGACGTGGCGCACGTGGCCTGGATGTACCACAGCCGGTTGCGCAGCGAGTGCAGGCCCAGCTTGTCTGTTATTTCAGCTGCGTTCATTGCGTTTGGCAGATCCTACAATCAGATTTATATTACATTACACAAATATGTCAAGTACTTCGACAATAAAATAAAAATACAGAGATTTTAACTTGATTTTCAAGCCAGTCACAAATACAAAATAATATTTGAGATAATAAAAGAGTATATTAGGTACAAGGTTATTTTGGCTCAAAAGCGTCAGTCAGGCAGGGATCAAGCACATTATAACAATTACTAAAAATCTGTTTTATTTTTGTTGTATATTTTTAAATCATGTCGATTTCTTTGTCTATACCTATCATAGATAGTTTGTCTATAGATCATTTATCGATATAATATACAGGTTACATCGTGCGCCGCTATTTCCGAAATATCAAGGAAATATCCTTCAAAAACAAAACTTATGGTTACCACTATACCAGCCTCTCATACTAAGAGGTTCAAACCCTTTTAGAAGGTTTTTTTTTATTTCAGTCTTATATGAAAATCTTCTATTAAGACTTGAATAAGGAACTTTTAATTAAATATGACAAATAATTTGATGAAAACAGTGAATTGATCTAGGCACTTTTGATGAGACTATGTGTCATAAAGTTCTAAATCAGTTGCTAAATTCAAACTGCACAGCCAAAGATTGATATTTAAAAAAGTGATACTTGTTTGTTAGAAAGATAACATGGCCTTATTCTATTAAATTTTTGCGATGTCGACTCACCTGTTTGTTTGCGAAGATCAAAAGTACAGCATCTCGAAGCTCGTCTTCGCTTAACATTCTCATGAGCTCCTCGCGCGCTTCGCCAATACGCTCTCGGTCATTACTGTCTACTACAAAAATGAGACCCTAGAAAAAAACATGCAAAATAATCGAATGATTCTATTAACCCATAAACACCCGGAAAATGAGACACAATAGATTTTCTATTGTTGTCCAGATGTCTGGCGTCCACGTGGGCATTGATGACTTAAAGGTATTATTTCTTTGCTCAAATATTAATCCATAAGGGGTGAATCAAGGTTACAAAATAAATTCACAAGTTTAAAAGGCCAATAACCTTCTTTGTAATATAATGTGCAATTGAAATAACTCAAAACCTAAATATGTTGCTCCAATTATGTGAATTTTATTGTGACCTATGCATTCATCAATTAAAGATTAACATTGCCAAATCCAAATATTTCAATAATGTTGAAGATGTCTGAAGTATAGTAGTGTTGTACTGCAAATTACATGTTGTAAGACAAAATTAACTTATTAACATGTTCACGGACGCTCCACCAAGAGGCGGTACAGTAGGTAGTACTAAAATAAGAAAGAACTCATCTATTATACTGATAACATTGGAATACCAACAACTGGATAGGAACTAAAAATTAAGGAATAAATAACACTTTTAAGAAACCTAACTTTATCTCCCTCTCAACTTATAACTTTCATTTCTAGTGCAGATCATTATCTAGACAATGCATAAGCAGTAAACTTGTCACAGATCTATTGTTTGACCAAAAGAAATGTACTTATCTCAAAATAATTATTGCAGTTCGCATAAAACTACTGTTACACCTCTAGTAATAAAACAAACTTCAAATTATTAGTGTGCATCTGTCATTATTACTTTCACTAATCTCCAGTTGGAGACAATTCACTTTTACTTTAGAAATCTATGTAGGTACTTTTTCAAAGAGACTTTAAAGTGATATTACAATCTAACAAGAAATAAATTAAATAGGTATGTCACAACTTTAAGCCCAAGTTACACCACGTCTACCTCATTATGAAGTGTCATCCATCATACTACACACATCTTCATTAACAGTGTGAAACTAAAAAAGCACTTTAACAAAATTAAGTAGGTAAATAAGTCACACACCTGTGTATTCTGAAAGTAATGCCTCCACAGTGGCCTAATTTTGTCCTGACCACCCACATCCCACACCGTGAAACTGATGTTTTTGTATTCTACAGTTTCCACATTAAAACCTGTAAATTGATAAGTATGAAATGTAGATGTTATTTCAGGCTGTATCACCAGGACTACCTACATTGGTAACATTTTTATCACAAAGCTCACAGTTACAATCTTAGTTCAATTTGTGAAAGCATAGGCATAGGTATAAATGACACATCTGGCTATAATTTCTGTTGAACAACAATTCAAATGGATTGGTAACAAAATCTGTAGGTATAGTATTGTGATTTTCAACAGTAAATAAATATGAAGTTAACAGGAACTTTTGAAAGATGTATGAACACTTACCAATAGTGGGAATTGTTGTAACAATTTCACCTAATTTTAGTTTGTATAGAATTGTGGTTTTACCAGCCGCATCCAATCCAACCATCAATATTCTCATTTCTTTTTTGCCAAAAAGGCCTTTAAATAAATTTGCAAACATATTCCCCATTTTGAAGCTTGTATGATCTGAAAATAAAATTTATGTATTTTATTATTCAGTCTGACTCATCCATCAGTGCACTGCACGTTACTTCAATCAATGATAATGACATGGCAAGTGCTCGCTGGCAATACGTAGATATCGCGTATTTTGTTCACATAAATATTTGCAACGATATCAGACTAGAAAGAGTAGAATTTGTTTAACATAAGAACCAATTCATTAACGGGTAATGCAATGAAGATGGTGTGTAAGCATTATACCAAAGGAATAGCGGACACCACTGTTGGCCTAAGCTACGGTCACCACCCTCGTTTGTAACGCAAATGTATTCATAAAAACTACAAATATTCTTCAGAAAGATGTTCTTCGAAACAAAATCAATAACAGTTAAAAGTATACTTACACTTTCAGCGGCAATTATCTATAATAATCAAGAAAAAACGCAACACTTCACTGAATTCTTTACAATTCGCTGGATGTCAAAATGGCGGCGAACGTGGAAGTTCTTCGTGCTTATGCCACGTATTGGAAAAAGTGGCCAGTAAGAAAATAATGAAATTGATTTTCAATGAGTAAAATAATGAAATAAATTAATGTTAATGTTTATAAATCTTTAAAGTAACAAGTAAATTAATACTGCTTTTACTCAAATTATCAAAATGCTATTTTTTCAAAACGTCGAATGGAAAAGCTAAAACTTTGATCTTGGCTTTAGAGATATAGATTCTTTTGCCTTTTTAGAATTATAAAGATGCGGGCACATCTGTCTAAAGCCGCGATTACATACGCAGTGTCGCCAAAGGCGAATACTAGTTGTAATAAAATCATACACATAATAGGGATGGCAACACCGGGTAGTTTTGAGGAGTCTCTAAGGGGTAATGACAGTGACAGGAGGTGTAGGAGTGAAATCTAAGGGCTAAAGTTGAAACTCTCGTGGTGTGATGAGAGTTTGACAGGACTCAGGGGGCTTACCATCAGCAAATAAGAAACCGTTCAGTTCAAAAGCAGGCCTTAAACAGGACTGCTTAAAGCCTGCTTTCATACTAACCGTTGAGGTCATAGTACGAAAAAGTAAGGCAGTTGAATATAAGCCCTGCTATAAGAGGTCATAGTAAGGCCCCAGGAGATGCACACACGATGAATTCATGTAAGTTTTATTTGTCTGATTTAATTTACTATAACAGCCATTAAACCTACTAAGTTGATGAAAACAGGGGTTCTATTGTAAAGTCATGGACTTTGAATATGCGTGGATTTGGGGGCACTGTGAGGGGAGCTGGGAGGTGCCTTTTATACCCCATGATTTTCGTCACCTTGGTAAATGACTAATAGTTGGCAACCGAAGGTAATCTTACTTTGTTCCAAATAGCCAGCTATGATAACTTTATGCGAAGCAGATACTTCTGTATGTAAGTATATGAAGGAGTGTGTATTCATACTTTGGTTTGTATTGGTTCAATTCATGTCTAACAGATCCAGCCTGCCTAGCATGACTGATTTATATCGCGTGATATAGCATTTTATCGACACTCAACTGTCAAACTCCTTTGTCTTTATGACAGTTAAACGTGATAAAGCGCTATATCACGCGATATACATCGGTCATGCTAGGCAGGCTGGGTGACGACACGCCGATCTAGCATCCTTACTGGGGATCCAATCTAGGAACCCAAATTGGATGTAGCGATCACACTATGCCCCAATTAGCATCAGGGGCCTTACTATGAGCTCTTATAGCAGGGCTTATATTGAACTGCATTACTTTTTCGTACTATGACCTCAACGGTTAGTATGAAAGCTGGCCTTAAACAGTCCTGTTTAAGGCCTGATTTTGAACTGAACGGTTTCTTATTTGCTGATGGTAAGCCCCCTGATTTCAACAAACAATCGATATTCTCTTTGGTCCGGGCAGGTTCGTACAACTACAGTATGCCGGTAAACTGGGGTGATTCGCAACTGGGTGGTGGAAACGACAGTCAAACATTAAAAATGACCTTTTCTAATGGACCCCCTAAACGATCAAAATTGCTTGTCAATAATTTACATTACATTGCTTGTCAATCACATTTTGATCGTCTAGGAGCGATGCTTGTAAATGATTGACAAGAAATGCTCGATCGTCTAGGGGCTCCAAAAGAGCTAGAACCTAGTGCCATTAAAACGCTTAAAAAATTCATCGTAAAACGTTCCATTGTCCACATTAAATCTTCAAAAGGCGGAAATATCACTATGAAAATGTAAAATCTTGGCTGCATAAATAGATTCCTTTGTTTTTTCGAAATTAAGAAAGCTAATTGTCAACTTTAATTTGACATTGACAGATGACATTTGGCTGGGCAAATAGAAAAAAAAATGTAATGAGTGAAACGAAACCAACATCAATTTTATTTTCTGATTAATTTATTATTGCTACTGTTTTTACATTAGGAAAGCTATTATATTATATTATAAAAAAGTACTCTGTCTGTGGCTATTATAAATAAATAAACTGAAAGTGTTACTTACAATTTTTTTAGTAATTTGTTTACCAGAAGACGCTGCTGAATATCTTATTTTGTTAGTGTTTTGCTATTGGATTGGAGATGGAGGAGCTATTGGAGAATTGGATTATACAGCCTCCAAAATATACAACTTTTCGAATAAACCGACTAAAACCGTTCGATATCAAAACTCTTGAAAACTACCTAATTGCTGTAGGAAATATTGATTCATTTGTTTCGTTGAGATACCTTTCTATCTACTTTTCTATTATTTTCAATACTTTTTTAGCAAGCAAGCAGTTTTACAATACCAAGCTTTTACTTGATAGAACCAGACTGCTTGGTGTTAGAAAGATGGCCAGTAGGTAAAGCTGATGAGGCACCAAAAAGTGAAATTGTTGTTGATGCCTTATGTGCAGCGGCTGTGCTAAGAGGTGCTCATGTTTTTGCTCCGGGTGTGATGGGTCTTCCAGTAAGTAAGTACTTAAAAGAACCAGTGGCCCTTCCATGAGTTAATGTAAGGTTAGGTACTGTAAACTATTGTGTAAGTCTGATATACTGCTCCAAGTCAATCAAAGTGAAAAAGAGAACGATAGTTTATTTATTTATTTATATTCATATGGCATACACAACAGATGACAGTCAACAGTAGCACACAATAACAGCTAGACATGTCTTGAACCAAACTGACATCCAAACACGTGCACACACAGAAATACATGCGATGCAAAAACATTTAAATTATTACAATTATTATAAATTGGTACTATAAAATTTGCATTAATTAATATTGTTTAGTTTACATAATTATTATGGGAAAATATTGAATTAATTATTGAAATTATTACAGCGATCAGAGTTATTAATTTGACAAAAATTATTGAATTATTACTTATAAAGTTAATGCTTGAATTATAATTATCAAAAATATAATAGAAAATTATATCAACATAATTTTTTTTGACGTGGGACTTAAAAACAGTAAGCTTTTGTTTTATGTTTTTGTAAGTTAACATATTAGTATGTTTTTGTAAGTTTACAGTAATGTAAACAGTTTGCATCAACTCGTGGGGCCACAGGTTTTGTTCTGATTTTAACTTGTAATTACAAGTATCAGACTAAATTAAATACTTTCAAACTCACTTTCAGATTGTGAACTCGATGAAAAAGTAGATATTTATGGTGATCTAGAGGGTCAATGTAAAAGAGGCCTGAAAGTTAATTATACTGGCAAAAAACTATTTGTAGGCACAGGATTACTAAAAATGTTACG
The DNA here is from genome assembly GCA_950108535.1 of Agriphila straminella. Taxonomy (NCBI): domain Eukaryota; kingdom Metazoa; phylum Arthropoda; class Insecta; order Lepidoptera; family Crambidae; genus Agriphila; species Agriphila straminella. The sequence continues at coordinate 10,391,492 of OX467316.1, forward strand.
ACATGACCTATTTGATAAAGGTGTCCAACCAAGGTATACACACTCACTTTGTTCAGTAGGTACTTATTTAATCAATAGTAGTTTTCTTATAGTCATAGTCATATTTTGTTGACTTTGTTGTTATACAATTAACTCATTCAAACATCATAATTGTATAAAAAAACACATTTATTAATTTTAATTATTTATCAGTGGAATTGCTGTACAGACAGTTATGCCAGCTTCAAGATTGCCAGTTGTAAATGAAGCAATATACCCTGAGGGTGTGGTGTTACTACAAAATCTTCCTTCTATTGTTTGTGGTTGGGTTGTTGATGCAAAGCCCAATGAATACATTCTTGACATGTGCGCAGCACCAGGAAACAAGACAACACATTTAGCAGAAATGTCCAGCAATGAGGTTGGTTATTTATAATACACCAGCCTCCCCTAGCATGAGTCAGGAACACCAAAACATGATATACAGTGGCGATCACATAATTTGATTTTTATACTACCTGAGTTACTTCCTGGGCTCAGGTTGCTGGGCCGAGCTGCTGGCATAATGTTAACATAGCATTAGAATGCTGAACAGATTGCCACTGTATATAGGGTGATAAGGCATTTTATCAATGCTGACTGTCAAAATCCATTGTCTTTTGACAGTCAAAAGTAATAAATTGCTATATCATATTGTGTTTCAACAACTTACATTAAAATAACAATTAATATTAAATTTTTAGATTTTTAGCATTCACAATGCTATTTTTATATATTAAGTTACTTAATATATTGTATAGTATTATATTAATATAGTATTATATTTTCCTTTTCTTTTACAGGCCATAATCATAGCATTGGATAAGACTCCTCAAAAATTGGAAAAGATTAAAGAAAACTGTAAGAAGCAAGGGGTGAATTGTGTTAGAGCATATTCTTTTGACTCGACTAAATGCTGTAAAAGTCCCAGTACATGCATAGATTCTGGTCCTCCATTTCCACCAAACAGTTTTGATAAGGTGCTTTTGGATGCTCCTTGTAGTGGCTTGGGTCAAAGACCTCAACTTGTGAACAAAATGACACCCAAAATGTTAGAATCATACAAGTTTGTGCAGAGAAAATTAATGAGTTCTGTAAGTCTTAACTATTTGATTGAAGTTATTCCTATGACAGAAAAGAATTTAAATTAAGTAGCATTTTGTAATATATTTTAGGCCGTGGAAGTTTTAAATGTTGGAGGAAAATTAGTGTACAGTACATGTACAGTGACTATAGATGAAAATGAAGGAATGGTGCAATGGGCTTTAGAAAAATTTCCTTGCTTGAAGCTAGCTCCAGCTGATCCGCTATGTGGAGGACCCGGATTGCCAGGATGTGGACTAAATGATAAACAAAGGTTTGAAAATATAATTCATATTTTATCATTCAAAATATACATAAATAGTTTATTAAAATATCACACTATAATAATGGCAAAGAACATTATAATTATTCCTTATCTGTGTTACCGGCAATGTGTATAATCCGATATCGTATACAATACCTAAGTAATGTATAGAATAACTAAAACATTCAATAAAGTAGGTACCTAGGTACCTATGAGATATTATTCATTTTATAGTGTCCTACATCTTGGCATGGACCACTTTGAAAACCGCAATTCTGACTACATGGAAAATTTCTCCCCAATTAGTCCCAACTAGTCCTACTTTTTCGGAATTAGTCCCAAAAAGGACTGAAAGATATAAGCGATTTAAATGGTCCATGCCAAAGCAAACCTTCATTTTGGCAGGGACAGGCTATATCTTGTGAACCTAAACACCTAGCCAGGATCTGATTATTCAAAAAAAATCTCCCTTTTTTATGGATCCCGCAATGCCTAGAATCAAAACGAAATGAAGCGCCGTTCAAAAAATATAAAGGAATGATTTGGTCCCTGCCAAAATCAACCTACATCTTGGCGAGGACTTTTGAACCAGGTCACCTAGAGAAAATCTGATTATTGGAAACGATTCGTGTAAATTAGTCCCAATTAGTCCTAAAGCCACAAAATTAGTCCCCCTTTAGTTTAGGAGAAATTCCGTTTTTTTATATAAGTACAGTCATGTACAAAAGCGTACAGTAAAAATTAATTACATAAAACTATTCCGTTCAGTAATGCGCAGTGTTCCGATTGTAAAACATTAAGCACGAACTTTCGTAGATTGAGGAATGCACAAACAGTATCTGTGAACATAAGTTTTACAATCGGAACACTGCGCATTGCGGAACGGAATAAAGTTTTAGGCCCATATTACACTATCATGTATATATCATCCGAGATATATGTTTACTATCTTCGTCGGAGATAGCATCCGATAAATAATATATGATAGTGTAATATGCTCATGCCCCCCTAGCATGACCATCGAAACGCGATAATATGATATAGAGCTTAATCACGTTTAACTGCCATAAAACAATGGAATTTGACAGTCGAGTGTCGACAAAATGATATATATCGTGTATTGTCGGTCATGCTAGGGGGGTCTTAGTTAGCCCTTCCTCCCTCCAGTTAAACGTGATAAATCACTAGGTACCATATCACGTTTCGGTGGTCATGCTAGGCTAAGAGGGAGGGATTGTAAGGGCGTTTTCCTACGAACAAACAATTACACGACACGATTGTCAACAGTGTTGCCAGAACGTACCAAAAAGTACAGTTGTCAGCACTATAGTGCTGACAACACTGTCGTGCAGCTTGTGAATCGTGTCGTATCGTTGTTCGTGGAAAAACGCGCTAAAGCCGCGTTTAAATAGACACAAAAACATGTTTTCAATTCAATGTTTCCGAAATATCTATCTGTGTCATCCATTTGAAGCAAAATGGACGAGACAGGTACCTAAATGTTGCGAAACATGTTGTCTAAAAAAGGAATTCATCGAAATCGGCCTACAAACAAAAAAGTTGGCCGCCATCTTGGATTTTTTATATTGCATTGCTGTATTCTTGTCAAAATAGTAGCAAAAACCGAGTTTCATCGAAATCGGCCTACAAACAAAAAAGTTGGCCGCCATCTTGGATTTTTTATATTTTTAAAATTGCATTGCTGTATTCTTGTCAAAATAGTAGCAAAAACCGAGTTTCATCGAAATCGGCCTACAAACAAAAAAGTTGGCCGCCATCTTGTATTTTTTATATTTTTAACATTGCATTGCTGTATTCTTGTCAAAATAGTAGCAAAAACCGAGTTTCATCGAAATCGGCCTACAAACAAAAAAGTTGGCCGCCATCTTGTATTTTTTTAACATTGAGTTGTTATTTTCTTGTCAAACTAGAAAAAAAACACCTGTTCCATACATAAGTACAATGCGTAGGTAGGTACTCCATCGAAATGTATGAAACAGCTGTTTTTTTTTTTTTTTTTTTTATTTCAAGGTTGGTCCTATAATGAAAGTTGTACAGTTTGATGGTGTGTGTGAGCCCCAAGAGAGGTTTTAAATTAATTACAAATAACCCTGTATAGGTACAAAGTTTCAAGTGAACCCATTGAAGGAAGAAAATCACTCTCTAGGTACTCCAAATATGAATAGTTTCGAAAGAAAAGCAATATAACTTTAAAATTCAATTTTATACATGACCATTTCATACTTCTTTTGAAATTATTTTGTACGCGACTGTACATGTTTTTGATATAGTCCAGGAGCCCTGGATCAAAATACCTCTAAGAAATCATTTTTATTTTATAACTTAAAAATTAAGGTTTTGAGTTTCGAAAATGCATAAAAGTTACGTATTACTTTACGTTATACTTTTGTTTTACATTATACGTTAATAACACTTCATTATTTTAACACAAACACGCAAAAATAAAACAAGTTACAAACATCGTCACTAAATAGGAAGTCGGCTCCTGTACTATAAAAACCAAACTTTAATTCCGATTATCTCCTAAACTAAAGGGGGACTAATTTTGTGGCTTTAGGACTAATTGGGACTAATTTACACGAATCGTTTCCAATAATCAGATTTTCTCTAGGTGACCTGGTTCAAAAGTCCTCGCCAAGATGTAGGTGGATTTTGGCAGGGACCAAATCATTCCTTTATATTTTTTGAACGGCGCTTCATTTCGTTTTGATTCTAGGCATTGCGGGATCCATAAAAAAGGGAGATTTTTTTTTGAATAAACAGATCCTGGCTAGGTGTTTAGGTTCACTAGATATAGCCTGTCCCTGCCAAAATGAAGGTTTGCTTTGGCATGGACCATTTAAATCGCTTATATCTTTCAGTCCTTTTTGGGACTAATTCCGAAAAAGTAGGACTAGTTGGGACTAATTGGGGAGAAATTTTCCATGTAGTCAGAATTGCGGTTTTCAAAGTGGTCCATGCCAAGATGTAGGACACCATTTTATACTTTACCCAGGACCTACCTAGGGCCTAGGAATTCTCTACAATACCGGATGCGAAACCAGCAATGTGTGTAAAAGAGAGCAGGGAAGTTTCACGTTAATGTTATTGTGATTTTACTATTATATTATAGTAGACCTCTATTGATGGTAAATGACAAACGAAGAATGAGAAACGAAGTTTATGGCGCTAACCTGGACGGCTCAGGTGAGGGTAATTGTATACAATGGAGTCCCTTAATAATAAACTGCATAACATTAATAATCCTATTTTGAAAATCCATAACTAACGTTAATTCGCATTACAATAAGAATGTATAATATAAAAATATATACCTACCATTATTTAGCATTGAACAATTTAAAATCCATAAATATAAAAACAATAACTTCAAAATTCATAACATTAAAAGCCATATAACCATAAAAATCCATAATTTTATAATACATAGCGTTAAAAGATTTTTAGTTCAATGGATATTAATCATTCTGGTAAATTATTGTAAAGTTGAGTGGGACACAAAAGCAGGAGGACGAGGGGCGCTCGCCACGCCATGGAAAGTCTTCATTAAGTAAGGTTAGGTTAGAACTACGTCCAAAAACAAACATGCGTGAGCGGAGCGAGCGTGCCCGCGGCAGCGGTGGCAGGTGAAGCGGCAGCGGTGGCAGGTGAAGCGCCAGAAACGACATTTTTGTAAAGCTTGCTATCAACAGAGGTCTTTTTAACTTTATAATTATTTCACTACTCTAGTAAGATAACTTTATAAGTTTTATAACGGTACCTACCATGGTTAAAGCTGTGATTACGCCTAGGGATATAGCTATCTATATCCCTAGGCATAATCACAGCTTTAACCATCTTAATGCGGCATTATCCATAGTAAATATCCTTCCATGCACTATTTTAGCACGCCTTTATTGCTTTTTAAGTTTTATCCTGATAAGTACTGTCCAGCAAATGTGCCATTTTGTTGTTATGAGTATTCGCTTTATTTATATTAAGAGTAATGGGTTTTGAGTATTAAAATTATAATTATGTGTTAATTTTAGGTTTTTTAATCGTTGCATATTGACATTATCCATAATAAAGATATTATTTTTAAAATTATGGATTTTAATGATTATCTGATTTAATGTGTATGCGTTTACATAATAGGCATTTTCAATTATGGACTCTAATATAAACCCGTATACAATACCCGAATTTTACACATTGCCGGTAACATCTATATCTTCTTAGTAAGGAACTACCACCTGCCCCCCCTAGCATGACCATCGAAACACGACGTACATATATCACGTTCAATCGACACTCAACTGCCAAGTTTCATTATCTTTTGATAGTTAAACGCTATATCATATCGCGTTTCGGTGGTCGTGCTTAGGGGGCTGGATTAAAGAATAAATCCAAATAACCTTAAATAATCTCACACCAATGGGGAAGATGTAAATAAAAATTTATTCAATTTTTTTAGCCCTAATTAAAAGTATAAGCAATTATAAGACTAACTGTGAAAAAAATATGTTGATATCACGAAAATTGAATTTTTTATAAGCAAATCAATTTGGGGACGCGCGGAATCTGATTGCGTCGTTCGAGTAATGGCTATGACGTCACATCGCCGGTTGTACGATGGACAGCGGAAGCGGGCGTATGGAAGCTTAGCGACACTATGTGATTGACAGGCTCTGTAAACTTACTTTTGTTAATTTCGATACTTTTGTTTTGTTATTTTACATTTTTCATACAACCACTGTATTTTTCAATAAAATTAGGTAGGTACAGAAAGTTAAATAGAGTTCCTCGGATACGTATCTTTCGCAAGTTGACGTTTTTTACAGGTATTTTTTGAGGTATTTTTTATTTTCTTAGGTCGTTATCTCGTTTATTTGTTTCTTTGTTTAATTACTGGGAATGATTTTATAATGAGCTAGACTTGAAACTTTGAATATAGGTCAGAACTGTAAGACAACGCTGATCATCATTGAGCTGATCTGATGACAGAGCTGGAAGAAGGCCACAGGAACTCTATAATAAAACCATACAATCACATCGACTTTTGTGCTAGTTTAATTCGTCTTGACAAGTACTCTGATAGGAATGGGAGATGAGGTCCAAGGTCTGATGATGGAGCCGGAAGAAGGCTACAGGAACTCTGTGTTCAAACCATGCAACCCCGTCGAGTTTAGGCTCATTTAATTCGTCTTGACGAGTTCTCTGTTGAGAAATACTCGTAGTTTCAAGGGTTTGATATCATTTGGAATCGTTGGATTTGCCTTGACAAGTACTATGATGGGAGATAGTTTCCAGAGCCTGATGATGGAGTCGGAAGAAGGCCACAGGAACTCTGTATTCAAACCATGTAACCCCATCGAGTTTGGGCTCATTTGATTCGTCTTGACGAGTACTCTGTTGGGAAATAGAATCCGGGGTCTGATGATGGAGCTGAGAGAAGGTCACAGGAACTCTGTAATAAAACAGAAACTCCATCCAGTTTGGGATCGTTTGATTCATTTTGACAAGTATTATGTTGGGAAACAGTGTCCAGGGTCTGTTGATGGACCTAAAAAAAGCTACAGGAACTCTGTAATAAAACCATGCAACCCCGTCAAGTTTGAGCTCGTTTGATTCGTCTTGACGAGTACACTGTTGGGAAAAAGTGTTCAGGGTCTGATGATGGAGCCGGAAGAAGGCCACAAGAATTCTGAAATAAAACCATGCAACCCCATATTCTAGTTTGAAATCGTTTGATTCGCCTTGACAAGTACTATGGTGGGAGATGGTCTCCAGGTTCTGATGATGGAGCCGGAAGAATGTCACAGGAACTCTGTAATAAAACCATGCAACACCATGCTCTAGTTTAGAATGGTTTGATTTGCCTTGACAAGTAATATGTATGATGGGAGATGGTTTCCAGGGTCTCAAAATGGAGCCAAAAGAAGTTCACAGCAATAAAACCATACAACTTCATCGAGTTTGGTTTTGTTTGATTTGTCTTGACTAAGACCTTAGACCCTAGATTTCTAGATGGTTCCCAGGGTCTCATGATGGAGCTAGAAAGTGGTAATGAGAGATCTGTAATAAAACGACACAACACCATTGAATTTGGGATCGTTTCAAACAAACCAGCCTAAATTCTAGGGTATTGCGTCATTTTATAACAGAGTTCCCATGGCCTCTTTCTGGCTCCATCATCCTTGGATTTTGTCTAAAGTTTTTGTCAAGACCAATCATACGAATCCAAACTCAATGGTGTTTCGTCGTTTTGTCAGGGTTTTATTACAAAGTTCCCATGGCCACCTTCTGGCTCCACCATAAACCTTGGATATCATCTAGAACCAGAGTCCTTGTCAAGACAAATTTTACGAGCCCAAACTCACTGGTTTGTGTTGTTTTATTATAGAGATACCATGGCTACTTTCTGGCTCCATCATCACCCTAGATATCTTTTAGGACCAGAGTTCTTGTCAAGCCAAACCAAACGAGCCTAAATTCGACGGTGTTTCGTCATTTTATTACAGAGTTGCCATAGCCACCTTCTGGCTCCATCATCAGAACTTGGATATCATCTAGTACCAGAGTCCATGTCAAGTCAAGACGAATCAAACGAGCATAAACTCGATAGGGTTTCTTCATTTTATTACAGAGTTTCCACCTTCTGGCTCCATCATAGTCTCATATTGTCATGAAAAAATACACTGTTTTAAACAAGTATTTTAAGTGTACTAGCGACCCGCCCTCGCTTCGCTTCTTTCTTTTTTTTTGCACACCCAAAAATAAAACAAATATCGTACAGTCGTTACCTTTGCTCCAGAAGACGCGCATGAATTTATTTTCGCTCGCGTTATTTTTTGCGACAACTCCTAAGATATTCATTTAAATAGTATGGTGTTAAAGATTAAAATAATGTGCATGAAATGCTTCAGGTAACAGACGTATTTAAGTTGATAAGGATTAATACTGTATCCTTCTAAATAGCTTTCCAAATTACCGCATTGTATGTGACCGATTTTTTAGAAGATTATAATGGGTAAAGTGAGCTATTCTTAAAAGATAGATATATGCCATCGCGGACTTTTTTGTAGATCTATAAAAGAGAAACAATTCCATCATACATTATTTTGTTATAGCACAAAATTTTTATGCAGCGTTTTCGATGCAAGCTCCCAGTCGGCTTAATTTTTGGCAAAACTTTAACCATTATCGTCATATATCTACCAATTTAGATAAAACCTTAACTTTTTATACACTTAAACCTTCCTCAAGGATCATTCTATAATTTGGTAAAAACCGCATGAAAATCCGTTTAGTAGTTTTTGAGTTTATCGCAAACAGATAGACAGATGCGGCGGAAAGACTTTGTTTTAAAACATCTCGGCGGACGCAACCGGCGATGTGACGTCACGCCTTAAACGGTCAAGACCGCGCTGATTTTAAAAACATTCAACTTTGAAAATTAATAAAAAATTCAGTTTTTGAGATATCTAAAAAATTCTTTCACCAATATTTTTTAGATTTTACGTTTGATTTTTCTATATTATAAAATAATTACACTCATCTTCCCCATTAACAAATAACCCTTGTTTTATTCAAAACTTGCTGTATAATAAGAGACTAAATTATTGTACCTTGTTCCCTTACAAATAAAGTAAAAAAACCAAATCATCTGATTTAATACTGACGGAAGTAGTGTTGAAAACTGAGTATATTAAAAAAGACTCATAAATTGTACCTCTATCTTTAGCTGCCTCTATCACAGAATATATATTTAGTAGGTACTATATCACAGTCTGTGACAGTGAAAGAGGTTTGCAACTCGCGTACAGAAAAATGCGTGTGCGCGCGTATCATCCCTGCACAAACTATAGTGACGGCGCGGCGGCACGGCCTGCCGCCGGCGCGCGGCGTACAAGCAATTTTAACCTTAGGAGTGGTAAAGCGAAAATGTGGTCGATAGTACATCTATCTTTGTTTCACACACAGTTCTACAATAATGTTTTTCTTTCAGGGCAATGGTGCAAAGGTTCAGTCCTGAGGTAGATCCACTAAGATCAACTAAACCAATTTACAGAGACACTATTGGTTTCTTTATAGCAACATTTACTAAAAGCTAGTAAATATTTTTTGTACTTTCGTTACAAATTGTAAATAAATATCACACAAAATAAAGTAGTAAAAATAATAATGTAATGCTTTTAAATATTTGTAAAATAATATGAGTACCTACAATCCAAGACTTAGGCCGGCCACACACAGACGGAATTTTGATAATGTATGAAGATTCCGTACGGAAAAATCCCGTATGTGTGTGGTAGTCCATAGTTTTGTATGGATTAGCTGCGTTCGGAATCACGTATGTACGGAATTCCGTAACGTGATTCCGTCTGTGTGTGGCCGGCCTTACAGGGATTCAAGACGAACCCACAAACCTCCATCAGCTTTCAATAAAATAGCTCCTTTGTCTATCTTTATGGGATCTGCTGTTTTAGGACAAGTAGAAAATTTGAAATTCTTCAAAAGTGCAACCATTGCTAGTTTCGCTGAAAACATGGCGAACCGAAGACCTACAACAAGGATGAAGAGCTTAGTTGGAAAAAAATGAACCCTCAAAATGTCGTGCGTTGTAAGCAATTTCTGGAAAGGTAATGCAACCAAAATAATAGGCTAGTTGACTATTTTTTTTATTTTATGTTACATAAATTACCTCTCAAAAAAAGAAACATTGGTAAAAGAATTAATTCGCTAGCATGAAAACTGCCCGAGATATCACAGTGTGAAATGTGCACAAATGGACTCGATCAAAAACGCTCCATACTAATGGCTTGCACGTTATGACGTCACGCCGTGCTAGTTTGTATGCAACGCATAGGAAATTTGTTCAGCAGCTATATTAAATATTGTGTTTATCAAAATGGTTTCTTCGACAAATTTGCTACACATTTTACGGACTTATTAAAAGTATCATTTATTTTAATAAATTTTATACTTTTTAAATGGACTTGTCCACCCAACTTTGAAGAGTCATAAAACAAACAATATGCAATATATAAAACCAAGAGGTATACAAGCTACTCTAAAAGTTTAATATGTTTACGATTTTTATTAGTACTTCGTTATTTTATTCATTAGTCAACATCCCTATTATGTGGATGCAGTGCATGTCCCCCGCGCTTTTCCTCGACCCCTAGATTCCCGCATTCGGTCTGTCATGTGCCTAATTGTGTTGGTTGCGCAATACCTAAATACATTTTAACTTTTTAGATTTTATGCATTCACAATGCTATTTTTATATTAAGATTATTAATATAATTGGAAAATATTAGAAAAAATCGGCTCACCCGTAGCAGCTCAGACGGGACTCGAACCCGCACCCTTAGGATTCCGGCCCAAAGCACTAACCAATTATGTGTTATTAGCGACTCGGTAGCATAATTGGTTAGTGCATTGGGCCGGAATCCTAAGGGTGCGGGTTCGAGTTCCGTCTGAGCTGCTATGGGTGAGTCATTTTTTCCAATGATATTAAACGTAAAGATAGGTTATGCGCCAACATCATTGCTATTTAAAACAGCGTAAAGGTACTATAGATACACACATTGGCCGCTGCATGCGCATTGGCTGCCAATTGACAGCGCGTCGGCTGTCTCCTTCACTCCCACACGCAAAGCCAAGGGTCTGACATGCTTTGATAGAGCGAGATCGTCTTATTGAGATTCCTATAGGAGGAAATAGAGAAGAGTGTCATGTTTTTTCTCTATCACCGACCGGACTTTATTTCATGGTCGGGTTATTGGTACAGTTCAACTAGGCCAAACAAACAAGTGGGGTTATATCAATAGTGCCAAAGAAATTAAAGGTTTTGTGGATTACTACCTAATTGATACCCAAGATTTATTATAAATTGAATGTGTAGTGTTTGTGTCTAGCATACAAAATGGTGGGGTGTTCGATATTTGGCTGCAAAAGCAACAATCAAAGAAAAGAAGCGGGTGTTGCATTTCATGCGTAAGTTCACCGTTTTCTATATTTTGATCACGTATTTCTTTCTCAAATCTCACAGAAACCAAGTTTCTGAGCTAAATCATTAGTTATATCATGAAATACCTGATAAATAGGAAAAATCTAAAAATTATTTCTAAAAATAACCTCGTAAACATTTGACATGCAAACCGGTAAAATTGCGTACATCTACGTAATAGTAGAAGTCAGCTTATCTTTGACGTCCACTAAAATCAGTAGGTTTATAATTCGATTTCCGGATGCCTACTATATAGAAAATTCTCCCCAAAAGTTACCCCATATTTCAGGGAATTTCAAGCGATTTGATTTTTCCAGATTTCCGACGGAAGATAAAACTCGTGAAAAATGGATAGAAGCAAATGGAAAAAAGAATTGGGTGCCACACATGAATTTGTTCAAAACATTTTGAAAAAAATTGTTTCCGAAAAACAGAAAAACTAACGTTAATAAAAATAGTTCTGTATTCCAACGTTTAATAAAGACTTTACCTGTTTTAATTTAAAGTTTATCTTTTTATTCCATTAACCACACAATCTCATATCAACTACCTGAGCGAACCTCAGCTAGTTTACTCTATCTCTCTTTTTTTAGCAGGGCAGTTGTGTGTACTCCCGTCCCGACTGCAATGACGATTGTTATTTAACTTTAGTTCGATTTTAGCAGGGAAGTCGTGTTTTTATTTTTCTTAATACTATTTATAATTATACTGAGTTTTTGCATGCTGGAAACGGCGAATTGTGAGGTCTAAACATTTTATTAATATCTCTGATGTACCACAATTACTGCGAATAAAGTTTATTTCCATTTCTATTTCTATTCTATGTAAGTACGGAATCCGTTAATCTGCAGATTAACTGGTCGAGTCAGTTAAAGTGCGAATTTTTTCTTAAAGTAGACGGTTTCCGTGCTTTAACTAGTAATCTGCACATTAACAGATGCTACACCGTTAAGGGTACTTTTTCTGATCATGGCAACCCCATATTTTGACGTCGTAATATATCTATCCCTTACACCCGGTCGCTCGGTAGCGCATCTACCCCTTTTAATATACTATATCTATGCGCAAAGCAGACAGCTCGCTCTTTGTACAATATGGCTGAATATAGTAATAGAAAATACATATTTTTATTAAATACAGTACTTACGTGTGAAATAAAGCATTTTTCCGATCTCTAACCGTTGCTGTATAATTTGTACATCGTCTAAAGACGCAAGTAGACATTTTTTTTATGGTATTTCACAATTTTATTGCGTCTGATTGACGACAGCCGCGTGTGTTACCGTGTCGCGAGACTGTGCCTGACTAATTGAAAGTCGGGCAATTACCTGACTTTCGTCTTGCCATTGTGAAGCGCGGGTAACATCTTTACATTTAATATCATTGATTTTTTTCTAATATTTTCCAATTATATTAATAATCTTAACCTAAATACATTTTTCAAACTCACCAATACAATTTCTTGGACCCGCTCCAAAGGCTAGGAACAGATGAGATGGCCTCTCCTTTTTTTCATCACCCATAAAACGTTCTGGCCGGAATTCTTCAGGGTCGGGATAAACTTCCGGGTCCATATGGATGCCGTAAATAGGAATTGCTACTACCTCGCCAGCCTTAATCTGTACAGTTGTGCCAGGTAATGTGTAGTCTTTAGTGCAAACTCTGTCCACACGAGAAACTGGCGGGTATATCCTGAGTGTTTCTGCAATATTAAATTCTAATAGAATGCGAAGCGAGGCCAGTCATTTTTATTTTTGGGGTTTTTGGTAAATGTGTCATGTTTTGTAAAAATTCATGGAACAAAAGTTGTTTATGATTATGGTGTTAGTAATATAATAGTCCTTCAAGGTTCTTAGTGTTTTTTTATAAACTCCTTTATAATCATACAATGTATCTGTTACGGCTAATACCCGAAGTGCGGCTACACCTAGTTCTAGCCGGCTAAAACTAGGTGTAGCCGAACTATTATTAGCTTCCAAATCAGCATGTTCTTTTGAGATTATTGAGTGTTCACGATTCTTGTTTCATCATCACTGAGAAACGAGAAACAAGTTATTTCATTCCTATTGTTGATTTCATCTGTTTATTATTTATATAGGTCTTATACAGGTAATTATGATTATAATGGATAATAAACTCTGCATAGGTACCTAATAAAAATCCTTCTAGATAAGATAGTTGCGACAATACTTCGTAATCAATTTTTTTTCCGTCCGTTACTTCTTCGACATGCGCTCGAAGTTTGTCTTGAAGATCAGGCTTGGTGGCAAGAACGTGGACACCAAAAGATAGAAGGGTACTGGAGGTCTCGTATCCGGCAATCAGGAAAAGCAATGTCTGCGCGTCTATTGTATCATCGTCTAAATCTGAAAATTTAATGAAAAACGTGTTTTAATACTACCTATTAGAAATAATTTACCTACCTACACGATGGCACAATCATCGTCAAGGTGTTTGCGTTTTTAAATTGACGAGGCTCGTTACGTGAAATAAAAACAGTTGAGATACGTGCTATAATGATTTGCGAAAAAATTACAGAACGTTAGAAAATATGAAATGCACGCTAGTCGATCAGCTAGGTGATTGCGTAAAGTCAATCGTATTCATTTGACAGTTCATATTGTATCATAATAATGTCATCCCATACAAAATGCAGCCGATGGAATACGATATGAACTGTCAAATGAATACGATTACCTTACGCAATTCCACCCCAGAAGAGAACTAAAAAAAGCGGAAACCGGTACAATCCAATGGGCGGTTTTCCACTTACCGGCACGGCGACGGCGACGACCTCAAATGTAAGCTTGTCAACAATAAGGTTGCGTTCGCGACCGTACAGGCTGTACCCTGCCCCGCGCGCGCACACACGCACGCACACGGCTACGTACGTATACAAAACACACACAGATTTGCCGGCCGGCGGCGGCATCGGTGGGGGTCAACGGGCCGTGCCGTCGCCGTCGGTCGCCGTCGCCGGCAAGTGGAAAAGCGTGCCATATAAACTCATACATTTATGCTGCCACGGCAGCCGTCGCCGGGCCGTCGCCGTCGCCGTCCCGTCGCCGTGCCGGTAAGTGGAAAACCGCCCAATCAATGGAAGCAAAATGTTGCCCTAGGTAGTAAAAAAAATATATTATATTTTTACTAAATAAATAAATCTAAAACTTACAATGCGTGTAATGTAAACCGTAGGTTAATCATTAAATGTTATAATCATGCAAAATCAATGCTTAACTTTGTTCATTGTTTCATAAATTGTACCTACCTTAAATTACACAATGCTGTAAGAGCATCTTTAACTAACATTGTTTACATATAACATTAGTTATCAAAGTATCAACATCAGCTACGTAAATAAGCAGGTGGAATATTCATGTGTATGAATGAATCGACCTAGATTATTTATTATCACCCATTTTAGCAATGTCATCCCGCAGTCCTAGGTTTGGTACACATCAAGTCAATTTACTCCTCAGAAGATAGGTAGGTACACCTACTTACTGTATGGTCATAAATCGAGGTCACTCTCTCTTTTAAAATTGAAAACAATGATACAGTTAAAATAACATACTCACAATTTTTCGAAACCGAGTCAGAATTCTCCTTATCTGCTGCGTCAATGAGAAGTTGGAGAAAGTCATTTTTTCTGTAAAAAAAATTGTCATTATATCACACACTCTATAAAATTAAAAATCCCGGTTAACTAGCACGTGGATTCATTGAAGTAGTATTAAAACATTAAAATGTACCTACTAAAAATTGTAGTCATCCTATTAGGTTAATATCATAAAAAAAACATAATGACGACTATAATAAAAACTAAATTAAGTCTATTAATTGATCATTCCAGTCTAGAAAAATGAAAAATGCAATTTATTTATTTTTTTTGTGGCGAAAATGCCCCAAGATGACTGATGACGTCACACGTAAGTAAATAAATATAGCTTCAGGCATTTGACACGACCATAAACTTAGGATCCGCGATTGATGGCTGTCAAATGACAAAGGTTATTTTATTATAATGTTTACTTATTCTTAATTAATATTCACACAGTATATAGCATTAAAAAAATTATTCTATTCTATTCTTGTGACCTTGGGCGTACAGAGGGGGGCAGGGAGGGGCAGCTGCCCCCCTGCATTTTGTTTACCTCCAATTAACTATCTTTAAGTTCATATTTGCCATTTGCAATACAATACAGGGTGGAATTTTGAGTCGGTACATTAAGGGCAGGTACCTTAACCGTTATATGTACAGGAAAACGTTCCTGGGAGACCTTCCATAACTTTTTAAGATAATTGTTCTGAATTGCATTAACAGATTTTTGAAAAAAGTTACTTTAGCAAAATAATGCTAAAATACCAAAAAAAAAATGTATGCCAATCGATCCTATTTCATGTGGGGATCTAGCCTATTAAGGCGCGGTGGTAGTGAAACTAGCGCCGCCACTACATTTATTTTTATTACTCGTAAACCAAGTCAATATTTGGTTTACGAATAACTCTTCAACAGTTATCATTCATTCTGTATGTTTTATAATCCATAATTGCCAAAAGTGATGGCCATGAGCTAAAATGGATTTTATAACTTACAGAAAGAATAAAAACTGTTGAAGAGTTATTCAAAAAATATTAGAGATAATTTAAGAGATTATGACATTACCTTTTTTTAAATACTGACTTGGTTTACGAGTAATAAAAATAAATGTAGTGGCGGCGCTAGTTTCACAACCTACAGCACCTCAATCTAGCCTATTAACCACTGTAGATGAAAAACTAACAAGAGGCAGTCTTGGCTTTTAACTTATAGGTATTATTAGTATTTGTGGAACACAACACACTACAAATTTATAAATATAGTGATTTGCATTGCAACTCCCACCTGATTCCTGAAGACCTTCTTTCTGCTTTAGCTGCTTTCAATATTCTCACTAACTCCTCTATACTAGGAGCATATAAAAAAGATATGTTTATATATCTGAGTATTTTCGGCATAAACAGTAGAATAGAAAATATTAATATTCTTTTGAATTTTGGCATGTAATTAAACTTTTCAGCTACCTAAAAATAAATGGGTAAACTATGAAATTAGTAAAATACCTAGACACCATAGAGAATTTGTAAAAAAAAATATGCACCTTCACAAAATTAGCATTTTGATCTTCTAAAGCATCACATTTGATTCCAAATGCACATGCTCCGATAACTTCGAGTGTAAAATGTCCCAAAGTATCTTTCATTTCTACATCAGTTTTGTCTGGAAACACAATTCTTATTCTTAACATTATCAATATGTTGAAGTATTAAAAACACAAATTTTCGGGAATACAGTCTAGTGCAGACTCCAATGGAATGTTCCTTAGCAAATAATATTGCAGACCGCATTCCACATCTGAAATGTATAAATCCCAGACATCGAATAGGTAAACAGATGTTGCCAACCAATCAATACTGTAGCTTGTACTTGCTTGACAGATAATTTTGTAAATCTGTCCAATAACACAGAATACATAATAGTACAAGTACAGAAGGGACACTCGGCAAGATCATTTAAATAAATAGCGACTCTTGCTTCTGCACAATAAAGTGCAACTCCTATCGCACAGCGCTCTCTTTCCTACAGTTAATTCACCTTACCCTACCTCTACAGTTTGGGTTGTCTTGTCTTCTTTTAAATCATAAAAGGAAAGCGATTGTACGCACTATGGTCAATGAAAAGCTTACAATAATATTGGAACATTATTTTTAAACATCTTAATAATCGGTCGCCACGTGCATAACCTGATGTCGTTCTCTTTGTTTCAGGGTTTTTTTTTTTTGTTTTTCCAGTTCCTCCAGATTTTATCGTTAAGCTTTCTGGCCTGATCACTAGGTCCAGCTCTTTTACTGGATGTAATCAAATCTTGTATTACATTTAACATAACGTGTTGGGAATGATCTCATATTCTCCACCACCAATATGAAGTGGTAACTACCTCTTCATTATATAAGCATCCTTTGCACTTAAAACTCTACGTGTTCCGTAACCAAGATGGAAATTTGTCTTCACTGCGACTGATCAACTGCTTGGATACCGAGAGAGGGAAGCAAACCTCAACGACAAACCACCTGGGAAAGCAATGATGAAGGTTCTGCAGTGACTATCCCATTCTACTGATTGTACGGTAACTTTATACCTATTTTATAACTTAGTAATAAGTATTAGGAGTTAATCTTTTAACTTTAAGCGGGAAATTTGTACCCTACTTTTCTAAGGAATAAATGTAGTTCTTTACATTCAATTAATCTCTTTATTTATCTCTGAAATCGTTTGCTGCAGCGTATAAGGCGCCCTTATCTTTATAAATTTCTAATACGCTGTACTCCAGGGTCGGAAGAATCACTCCCTGCACATGCTCAAGCCTAACTGAGCAAGCCGCACTACAAACTTGAGCTGACTTTAACACCTAATTGCCGATCGCTCACTATTTAGCTCCCAAAGTCACCCCGTCGGAGAAAATCTCTTACAGTGGCAAATTGTTATTTTTGAAGCGAGAAACGTACGACACGCGCGACCATACGCGCCCCCTGACTTGGCCCGCGCCAAGTCAAGGCCCCCAAAGTAAAAGTCAAAAAGGCTTTATTCAAATAAACTTATGAGGATTGTCAAGCAAACGGTCTCCATACAAACGGCGATAACGTTTCCCACTCTCTAAATCTTAATCTACAGCAATGAATTTTTGGTATGTTTTTGAAATGCCTAAATACTAGGGCTGTACGTTTTGATTTTTTAAATATCTATAATAGATTTCGAAGTATTGGCACTTCTGTGTTTTGTATGAAATCACTAAAATGCAAATATTTCGAAATCTATTATAGATATTTAAAAAATCAAAACAAATTACATTTGTTTACTTTGAAAACTAAAGAATATCCGCAAATAGCACTGTCTTACATAAATTATTGGCGTAGTTAGAAGGGTCATTTATATAAATCAAAAACAGCAATGGGCCCAATATTGATTCCTGTGCCACGCCCATATTGATGGGGGCTCCAGTAGATTCAGTTCTATTAATCACTACTTTCTGAGTTCTATTGTACAAATACGATTTCTTAAGGCTAACTCATTTATCAGAGACACCATAATGTTCTAACTTCTTTAATGATTGGTTATCAACGTAATCGAATGCCTTAGAAAGGTTACAAAAAATGCCAATTACATCTTGCTTTTCCTCCCAAGCGCCAAGAATATGTCTGAGAAGTGCAATTCCAGCATCAGTAGTACTTTTACCCTTCGAAAATCCAACTGATTTTTATAATCTAATAATGGGGTTTTTTTTTAATATTTATTAAGCTTCATCATTCTTAAAGTTCGGAGTGTCCCTAGCCTGCCAATAATTAAATTTATTTTAGGCTTACCATATTGTTTTAAAAACTTAACCATTTGTTCACAGCACATCTCAATAAGAGGCAACATATTTTTCAAACGTGCAGAACTGAATGCTGGAGTCAATGTGCTTCGAACACCTTTCCATTCTGAACCCTATTTCAAAAAGTAATACAACTTATATATCAACAATATTAAATAGGTACATGAAAAGTATTTTTGGTTATTTTTTTAATGACTGACCTTTAAATTTAACAAAGACTGTTTTAAATATCTTGGCTCATTGGAACCAAGTGAATTTCTGTCCACGAAGTGTTCAAAGTCTCTAATTGTGACAGCTTTAATAAGTTCGGAATCGAGTAGATAGAGAACAGGTCTCCGGCCTTCAAATATTCCTGAAATTAACAAATATATTATGTATTTTTCAATTTGAGATTTTTGCATTCATAATGCTATTATTATACAATACTAAATAATATAGATACTAGAAAAAATACGACTCGCACCATCAATTCCTGAATTCGATGATGTGCGAGTCATATTTTTTCTAGTAAGGTCAAAGCGGGGAAGACCGGCACGGCATATAATTTGATGAATTGAAATGTTTTAAGCTTATCTCATAATTAACTTATCACAATTCCTTAAATATAGGAAGACTAGCTTTTGCCCGCGACTTCGTCCGCGTGGACCTTCGGAAAATCCCTAGGGAATCCCTTTAACTGGGATAAAAAGTATCCTATCTTTAACCCAGCCCCCCTAGCATGACCGATTTATATCGCGTGATATAGCGTTTTATCACGTTTAACTGTCAAAAAGACAAAGGAGTTTGACAGTTGAGTGTCGATAAGATAAGATGCTATATCACGCGATATAAATCGGTCATGCTAGGCAGGCAGGCTATAACTATCTGTGTGCCATTCCAAATCCGTTCGGCCGTTTTTACGTGATTAAGTAACGAACATCCAAACATCTAAACATTAAACTTTCACATTTATAATATTAGTAATTCCCGTTCTCGTTCTCATTCCTATTCCCGTTCCCGTATTATTTTTCCATTTAAACCCCAATTTGAGTCTTTTAGGGGTTGAAGAATGTCCACCGTGTTGTGTTGGACCCCAAAATAATGCCATCCCATAAAACCAGAATAACGACATCCATGTCAATTTGTTTGCAATTTTTTTTTTCAGAAGTACTTATACGAAGTTTCAAATCAAAATGTCTATAAAAATTTTTTTTTTCATACAAAATATGAAGCCTATTTCGCCCTTTTAGGGGTTGAATCATGGCATCGTGTTGGACTTCAAAATAAATGCCATTTTCGTAATCAACATCCCATAAAACCTAAATAACCATATACCTATCGATTTTGGGATTTTTACCCATTGTGCGCTTTTATAATTTCCAACGGCCCGGCACGGCAGCGGCGACGCCACCAAAAGATGCTTTTATAATTGGTGCCGTTGAATTTTCAACACAGAACACTCATAGCGGAGAAGTTACAATTTGTACATTGTACAGTAGTGTCGTGGTACCTACTTTTTACTTTAGAATAATATAAAAAATAAAAGTTTACCTGCTCTCTCTAGATTTTTGTTATCTTTATAACCTATTTCATAAAATAATAGTTTACCAATTATACATTGCCAATAGGTAGTTTTTCTACAGTAATGTGTTTATGTACAATTTGATTATAAATTCTGTAATGATTATAAAACAATGTAGGTAGGTACAGTCAGCAATGAAAGTAGCTTAACGCTTTGGTACTTTATCATAGCAACTTTTTTAACAGGTGTCTCACGGTTTAAAACATTAGTGAAAAAAAAACAATAATTTTAAAAACAATAAATTTAAATAATTTGTGCCATGTTCATTCATAAGCTCTGTATGTATACGGTGTACACTTCTGACCTACCCACTTCAGACGATGTAGTGACGGCAACATATGCGGACGATACAGCATTGCTTTCGTGCAGTGCAGATCCTAACACAGCTTCAAATAATCTCCAAGAGCACCTAAATACCATTGATACCTGGTTCAAAAAATGGAGAATAAAAGCTAGTGCTACTAAGTCTACCCATATAACATTTACTCTAAAGAAACCAGACTGCCCCCCAGTTAAACTTGATGGTACTACCCTACCTCAC
This sequence comes from Agriphila straminella, assembly GCA_950108535.1. Taxonomy (NCBI): domain Eukaryota; kingdom Metazoa; phylum Arthropoda; class Insecta; order Lepidoptera; family Crambidae; genus Agriphila; species Agriphila straminella. Next base: position 10,412,387 of record OX467316.1, read on the forward strand.
CAAACAACAGTTAAGTACTTGGGAATGCATCTGGACAGAAGATTAACATGGAGAGATCACATAAAAGCCAAAAGAGATCAAGCAAACAAAAAACTAAAAGAAATGAATTGGCTTGTTGGAAGACAATCAGCTCTCAGCTTGGAGAATAAGATTCTTATCTATAAAGCCATAATCAAACCCATATGGACATACGGAATGCAACTCTGGGGTTCTGCAAGTCACTCCAACATAGAAATACTTCAACGATTTCAAAATGCAGCCATTAAAATTCTATGCAATGCACCTTGGTTCACAAAAAATGTAGAAGTGCACGAATACCTAGAGATACCATACATCAAAGACGAAGTAAGCAAATCATGTGAAAACTACGTCCAACGACTTGGGAGTCATAAAAACCAACTAGCTACAGCCCTACTTGACACCAGTCAAACCATAAAGCGACTGAAGAGAACACCACTGGCCACCATTTGACTGGGGTCATTCTTATGTGGGGGACATCATGTCGTTGGATGTGAAGTCCTAAAATCCCTGATTGCAACCAATTTGATTATAGCCTAAAGGCTGATCGCAGATGGAGAAAGGAGAAAAAAAAAAAAAAAAAAAAAAAAATGTTCATTCATAAGCAATTAAGCACCCAACACTTGTCAGGGACTGATTTTTGTTTTTCTCCTATTAATGACTTTAACTGATTTCCGGGACAAAAAGCGTCCCGCAAGGGGTCACGGCGGGACAGCCTAAAATTGACTCAGAAGCGGGATGTCCCGGAAAATCTGGGACGGTTGGCAAGCCTAGTTCAGCCGTCTTCGAGTAATCAGTGGACATACATTAAAAAAAACATACACACAGCCGAACAGAGAACCTCCTCTTTTTCAGAAGTCTGTTAAAAATAAATGGCTGGGGAGGGGTTTTAAACCCATTTTTTATCGTTTAGCGTTTATGTCAGTAGGTATCTTGTAGGTACTTGACTATACACAATTTTAAAGAAATGGGAATTGAAGCAATAACTTACCCCCATATGGATTTCCCTTAAAATAATTATAAATGTCCAATTGAAAGGCATGAAAAGACTTTTTGGCCATTAATCTTTTGCCTAAGTTGCCCAGAAATATTGTAGGTTTCATGAACTTGATTCCCTTCTTTTCAAAAAAGTCAAAAGTACTTGTGTAATAAAAATATGTGGCAAAAATAAAGGTAAGCAATAATAACAGTTTCCAATCTTCCATTATGAGCTTGAAAATTTGTTTTGTACCATTATTAAACTCCATTTTTAGAAAAAAATACTCGTTTCACTATTATTATCACTGAGCATTCTGAGCAAGAAGTAAACTAAATTATTCAATTCGCAATTTCGCAGAAATCTGTAAACAAAACAAGAAGCCACAAAAGTACTCTGCAAGAGAAGCGACAGACACGCGACAGACAGACAGACAGACGACAGACGGCCGCGTTCCGAATCACGCTTACATACAACACTGTGAGCGCGCTAACCGTTAGCGTTAGCGGCTAACGCCCGGTCCAATTCATGCTTACAACGCTCACGTAAGTTGAAGTGACGTCACAGATGACGTCATCGCATGTGCTAACGACGCTCAGCGTATTCCACCAAATACAAAGCATTGTGAGCGTAGTCGGTGTAGCTGTCAAATTTCGTTGTCAACGTTCATTCTTATCAAAAAATACGTGGTTAATTTGCGAAATTATTGTGGACGTTGTGGTTATTATTTGTGATTTTTACAATAGATGGCTGAATTTATTGATCTGCAGGTTTTGTGAAGATACGAACGAAATAATTATAATTATTAAACTGATGTTGAAAGAGCTAGCAGCGGTAATAAGTATTTTGAAGCTTTGATGGTTTATAAAATGGTAGATAAATAATTGGTTTGAGTGAAGGAACTTGATTCGTATTCATTAAAATACCTATTCCTTAATAAATATTTACTTTACCGAGTTCATCCCTTTTTGAGGTTACTTTGTTCATACAATCCAACGTTAGCGGGGCGTTAGCGCTCTCACAAAGCGGTCCGAATCAATAGTATCGTAAGCGTGCTGACAGCCGTGCTAATGATTTGGACTAGTATAGAATGACGTCACAAGCTATGTGCACTGTTGGCGTGATTCGGAACGCGGCCAATTTGATTGACAGACTACCAAGGAAAGAAAGCGCACGTACACGCGAACAGACAACGCAAGTGTTGCCAACTTAACGAATTTCCCGTCAGATTCAACGGATTTGGGTCAGGCACGTGATATAGTACAGTGCTAATAGTGTTATCGTCACGTCCTAAATAGACGTGATAATATGAAAATTAAATTAAAAAAAATAAAAAACCCGCCTGCATAAAAAGACAAGTCAACTGAAACGATGGAAACAAGCTTAAATAAATATTAAAGGCAACATGTCATAATAACATGCAGTCGGAGGCATATAATTTAAATCATTCATAATGTCACTTTCTTTATGCATGCCTCCGACTGCATGTTAATTGTTTCCATCTTTTCAGTTGACTTGTCTTTTTATGCAGGCGGGTTTTTTAATTTTTTAAATTTATTTTTTCATTTATCTCTTTTTAGTTATTATATATTACGGTCATGATATATCTTTTTGAAATCCTTACATTATGCCCTTTAATATGACACCCATATTGCAGTATTCTAAAAAAAAATTTTTTTTTCACTACGTATAATAGCACCGTACAGCCGTGTTGGTTTTTTATAACGCCACCTTCTTAAGAACACTTGGGCTGACAAGACAAATCTAACGATATCTTAATCATAGAAATCCGTTCAGCCGTTTGAAAGATATGAGGTAATAAAGAATATTACATACAAACATACATACATACATACAAACATACAAACTTACTTACAAGATACGCGCGAAACACATAACCCTTTCTTTGCAGTCGGGTAAAAATAACCTTCAGGTAAACCTTCCTTTAGCAAGTACTAAAGAATAGTCATTAGTATATAAGATGTAATTATGTCAGTAATAAAGAAGATTCCACCCATGCCTGCCTAGCCTGACCGATTTATATCGCGTGATATAGCATTTTATCGACACTCAACTGTCAAACTCCTTTGTCTTTTTGACAGTTAAACGTGATAAACCGCTATATCACGCGATATAATTCGGTCATGCTAGGCAGGCAGAGTGTGTTTCATTCAAGACGATATCATAAGTCCGTCGCACCGCACACTAACGAATTTATTGGCGAGAATAGATTTGACTAAAATAAAACGTTTTTTGACTTATTTGTGTACTATACTCCAGCCATCTTTTGGAATGCGTGTTTGCATTTTTCGTAATTATTCCACAAATACGTTTGATTTTTTATTTGCAACTAAAACATAATTTTTAAAGTAAAACAGTAAATATGAACGTTATCGTTAAGTTTCAGTGAATTAACACCATAAATACAACTTGGACAACATAGGTAGGTGTAGGTAAGCTATCAATGATATTTATATATTTCTAAAACGTGCAATAAAAAAGTACGTAAGTACTTTTGAGGTGTAGTATGGGCGGTGTGTTTGTAAATATTATTTCCGTAAGTTAGCTGTAGTATAATCATGCCATTCAGGCAGGACATTTTCAGCGTGATAAAGCATGTTCCAGACGGATGTAATCCAGCATCCCATCAGTCAGAGGTAATCTTGCTTGTTGCCATCCATCTAGACGGTACATAGATATAGTATAAGACGGTAGGATATAATCCAAATTTTGATTTGACCTTCATCGTTCTTGGAAGACAGGCGCGCGCTTCCATCCACAGATGGAGTGCGCGGATTAAGGGCCCCCGAGACGGTCAAACAGTTTGACTCAAATTTTACGTGTTAGACAGTTTGATGTCAGTTTGAAGAATCTATCAAACAGCACTGCGCAGTTGTGACGCAGACAAGATGCCTTTGAACAAGAATCGCTATTTTCTCATGTTTATAACGTTAACTCGTCAACGCCCGGAAAATGAGACACAATAGATTTTCTATTGTGTCTCGGTCGCCAGCGACCGCTCGGGCGTTAATGAATTAATGTCCTGCCTGCACAAAAAAGAAAAACAAAGAAAAGAAAAAGAATGGTACAAATTAAGATAGCCATTCACACACGAACACATCTACAGAAAGTAGAAGCTACCATACTAGATGATTATAATATTCTAAAGAATGGATGATGTTTCTTACAAAAGTTTGTTCAAACGCGTCGGACTCGGAACACGATCAAACGGCGCGTCAAACACAACAAAATATGAAATTTCTTCAAACGAGCTGCAAACCCGTAATGCAGATATTAGACGGTTCATCAAAAGTGCTTCATTTTCGATGAATAGTAGTAGTGACCAGTGAACGACTTTTTGTATTTAGACACTAAATGTAAAATGAATGTAGTATTTCTCATTTCTCACAAAATTTCGCGACAACAGGTTGTGCCTGATAATTTTGATTAAAGAATTAAGAGTTAATTAAAGAGAAAAAAAATAGACACTTCATTTTCGATGCTTCACTGCGATGAAGCATCGAAAATGAACGAAAAATTAACCGTCTAATATCTGCATAAACGTTTGGCGAACCGTTCATTTTTAATACTAGGTACTTGATGGGATCAAATCGGAAAAAACTCAAACTTCAAAACGCCCGGAAATAATTCGAATCAACTGATTATGATTCAAAATTACGATTCGAATTCTTCAAATCCATTTATTTAATTTAAAAAAGGTTTAAAAGTTTGTAGCCTAGTGTAAATTATACCTAACTTACAACAAAACCTTTTTTTTTTTAATTCTAGTAAGTACACATTTCTTTTAAGTCGGTTAAACATCAAAAAGAGTTGATTCAAATCAACATAAAATCTTATTCGAAATTTCGAACGCAGAATACGCAATAATAGTACAAGATGGAGCTCCTCAAAAGTAAATTTAGTGGTAAATTTAGCGATTTTGAAAGTTGGCGCTCTTTATTTAGTGGTTTTCTGGTGGTTTAAGGAGGCCATTACATGCTCATGCAAGCGTATAAATACTGCAATACTGAAAAACATAGAAAAAATAATACAATTAACTTTCGCCAAACTGCATAACAGTTTGTCGGCGAAATATAAAACTATGCTCTAGTTCTTAACAAAAGACATACAATATAGGTGTTGGAGTTAATTTAAAGTAACCTAACAAGAAACATTAAACAGAGTGCATTCAGGGGTGGAATTGCGTAAGGTAATCGTATTCATGTGACAGTTCATATCGTATTCCATCGGCTGCAATTTGTATAGAATGACATAATATTATGATACTATATGAACTGTCAAATGAATACGATTGACTTTACGCAATCACCTAGCAGATTAGCTACTTATTAATATAAATCTGAGAAAGCATTCTTCAAATATTTTTTTATAGAATACTTGGACTTTAAATTGTTGTTGATTAAACCGAGTTTATTAAATATTCTAGGGGTAACATAAGATCTTGTCCGTTGTTTATAATAATTACCTGTATTTGGCTCTTTGTACTTAATTTTTTTAGATTGTCTGGTATTATATGTATATAATCTTATTTCTTTATTCATGTCCGACTCAAATTGTTCTAAAGCTATCATATAATTTACTTTGACATCAATAGGCATTATTTTACAAAGTTTAAATAAATCATAACTATTGTTAAGTTTTTTTCTCTTCTTTCTATTAACAAAATGCTTTAAAAATCTGAATTGTATTTTTTTTTTAATTTTCTCTAAATAAGTCTTAAATGTAAGTCCATAAGATGCCAGTCCATAGCTTATAATAGAATCAACAAGTGCGTAATAAGTAACTAATAATGTCTTTTTGTTTAGAGCGTTTAAGATGATAGAACTTGCCAAGTACAGGGGCCTTACTATGAGCTCTTATAGCAGGACTTATATTGAACGGCATTACTTTTTCGTACTATGACCTCAACGGTTAGTATGAAAGCTGGCCTTAAACAGTCCTGTTTAAGGCCTGCTTTTGAACTGAACGCTTTGTTATTTGCTGATGGTAAGCCCCCAGGTCTCAATCGAGAACACACAGTTTCTATTTGTTTTTTCCAATTCATATGCTTATCTATGTAAACCCCTAAGTACTTAAAATCTTGTACATATTCTATCTTAGGACAAGAGCAGTTTAATTTATTCTGATGTAAACAGGGATATGAGTAACCGATTATGCCTAGAGATGTGAAATCATTTTTTTTTGCTATTAAATTATATGGTGAAAATATGTGTAGACATTTGGTCTTGTCTATGTTAAGTAAAATGCCATTATCATGAAGTCACATTATCAAAATCCAACTGTATTCGATCATGCATATTTTGTTATTATTGTTATTTTTTAGCATCTATAACTCCGACTCGTAATTCGGTGCAGTGTTTTGACAGCTCGAACTGTCAGTTAGTAAAATTATGTTGCCACCTCATGTCTACTAGTGATGTGAATAAACCCGATTGAATCGTGTTCAATTGGTTTGTTGTGGTAATTTTTTTGGCCGTTAGATTAATTAATTAGTAGTAGTTTAGTTAGTTTAATTATTAGAGTAAAACAAAATGCAACATTTAGTAGCTTTATTTAAATAATTGTCAAATATTTATGAATATGATGATACATAGGCTGTTTTATTTTAATGCCTAATAAATAATAATATTGAAAATATATTATTTCGTAATAAGTATTGGAGATACTTGGAAATAATATAAATAAAATAATCTATTTCTCTTAATTCTAAAATAGCTCACTATAAAAAAATTGCAATTTAAAGACCGGCCACACACAGACGGAATCCCGTTACGTAATTCCGTACATACGTGATTCCGAACGCAGCTAATCCATACAAATCTATGGACTGCCACACACATACGGGATTTTTCCGTACGGAATTTTCATACATTATCGAAATTCCGTTCGGAATTCCGTAACGGGATTCCGTCTGTGTGTGGCCGGCCTAATTCTGTTCTGTTTCATTTTTTTTTTTAAAAAAACATGTGCACGTAGGCATTATCACAGTATTCATAATATTTTGCGGTTTTATAAACCTGGTTTAAGCATAAAACCTATAACAGAACACTTTTCATTTTCAATTTCATTTTCATTACAATATTTATATTCTTAATATTGTATCTAATATTTACCGATTTTTTAAACTGAATGTTAAATTGAATGAACGATTATTTTGTCACGTCATTACTTTTATTTTGTCCTAAAGTGGGCTGGGCACACTGGAGCTGTCAATCAAAACACTGCTGCACAGAGAAAGCAATACTATAGTAAGAAGAGACGGGACTTCATAGACCAAAAAAATCTCTACGAAATGTCAAATCAAACATACCTCGACGTAGCCAACATAACGAATGTAAAACAATGTTTTGCCAACCTACAGGAAAGAAATAGAGATGGGCGACCTTATAGTATTAAATCTTTTATCGATATCGATGAATGCACTGAACTGCGCTTTACTCAAGGAATAATTTTAAAATTTCTACTAACATGACACAATACTCTGTTTTTTAACCAGTACCGAGTCAAACAAGTATGTTAGAATTAATTATCAAGCATTTAACCTATGGGCAGTACTTTTAATTAAAAAAACAGAGCATGTGTTCAGTTTAATATTAGAAATAATAACTAAAAAATTTAAAAAATATGTATTTCCCAAAAAAATCCTCACTGTCGCATTTTCACCGCACATTTCATTAATAATACATACATAATAAATAATAATACAACATTGCCATTATAATAAAAAAATCAAAATTAATCCTCATCGTCGCATTTTCGCCAATCAATTCATTTGCTCATAGACCATAATAGTGACCTGAAATAAGAGTTACATTAAAATGGATATAAAATTACAATTACCTATAGTAAAAAAATGAAATTAAAAGTATTAATTATTACCAAAAAAAAATCGATGTCGCATTTTTGCTGAACATTTTATTAGCTCTTAGTTGCGACCTGGAATAAGACAGATATAAAATTGCTAATATAATAAAAAAAAACATTAAAAAGATTTATTCCCAAAAAAAAATCGCATTTTCGCCAATTAATTCGTTAGCTCATAGTAGTGACCTGAAGTAAGAGTTAATTCAAAACAGATATAAAATTGCAATTATAATAAAATATTAAACTAGTTTTATTATAATATTCAGAATTGGGCCAAGCCCATTTCTTACGCCTAAAATTAAAAGCATCGATATCGATATTTATATATGATGTAGCACCACTCTATTTTCCTGCAGATTATTTTTCTGACTAAAATTTTATTATTTCATTCAAATACCTACCAAAAATTGTAAACGAATGTTATATTGGTTAATGTATTACTCACCGAAGTTCATCCGAAGGAAATTTGGCCATAAAAAACCTAGGTATTTGTATCGTCTTTTCACGCCGATTTTAAACCACAAATTTCACATTTTACATGCTTCATTGTGATTTACATGTACTGCACCTTAACTTGACTATTAACAAATTGTTAAGGCGTCTCCTACACAAGTTCGACTACTTAGCCGCTGATAAACGTATTGCTATAACAAATTTGCAGGCGTTTTAATACGACCGTACTAATCATTGTGTCGCGTCATTACTTGCCTGTCAACCTTCGCACTGTAACGATCTATATTTTTGAAGTAAACCAATTTATACCAAGATTTACGGGCTTTCAATAATCTGCACCTTTATGTTCTCAAACATAATTTGGTGGCCCATGAGAAAACCGTTATCAAGATACGGCAAAAATATTACGAAAACATCGAAATACGAAGGACGGAATTCGCGCCAACAACGTTGCGCAATACAAGCCGGGAACACTAAGGTGGAGTTCGACCACAGTTTCCAGTGGACAAAGTTGCATCCAGAGACGCCGAAGGATCTGGAGTGGATCAGTGGTGTAGCTAAAGCATCACGCCGTGCAGCAAGGTTCACCTAAAGATAAGTGTCCTCCTTCATTTCACCTAACTCATTTATTCATCCAATTTCCATAAAAAACCTATTCCTTTCTATCTTAAAACTATTCAGAATAGAATTCATTTGCGTAAATAAGTGTTTTTGTGTAGATTATTGTGCTATTTGTTCCGTAAATCAAATATTTCATCATAATTTTCTTTATCGACATACCCCCATACAAAATTTATCGAAAGTGATTTCATAGTTTTTCACACATTTGCCGATAATTCCAGGGCAAAAATATCAATCACCTGTCACGCACCTGCGTATACAAGTGATTCACGGTGGTTCTGTGAAGTTCTGGGTTGTGGTCAGCGGCAAAGGGCTGATCGCGATCGGAACCTCCTGTGAAACGGTGACATCGAAACGAGGAACGTGAGCGTTTTTACATTATTTACATTTTCTTATTATTTTTTACATTTTTATCGCGTAATTTTTACATTTATATTTTTAATTTTGCAAAATGTCTACATCGACATCGACATCTACATCTACAGAAGATAAGCGTTATAAAGAATTATTAACAAAACGAGTGTCCATCAAAGGGCAAATCACTAAATTTAAGAATTACGTGAATAGTGTGACTAACCAAGACACTTTAGACGATATACAGTTAACAGAATTAAATTTAAAATTAGCAAAGTTTGAATTATTATCAGTGAGGTTTGATGACTTGCAAAACGAGATCGAAGTTTTAATTCCTGAAAAAATTATGTCCGAAATTGATGAACGCGAAACCATTGAACGCGATTTCATAAAAAACATAGCTATAGCCAAGAGAATAGTTGAGTCATTTTCTATAAAACAAGAATGCGAAAGGCGCAATTCCATGCATAACACTTCGTGCTGCGCTGAGCAGCATAAAGAGTTAGGCATGAAACTACCTCAAATTCAAATCGCTAAGTTCGATGGTTCATATTTCCGCTGGTTAGAATTTAGAGACACTTTTACGAGTTTAATTCACAACAACGACCGCATACCGCCAATTAGTAAATTCCATTATTTGCTATCCTACTTGGAAGCCGACGCAGCGCGCGTACTTTCAAACCTTGAAGTTTCCAGTGCAAATTACACGGAAGCTTGGAATTTATTATTTAATCGTTTCAATAACAAAAGAACTCTTATCAATCATCATTTAAATTCACTTTTTAGCTTCAAACCGATACAACGCGAGTCTGAACGGTCCCTTAGGTATTTAATTGACCATGTCACAAAAAATTTACGTGCGCTAGCGAGTTTAGGGCAACCAACTGATAAGTGGGACGTATTAATTATTTATATGTTGTCGTCAAAATTAGATAATGTTACATTAACGAAATGGGAAGAGCATCGCAAAACATTAGAGGGTGATGTGGCTTCTTTAGATCAATTTTATAAGTTTTTAAGCGAGCGTGCGGAAGTGCTCGAGTCGCTTAATCCTAACAAGCATGACATGTCGAAACCTTCCACATCTCATACACGTTTTACACCTAATAATAATAATAACAATCAGAGGTCAGGGCAAAGTACATACACAAAGTCATTTTTAAGTTCAAGTCAACATAACAAAAATAATAATAATTACAAATATATAAATTACACATGTATTATCTGCAATGAAAGTCATAGAATTTACGACTGTCCTACATTTAAATCCAAAAGCGTTGATGAGAGGTTACGAGATGTGCAAAAATACAAGTTGTGTATGAATTGTCTTAGACAAGGTCACCCTACTAACGAGTGTCGATTGGGACCTTGTCGTGAATGTAAACGCAGACACAATAGTTTACTTCACCGTCCAGTATCAGTAAATAATCTTTTAACCACAGATGAACAAACAGAGCAAATCGAAACAGTTGTTAATTATTCCAACCACGCCAATCAGGTCGTGCTTTTGTCTACTGCCATAGTCGAGGCGTCGAATCCATTTAATCAGCAAAAGATTAAAGTTCGCGCCTTACTAGACTGTGGCAGTCAATCCTCATTTGTCACCGAGTCCCTAAAGACCAGACTTTCACTTAAATCAAATCCTATCACTGCAACTAAAATCATTGGCATAGGTAACGTAACCTCAAATCAAGCTGTCGATAGCTGCAACATACAAATTAAATCTATAAACACTAATTATCTAGCATCATTAAACTGTCTTGTTTTAAACGAATTAACCGGTCATTTGCCGAAATGTCCTATTGATATTAAAAAATTAAACCTTCCTAAGGATATACATCTAGCCGATCCTAAATTCTATGAGCCAGCTCCGATTGACATTTTGATTGGAGCCGATTTAGTCTGGGACATATTAGGTAACGAGCAGCGTTCCGTAGGAAATAGCAACACTACAAAGCTAAGAAACTCACAATTAGGCTGGATCGTAGCCGGCCCCGTTAACTTAGTAACTTCTCACAAAACCATTCATTGCAATCACGCAACTATATCTAATTCACAAAATGAAAATTTAGAAAATCTGTTAACGAAATTTTGGGACTTGGAAGAAGTTCCCAACAAACCTATTTTAAGTCAAAATGATCAATATTGCGAAAATCATTTTATAATGAACACCACTAGAGACCAATTTGGTAAATTTTGTGTACGGTTGCCAATGAAAGATAACGCTGATTGTCTTGGCGACACGTATTATTTGGCTAAAAAACGCTTTCTCAATTTAGAAAAGCGATTTCATAAAAATCCAACATTAAAGTTAGAATATTCTAAATTCATTAACGAATATGCCGCGTTAGGTCATTTATCTTTTACTAATAATAGCATAAATAAATCTACGGAACCAAAGTATTATCTTTGCCATCACGCGGTCTTAAAACAAGAAAGCGAGTCGACCAAACTCCGAGTGGTATTTGATGGCTCCGCCCCCTCCACTTCTGGCTATTCATTAAACGATATATTGCGAGTAGGCCCGAACATACAAGATTCTTTATTTTCTATTTTAATAAGGGCTAGGCAATACAAATTTTTAATCACTGGTGACATTGAAAAAATGTACCGCCAGGTGTTAGTGAATGAGCATGATCGTAATTTACAATTGATATTATGGCGCGAGAATGAGTCTCAGCCTATACAAACAATTAATTTAAATACCGTTACGTACGGTACCGCCAGTGCCAGTTATCTAAGCACGCGATGTTTATGGCAACTTGGCGAAGAAACTAATGATAAGCTCATAAAAACTATTATTCAGATGGATCATTTCGTTGATGACCTCATTACCGGTAGCAATGACATCGATCAGTTAAAATACATACAACAATCAGTTTCAAAGGCATTAAAATCAGGTTGTTTTAATTTAAGGAAATTTAAAAGTAATTGCCCACAAATATTCGACGATATTCACAAAAATACTCAAGATAAATTACTTATCAGTGAGTCATCAAGTACTCTCGGGCTCGGTTGGACACCTTCTGACGATACATTCCATTTTCCATTAAAAAATATTGTTTACGAAAACGAAGTGATAACGAAACGGTTCATTATGTCTAACTCGTTTAAGATTTTCGATCCTTTAGGGTTGCTAAGTCCGATTGTTATTCAACCTAAAATTATGTTACAAAAGTTATGGAAATTAAAGATTGATTGGGATGAACCTGTCCCAGAAACAACAAAAGATGAATGGATTAAGTTTACAAAAAATATTAAATGCTTATCCAATTTACACATCCCAAGGTTGGTGTTGTGTGATTCACCAACGACCATCGAGTTACATTCCTTTAGTGACGCCTCTAATTTGGCGATCGGGGCTTGTATTTACATGAAATCTACAAATAATAATAACGAAGTTGCTGTTCGTCTGCTTTGCGCTAAATCTAAGGTGTCACCGCTTAAACCCAGCTCAACTCCACGTCTCGAGCTAAGCGCAGCCCTACTCGCCAGTCGGTTAACTAAGTGTGTACTAGATTCACTTCGCTATAAACCGGATCGGGTGGTGCACTGGTGTGATTCCAGCGTGGTTTTAAGTTGGATAAACAGTGACCCAAGTAAACTAAAAACATTTGTTAGTAATCGAGTTTATGAAATCACACAATTAACCAATCCGTCCGCTTGGAGATACGTTCCGACGGATTCCAATCCGGCTGATCTTATATCTAGGGGTGTAAACGCAAATCAATTGATAAATATGGATTTGTGGTGGTTCGGTCCTAACTACTTACGTAATAATGAAACAGACTGGCCAACACTCAAGGTCACGGAACCAGTGATATTGCCGGAAATTAAATCACATTCAGTAACAATAAATAATACAACAATAATCAATTTTGATAATTATTCGAATTTCAATAAAATTAACAGATTATTTGCCTATGTTTTACGATTTATATTTAATTTAAAAAATAGTGTAAACAAGCGGACCGGTTTGTTAACAGCTAGCGAGTTGCGTGAGTCATTCCACTCATTGTGTCTTATCGCTCAGCGCGAATCGTTCCCGAATGAATACCAATTATTGTTAAGTAATAAGCAACTCAATAATCACAACAAAATATTATCATTATCACCTTTTTTAGATTCGAATAATTTAATTAGAGTGGGTGGACGTATAGATTCGTCTAGCTACACTTATGAGAAAAAACATCCCATATTACTCCATGCATCACACAAACTTACTAAATTATATTTCATTCATGAACACTACAATCACATGCATGCGGGTCCTCAATTATTATTAGCTACGGTACGAGAAACCGTGTGGCCCGTAGATGGTCGACGTCTCGCTCGACGTACAGTTAACAACTGTGTGCGATGTAGGCGCATGCGAGGTAAAACTTTACAAACTAAAATGGGTAATTTACCTGCCGCACGTATTAATCCGGGCTTCCCGTATTTATCCGTTGGTCTTGATTTCGCTGGACCATTCTTCGTGCTAAACCGCAAGGGTCGCGGGAGTCGTGTTACGAAATGTTATTTATGTTTATTTGTATGTGTGCGTTATAAGTGTATACATCTCGAGGCGGTAAGCGACTTAACTAAAGATGCATTCATAATGACATTGAAAAGATTTATAGCTAGGAGAGGAAAACCAGCGGAAATATATAGCGATAATGGGCGCAATTTTGTGGCCGCTGCTAAAGAAATAGGAGCATTTTTAAACGAAAATAAAGATTCTTTCTCTGATTTTGCAAGTCAACAAGGCATTAAGTTCAATTTCATTCCAACTTACGCTCCTCATTTCGGTGGCATCTGGGAGGCCGGAATCAAATCGTCAAAATATCATATTAAACGTGTAATTGGTAACAGTCATGTTACATTCGAGGAAATCTCCACTTTATTTGCGCAAGTGGAGGCCATTCTGAATAGCCGTCCCTTGTGTCCACTTTCATCCAGTCCTGACGATTTCCTTTCCCTATCCCCCGGACACTTTTTGATAGGAAGGCCTCTTACTGCACTTCCTACTCCAGCGCTGACTGAATGCAAGGAAAGCAACCTCAAGCGATACGAGCGACTGGAGAAAATCAGACAGCACTTTTGGCAACGCTGGCAAAAGGAATACATCACCGAATTGCAACAACGCACGAAATGGCGTACGAATCCAGCTAATTTGAAAGTCGGCGACATGGTGCTGCTGGCTGAAGACAACACATCCCCGCTCCAGTGGCGACTTGGGCGCGTGCTGCGTCTCTTTCCTGGTCCAGATGGCATCGCGAGGGTAGCTGATGTCAACACCGTCAGGGGCTGCGTGCGTCGTCCCTTTGTTCGACTTTGTCCCCTACCCACGGCGGAGGAACTTCAAGAATAGACTGTTGAAAGTACCTTTCAACGGCGGGGAGCATGTTAAGGCGTCTCCTACACAAGTTCGACTACTTAGCCGCTGATAAACGTATTGCTATAACAAATTTGCAGGCGTTTTAATACGACCGTACTAATCATTGTGTCGCGTCATTACTTGCCTGTCAACCTTCGCACTGTAACGATCTATATTTTTGAAGTAAACCAATTTATACCAAGATTTACGGGCTTTCAATAATCTGCACCTTTATGTTCTCAAACACAAATTAAAACATTAAAACAAACTTTTAAATATCACAAAACTATTATAAAACAAACTTTTAACTAGGTACGTCTACACAAATTAATTTTATTTGTTACAATACTTTAAATGTTGCCGCCATGTTTCTCTGACAGATGACCTATCATCAAAGAACGAGAAAGAATGAGGAAGAGTGAGACAAATATAGTCGCCATCAAAATTCGTGTCCGTTTCATAGAATCTTTTTTTGTATGGAAGTTGCGACAGACTGCACTGCTGCACCGAATTACAAGTCGGAGGAGCGGAGTAGTATTTTATTTATATTTTATAGTACCTATTAACCTATACCACAAATAACTGAGCAAACAACTGGATACTGGCGAAATCCAAAAGGGAACCGCCAAAGCACAAAAAGAAGAAGAAGTACCTATACCTTATTACGGAATAGTGTTTAATTTAAAATTCGGTTCGGTAAGTTATAAATCGAAATGGGGAAAACTTCGAAAGATAAACGTGATATATATTATAGACTGGCTAAAGAAGAAGGATGGCGAGCAAGAAGTGCATTCAAATTAATGCAAATCAATGAAGAATACAACATTTTCAACGGAGTTTTACGAGCTGTGGATCTTTGTGCAGCGCCTGGAAGCTGGAGCCAAGTCTTAACGAAAAAATTACGACAAAATGCTGAGAATATAGATGATGTGAAAATTGTTGCAGTCGATTTACAAGCTATGGCTGCCTTGCCCGGGGTCATACAAATCCAAGGCGATATTACAAAATTATCTACAGCAAATGAAATTATTAAAGAATTTGAGGGTCGCAAAGCTGACTTAGTCGTTTGTGATGGTGCGCCAGATGTTACTGGATTGCATGATATTGACGAATATGTTCAGTCACAACTTTTGCTTGCTGCTTTGAATATAACAACACATGTTCTCAAGACCAGTGGTGTATTTGTAGCTAAAATATTTAGAGGAAAAGATGTAACACTTTTGTATTCCCAATTGAAACAATTTTTTGAATTCGTAACAGTTTCTAAACCGAGAAGTTCAAGAAACTCAAGTATCGAGGCTTTTGTTATATGTCAAAACTATCAATCACCAGAAGAATATGTACCGACAATGGTGAACCCTCTACTTGACCACAAGTACTGTGACTTCAACCAGTTCACCGGTCCGAATAGATACATAGTCCCTTTCAATGCTTGTGGTGACCTGAGCGCATATGATTCGGACACTTCATATTCACTGTTGTTAGAAGGACAAACTTCTTATGAATACAGGGACCCAGTCCAAGCACCAATAAATCCACCATATAAAGAAATATTAGAGAAAAAGAAACTGGAGAATAAATAAGTAAAAAGAAAATGTTGTCTGCTAACTACATACATAGGTACTACAAACAAAAAATATTGTACCTAGTTTGAAAATCCTCTTCTTACTACTTCTATCTACTCTACAGCATCATACTTTGATTGAACTAATGTAATATACTGTGATCAAACTCTGCTTATTTTCATTTGTTATTTATGCACAGAATAAATAATTAACTTAAGTATTAAGGCCCTTATAGCGGTCAACTAGCGCTGCCATTACATTTATTTGTATTACATGTAAACCAAGTCAATATTTAACAAAGAGGAAACAACCATCCCGTTTTAAATTATCTCATATTTTTACCCGACTGCAGGTTATGTTTTTCGCGAGTATCTTGTAAGTATGTTTGTATGTATGTATGTTAGGGCATGCTCCCGGGAATTCCCTATTTACTTTTGTTATAACTTAAAATTAGGCCAATAATTAAGTGTCTATTAGCTTAAAATGCCGGTATATTGCCCTTCGAACGAAAATAAATGAATGACGCGCAAAGTAAAACAAGCTAATACACACCGGACTTTCGTCTTGAGACATTGAGGTAATTTGGATGCAAAGATTCACTAAAGCTTTTCGAATGCTGTCCATACGAGCTGAATTTGACGAGAGATATCCTTCTCGAAATTTTAATTACCTAACTGGACTGTCCACCTACCTCTACTATGTCCAGATATTCATAATGGTCAATAACTTTAAGTTTAAACTGGAGCGGTTACATAAACATTCAACATGATTTTGATGACCTTTGTGTGAAAGACGAATAAATAAATTATTATTATTGTCGTCTTATCATCCTAAGTCCCACTCTTTGGAAAGCATTACGGAGATCTTCGAGCATTGTGCTCAGGTCTTCCAAGGTCTCAACCTTAAGAACTACATCGTCGACAAAAAGAGGGTAAGTTAGATACTCGCCCTAGATTTTGATACCGAATCCTTTCCAGTCAAAAGATGTTCTCCAAGCTCCAACGCAGCGGTGAACCGTTTTCCGTTTTCTTAATTAAGTCTTCCTGTCTCCCGCCACCACCACACACATTCAACATGATTTTCGTCTTATAATCCTTCTCCCACTCTTTGGAAAGCACTACGGAGATCTTCTATCATTGTGTTTAGGTCTTCCAAGTTCTCAGCCAACCATAATGAACTACATCGTCGGCAAAACGAAGGTACTCGCCATAGGTCTTGATACCGAATCCTTTCCAGTCAATGAGATTAAAGATGTTCTCCAAGCTCCAACGCAGCGGTGAACCGTTTCGGAGAAATCTCACACCTTGGATGGGATTTGTGCTCTGGTTCGGTAATAGAAACGACATAGTGGCATTTTCGTATAGGTTCCTCAGCACTTAGCTTTGATATACAGGCATTAGCTGCCAACTATCTCCCAAACAATTCTGGGGTCCGCGGCATTATAGTTTAAATTAATAGTACATTACAGCCGTGAACGGGAAGCTAGCGATTGCATTGTCGAGGATGGTTTGAAGCCCGAGCCGCAGGCGAGGGCTTTAATCATTCGAGGCAATGCAAGTGTGTCCTACATCTTGGCATGGACCACTTTGAAAACCGCAATTCTGACTACATGGAAAATTTCTCCCCAATTAGTCCCAACTAGTCCTACTTTTTCGGAATTAGTCCCAAAAAGGACTGAAAGATATAAGCGATTTAAATGGTCCATGCCAAAGCAAACCTTCATTTTGGCAGGGACAGGCTATATCTAGCGAACCTAAACACCTAGCCAGGATCTGATTATTCAAAAAAAATCTCCCTTTTTTATGGATCCCGCAATGCCTAGAATCAAAACGAAATGAAGCGCCGTTCAAAAAATATAAAGGAATGATTTGGTCCCTGCCAAAATCAACCTACATCTTGGCGAGGACTTTTGAACCAGGTCACCTAGAGAAAATCTGATTATTGGAAACGATTCGTGTAAATTAGTCCCAATTAGTCCTAAAGCCACAAAATTAGTCCCCCTTTAGTTTAGGAGATAATCGGAATTAAAGTTTGGTTTTTATAGTACAGGAGCCGACTTCCTATTTAGTGACGATGTTTGAAACTTGTTTTATTTTTGCGTGTTTGTGTTAAAATAATGAAGTGCTATTAACGTATAATGTAAAACAAAAGTATAACGTAAAGTAATACGTAACTTTTATGCATTTTCGAAACTCAAAACCTTAATTTTTAAGTCATAAAATAAAAATGATTTCTTAGAGGTAATTTGATCCCGCCTCCTGGACTACATCAAAAACATGTACAGTCGCGTACAAAATAATTTCAAAAGAAGTATGAAATGGTCATGTATAAAATTGAATTTTAAAGTTATATTGCTTTTCTTTCGAAACTATTCATATTTGGAGTAGAGAGTGATTTTCTTCCTTCAATGGGATCACTTGAAACTTTGTACCTATACAGTGTTATTTGTAATTAATTTAAAACCTCTCTTGGGGCTGATCACACCATCAAACTGTACAACTTTCATTATAGGACCAACCTTGAAATCGAAAAAAAAACAGCTGTTTCATACATTTCGATGGAGTACCTACCTACGCATTGTACTTATGTATGGAACAGGTGTTTTTTTTTTCTAGTTTGACAAGAAAATAACAATTCAATGTTAAAAAAAATAAAAAAATACAAGATGGCGGCCAACTTTTTTGTTTGTAGGCTGATTTCGATGAAACTCGGTTTTTGCTACTATTTTGACAAGAATACAGCAATGCAATGTTAAAAATATAAAAAATCCAAGATGGCAGCCAACTTTTTTGTTTGTAGGCCGATTTCGATGAAACTCGGTTTTTGCTACTATTTTGACAAGATACAGCAATGCAATTTTAAAAATATAAAAATCCAAGATGGCGGCCAACTTTTTTTTTGTACCTACGAAAATACGTAATAGGATTTCATTTTTCACAACTTTGCTTAAAAATATTAAAATATATTAGGTAAGTTATACTTTTTAGCGACTAAATTACAAAAATATTAAAAAAATCCGCTAATCCAGCTACTATGTCGCTAGAACGGCAACACAGCATGTAATGTATGACAAAAACGAACTATTTTTTGGGTGTGGTATGGCTTGGTTAAGAGCCATTTAGACAACATGTTTCGCAACATTTAGGTACCTGTCTCGTCCATTTTGCTTCAAATGGATGACACAGATAGATATTTCGGAAACATTGAATTGAAAACATGTTTTCCAACATTTTTTTTTTTTTTTTACAATAATTATTCTAAAGATGCCTTTACGCTTATAAACCTACGCTATAAACCTACATGTTTTTGTGTCTATTTAAACGCGGCTTTAGAGCGTTTTTCCACGAACAACGACACGACACGATTCACAAGCTGCACGACAGTGTTGTCAGCACTATAGTGCTGACAACTGTACTTTTTGGTACGTTCTGGCAACACTGTTGACAATCGTGTCGTGTCATTGTTTGTTCGTAGGTATACTGTTTGTGCATTCCTCAATCTACGAAAGTTCGTGCTTAATGTTTTACAATCGGAACACTGCGCATTACGGAACGGGATAGTTTTATGTAATTATTTTTTACTGTACGCTTTTGTACATGACTGTACTTATATATAAAAACGGAATTTCTCCTAAACTAAAGGGGGACTAATTTTGTGGCTTTGGGACTAATTGGGACTAATTTACACGAATCGTTTCCAATAATTAGATTTTCTCTAGGTGACCTGGTTCAAAAGTCCTCGCCAAGATGTAGGTTGATTTTGGCAGGGACCAAATCATTCCTTTATATTTTTTGAACGGCGCTTCATTTCGTTTTGATTCTTGGCATTGCGGGATCCATAAAAAAGGGAGATTTTTTTTGAATAATCAGATCCTGGCTAGGTGTTTAGGTTCGCTAGATATAGCCTGTCCCTGCCAAAATGAAGGTTTGCTTTGGCATGGACCATTTAAATCGCTTATATCTTTCAGTCCTTTTTGGGACTAATTCCGAAAAAGTAGGACTAGTTGGGACTAATTGGGGAGAAATTTTCCATATAGTCAGAATTGCGGTTTTCAAAGTGGTCCATGCCAAGATGTAGGACACCCAGAACAAGGCTTGTATAGTGCTTTTCTCAAGAAATGCGAGGAAATAAAAAACTTTTCAATTGAAACTTAATTAAATTTAATTCCCGCGTTTTTTTTTGGGTGCATTCCAGCAGTTTAATCGCTCGAAGCGCCGAAAAGCAAAATGAGATTTATCATAGACAAATCCTCTGAGTAATCTTGAATTACGTGCAGCGCCATCTACCGCCGAGAAGCAAAAACCCATCTCATTTCGCTTCTCGGCGATAGATGGCGCTGTACATAATTCAAGATTACTTAGAGGATTTGTCTCTGATAAATCTGGTACAATACAATGTAATATTTATTTATTCTTATAGTAATATACTCTGTGCGCACCATTTTTTTTTATTGTATCGTTATTATAGTACCTATTAAATAATTTTACCTTTATAATATTAACTGTCTTGTAGTTGGCTTGCGTGCCAGAAAAAAGGAACTAAAGTTATGGCTGTATGGTGCCTTTGCTTTTTTGTTTTTGTGAACAGCTAAAACAAAAAAAAGAAGTTGCCGCAGACCACCCAGATCATCTTCGCACTGTACCTACTTCCCGCACTGGTGCTGGTGCGGGAAGTAAGTATTGAAATTCATTCCTGGCTTGAATTTTAAATTTAGAATGTGATGAACCAGACCCCCTCGGAAATGTGGAACGCCCCTCATTCCTTTTTCAAATGGAATGATAAGATTTCAGAGCATAAGTGAGAAAAGGATTGTTCAAGCTTTTGTAGTTACTTATTTACCTAACTACTATTTTTTTCTGTTAAAAGCAAAAGAATAGGTATATTCTTTACTGTGTTCGTAAGCCAAATATTTATAAAAAAATGAAATTTAAGAGTTAAACGGAGAAGTTCGTATTCGTAACGTAGGTAAGGTACCTACGAGTCACTGATTTTATTTTATTTACGATACAGTAAAAAAAATCTCAGTACCGAAAAGTCCCGAAATTTCCCGGTTTTCCCGGTACCAGAGTTAGCGCAGTACCGGGAATTCAGTTTTCTCCACAGTACCGGGACTGCAACCCCTAATGTATGTATGTTTGTATGTAATATTCTTTATTACCTCATATCTTTTTTGGATAACTCTATAACATTTTTCATTCTTCATACTAGTTTTAAAATACGATTGAATGACGGTGGCCACTATTGGTTTAAATGGATTTTAAAACTTACAGAACAGAAACAATAAAAACTGTTAAAAAGTTATTCAAAAAATATTAGAGACAATTTAAGAGGGCATTGATGTTTCCTTTTTTATAAATATAGACGGTTTACGTATAATAAAAATTCATGAATTGACGGCGTTAGTTGATAGCTATAGGCGCCTTAAGAACACGATTACTAATTTGTTAATTTCTTTTTGTTTTTTTGTAGAAAATATAGGATCAAGAGAAACTTTGTTTTGCATCTCTGCCACTGGCTGGCTATAAACACTTACTCTATGTATTATTTTTTCACTCAGAGGAAAGTAAAAAGTTTCCACTCTAATAAATAAATTTTAAATTCTGCTTGTCATGGTTGTCATGTGAAAAGAAATTTTTATTCATCAAATTTCTTCGTTTTGGTAATGAGTTGAATTATAAAATTTTCTGTATTTTTGTGAATTTCAAAATTTTTGTTATCCACAATGGGGAAGTTTAAAATGCCCACAGTAGCAAAATATTTGGAAAAGAAGGTATTTGGTTCCATATTGACATAACTAATTATAGGTACCTAGGTAGTTGGTTAATATTTCCTCTTTTCTCCATTGAAATTTATAACATGCTTTTCTTCTCTCTCCTCACAGGTCAGAGCCAGGGGGGGGGGGGGGGGGGCGCTTGCCCTACCCTGGCTCTGACCTGTGATGTGAGGTACCAACTTAATCTTAAGTAAGTAAATATAAAAATGGAGCGGAATTAATGAGAGAGGCCCGTAGCAATGCAAAATATGCATGGAAAAAATGCTCTAAGGGAAAAATAGTCAAAACAAAAACCGGCCAAGTGAGTGTCGGGCCACGCGCCGTAGGATTCCGTAGTTACCTTAAACCATACCATATTTACCACTATCATTTTTCGTCTGTAAAAAAAATTATTTTGTTTTTCACAGTGTTGGTCAGTATCAATGTCAAAGTTATATTTGCGGTTTTGGAAAATATTATATATCTCAAAAACTAATTACTATATCTCGTTCAAACCAATTTTCGTTGAAAGTTTTTATTAAGATCTTTAGCATAGGTATATTTTTTTTAGATTTTTCACTCTCTTATTTCAAAAGTTAGAGGGGGGGGGGGACACACATTTTACCACTTTGGCAGTGTTTATCTTTCAAACGGTTGACTTTAAGAAAAAAATGTCTTAGAAACCTCAATGTCATTTTTAAAGACCTTTCTATAGACACCCCGCACGTATTGGTATGAAGAATTTTTTTTTTCAGTTTCAGTTCCATAGATAGATAGATCTTTTTTTCCCTTCAGCTAGGTAGTTCTCCTATTTATTTTATATATTATTTATTATTTTACTCTAACTTTGCTGATTTGCCCGTTTGTTTCCATTGATTTTGAGTATTTTTAATTACATTCACATACATTCAACATGTCCTTCATTTACCAGTTACCAGACTCTACAGTAGTTTTAATGCCAGTTTTAATGATTTCAACGTAGGTAGGTACCTACACGTAGATACATTTAGAATATAGAACCAAAAATTTTTCCGCACCCTTCTCCCAACTTTTCTGTTCCTAAAGGTGCCAGCCGTGCGTAGTTAATTTACTTCTTATTTGAGCTAGGGTTCCGCCCAAAAACGGTAAACCAAAAAGGGTTCCGTAGCCAAAAGAATTCGGGATTCCCGGGAACAGCTGCTATAGGGTGTAGGTAACCTTTTTGTATGAAAAAATTAACCGGGGTAAGACCACTGGTATAAGTAGGTAGTTTGCTAAGTTACATTATTATTTTAGACTGCTGTGCCCCATCCCGAGCCCATGGCTGGCTACGTCCATGGGCCTAATAATTAAAGCTTTCAAAACATTGTTGTTTGGCCCTTTGAGCGCGAAATATCTATACACTTACATATAGGTAAAGGTATCATAAATCTGTAGAAAAGTTGTGTCACAAAGAAATATTTTGAAAAAAAAAACATTTAGGTAGTTAGGTACTCCATCTAGCGCAAAGAGAAAGATAAATTACCAAAAACTCTAGTGAGTCTCTGTTCAACGGAAACACGGTTATTTATAGGTAGGAGGGACAAATACAGGTAAAAATATATTTGTGAAATACCTAGGTACTTAGGTAGTCTAGGTACTTATACTTAAATCTGTCAAAACGAAACAGGTTATCTATAAGTAATTTATTTATATTCTTACTACTAATATTATAAATACGAAAGTCCGTTTGTTTGTTTGTTTGTTACACCTTCACGTCTTAACTACTGAAATGATCAGCATGTTTGCATACACGTTGACAGAGGACATTAGAATACCTACCTTTCATCCAAAAAAACGTACTTACAGTTCCCGAGGGGATATCTAAAAGTGTCTACGCAGACAAAGTCGCGGGCGGCCGGCCAACTCGGACTTAAGGAGCTGCAAAACGTAGCGTCAATGAAAACATATAAAGTTTTGTCGCATAGCTAGAAAAATCCACTCATTTTGAAAGGTAGAAAAAAATATAATTGTATTTGACATATCCTGAATTAGATACTTAGCTATAAAAAATTTCAAGTAAAAGCTTAGTTAGTGAAAAAAAATGATTTTTCTAAAAAGATTTTTCGTCGCGTAGTACTCGATATTTTCAGCGGCAACTAGCATATTTTTCTCAAATTATAAATCGAACATAAGACGAATTAAAGAGTTATATAAAAAAAAGAATGTTAATGTTATGGATCACTATTAAAATCAAAATAAACAGGTTTTTTAGCGCCTGAAAAATGTAAAGAGCAATGCACTTAGAAAAATATTTGCTAGTTTTCGGCAAACACAGAGATCTGGCGCGGGCGGGCGGGGTGAACGCCCGGGGCCGCCGGGGGCATGCATCGGGTGGTATTGAGAATGGGGCTGCCGCTGTACTTTTCATTTCATATTAATTCATATCGTAGCGTGGTCGGTCTCGTCTTTCCAAACTTTGTTTGTTTTAAGTAAATAAATAATTTTATTTAGTGCCAAGTAATAGTTTTAGGTGTTTGTTTTGTAGTTTTAGGTTTTAGTAATAAATAAAATAGATTTAGTGTAGTTTTACGTCTTGTGACTGTGACTTGTTTTTATAGGTACCTAGTTTTGTACGAACTTGACTGTATTATTATTTATTATTATTTATTGATGTATTGTGTGTGTGTAAAATGGGAAACAAAAGGAACAAAGAATTGCGACGGATGTGTCGTAGAATTAGAAAACAAAATAAAATTTACAAATCCAAGTAGGGTGAATATGCCTATTACCAGCCCCCCCTAAGATTTTTCAACTTTGAATCTCTGTTGCTGCCACAATTACAGTCTTAAAATTATTGTTGATACAGTTTTAGGTAGCTTGATTGATCTTTATTACGAAAATAGTACTTAGTTTTACGTAGTTTTGTGGGGAAAAAAAGAGAATCGTTTAAATGCACGACGGGCGAAAAACCCTAATTCCAGCCGTCTTTGCCCTAATATCAGCCGCTTTGTTCCCTAATTCCAGCCGGGTACAGGCTGTTCCAAAATAAAACAACCATGTTTGTATGAGATTAAAGAATATTCGTTTGGTAACTCTAATAATGATAATAAAATACTAGAGGCTTTAAAATTATGGTTCCCATAACAAGTCATTGAAACTTATACCTCTCCTGTAGATATTAATCAACTTAGATTATATAAATATATTAAATATTGCGTAATAAAAAATAACTTATACAATAATCAACGAGTACGAGATCGTTTTAATTATTTGAAACCTATAAAAGCGTTTTCCAAGAAGTGAATATCGATATAACATTTTTGAATTGAATTTCTTTTCTGTTTCTATGATTGATTATTATGATGAACATAAGTATGATTTTGATTATTATGTTTTTTTTACATCTATGTATATAAAATTCCTGACTGACTGACTGAGTGAGATATCAACGCACAGCCCAAACCGCTGAACCTAGAGACTTGAAATTTTGCACACAGGTTCCTTTTGCAGTCTAGGGGTGCACTAAGAAAGGATTTTTCAAAACTCACCCCCCAAGGGAGTGAAACGGGGGTCAAAAGTTTGTATGAAAGTCCCTCAGTTTTGAAGCTAGGATCTTCAAATTTTGTGTTTAGGCTGAACATTGAAAATTAATAAATACGGGTCTCAGCGTTTTTCAAAATTCTACCCCCGAAGGGGTCAAAGGGGGATGAAGTTGTGTATTGAAGAAAATCCTTTATATTCGAAGTAAAAATAACTAAATTTATAATTTAGGCTTATGGCTTTAAATCTAACGTAACGTATATTGTTATTGGTAGTATTTCAACCCATATGGGGATGAAATGGGGGTGAAAAGAGAGTAAAAAACCCAAAAATAGATATGGATGTCGTTATTGGGGTTTTCTGGGATGACGATTGCAAAAGTGACATTTATTTTGAAGTCCAACACGGTGGACATGATTTGACCCCAAAAGGGGTGAAAATAGTGTTCAAATTTTGTATGGAAAAATAATATAAAATAGACATTACAACTTTAAACTTCGTAGGAGCACATCTTAAAATAAAAAGGCAAACATAATATTTTGTAATTTTGAAAATTAACCACTTAGGGGTAAATGAGGTGAGTAAACATAAAAATCGATATGGATGTCGTTCTTGAGGTTTTATGGGATAGTGATTGCGAAAATGAGATTTATTTTGAAGTCCAACACGGTGGACATGATTTAACCCCTAAAGGGGTGAAATTGGGGTTCAAAATTTGTATGGTAAAATAATATAAAATAGACATTACAACTTTAAAATTCGTAGGAGCATGTCTAAAAATAAATCGGCAAACACATATTTTGTTATTTTGAAAATCATCCCTTAAGGTGTAAATGGGGTAAGTAAACATGAAAATCGATGTGGATGTCGTTCTTGAGGTTTCATGGGATGGTGATTGCGAAAATAACATTTATTTTGAAGTCGCACGGTGGACATGATTGGACCTGGACATGCACATCCAGGGGACGGGGCCAGGGACAGGGATACTAATATCTCTGGATACAATTCTGAATATTATAAACTAGCTTCCGCCCGTGACTTCGTCCGCGTGGACATTCGATAAAATCCTCATGTTTTAATTTCATTAAATTCTGATCAGCCGTTTTTACGTGATTAGGCGGGTTCCCACGAAGCGAGCAGCCTCGTGCAAGGCCCGTGCGGCAAACGTCCTGCCTCGCGAGGCAGCGCGCTTAGTGGGAACCCGCCTAATCACGTAAAAACGGCTGATCAGAATTTAATGAAATTAAAACATGAGGATTTTATCGAATGTCCACGCGGACGAAGTCGCGGGCGGAAGCTAGTCTAATATAAAAAAATAAAAAAAAAAAAACAAAAAAAAAACATTTGAAAACACCCTGTATATTACCGTAAAGTTTTGATGACCGGCTGATGTTAGGTTCTTATGTATTTCTTAATATCAGCCCCTAATTTGAAGAACAAATAACTTAGGAATTAAACATTATTCACCCGGCTGTATTTAGGCCATTGGGTGCAGGGTTAGTAATTCTAGTGAATAGCACTACGAATTCCAACCTAAAGACGAGCAAATTAAGATGAGATTGATTTCTTAAACGAAAGTTAAATACCCAACATCAGCCCCCGGCTGATAATAGAAAGTTTTGGAAAATCACATAGTCAAACTCCAGCCCCCCAAATTTTTTCGAAATTAGTAAATTTAACTGCAAACTTGTAATCTTAAAACGTTATCAACTAATCTATTAATTACTAGTATCAAAGTTTAAAACTATAAAAAATTGCATCTTGCCTTCATAAACACACTTCCCAAAGTTCGCATCGATCGATGTTTTATGCTGTTTTTCAAACATAGTCACCTCTATTCGGTCTCGGTGAACATTTTTGGTCGTTGTGTGAATTGTAGGTGTCGTGACGGGGTAATACTGATTTCCAACGTCGAGTATTAACTAGGGATGTGGCTCCATTAAACAGTTTCCGATTTTTATTGTTTTTTAATTAAAGCAAAGCAAAAACGTATTGGGGGCTGGAATTAGGGGGGGGGGGGGCTGGAGTTAGGCATATCCACCTTATTCCAAATTCATACAAATAGTCGAAAAGCGAGCCATACTTCGATCAAATACCTACGCGCCTCGAGTTCGGTCTGCAGTCTGCACTCGGTACCTACACAAACAGTAATGACCCCAACTATTTTATCATTAGTCGGTTTTGTCATTAGAAATTATTTTCTAAAAAAGTACGATTTGCCCAGTGCCCGGCCCCCCTGTTTCTATTTCCGGCCCTCCTATTTCTATTGCCCAGTATACCGGCCGCCTTTCAAAGAACATGACGAGAAGAAAAAACCACATCGTTCAATGCAGTAGCGATCGTTTGAGTAATTCGCTAAAATACACATCGGAAATAACAAGAGACAAACAATTAATATGCCCGGCCCCGGCCGATATACTGGAAACATGTGGTTTCGTTGTCTAGTAAGGCGGCCCCTTGATATTACTAAATATCTGCATATTAAGCCATATTTAACATTGAAACAGTAATAAATAACAACATACCTTGAGAACAAACTAAATATTTACCTTTCAACGATGCCCTGAAGGACAATATTGACTATTTGGCAAGAGCTCTCCACTATATTTTTTTATCTCCACTTGCGAAATCGACCCGGATGCGGGCTTCAACGTAAACACAAATTATTATTATTTTTTTTTTTTTTTTATTTATTTGTTCATAATATTACAATTATAAAAGTTAAAAACTAGACGCGCTCTAAACCTATTAAAGGTTTATACTTGCGCGAATGAGTCGCAATACAGCATTATAATGTCACTCACTCGATCCCAAAATTATAAACAAATATTACGAATATTACAAATATTACGTAACGTTTCGCTAGTGGCGTCCATACCATTCGATAGATCGATAACAGTGTTGCCAGGAAAATATCCAAATTGTTAAGAAATTGCCACGAATTTCTTATTTTATTCGAAAAACTGTTGGGGGCCGGATAACTGGAGGCGGCCGGCTAACTAGGCATATTACCCTGTGGACATACTGACAAAATGCAAGTCAGCGGTTTGTAATTGGAATTTTTAGATTTTAGGCATTCACAATGCTATTTTTATATTAAGATAAATATTTTAATAGAAAAATTCAGACGGGTGAGTCGATTTAATTTAATTAATAAATCTAGTATTTTCTATTAAAATATTTATCTTAATATATAATTTGTCACTAAAATCTTGGAAATAAAAATAAATAAATTAAAAAATATTAAAAACACAACTGCCTGACAAAAACGAACTAAAAAGTCAAAAAACAAGAGTGTCATTGCAGTCGGGGGACCTCTATGATCAAATATTGTTCCATGAAACGGTCCCCCGACTGCAATGACACTCTTATTATTTAACTTTTTAGTTCGTTTTTTTAATATTTTATTTTATTTTTATATATATATTTTTATTATATTTTTATTTTTTAATATTTTTTAATATTTTTTATTTAATATTTTACAGTCGTGTTTTTAATATTTATTTATTTATTTTTTTTCCCACAAAATTTCGTAATACTAACTACTACTTTCGTAATAAAGACTAATCAACCTACCTAAAACTGTGTCAACAATATTTTTAAGACCGCAATTGTGGCAACAACAGAGATTCAAAGTTGAAAAATCCTTGGGGGGCTGGTATTAGGCATATTCACCCTACTATCTTATCTTCTTAATATATAAAATCGTAAACTGAATGACTGACTGACTGATCTATCAACGCACAGCCCAAACCGCTTGACCTAGAGACTTAAAATTTTGCACACAGATACCTTATACAGTGTAGGCATCCACTAAGGAAGGATTTTTGAAACTTCCATCCCTAAGGAGATGAAAGAAGGGATGAAAGTTTGTATGAAAGTCCCTCAGCTTTTAAGCTAGGATCTTCAAATTTTCTGTTTAGGCTGACGATTGAAAATTAATAAATACGGGTCTCAGCGTTTTTTAAAATTCTACCCCCAAAGGGGTCAAAAGGCGGATGAAGTTATGTATTGTAGAAAATCCTTCATTTTCGAAGTAAATATCGCTAAATTTATAATTTAGGCTTATGGATGGAAATCTAACGCATGAAATGAATGAAAAGGGGTAACAAAACCTTTGAATAGATATGGATGTCGTTATTGGTTTTTTTCTGGGATGACGATTGCAAAAATAACATTTATTTTGAAGTCCAACACGGTGGACATGATTGGTGATTGATATGGGGTGAAAATGGTGTTCAAATTTTGTATAGAAAAATATTATAACTAATTTTTATAACTCTCAAAGCTCGTTTACGTGATAAAAAGTATAGGTTCTTATTATGTAATATCTCAAAATATTATTCAAAGTTTTGTTCACCCTGGACTGATCAGAGAACATGACATTTATTCATAACAGCAAATAATTTAAAATCAAACAAACATTTTCTAAATGCGGCCCAGTCTACACCGCTGCACTCGCAGGTGAGGTGCGGCGCGGGAGGGGCGCCGCTGCACTCGCACACCGCTTCGTCTGCCGCACCCCCTCAAAAACCAGAAAATTCGATTAAGCAGCGCCTTAAGGCGAGGCCAGTTCACGATCTGATGAAAAGTCTGATTTTTGAACATCCAATGTGAAGAACTGATGTAAAATTCTACTTTACAAAAATTACTGTAGACTGAAATAGAAACAAAGAAGCAAATTAACCGAACAGAATATTGAAAAATGGTATGGTATCTCTGGAAAAAAATCCTGAATAACACCATAAAAACATATAAAAATAATTAATTTAAAATCGTCATATTTCGTAATTTTCAACGACAGTGATATGATTTTTTATGCAAAAAGGATAGCTTTTTTATCGATCTAACACAATAACCGAGTACATTTTTAATAAATGATCCAGTATTTCAGAAATCAATAAAAATGTACTAAAATTCGTCAAATTTCTGGCGAAGCGTCAATTAAAGTTATGCAATATTCAACCTTATTCTAAAGACATAGTGAAAGAGTAAATTTCGTGAACTGGCCTCGCCTTAAGTAATTGTTTTTGTTTTCGAACTTCCGGAAAGTGATTCCCGCGGGCTCGGAGATTACCTACGTAAATTCTTCTAACTGCATGAATACTTTTTAGAGAGCCAACGGCCAACAGTATTTTAAAATCTGCTTTTAGACTTTAACCATCGGGCCCAAACGTGAACCGGCATGGGTTTATTTGGAGCGAGAAATGATCCAACATCTCGACAAAAAGCCTTACAATGAAAAAGTGGGGAAGTGGTTGAAATTTTTAAGGGATTTGAAACATTATTTCCGTTGTGAAGGTACCTGTTTATCTAATTTTCATGAAAACAAGCTTGATATCATAATTTCGGTCAATTCAGTTTCTGTGAAGCATAGTATTTGTATACATTTAACATGATATCGAACTACTTAAGTATAATAGCTATAAGTACCTAACTATACTTTCAGCTAGAAAGAAAGAAAGAAGATTGCTTACTGAAGTAGGACCGCCTTGGTATTTCGAACTATCATCCGCTCAAAGAGAAGTGCTAAGTCACTTGAAAGAAAATATTCACCAGGACTTATTAGAAGACCTGCCTATGCGAATTCAAAAATCATTGTGGGACTTAGGAGTAACATTGAAGATTCCGAAAGCTACACTCATGAAGGCAATGACAGAGTCCGTGACTGATCCTGGAATTTTTATTTGGAAGTTATACACTTATTGTTATAAGATGCCACCCAGCGAAGTGAAAGCAAGTTAGTACTTATAAGTTGTTTACTTCAAATACTTAGGTACCTACTTACTCAAGTTTTTAATTACTTATCCTACATTACGACAAATCCCGTGGTAGTGTACCTAGGTAGGTAGTGGTACCCCAACCCAAGTAGCAATTAGGACTAGTGATAAAATCTTTCTAATTGTACTTTATCTAAAGTTGGATTTTGCTAAATCAAAAAGGATTTCCTGAAGTCTTTTCTTTCTTTAATACTAAAAAGTTTTAAACTAACGCTAATTAAGCAAGTATTCGTGTGTGTGACTTTTGGACGAGTCGAGAAAATTCTGGCTTAATACGTAAAGACCAAAGACATTGTATACCTAAATGGAGTCGTTATTTAATCGAAATATTAACTGATAGGTAAAATAAATACAATGTTTTAATCGTAATGTTGAATTGTTGAGAATTAATTTACATTTTGAGAAAAAAATACTAACTAAGTAGACACCTACTGATGGAAACTAAATGTTGAAATAATTGTTTTTTTTTCAGATTACGATATAAATGCTATGATTTTAATGTCATGTCTTGTATTCATCGACCTAGAGGAGTGTGTGGAGAGTCTAGAAAAGCTAACAAAAACAGAAAAACCTCGTCCCCCGGAGAAGATGAAAAGTACGTTATATATGAAAAACTACATAAACATTTCAGATGTGCAATAACTTGTAGAAAACTAGCTTTAATTTT
Organism: Agriphila straminella; assembly: GCA_950108535.1. Lineage (NCBI taxonomy): Eukaryota > Metazoa > Arthropoda > Insecta > Lepidoptera > Crambidae > Agriphila > Agriphila straminella. The sequence continues at coordinate 10,444,318 of OX467316.1, forward strand.
GTTGATTCACAAATCGTCCACCAGTCGGCGCACTACCGCTAACTTGGCGCTAGTGTAGATTCAGACTTGTCATTTTGTTGTCTGCTTCAATTTTTGGATGTTGGAAGCGAATTATCGTAATTTATATCAATTATATCAATAAAATTGGTCCTAACGCCCCGAAAGGAATTTTTCTTTCAACACATTTTGGTTTTCTTCTTTCTTTAATTAGTTTACTGCCCGACTTCCATAATAATTACTTATTAGTATCAACCATTTTTAGATAAACTTTAAAATAAATGGGTAAATCGGGGGTAAATGCGCTTAAAAAAGTCTCCAGCAGGTAGCGCCACCAAGCGGGATAAATTTTGGGACATTGCAAGTAGTTACCTATTTGGCTTACTTTTAACCGTTTAGTTAAAAGGCTAGGCTGTTGATTGAAACACTAGGTTGAAAACTAATTAGCTGTGACTTAAGAAGTTCCAGCATCAAACTGCTGGCTGCTGGACCACGTTCCTCGAGCACAGACAGTTGCTTTAGCGTGGTGGAAGCACAGAACCTACCTTCCTTAAATATAATGTGGGGAAATGATCCTACCTCAATCAGTCACATTTTTTTAATTGTCACAGTCCCAATGTTTTTTTTATTTCTAGAAAAGAAAAAGTATTATGAACCAAATATCCGATATGGAGAGTATTTACAGAAAATGTACATACCCTTGTATAGTACGCATTCTAGTGGAAAGAAAAAAAAAGATTTTGAACCTATCGGGTATAAATTTAAACTTCGGAGCCAAGACGTGAGTTTGATTCCTAGGTATAAGTATAGGTAGATTCATTTAGTTTGCGCCATATCTTGATTTAATCTTGGGCAGTATCTACTTACTATTTGTAGCTAGCTATGTAAGGAAAAACGTGGATACACATACATACACCATACCACCATAGGTACCTATTTAATACTTAGTAAGTATTTATGCATTTTGGTTTCTTTTTCAGAGTTACGAAAGACTTTGCCTGGATAACACGTTTGTAAGTATGTCTTGTATTGTAAAGTGGTTAAGCGCCAGTGTGGTCCATTGTACCTACGTATGGTATTTTTAACGAACATAGCAAAAGTAGGTACAATCGACCACACTGGTGCTTTACCACTCCTCCTAAGATTAAAATCGCTTGCATGCCGAAGCCGGGACGATGGATGGTACTTTTCTGCATAGTGGTTTAAGCGCGTGAGTTGTCGATTAGGCCAGTAATATCTTACAATAAAAATGCGGAACGCGGTGTAATGCTGAATTTTTGGTAATTGTATGTTATTTAGAGTATGAAACTTAAAACCCTTAGTTAGAGGAGAGTGAAACAAACAGTTATACAAACAAATAAAGTTGTGCTTCTTGTGTAATAAAAAATGGTTTTTTTTTACTTTACTGCGTACCTACCTACCTAAAATGAAGAATTCGTAAAATAAAATCGATACCTAAGTAGCATTCTTTTTTTTGTCTATAGCTGGTGAAACGCTTGGAAAGGAATAAAAAAGCAAAACAAGCAGAAAGAATTTGTACATACAAATTCTGGGAACCACCGAGTACATTGCGTAAGTACCTAAAATTAAATGATAAGGCGAGGCCAGTTCACGATCTGACGAAAAAATGATGTTTGGTTTGAGCTTCCAGTGTGAAGAACAATAAATTATGTAGAACTGCTCTACTACAGAAAAATTACTGTAGACTGAAAAAGAAATAGGTAATAACCGAAAAGGATATCGAAAAATGGCTTGGTAACGTTATCCAAAAATCCTAAAATCTATATTTAAAAAATTCAAAGTCCTGACCCGGCAAACATTTTAGGTCAAAATTACAATAAAAATACCAATTTTAGGTTGCAATTTTTACGGTGACCAAAATAAGATACCTAGAATCGACGTAGAGTCGACGTGGAATCACCCTAAGTGGGGAAAAAAAGCACGTGCCAGTGACGTTTATTCCACGTAATTTTAGTGATTGCAACCAGCAGGTCAACAGATAGGTCATATTTTCCACGTAAACTCGACGTCACCACGACGTGCCTTGTAGTTGCAATTACTAATTTGGTAATCATTTACCTCTTTTAAACGTAGATCGCACGTGTTTTTTACAATTTAATTACATATTTAGGTGATGTTTATATCGTTTGCGATGAAGAGTAAAAGAGACAATAATATTGTATTTTTACTCCAAAACAAAATGTCTAACTAAAAAGCTAAACTCTGAATCGATAGAATAATAATGGCGGCTTTACAAGTTTCCAAGTTTTGGCGCTCATTACAACGCGATATTATGACGAAATCTTCTGCGATGAAAATTTTTTCGCGCATTATGTTGATTTAACGTTGAAATCTGCTGATGGGCTTCAAATATATTAAAAAAAATCAATTTTTTCAAGTCAAGATGTTTTTTTTTTATTTTATCAATAGTTGTCATCATCTTGCCTTTGCAGTATTTAGATACATAAACCCAACTAACTATCTGAATATTAGATAGTAGAGGTGCCGTTTAACGATATTATCCGAGAAATAACAACAAAAAATCTGCGATTTGAAATATCATTTCTTCGGATTATTAAAATAAAATGGCGGTTCGACTAAAATGTTCTTTTAACCTATATATCGACCTATATGTATCTCTAGTAGTTATTTTACGTAAGTTTGACTTTTAAGTTATCACGATATAACCTAACGGTATTGCAAATACTTTACAAGTATTTTTCACTCGATTGTCGCATTTTGGTATTTACTATTGGTAAAATTTCCTTCAAAATTAGTATCAAATTCGACAAAAAACGATGACCTAATGGTCGCTGAATAAGAAATATTTTGGTATTTACTATTGGTAAAATTTACTTCGGAATTAGTATCAAATTCGACTTAAAATCGATGACCTAATGGTCGCTGAATAAGAAATAATTACGTAGTAAACACCAAGCAAGCACGTACAAGTATTCATGACTTATTGGTCAAGGTTTCAACCGTCAATTCTACCACTTATTTCGACTAAATTTCAACTTTAAAGTCCTCTACCAGATTAAGTAAAAATAACGTTTTAATTGCTATATATTTCGACGTAGCAGTTAAAGTGTGTTAGAAGTGAAAAAAAATGGTGCGTGGGACGTTATTTTTACGTGAATTGGTAATATATTCTTTAGTCTTGGACAAAAATACTTATGTTTGCTGGGGACTGACTGACTGACTGAGTGAGATATCAACGCACAGCCCAAACCGCTAAACCTAGAGACTTGAAATTTTGCACATAGGTTCCTTATGAGGTCCAGGGGTGCAATAAGAAAGGATTTTTCAAAACTCACCCCCCAAGGGGGTGAAACGGGGGTCCAAAATTTGTATGAAAGTCCCTCAGTTTTGAAGCCAGGGTCTTCAAATTTTGTGATTAGGCTGACCATTAAAAATTAACAATACGGGTCACAGCGTTTTCCAAAATTCTACCCCCGAAGGGGTCAAAAGGGGGATGAAGTTGTGTATTGAAGAAAATCCTTTATTTTCGAAGTAAAAATCGCTAAATTTATAATTTAGGCTTATGGATGGAAATCTAACGCAACGTATATTGTTATTGTTAGTATTTTAGTTTTTAAATGGGGGTGAAAAGGGTTAAAAAACCCAAAAATAGATATGGATGTCGTTATTGAAGTTTTCTGGGATGACGATTGCAAAAATGACATTTATTTTGAAGTCCAACACGGTGGACATGATTTAACCCCTAAAAGGGGTGAAAATTGGGTTCAAATTCTGTATGGAAAAAGAATATAAAATAGACATTACAACTTTAAAATTCGTAGAAGCATGTCTAAAAATAAATAGGCAAACACATATTTTGTTATTTTGAAAATCATCCCTTAAGGTGTAAATGGGGTAAGTATACATGAAAATCGATGTGGATGTCGTTCTTGAGGTTTCATGGGAGCGAAAATGACATTTATTTTGAAGTCCAACACGGTGGACATGATTGGACCTGGACATGCACATCCAGGGGACGGGGACAGGGACGGGAACGGGAACGGGATACTAATATCTCTGGATACAATTCTGAATATTATAAACTAGCTTCCGCCCGCGACTTCGTCCGCGTGGACATTCGATAAAATCTTCATGTTTTAATTTCATTAAATTCTGATCAGCCGTTTTTACGTGATTAGGCGGGTCCCCACCAAGCGAGCAGCGCCTCGTGCGAGGCCCGTGCGCGGCAAACGTCGCGGGCGGAAGCTAGTCCACCATAAAATAAACTTCCATGTTGACGATTTAGTAATTTTCAACGACAAGTGTGTGTATCAGTGATTTCAAAGACATAAGATTTGTTTTTACAAAAAGGATAGCTTCGTTATTTTAACACAATAACTGGTTAGGTACAAATTTAGTAAAACATCCAGCATTCCAAAAATCTATTAAAATGTAGGTAGGTAACCTACTTCCTTAAATTTCGTTATACATCTGCTATACGATCTTTATTAGTAAGGGGGTTAGTGTATTGTTAGTTAAGCTCAAAGACCGAGATCGCTCATTGAATGAAATCGTTCCCAACACGTTGTGGTTACCTACTGCTGAAAATCCACAACCTGAAATTCGTACTGTGGCTCTTATTTTAAAACTTAAGAAATAAATATTTTAATAATAAAATGTAAGTTTGTATTCCTTTTCGTAGGTAACACAGATCCTAAAATGGTGGCATACGTTAACAAACTCAAAATGTTTAAGAAAAAAGCTAAGGCCAAGCATAAAAGTCGTTTCGAAAACATGCAGTATCAAGTCTCTGGAGTATCCTATACAGGAGGAAGACCACGTTATATATTAGCAAGTAAGTAAGCCTCTTACACGGTAAACTATAATATTACCGTGTGTACCTACAAATGTACAGTTTGAGCCAACGCGTTGGCCCAAACCTTGGCCAATGTACCTATCGTTCGTTGATGCTTTTGAAAGAACCTCTTTGAAGCAATTGTTACAAAACCGGCAACGTACGATGAATTTTCCAATGTGGCCAACATGTGGAGCCGGCAACAGTAATAATACTGTAGTAGGTAGGTACCAACTGTGTGGTAAATACTGGCAAGATACTGATGGTTCACATTCCGTCGATGGAATAAACCTGCATCATGGCTAATAGACGCCATAGATATAGATAGATAAATTTATCAAGTACTTAGGAATATAAATGGTTTTAATTTTAACTCACCTCCACGCGATCCTGAGATAAAGGGTCTTGTTGTCCGTCTGTCTGTCTGTCAAGACTCTTGACAGACAGACAGACGGACAACAAAGTGATCCTATAAGGGTTCCGTTTTTTCCTTTTGAGGTACGGAATCCTAAAAACAGGTGCAAGCAATTTTCGACCTTATTGACGTTTGAATATTGTGATAGACGAAATGCTATTTAATTCTGTCACACTCTTGCTAATAAATAAAAAATATTATTACTGAGTAGGATTTTTTTTCCAGATGTTGGAATTCAGCCAACTGGATACATTCCTATAAACGGCGGGATTTCCTTTAAGAATGGGGTCGCTATCACTTTAATACAAGGATACTGGAGGTTTCCAAAAGAAGTTATAGAAGAATGCGAGAGCTCATGCGACTGCTTAGCAAGTTGGTTCGTAAATATACATACTTAGTATAAAAAAAATCTCTTCTAAATCGAGGTTATAACTAGGCGAATCGTGCTCGACGCGAAAGAAGAGCTGTAGGGTGCAACACTATGACGTTTACCGGAAGAGTGGCATTCAAAATCCAAATGCTGGAATTCGACGACTATATACTTATCGAATCCGAATTCGGATCTTAGAGTCACGACTGGTAACATTAATTGTTCTACGACTTTTCCGAAAACAGACAAAAAATATTCGACTCTCCATACAAATGTCCGAACAGCTGATAGAGTTTTATTTTGTTTGTTTTTGGAAATGTCGTAGAACAAAAAAATGTTGTTGTATATGATGTTACTAATCTACTCCTGCGAGGTTGTTCGTGTTTTACAAATCACCCTTTATATATTGATATAAATCGTGTTTTTTTGTATGCTACTTGTTTTTATATTCATATTTTTCTTTATTCCATAAAAAATTTAGGGACACTGACGTAATGGAGTATATAAAACAATCAAAGTGCACATGTGGTCATCTTTACGATTTTTACCATGAAGGTAAAGCAAAAGAAAAATGTTTTCATCAGCCGACGAGACACGGCAAGTTATGGTTCGACCAAGCCAAAATTTATCAAATGGATCCTAGAGAAGATTTCATCAAGGACACTGTTAGGGACGCACTCATGTCTGGCGATCCGACAGTAAGTAATTTGTAATCTGCGTTTTTAATACCCCTCATTATGCAACAGTTTCATAAACTAACTATTATGGTAAAGCCAATATTTTCCTATTAATTAAGTCTGTCCATCAGCCATTTTTGATGTCCCCACTGCTGGGGCACAGGCCTTCCTTATGGGTGGTAAGAAGGACGGGCCATAACCCACCACGCGGGCGGTGTTAACGACTGCAAATGCAGCCGGGACCAACGGCTTAACGTGCCTTCCGAAGCACGGAGGAGCTCGAGATAACACATTTTTGGTCACCCATCCCATGACCGACCCTTGCGAACGTCGCTTAACTTCCGCAATCGCTGGGCCAGGCGCTAAACCACTGCGCCACGTACTGGAGTACATTTCTTGTGGTATTTTATAATGAAATCCATTGATTCTAGATTGAATCATCCGGATCTACAATATCTCCCCTAGGAATGAAAGAATCGGTTCTATTGGCGGTACGTAGTTTATAAAATATTAAGTAATAATGACGTGCGTGTAAGTACATTCTTGATAAAAAAAATTGAGTGGTGTGTGTGACACGATGTTAAACGACGTATTTTAATCTGTAAAATTGTATCTCAATCGAATTATTCTCGAGTGAAGTTGCAGTGCCTCATGCGACGCCCGTGCGGCAAACGTCCTGCCTCGCGAGGCAGCACGCTTGGTGGGAACCCACCTAATCACGTAACAACGGCTGATCAGAATTTAATGAAATTAAAACATGTGGATTTTATCGAATGTCCACGCGGACGAAGTCGCGGGCGGAAATTAGTTAAATTATAAAAGTATAGGATGTTTTTTTTGTGTTGTAGACCGATCGATTCCCGGCTGAGAACTTATTTTTTTTTAAATAAATGAATATTTCCTTTCAGTAAAGCCATCATCAATATTTAGGGTAGGTACCTACTTTCCCTCCTACGCTTCCAAAAAAACTGAACAACTTTCTCTACGGGACGTAGGTAGGCCCAAAAACATAACAAAATTCATACTCCCATACAAACTTTACTGGTCAGCTCACCGACTTACTATGGAAAAGCGAAAAAAAATCTTTTTTCGACCCATGTTCGTTCCTGGAGAAAGATGTTCAGTTTTAGCAACTCTACCTGCCTTTTTTTGGAAGCGTTCCCCTTACACACCCTGTATAAATCAAGATTCTACAGTCGAATGTTAAAAACCACAGTACCGCAAAGTGTGCTAACGGTCCATCTTTACTTTATTTCAGGCTCTTTTAGCTGACTTGTCAGACACCCCTCTCCTCATACCACATCTTCCTATGGCAAACTTATTGAACAATCTCCAAGAGTGGGTCAGAAAAAAAGTTAGGGGAAATCTCTTACCAAAAGAGCATAGTAAGTATTCTGCTCGCGTTTGTAAAATATTTTCATGCCTACCAGTAAATTTGATTTAAAATTGCAACAAATCAAACTGACCACTGGGGGCGTCGACCACAGGTGCATCGACCACTAGGGGCCTAAGCCACAAACCCGATATAAGTAGGTACCTAATATTAACGGTACGATCTCAGTCATTCTCAGTAGTAAAGTACAAAATAATGTGGTCTTAAAATAATGCCTTTAATTTGTAATAAGTGCAGCATTTTGTTCTACGAAAAGACATCAACGAGATTTTAAAAACATTATTTTAATATTAAATTTAAAGAAAAGTAGCAGCGTCTATTTTATTTTGAGACGAAATATTTTCTTGAAAATTAAATATTCACAAAAAGTGGGTTTCGAACCTGACAGGAGTGTACCAGAAGGTACCACTTTTGGGTTTTAGTGAAAAACCCAAAAGTTGTACCTTCTGGAGATTCATGCTTTCTGGCTTAAGATTATTTATTATTATTTTATATTATGTTTGTATGTATAAGTAATGTTGCGCTTTTGACGTACTTAGTTAATCAAATGGGCAAAAGTATATTGTAATAAAAACTATGCCTGCGTCAGATATAAAAATAATCCTTAGATTATTTTGATAGTGAAAGCTCATAAGATTCCGTACAACTTTTATTCTAAGTACTAAAATACCAACTATGTATAATCCCAACAAACGCATAATACCAACACGAGGTTTTGTGGTGTTTTGCGGATTTGTAGAAAACAATACGTAAAATACCAACTACGTATAATCCCACAAACGCAAAAAAAACACCTGGGACTAAGAAATATTTTGTCACTCATCAAAATACTAACAATAACGATATACGTTGCGTTAGATTGCCATCCATAAGCTTAAATAATAAATTTAGCAATTTTTACTTCGTAAATGAAGGATTTTCTTTACACAACTTCATCCCTTTTCACCCCTTCGGGGGTAAAATTTTCAAAAACGCTAAGACACGTATATGTTAATTTTTATTTACTGGAAGCAAATTAAAGAGGATCAGGACACTTGCGTGAATCCATTTGCGCGAAAGACTTTTGCGCAAAAGACATTTGCGCAAGTGTCCGTCCCCGCAAAAGTCTTTCGCGCAAGTAACCATTCGCGCAAGTTTCTTTCGCGCAAGTGTACCACTTGCGCGAAAGAAACTTGCCCAAATAAAATGTACAGAAAGTCGTTTTGTTCAATCAATCAATTACGAAAAAGTTGGCGTTATACGTAGTTGGTATTTTGCATAAATCAAAGTTGGTGTTCTGCTTGTTTGGTATTTTGCGTAGGTGGTATTTTGCGTTTATGGCGTATTGCGTAAAGGTGGTATTTTGCGTATGTGGTATTATGCTACCTATAAACTTTTTAAACTCTCAACAATTTCGAGCTAATATACTCTACACCCCCTTTAGGGCTATACTGACTGGACTGTCTATCCCTATCTCTCTTCCTTTCATTGTTAAGTACATATAATACTTACTCATATTTTAAATTAACAATTTCAATTTTATTTCAGAACAGTTTATGTTGCAGTCACAGAGGCGTTGGCTAGATCTGAAGCATATTGACTTCAAAGCAATATCCTACAAAATTCCCTTTACATTAAAAGAGTTGGAGCACTTTAATTGGTCACATCGACATATGGTTCAAACTTTGGTAAGAAGCATTTTCTTGTCAAATTCAACGACTTGCATTGCAACTTACTGACCTACCCGCCAATCTAAAGTCACATATTTTGCAAAAACTATAATTCACTTCTCTATTAAAAGATTTAAGAGAGTGATATAAGTTTTCTTCAGTGAAAGATTTTTTTTCCTTCGAAACTTTTCGTCAAAAATGTTACTTTCGGCAGTTCTATTCGGGTAACATAAATTCCCATTTTGGGTAACAAAAATACTGAATATAGCGTACGTACTGAAATACTAAGTGGGCGACAATTTTAGGATTAGGACACACCTAACATTTTTTGGCATAATATTTTATTTAAAAAGGCGAACAAAAACAAACTACCATGTTGGGCAGTTTAAATCAGTAATGTAGTTACCTACTTATAATAGTTGCCCATTCAGTATTTTTGTCACTCATTTAAAAATTTTACCGTTTTCATATAGTTACTCGTTTTACGTATTTTTTTTTTATCCACAGTTTGTCGCCCGTTAAGGTTTTTTGTCGCCAACAAAATAAACCGCTGCCGGATTTAGTATTTACACATTTTGATGTAATGCCATAGGTCGCAGAAAGATCCTAGAGATCTGAAATTAAGATACAAACCTTTTTCCAGACACGTAGGAAACCAGAAACACGGAAATAGAAATATTTTTTATTTAAATAGACTTATTAAAAGTTCTTTTAAATCATCCAGTTTTTTCCCTACCACCCATTCGGGACGTCGGTTTAGTGATTTGGGCTCTATACATTTTAATTTCGAAAATATTCTTATAATCGAAATTGTTTAGTAACAGCATTAGTTATTTAAGTCGAAATTGTTTTAAATTATGTGTATCATCAATATTCAGAATCGGATAGAAGCATTTCTCTTTAATCACTATAGTTATTTACTACGAATTGGTTTAGTGTTTTTTGCGCCAAATCTGCCGAACCGCAGGCTGATTATCTAAATGGAAACTATTTAGCGACCAGTTTCATTTGACATACATTGCTACTTTTCTTTTGGTATGTTTTTTTTACCCCAAAAAGAAATACAAATACAAATCGTTTATTTGTCAGAATGTAGTGTTACAATAAATTATTGTGATCATGAGTTATTTTATAAGTCCACGATACATTCTACCATAAACATGGCGTACAAAATTACAAATTGTTGAAAATATAAAAAAATCTAAATTTAAGATTAAAAATATATATTAATAAACAAGTAGCAATGTATCACATTCATCTGTCAAATGAGACCGGTCGCTAGGTGGTTTCGCCCGCCGGTCTCGCTCCCACGCGCGGCGTTTTCTCATTGCTATCTCGCTTTACGCTTTATTTTAGATGTGGCCCTTTAATAGTCGCCTTTATTATTTCCAGTCAACCAATTAAAAATATCACATTCTATTCTGTGTTTTCGTACAAGCTTTCGGCACAATAACTATGTAATAGTACAAGCTTTCGGCTACGGGGGCAGTGCTACGCGCGGCCTACGATTCATAGCCTACGATACAAAGTGCTACGAGCATGCTACGAGCGCGTGTAGACAAGACAGCTGCTACAACTACGGCTAATATAACTTCTTTTACATAATTCCATTTTTAACAGTTTCAGGTGATGCTCAATGATTTCGTTACAAGGAATCAAAGGAAACAAATGATGCAAACACGTTTGTGGTGGTCCACCATGAAATACGACCCTTATCCAAGCAAGCCGTTTTTGTAAGTAAAAATAAATTGAATTTCTAAAAGTAAAATAGGTATATGTTTGCATTCATGCATTTTATTTTTCAGAGATATTTTTTTCACTTATATGCCAGCAAGAATGAAGGACACATGCATAGTAAATCCCTACAGCTCTGAACTTACTCCGACATATGGAGCGAAAACGTGTCCACTGTAAACGTTGCGTGAGTCGATAAAAAAAACGGTTTATTCCTCGTATGCTAAGCGTTCATATCGTGCAACTTGTAATGGTATAATTATTATTATTATCTGAAACTTAAAATTATTGTTGTTGTGTTAGATGTTTATGTTATAGTATTATATTATGTGAAGTTCTCCCGTGAAGTTACCAACTAAGTTAAGAAAAAAATTTGTAACTATCTAAGAATCAAAATGAATAAATGAAAAGGTTGCAACTACCTACATTCTGTATTTTTTTATAATATTTTTAACACTATACCACAGAATACATAATAGTACAAGTCTATACCATGAATAGATATTTATTAGGAAATAAGTATACCTAGTTACTGCTATCATAAATTTAATGATGTACTGTTCGACCAACTTGGTATACCTACAATAAAAAGTTTAGGTAAGTACCTTTCCATTGCTAGTGTTAATCACAGAATTTATTTTATTTTGTTTGTTTTTGGAAAAGTCGTAGAACAATAAAATGTAAAATGACCGTTTTTCTGACAGCAGAGAATTTTAGTATAATTTTATGTCTATACCGGGTGTAACAAGACTCTCAACGAAGCCGAGGTCTACGTATTCTGCCTATCATCAGGACTATTTCTGTTCAAAATTATTGCTGGGAAACGATTTTGATTTTTGGTGTTAAAAAATAATTGCATACATTACCACGCAATGTAACGCGTACAAAAGACCGCGCCTGCGAGTGAATACTACACAGCTGCGTGCGGTCGAGTTGAAAGTTAATGTTTATGTGCGTGCTCATGAAATAAATTTAGTTATGACGTTTTGAAGCCATTGTTTGTTACGAAAAACATAAAATTTTGATAATGTGTCTGTAGACAAAAATTAGGAAATATCGAATAAAATAAGATTTTATAATAATTTTGAAAAAAAAATTTTGACTTTGACCTTCAATAACTTCGTAGCTATTAGTTTCCCAGGTATATAGACGAATACCGCTAGAGTTTTAGGTTTCAAATTGTTTTTTTTCTTATATAGTTTCTGCACCATTAACTAAGACTAATACATGAATTTGTGTCATTTTGGGTGGATGCATATAATTATGACAATTTACATATATGAAAAGTTTTTGTCTTTTTTAACACTATCAATCGAAAAGAAAATTAAAGTTGAAAATTTTACTTTCATGATGATTACGATGTCATAACCGATGTACATGAGCTTTTTGTGTCATCTTTGTCCACGGGAACACTGTTATTTAACTATTACCTAAAACGTTGCCTCAGTACCTCCAAAAGAATATTACAATTGATTAAATAAGTGTTAAATGTTACCTACTATAAGTCAGTTTGCACTGGACGAAAATGACACAAATTAGGTTTGTACACTACTCAGGCTATCTTAAATACAATACCATTGAGTTTTTTAACTTTAAATCAATTTTGTCAGTTTTGTGTTCAATTATTTATATCGACGACAAATAATCGAATTTCTAAAGATGCATCAGCTAGATGTGACACAAAACGCAAAAATAAACGTTTTATATGCAAGTCTATCGACAGACAAGATTTCATAAACTTTAGAATTTTTTAAGGTTATACCCTCAAAATAACTATTGGTATCGGTCTAATAGTCCAAAAGACAAAAAGATCCTGATGATGGGCGGAATGCGTGGACTTCGGCTTCGTTGAATGTCTTGTTACACCCGTTAGATAGCGCTACTTCAACTAGGTAGATTTAAATATTATTCCCACTGGTGGTCAAACTGATTTTTTAAAGGGCCATTTTTAAGTTAAGAGCGTATTAGCTGGCCAGACTGACAATTAAAAACTCAAACACATACTAAATTAATATCTTTTTACCATCGCCACTCGAAAAAGTGCGTTTAATTCAACGATGAGAGTGAATTTTTTTTTTTAATTTGGAACAAGCGCGCATCGTATGAATTATGTAGAAAAAAAAATGTGCTGAAAGTATAGAGCTATTCCATAGATAAAGCCATCGTTATACAAATAAATAAAAAAATATCCCGCCAATTTTATTTAGGTTCTTTTTAGTGTCTTATCTTTGGATTCTTTTCTATATTTTAGAGGGAGATTAGAATGTTCAGTCTTGCATCAGTCTGATACGATCCAGTATCCAGTGTGTAAAAATTCAAAGTCTATACAAACTGATGAAATGGACTGATGCCAAACTGATCATGTAATTTCTCTCTTAGCGTGGTGGTTTTATGTCATTGAAAAACTTCTAGTTTCACTACCAATTTTCTAATATTTAAATATTACTGATTACCTACCTAAATAATAAAAATGTTATAACTATTATATAGATAGGTATAGGTATAAGTACCTACTGCTATTTGTTTTCTTGCAGTCAATGGTAAAAAGTAGAATACACAACTCGTGAAAAAAAATTTAGTCCCTCGAACTAAATTCCCTCTTTTTTCACTTGTTGTATAATCTACTATTATTTTCTTACAAAGGTAATAAAAAGGAGTTATCTTGAACTTGAGGATCCAGATACCTGAGGCCTCATATTTTATTATCTTACATTACAATACGTATTGGCATCGAATGATGGTCATATGGGTCATAGAAAAGTTCTTCGTAATAAATAATGTGAATTCAGATTGTGAATTCAGAGAGATCCAGCTGTGTGAGGCCATGACCAAAGACCATCGAACAAAGATAAGTAATATCACCTACGTTACCATGGAAGTTAATTTGTTTTAGAGTTTAATTTTATAGTTGCATTTGCTCACGACATAAAAGTGCAATATACGGCGTTTCGTGATCGAGATATCCTTTGGCAGGGTGATTTGAACCTTCTGAACCCTTAGATCATTTTAAGAAGGGGGCCATCTTGGATTTTTGTATGGGAGACAGTTATAATTATAACACAATCTTTTTTTGTATGGAATTTGATTTTTTTTTTCATCTCTTATAGCAGATTCAGCTCATAGTAAGACCCCTGGGGCCTTACTATGAGCTCTTATAGCAGGGCTTATATTGAACTGCCTTACATTTTCGTACTATGACCTCAACGGTTAGTATGAAAGCAGGCCTAAGCAGTCCTGTTTAAAGCCTGCTTTTGAACTGAACGATTTCTAATTTGCTGATGGTAAGCCCCCAGGGCTACTATTGTCTAATTTTAAAAATCTATCGCAATCGCTTTCATCTGACAGCGGGATGTGACACATTGCTGCATTTCATAATGATTTCATAAGGTTTTATTTGTGCCAAAAAGAAGCATCAATGTATCACATCCTGTAAGCGATTGCGATAGATTTTGAAATGAGGGCTTTTCAAAGTGACAAAAAGCTGTAGGCTCGGTAGAGGGCGTTGAAGAGGTCCCGGGTTTGATCCCCGACTGGGATCGCAGCTACAAAAAAGCGCCCGTTCCGTCCGTCGTGGGTAATTGATAATGGGAATATATTAACTATTATTGTTCCCAACTTCCAACCTGTCAAAAATGCGGTTTAGTAAAATAGGGGATTCAAAGTAATTTGTTTTTACTCATAGAATAAGTAGTATATTATTTTACTACGCTTCGAAGAGTACTCGGGTAGACAGGCAGATGTAACTGACCTCCTTGTATTATATTTTCGTACACTGTCGAACTTTTGCGTTACTATAGTATTGCTTTCTCTGTGGCGCATGTGAGTGACCACAGATCACTATATATGTAGCAGGCTATGAGTGACCGGGGGCCCTACCGCCTAACTCAAAGCTTTAGCCAGAGCGATAGCTATGCTCTGTCCGTCCTTGTAACATAACACGATGACAAGGACGGACTGTGCACTGACGTCATAAACCAAAGCCAGAGTCAAAGCGATTGAGTTAGGCGGTACGGGTGCGGGGTTGGAAGCCAATTTTTAAGCCGCGACTACATACGCCGATTTAGCATACCAATTTCGGGTTGCCACTCGTACTTGACAATAAAATATTGTATAATAAGTTCGATTTTAAAAGTGAATTTACCCTATAACGGAAAGATAAACATTGCTTAAGATTGGAGATGAGAATTGAAAATAAAAAACACATAAACAATGTTGACCTTTGCGTTATTTGTTAAAATTAATTGTTAAAATTTAACTTATTATACGGGTGGCAACTCTAAATTGGTATGCTAGATTGGAATATGTAATCGCGGCTTTACTCACCTCTTACCATCAACGCCATCTAGTGAGACAAATAGTAACTTATTTTATTTTTAAATGTCAATTTGAAAAACCCCTCATTCAAATAATAAAGCCGCGATTACATACGCCGATCTAGCGTCCTTACTGGGGATCCAATCTAGGAACCCAAATTGGATGTAGCGATCACACTATTAGTATCTGATTTCACCGATTAGGGTTGGCACCAGTTCTTGACAATAACTTAATGTACAATGAATTTACACTACTTATCGGGGTATTGTAAGTATAGGATTTTTTTTCGATATTGTCTTTGGTCCGGGCAGGTTCGTTCAACCCATAAACTTAATATTCCACTCGAATTTCGCTTGGCGGCGACACCAAAAGTGACATGAGCTAGTGTTTGTAAATTTTTAAACGTGTGCGTGAATTTAAGAGATGCGTTTAAGTCCATTTTGGGTTGTCGATAATAAAACACAAACAAGATTTAATCTTTGTAATAAAGTAGTAGTAACTTCAATGAAACATTTATGTGTCATAATTATCCTCTGAAGAGAACAATTTTAATTAAATAATTTCATAAGGTCTCCTTTGAGGCTCCCAGCCTGATTATTTTTATCCAGTTTAACTTAGTTAATCACTATGGATTTACAGGAAATCTGGAAATATTGTTAAATTGGTTCTTAAACGGTAATTTCAGTTTCACTAATAGCAATTTAAGCTAATTATTAAGAGTAACTAAAAATTTTGGGCATATTTTGCTTTTGTGGTCATTCAAATCAAAAAATCACTTGGTGCACAGCACTGTATGCGAGATTTACGATCTTCCGACTTTGGGCATAATATAAATAATACCTTCAGATTTCAGAGCTGAAGACAAAAACAATACAGTAAATAAAAGGAAAAAATGAGTATCAAAATAAATATCTGTTGAAAAAATAAAAATAACCTAAGTATTTTTTAAATTTGAGATGTTTGCATTCACAATGCAATTTTTATACATTACTAAATAATATACTAGAAAAAATTCGACGATGTCACTTGTGACTCGGTAGCTCAGCGGTCAGAGCATTGGACCGGATATCCAAAGGTCGCGGGTTCGATTCCCGTGATCTGGTGCGAGTCGTATTTTTTCTAGTATATTATTTAGTATTGTATAACCTAAGTACTTCAGTTCGCTACAATTGTATAAAATATTTACATAGGGTTATCACACCACCTATCATAATATTCGTAGGTATATAAATGCGCTAAAAATATAAATAACAAAAAAAATCGATTTTAATTTTATTTGCATTTGTACCCCAGAGTACGGTTCTAGGGGTAAAAGCAGCTTTAAATAAAACTATCAGTGTTCACAAAGACAAACAAAGTTATATTGGAAATCATCGAAATGAGTAGGTATCGATATCGATAATTTTTTATCAATCTCAACGTCGTATTTTCTCAAGTTCACGGACATAATATCTTTTTATCTAACACATAATGTTTAGAAATCAGTTTTTATTTAGAAAATAGACGGTTAATAGCATGATATTAGTGTATCACTTAGTGTGTTTGGGAATATATTCAACTAAAATAAGCAATATGAAAATGGTAATTGTACAATCATATTTACCTGTGAAATGACTGTTTATTTGGGTTATTGTCGTAAGTAACATTACAATTCAATACAGAACACGATACCATTATTGATTTATATAGTTATAATAATAATAAATAATAGAGCTTTTTTTGTTCCATAATAATTTTTACATTTCAAATGATGACAAGTGTTAGTACTTAAATAAACTTTTTAATTTTAAATTGTTAGTATTATTTCAAACTAAATAATTATATGGATCCCTTCTGGGTGAAAGCCTCCTCCATCCCTTGCCAATTTTTCCTGTCCTGGGCAACCTTCATCCAGTTTGGCCCAGCGGTTTCTATTAAGTCATCAGCCCACCGTTTATATGGTCTGCCTCTGTTTCTTTTTCCTTCAGGCCCCAACCATTTTGTTACCTCCAGCGTCCATCTCTTATCTTTGTATCTGGAGATGTGACCTGCCCAGTTCCACTTCAGACGTAGAGCGTTCTGAAGGGCGTCCGATTTATATAGTTATAAGAGCCAAATCGAACCGATCGCGATCAAAATCACAATATAATCAAGTGGACGATTTTTGACAAGATGATAAAAGACGATAAATGAAGTCATGCCAGGTTCTGCTGTCATTTTGTTTTTAACTCTTTCTCACACATCGCATAAGCCGTAAGAATCGGTTTCTCACTCGCACCATAGTCCGTCTACTTGAGCGTAGCGAAAATTTTTCTAAGTCTATGGTTCAACCACAGCATGCCGGTAAACTGGGGTGATTCGCAACTGGGTGGTGGAAACAACAGTCAAACATTAAAAATGAACTTTTCTAACGTATTTAGGTATTGATTAAACTTCTTCTTTAATCTTCTTTTTTCAAGTAGGCAACACATTCTTTTGACAGAGTTGCCTATTTTCGCAGCAATTTCATTTTCAAAGTTTGTCGACTTGTTTGTGATAGCCGAATTAGATGGTGAATAACTTTGCCATTATCAGCAACAGAAACTATGAGAACCAGCTCCTTTATGTTTGCGAAGTTTGTTTCTTTTTCTTAATAAATCAGCAAAAAAATAAAAACTTATCTGCAATCACTTTTTAGTCTTAATTTCATTTGCCTTTCCTACACTAGAGAAAAAGCCTTGGATATGGATAGGGAGGCAGCCCTGCAAGTCCTCAATTAGGATCCAATTCGGGGCATCGTTTTCAATCTGAAATTGGATCCCCAGTAAGGATGCTAAATCGGCGTATGTAATCGCGGTATAAGCCTTCTCTATTGGTACCAAGCCATGAACTTAGGTTTGGCAACGTCTGTTACTGTCAGTTCGTGGTCATGTCGTCGGCCAGTCTCCATACTAAATGTATGTAAGGTCGATATTTTCTTTCGTAGTGATTATGTGGTGTTGAAATTATGAAAATAATGTAGTTCTTTTATTGAAGTTCTTTATATATTAAACAATAAGAAAAATATCAATTTAAACCAGGAAAAAATGGCTGTCAAAAATGTCATCTTTTTTGTTGATTTCTTTCAGCAGTGCGTTGATTAACGCGCCCTTTAGCTATAAATGTTATATCATTAGAAAGGTCTTTTAAATACAAATATTTGCTGTTAATATACTATATATCAATTGTTAATACTTTTGGAGTTAAAGGTTATTAAAGTATAAAACTGGTTTATTGTCTATGGAAGTTGATCTAACCCACCTCTAGCATTGAATGATATAGGTATCATTAGAAAGGTTTTTATATGATTTTTTTTTCTGTAAACATACTTTTTATCAATAGTTAGTATTTTCGGAGTTTTAGGTCATTAATGTTATAAAATTTGGTTGATTTCAGAGTGATTTCAAAGTACTAAAATACCTTTCCAATGATGTAAGATTCATTGCTAGAGAAGGCCTAGATCAAAATGCTCATCGTACTAAAGGACCCCGAGAAAGTCAAACAATTTGACTCAAATCTCATGTCCTAATAAATAAATAATAATAATAAATATAAAATCCTTATTGAAATAATCTTACATCACAATTTTATTTACAACTAGTTTAAAGATAGGAAAAACAAATAATAAATAACAATTAAAATAATGTTATACCCCGTACTTGACCGCATGCGATGTTGCCGTTCTGCTCACTTCATGGCTTGGAAAATATAGAAGGCTATTGCCTCATTACATTAGACAGTTAGTCCCCAGGGGCCTTACTATGAGCTCTTATAGCAGGGCTTATATTGAACTTCCTTTCTTTTTCGTACTATGACCTCAACGGTTAATATGAAAGCAGGCCTTAAGCTGTCTTGTTTAAGGCCTGCTTTTGAACTGAACGGTTTCTTATTTGCTGCCTGGGGCCTTACTATGAGCTCTTATAGCAGGACTTATATTGAACGGCCTTATTTTTTCGTACTATGACCTCAACGGTTAGTATGAAAGCAGGCCTTAAGCAGTCCTGTTTAAAGGCCTGCTTTTGAACTGAACGGTTTCTTATTTGCTGATGGTAAGCCCCCTGATGGTAAGCCCCCAGATCAATGACTTAGCGGTTGGTCTGCTGGAATGCAATGCACCCAATGACATTTGCATATTATGACAGTGACAGTGACAGCCAGACAGATTTCGAGCAATCGAGTGAGAGGTTTACGAAAATATATTTTGCAGCAAAAATGTCTGCAAAGCAAGCCATACAAGTGGGTTCAAAAACTGTGAGACCTTTACTATCCCAAACAAATAGTGAAGCTAGGAAAAGAGTTCTTAATCTGTACAAGGCATGGTATCGACAAATTCCGTACATAGGTTGGTAGACTATTATGTCATCGTTATTCCCTATAAAAACACTATTGAATTAACTATTTAGACAAGATTTAGACCCAAAGATAAACCACCAAATAAACTTCTTAAATATTCCATCAACAACTACCACTCCCTTTGTGAAAATAGCATTTAATAATTTTTGATCTCAAGATCACAAAATTCAGCCTTCGGCTGACCAAATTGGAAATTCTAATATTATTTTGGAGATCGTATCTGTTGTACACTTAAAATTTATGTATTTCAGTAAAGGATTTTGATATGCCTAAATCAGAAGATCAATGCCGTGCAAAGCTAAAAGATATGTTCCTGAGCAATAAACATGTGACAGATATTCGAGTGATTGATATGCTGGTCATCAAGGTAGGTAACCTAACTACAAGATGCTGTTTGAAACATTAATTTGACATACAAAATACTCTGATTATTACTATGTGAGCCAAATAAGAATAGAATAGTGTTAGCCAACAACTTCAGCTTAGTTGTAATTTTTGTACTGCCAACAAAAAAAACCCATGAATATCTAAAAAAAATTGGGTTCAGCTTAGACTACTTATGCAAAACACCTTTATGTGAAATATGGCAACATTGTATTGCCATACTTCATATGTATCATGAATTAACTCATCAATTAAAATCTTACACCATCTTTACGTTTACTGATGAGATTGATAGCTTAGAATAATAACACCACAACCAGCACCAACTGGTTATTATTATTCTAATATTAAGTAAAATATTGTTATTCTTTTTTTACACCCTATGCCTGGGGTCACGAACTGCAAACCAAGATGACCATTTGATTTGACAGGCCTATTCTTATTTGGAATCCATAGTTTAATATTAAATCACTACATATCTGAATTATAAAGTAAAGTAATATGAGTGCTTTTCTAGATTTTTCAGTAGAGACTGGAATAGTATCTTAGTATCTCCACTATTTAATTTTTTACTCTAAAATATGATTCTCAGCAGAAAAGCGATTAGAGACATTCAAGCATTCTCTTTCAATTTTACATTTGTTACATTCTCAAAGAAATAGTGAAGAGTCAAGAACGGTCATGGAGCCCAATAATTTAATGGAATGACAATTAGTTGTAATGTATTACTATTGACAATTTTATTTAGTTGTAAACTTAAAGCAGTACTTGTATTTATAGTTTATTAAATAATATTTAATGCTATTTGTTGCTGCCTCAAGAAGTGAGGGAGCTGGTGCACTGAACTAAACAGGGCATCAGCTCTCACATTTTTTGTACATTATCCAATTAAATGTTGTAGAAGGTAGGTATTTAAGATTGACTGGAGAAAAATATTGAGTAATTATTTATTTATATTTGTTATCATTTTGCTATTTCTTATAACAAAAACTAGTTTTAAGTCTTCTACTTATGATTCTTTGTAAATAGACTAGGTACTTATCATTAGCTTAGCGTATTAGTAAAAAATATAATTAAATATCATTATTAGCGAATAAATGTACTTTTTTATTATTTTTATTCTGAAGTTACCTAATTATCAATATCAATCAATACTGTATGTATTTTATATCATTTCAGGGGCAAATGGAACTTAAGGAATCTGTAAATATGTGGAAACAAAAGGGTCATATTATGGCATACTTCAAACCTACTGAAGAACCAAAACCCAAGGATTTCTTATCAAAGTTCTTTGCTGGCAATGAATAGACGATTTTGTGTGCTTCTTTAAATAGCAACTAATAACTGATGACCTATAGAATTCAAAGTTGATGAATTTGTAGTGTACAAATTTAAAAAATCTTTAGAAATAAACCTTAATTAATTTATATAATATTGATATTTTATTCCAAATATTAGCGCGTATTCTGCACACTAGCGCCGCCATTGGAAAAAAACATAGTGCTTATATTGATGAAATTGTGAATTATCTCTCTGTCTGTAGTGCACTCCGAAGAAGCTTTATTTGTCGCTTAAACAATCTTTTCTAGCCTGTCGTTTAATTTAATGAAGTTTTTTGCAAAAAGTGTATGATTTTTTTTCCAATGGCGGCGCTAGTGTGCAGGCAGACTACGTTGACTAGATCCCATTGGGGCGTTGTCTCCCCTATCCTATCCTCGCATTTCTTGAGAAAAGTACTATACAAGCCTTGTACTGGAAGCTACTTGCAGGCGAGGGCTTCAAACCATCCTCGACCATGTAATCGCTAGCTTCCCGTTCTCGGCTGTAATGTACTATTACCATGTTGTTTACCAACAGCGACCCCGCCATTTCATTTCACAAAAGTTTTGTTAGGTCAGAAATCAGAAATCCGAATATTTATTTGCACAATATTGTAGTGGGTGGGTAGGTGGGCACAAAATAATGTTAGTAGGTACTAACCACAGACCATACAACAATTACTACGGTACTAACCAAAACGTAGTGATTACTTGCTCAGTGTACTAACCTACATGGTGTCTGGTAAGGGCATTATGGAAAAAAGAGTTGAACATTTGGCATTTGGTTTGGTGTCATTATCGTCAAACTCAGAACCACATTAGGAACATTTGACGAGTAAAATAATAAGAAAACAGCTTGTACTTAAAATTTCCTTGAAATAATCTAAGGAAAACAGTTGTCCTAAAATAAAATTACAGGTTAAATAAATCTTCTGCAACGGTTTAATTAACTAACTATAAAAAAATGGCTGGACATGAAACTATAAAAGCGGCCTGCAAGCAAGTGAGGCCAATAATGTCGACTGATTTCTGCGAAGCCCGTAGGAGGGCAATAAGCTTGTACAGAGCCTGTTATCGTTATATACCTTTCATCGGTAAGTATGTGAAAAATGATTGAGAATAGGTGCAATGTGATTAAATTGACAATGGACAAATCCGCGGCAACTTCACTCAAAAATGTAAAATACATCGTATTGTATAGCCACTGTAGGTAAGTAGGTAGGTACTATACTCGGCATCCCAGGTGCGAGGGGGCTCGCCCCGAGACGCTCCCCCAACTTCTCGGAGGAGAAGACAACGAGAGCCGTTGGTGGAGTGGAGGGGGACATGACATCTGTCCCCCAAGTCAGGGCCAAGCGGGTAGTGGGAGGTGAACCACTGCCTGCCTTGACGTCATGCTCCCTGGCAACCCCATTATCGAATTTTCTATTTCTAAATACTTACATGATGAAATTGTTCAGAATAAGTACCGAATTAGTACACACTCAAAAAAAATTGTACCCTGACAGTTAACGAGTAAATTCGTACAAATGTTGGGGTTGCTAGGGAGATTCTCTACAGCAACCCCAAATAAAATTTCACGAAATCATGTGTGAAAACCTACTTTTTCCATGAAAGAGTATCTGAAAATAATTGTACACTTATTTTTAACAATGAATTTTTTAGCTATGACCAGATAAATTAGTTTTAGTACTCCAAACTATAGTTTACGACAGTCAGGATTTTTAAAAATTCCATCCCTAAGGGGATGAAATAAGGGATGAAAGTTTGTATGAAAGTCCCTCAATTTTGAAGCTAGGATCTTCAAATTTTGTGTTTAGGCTGACCATTGAAAATTATTAAATACGGGTCTCAGCGTTTTTCAAAATTGATGAAGTTGTGTATTGAAGAAAATCCTTCATTTTCGAAGTAAAAATCGCTAAATTTATAATTTAGGCTTATGGATGAAAATCTAACGCAACGTATATTGTTGTTGTTAGTATTTCAACACCTATGGGGATGAAATGGGGGTGAAAAGGGGTAAAAAAAACCCAAAATGAATATGGATGTCGTTATTGGAGTTTTCTGGGATGACGATTGCAAAATGACATTTATTTTGAAGTCCAACACGGTGGACATGATTTGACCCCTAAAGGGGTGAAAATGGAGTTCAAATTTTGTATGGAAAAATAATATAAAATAGACATTACAACTATAAACTTCGTAGGAGCACATCTAAAAATAAATAGGCAAATATATAATTTTGTTATTTTGAAAATCATCCCTTAAGGTGTAAATGGGGTAAGTACCTAAACATGAAAGTCGATGTGGATGTCGTTCTTGAGGTTTCATGGGATGGTGATTGCGAAAATGACATTTATTTTGAAGCCCAACACGGTGGACATGATTGGACCTGGACATGCACATCCAGGGGACGGGGACAGGGACGGGAAGCCTTGTGCGAGGTCCGCCACACGCGGCAAATGTCTCAAGCAGCGCGCTTGGTGGGGACCCGGCTAATCGCGTAAAAATGACTAGTCGGATCCTGGTTGAAGGTTCCCTAAGGATTTTCTCTAATATCACCGCGAACGAAGTCGCGGGCATCAGCTAGTCTTCTAAATATATAAAAGAAGAAACTGATTGGTGACTCACGTATCAACGCACAGCCCAAACCGCTGGGTCTAGAGACTCTAAATTGGGTGCACTAAGAAAGGATTTTTTAAAACTCACCCTG
This sequence comes from Agriphila straminella, assembly GCA_950108535.1. Lineage (NCBI taxonomy): Eukaryota > Metazoa > Arthropoda > Insecta > Lepidoptera > Crambidae > Agriphila > Agriphila straminella. The sequence goes on from OX467316.1 coordinate 10,468,449, forward strand.
TAAGGGGGTGAAACGGGGGTCCAAAGTTTGTATGAAAGTCCGTTAGTTTCGAAGCTAACTACTAATTTATTATATCAGTTCGTCCAGCAGACAAACTACAAATTTTTCATATCTGGTCTTGATCTTGGTCTGACCTGACCTGATCGCATATAAGTATACCTACCGCATTTCACCCAGCAGACTATATCATAAGAGGAATTATCTTAGGAATTAAGGCACAAAGGCCCGAAATAAGCTATGCCAGTGTACCTATCTACTTGGTTTTCAATCTCGACAAAGTGATAACAATTTTTTCGCAACTCGTCTAGATTTAAAAATGGTAAAAGTCCAGACGAACTACGAATTTTTATTATTAATTTGTCTGCCAGACAAATTGCGAATTAGAAAAAATTAAAAGATTTTTTTTATTTTTTAAATCTATCTATCGATAAAGAAAAAATCGCAGTTTGTCTGCCAGACTAATTGCGAACCAGACAACCTGCGAAACACTCTTTGATCGCATTGAGGTAGGTAGGTATGTGAATGATAAGTCCATGACTTTTTAATGAAAAAAGACTTTCTCAGAATATTTTGTTTTATTTCTCTACATAATACCTACTCTTATTGTAGCTCTGCGTATTCAGCCCAACGAAGTTCCTACCTCTTTAACCCATTATTTTTTTCTTTCATCGCCTGAAAACTGGTACCTAACTGAAATGAGGGCCCATTTCAGACACCACCTTTTGGCTTGATGAAAATCTTTGCCCGCCAAGACATTTATTAATGTTTGGTAGGAGAAAAAATCTCATTGGGGTTGAATCTAGAGAATTGGAAGGATTCATCTTCATTCGATGAGTTTTGATGTCATGAGTGCCGCCGAGAGGGTCGACAGGGTCATTAAGAAAAGTTAGAAGTCGCTTGAGCTTTTTGTTACCAAAAGTAATACCTTTGCCGAATTTGAAAAAAATGTAGTGTAAAGATGCCTTAAAGAATTTCTTTTTAAGGCGTGTTGATAGTGAAACTAGCGCCGCCACTACATTTATTTTTTCAACACACTTGCTCGTAAAGTGAGCCTTATTACATCGCTTTTAGGGCCATAAACCGAGCTATAACAAACGCGTGCAATAATATATAAAACACTAGTTCGTAATAGAATTAACCCTACAAAGTTAAATTAGTACCTTACTGCAAGTTATATGCGAGTAAACAGAGCATTCCTAATTTAGCCGGGTAATACAGTTATTTTTTTTTACAACAAAGAGGTTTTATGATGCTGAAAATTCTTATACATTCTTGGAATAAATAAATGTGTAAGTCCTTAATTAAGTCAAATAAATATATAATTATTATCAAATTATTCATAATTCACAATATTTTGTTATAAAATATTAGAATATTTGCATTTTGTCACTTAAAATTATAATTTTGAAGTATTAGTAGTAGGCTGTATGCTCCTCACCCCTTTGATCGCAAAATATTCTTGCGTTGGACGTGTGAAAAAAAAAAAAAAAACATGCGCGCCTTTTCCCATAATGTACTATTATTACTCGTAAACCAAGTCAAAATTTAAAAAAAGCTCATTGTAATAATCTCTTAAATTGTCTCTAATATTTTTTAATAACTCTTAAACAGTTATCATTCATTCTGTAAATTTTAAAATCCATAATTGCCAAAAGTTGCCACTTTGAGCTAAAATGCAATAATGAATTATTCATATTTTTGTTTTCTCAACCTCCTTAATATTAACTGCCCCCCCCCCCCCCCCCCCTCTGGCGACGCTCTTGTTTAGCGGTATTTCATTCAGTCAAACAAGAGGAAACCAAGTTTAGTATCGGTTTGTTGCCAATAACGTGTTGACTGTTGATATAAGGTAGGTAGTTAACATTTAAACTTTGTTTCTTTTACAGTAAAATACTTCGACATTCCTAAAACTGAAAACGACGTCCGTTTCAAAATAAGAGAGTATTTTTACAAAAACGCTTGTGTGTCCGATGTTAGGATTATTGACACGCTTGTTATCAAGGTAATAAGCATAGTTATTTACTTCAGCTTCGATATAATACTTATCTAGGTATTAAAGGAAAGTATGGTACAGTACGAGGCAAACATCTTGACACTTTTTCGACGGTGTGAAGATAGGCTAGTTGCTAACAATTCTCGATTCTCTCACAGTTACATTGCTGCTTTAAGTAAGATAGTTCTCATATTGGTCCTTACTAAAGCAGCAATGTAACTGCGATTTCTGTCAGAGTTGATTGCAACAAAGTTACATAAAATTACACCCCAGTTCGCGCATGTGCACTTGGGGCCTTTGCGAGCAACCAATAGCGCGCGCCCCTCTCCTGCCGCCCGCGTACCTCACCGCTACGCATACCTACCCAAAATCCGCGTTCCGCGCAACGCAATCCCCACCCGATTTCAAGATGTTTGCCGCGTACTGTAGCTGTTACTTTTCTGATACAGTGTAAGGGGATTACATAGGTCAGAATTAGCAGCTTTACGTTCAAAGTAATATCAAACTAAAAGCTTTTACGTTAAAGTACAAAACAGCGCGTCCTCTTGGTGGATACACCGCGTCACGTTGCCCGCGTTCACTGAGAGGTTTTCCTGGATTTTTAAAACCTTATTTTAATGTTAAGGGTGAATCGTGACGTGAGTTCACTAGCGTCGCCAATCAAAGAAAAATCAACAACGAAATAACAACCTATGTTTAGTTTAAGGGCCCACCGAGCCTCCACTAGCGCCGCCACTCAAGAAAAAATCATTACAACGAAATAACTATGTTTAATAAAATTCTGAAAAATATAAAAACTAGTATTAGCTATAAACTATTTTTGTATGCATTTTTTCCTGTTTTAAATGTGTTTGTGTAGCTAAAACCTGGATTAACGCCTAAAGTGGCCACTTTGGGCGTTAATCCAGATGTAACTACGCGAACACATTAAACTAAGAATTTAATGTAAGTATACAAAAATTGTTTATAACTAATACTAGTTTTTATATTTTTAGAATTTCATTAAACATAGTTATTTCGTTGTAATGATTTTTTTTGATTGGCGGTGCTAGTGGACGCGCGATGCACCCTTAATAAAATTAAAAAGTACATTTAGGTAAAACTAGTATTAGTTACCTAAATGTACATTTAGGTAAAACTAGTATTAGTTACCTACAAAACAATTTTGTATGCGCTTATTCTTAGTTTAAATGTGTTTGTGTAGTTATTTCGTTGTAATTATGTTTTCTTGATTGGTGGCGCTAGTAGACTCGCGTCGCGCGCGATGCACTCTTCAGGCGCCCTAAAGCGCCGCCAATATATTTATTTTTATTACTCGTTAACCAAGTCAATACTCAAAATATTGCAGTATTCTAAAAAAAAAATTTTTTTTTCACTACGTATATAGCACCGTACAGCCGCCATGTTGGTTTTTTTATAACGCCACCTTCTTAAGAACACTTGGGCTGACAAGACAAATCTAACGATATCTTAATCATAGAAATCCGTTCAGCCGTTTGAAAGATATGAGGTAATAAAGAATATTACATACAAACATACATACATACAAACATACTTACAAGATACGCGCGAAACACATAACCCTTTCTTTGCAGTCGGGTAAATAGGTATATAAGATCATGCCCTCTTAAATTGTTTCTAATATTTTTTGAATAACTCTTCAACGGTTTTCATTCTATTCTGTAAGTTTCAAAATCAATTTTAGCTCAAAGTGGCCTCTTTTGGCTAGAATGGATTTTAAAACTTACAGAAAAAATTAAAACTGTTGAAGAGTTATTCAAAAAATATTAAAAACAATTTAGGAAGGCATGATCTTAGCTTTTGTTTTAAATATTTGCTTGGTTTATACGAGTAATAAAAATAAATGTATTGGTGGCTCTAGTAGTAGGTACTACGGCGCCTTAAATCACGACAACCCATTTTTAGAAAAAAATGGTCTGTACCCTTAGCACGAACAGCTATCGAGAAAAAAATACGCGCGTAAAATTACTCGATAGACAATTCTCTATGGAAAATTTCATTTCGCTTATCAACGATAGATGGCGCTGTTCAAATTTCCAATGCAAAATTTATCTATCGAATGATTTTACGTCCGTTATTTTTTTCGATGGCTGTTCGTGCTAAGGGTACTGAATAACTTTTGAGATAGGTTTACAGTAAAAAACAGCTAAAAAGGTGGTTTGAAAAATAAATTAGTAGCATCAATAATTGAATTAAAAATTTATTCTTCCTACTGAACTACCTACTGAATGTTGGCATGGCACTTGTTTTCTAATAGGTATATCTTTCCCAACCAGGGTTACATGGAGCTTTGCGAGATATCCCACAACTGGCAACAGAAAGGTCACGTCATGGCCAATTGGAAGCCCACCTTGGAACCCAAACGGTGTGACTTTATTGGCAAATTCTTAAACGGAGTAGATTAATACCAGAGTTATTTGTGTTGAATTTATTTCTAAATTATATATTGAAAGAAAAACGTATTTGAATCCTAACATGTTTGAAATGAAATAGGAAAACCCTACGATCAACTCCATTTTGTATCTAAACTACTTAATGGGCGATAAAAATAAACACCAATAAAAATAACAAATTCATGTTTTATTGATCACTTTCATTCCAAATCACTTGCCTTTCAAAGGCTTAATGACTATACTAACATGCTTGCTTAATGTGTAACTTGCAATTTATAAATATTAGGCGAGTACCTACCAACAAACAAGTCAAACATACAATTTGTCTGCACAGTAAAGCGACACAGTGTATAAAAGTATGATGACCATTGGGAAGTGGTCCTTTTAGGAAGTGGCCAATGTGGGAGATGGTCAATCTGAGAAAGCAGTCATTGCGGGAAGTGGACGATCTGGGAATGGTCATTCTGGGATGTGGTCCTTTTGGGAAGTGGTCATTTTAAGAGATGGACATTATGGTCCTAAAGGCCATTATCTTATAATTTTATTTTAATAAAACATTTTGAAAACGGACAACACGTAGGTGTAAACATGTATAGGTGCCCCCTACATTTTTGTTGGGGGCAAAGGAGAATTTCGATTGGAAATTCAAAGGAATTGGACTTTTCTAAAACTTGTAATTTTTTTACTGCTTCTAAAATATACCTACCTACCGTTTCATCTTTATATTTGCAAGTTACGCAAAATAAATCACAACAATAATTATTTTATAAATACTAATAATACAATTATTTTATCCGATTTTTTGTTTTCAAAAAACATTCAAAGCCATGAAAATTCTGTGCATATTAAATAATAAATTTTCACAACCATATAAATTGCAATTATACACAGGTTTAAATAATGTTCGTTATTTTAAACATAATAAAGAAATTATGCATAAAAGTTTACATTAACAAACGCCTCATTCGAGTACATTACAATTTTTCATTAAAATTAATTTAAAGTTTTCCCAATAAAATCAAAATCATTAGCTATGCGTTTCTTTTTTTTCGACAAACTGTTGTTATACTGGGTTTGAGCACAATGATATTTTATTAATAATCTCTGGTGGTCTGACATTTAAATTAATTCGAAAAGCATAATAAAAATTTATTAAATCGAATTTATTATTAACCTATATTAGTTATACGCTTGTTATTTTTATAAATTACAAAAGTATTTCTATGTACAACATTCATTTTATTCAACAACTGATAATAAACTAACTCTTCCGTAATAATTGTTATTTGTACCACATTCCAATAGGTAAATATTTGCATTATCTTAGTGTAGGTACAAAAACTTTTGCATATTCAGCGAAAAGGTTTCTTTAAAAGTTACATTAAATATTAATTAATAGTTACTTACGGCTTATTACTTTGTTATAGTTACTGTCTTTCATATATCATAAACATGATTCATAAAAATACATATTAAACCCGAATGGAAGAGTCTAGCGATGCGCAAAGCAACATGCCCACACAAATCTGTACAAAATGTAGCTTTACCTCTAGTATCTTAGAGCATTCCAGTGGTTGAATGCTCTAAGTCTATTAGTACCTATAATATTTATGTTATCTGTGATCATTATTATACAAAATAATTATGATTATTACACAGACTTAGTATGCCAACTTAGTATTATCTCTGTGTTGACAATTTACAGTTCATTTTTGACAAAGAAAAATACAGCTAAGTATTACTATATTGTAACATTTGTAAAAAAACTGCATTTTCGGTACAGATCTTTTCAACAAGGAACACCTCCGAGCGCACGACCTCTTGTCTTTAAATATATTCAATTAAATCTAATGAGGTTTCTCTCACTGAAGTACACGCTACACACCTTACAGCAACATTTTCACGAATTCTGAAAAAAAAGTCACTTCGTTAATGAAATGTCTGAATGCTACGACGTAGCACATCATTGTAGTATCATAGCATTCGTAGCAACAATAAAATTGAACTAAAAAATGTGATTAAACTTTTTTCTAGTCTGTAGGTAACACTAAATTTAAGAGTTCAAATGTCGTTAGCTTGTCTTCAACAATAGGTATCTACTCGTATGCTCGAATTAAGCTTGCGACGTTATTTAAGCTTTTTATTTTTTTAAGCTTTATCTAAGTGAGCATGCTGCATGCTCTATCGTAGTGGGATTGTGGACAAAAACTCACTTATTTTCAATAAAAAAAGAAGTGTACCTTCATAGTCGATGCGGCCGTCGTGGTCGATGTCGCCGAGCGCCAGCACTTGGTTAAGCTGGGCGTCGGTGACAGGCTCGCCTATCATCTCCAGCGCCGACCGCAGCTCGTCCCGTGTTATGTATCCATTGTCATCGCGGTCGAACACTCTGAAAGGGCATTAACTGAGTCACAATCACAAGTAGCAATATCATTCGCTATCGAGAGATATTTTAAGACGCGTGCGGAAACTATTGTCAACACCATCCATCTTTCGATAACAAAGTACGTTGTCATTAGCTTAGGGCACAGGCCGAAAAAAAGGGTAAAATTCGTTATATTCATAGCAACATGCTCATTAATTCATAGTCTCATAAATAAACCAGTCTGAGCATGCCTGTAACAAAAATTTGCCATATTTTTAACCGACTTCCAAAAAAGGAGAAGGTTCTATGTTCGTCTGTATATTTGTTTTTTTTTGTGTATGTCCACCGATTACTCGAAGACGGCTGGACCGATTGAAATGATTCAAACGTTATTACATTAGGTACACTCCCAAGTTGGTTCCATTTTTTAAAATTTGGAAATCGGTTCAGTACTTTTCAAGTAATTTTGAAAAAAAGCACGAAAATAGTATGATTTTGTGTGAATTACCTCGATGATTGGTCGTATTACTTCTTTGTTTATGAACTGGATAAGATAATTATTTTTTTGTTGGAAGAGGGATATCTTAAGTGTAGTTTTTTAACCGACTTAAAAAAGGAGGTTCTCAGTTTGACCCGTATTTAAGTATGTTTCTCCGCGATTATCTTACATTATATAATATACCTTACCTACAAGGTACCTACACTAAAAATAAAAAAATAAAAAATTGTTTAAAAAAAAACAAAAAACCGACTTCAAAAAACCTACCTCTAAAAAGCAAGAAATAATATTCGTAATAATAAAAATACGTCTATTGAAGTCGGGTGGGGCTTTTAGAATAAAAAAAAAGGAATTTGTACTCCAGCCCCACCGCCCCACCCGACTTCAATAGACGTATTTTTATTATTACGAATATTATTTCTTGCTTTTTAAGAGGTAGGATTTTTGAAGTCGGTTTTTTGTTTTTTTTAAACAATTTTCATGTAAGTGGTCTGTATCTAATTATTCATTCATATTATCCTCTTTTAATGTCATAGGCTTGCTGTGACATGTGACTTTATCGTCTATTTGAGAAGGGTGCGCGAAAAAGTACTTTTTAATATTTTTTTATGTTGTCTGTATATGTCATGTATGTGCAGGGGCGTGCATACCATATAGGCAGTGAGGCAGTGCTTACCTCATGGCGAACCTAATAAATATAGGTACCACTAGTCACTAGTGTTAAAGTAAAAAATAATAATTTGGTTCCGTTAATATTCTATAATAACCAAACTTCTATTAAACACTCAGTTAGTAAGCAAATTTTCCTTGCGCATCATTCCTACCTACGCGCTACGGTGTGGTAAGCAGTCTCCAGAATGCATATTCGAAGCAAGGAGCGTTTCATACAAAACTCATTTAAAAAAATTCGGTAAAAGTTATACGACCACAGAAAAAAGTGCGCTCTTTGTACGTGTAAGGTTGTAAAACATGACCTTCGCAATATAACAGCGCTAGGTAATCATGCTTACTCGGGCTACCTCGGACCACCTCGGGCGGCCGCGGCCGAACGAAATTTGCCGAGAAGCCGACGACGACATTATTTGTCTCAATCGCTCCTATGCACAAACCGCTCGCTCCTAGTCCGAGTTTTATTATCTCGCGAGTGCGGGTGAATTTAACAAGTTTCAATCTTGTTACCTTGTCCTAAGAGTGTTGATACCCGCGCTTAATAGAATGTTTGTTTTCGGAAATAAAGATGCAAGCAATGCGGTTGCCATATTTTGTTTGTTTTTAGTTCCGTTAGTTGAAAATAATAAGACCAAAATTACAACTGTTTAGATCTAGAGTGCCTACCTAGCTTGAAAACCAATGCACGCCCCTGTGTATGTGTTACTGTTCTGTTTCATCATATTTACTTGAATGCAGCCAGCAAGTCTCTCGTGATTTCCTCTTCAGAGTCCCCTCCAATGTTACTGACGTCCATTCCTTGTATCGCCTGTATCTTCGTCACCCATTGCATGAAATCATTCTCGTCTATTAGACCGTTTCCTGAAATCAATTAATGAATCTATTAGTATTTTTATTCATTGTTGTATTTATATAGATACACTCCCAGCAAAAATAAGTACCTACTCCAGAGGCCTATTTTCATACAAACCAGGTAACTTTGAAGCTTGCGTTAGAGTATAATATATTCTGTGACGAGGTGTGATTTGATGATGGGCATTTAAATAGTAAATGGAGGAGGTCCAGATCGCAAAAGAAACCCAATGAATTAGAAGAGTCGTTTAACTCGAGGTTGTACTTAAAAAATAACAAGTTAAAATTACATCAAAAGTATGGAAAATTTAACACTAAAAAATTGTTTAAAAAACAAAAAACCTGCCTCTAAAAAGACGTGTTTTATTATAACAATGATAATGCGTATCTAATGATTTGTATATTATTTCTTGTTTTTTAGAGACAGGTTCTCACTGACTCAGGATTTTTAAACTTTTCTCAGGATTGCGGCCGGATTTTGAAAATCTCAGGAAAACTCAGGATTTTTAGAATTCTAAGCTATCCAACTAATAATAATAAATGTGAAAGTTTGTGTGTTTGGATGTTTGTTCCTCAATCACGGAAAAACTACTGAACGGATTTGGTTGAAATTTGGCACACAGATAGTAGATAGCCTAGACTAAAACATAGAAAACTTTTTATCCTGATATTCCCACGGGAACGGGAACCACGCGAGTGAAACCGCGGGCGGCCGATAGTTTTCAATAAAATACGGTACATTTTAAACAAAACACTTCGGTAGGTTCTAATGTCTACCTTCTTCTAAAAAACCTGTGCATGTATGTACAGTTGTACCGCCGCTTGCTTGCCCCCCCCCCCCCCCCGCCGTACCTTATTCTCAAACTGCTACAAATTTCAATGGAAATCGGGCCTTTTCTCCGGACTTTTGTTTTTTTTTATCTGGTAACCCTATTTGTACTAGGTACTTATATTTGCTTGCGAGTGTAGTTAACATAATTATTCAGCTCAATTCCATAAAAATATTATATTGACGAAACTATCATTTTTATTCTTATTCTTTCCCTCATTTAGCTATACCTACCTAGTAACTTTACATCTAAGTAGCTGCTGTACTGCCCAAAAGATGAAGAGAATGGTTTTTCCGGGAAAGAGACATAAAATTATAAGTCCAATGAGGGACGTTAAGCCAACTAAGTATCATTACAAACCCTACCCAAGTTATGTACTTATGTGTAACAAAATTTAACGCGACAATTGGCGAAAAGGTTGCCGTCGTTAAATCTTAATTAACTGTTGTGGGATCGTTAAGTGTGACGTCATGGACTTGCTTAAGGCCTCAGCTTTGTGTTAATTGCCCCTGTAATTATCTATATTTTGTTTAATAACGGTGCTTTATGGAAAGGAAATATTGCATTATTATCCTACTTTTACTGTATCTAATGGTCTCGATTCTTCCCTTTTACTATAGCATTATTTAACGTAAATTTTGGAAAAGATAAAGAATGCTCCAAGGTTTCTAAGGTTTCTTGTTCTAAATGTTATCTTTATTTACTATCGAAAACATGGTTGGAAGTTGATAAGACTCTTAGAGTAAAATAATTGACGCTAGTAGAATATAATTACAAATGTATAGGATTGACAGGAGCTAAGCGTTAGCTTATGTCATTCCCATACATTGTTAAGTTAACTTTAGTAGAATGACCATTTAAGTAGGGAGCATGTAGGAATTAATGGGGTTGGTAAACTTTTTCTAAGAGAATTGTTTTATATTTTTTTTATACTTAGCACAAGTTAGAAGAATAAAAAGAAAATAATATTATTGATGTGAAATGATTTTTTTATTTTACCTTGTTAACCAAATATATATTTTTATATTATTATCGCGATAAAATATCAAACGTACAGCTGAACACGAAGTTCCTTTGCATTTACTGATTAAAAAAACTGATTGACAGATTTGACAGAGTGTGACAAAGAGTATAATCATAATCACGACCTAATGTTGTTGTTTGTTTATCAGCTTATTACTGTGATTTTCTAGTGTTTTTCTTGTTCAGTTATTGGAAATGAATCAGCTTGAAGAAATCCATAACCCAGCTTATTACGCCGATGAAGTACCTACACTGCTTTGTTCCGTTTTGTTTGAAATATAGAAGTGACCATCCGCAGAACAATTTTTTTACAATTACCATGCCTTTGAAAGAGACGTGATGCAGAGGATAAAACAGGAATTGTCCTCAAAGAGCTTTAAATACGTTTGTGATTATCACGTAAATGTATGTATATCTACAAAGTTACTCACAAAAGAGTTACCTATTATATTTATTTTAGCTGACTGTGACTGACATGACAATTATAGTTGACATTACTAATGCCAAACCTTTGCTTTTTTGTTTTGAGCAACAACATAGAAGTCTTTGGAGCAAAGGCATTACCCATAGAGTACATTATTATACTAGAGACATTACCTACGCATATAGCCGTAATAGTGATTTATTGTAGGTACTATGCTGTAAACTATAAATTTTTAATTTTTATTTAAATTCAAATGAAGTATTATAAAAACTCCGCAATTGGTTATTCCTGACTCCAAAGCCAAAAGCTACCAGAAAATAATTCACAATAGTTTTGGAAAAGTTGACCAACCCAATTGCAAAGATATTAGAATTTTAAAAACCAATTGCATATTTATGCTATAAAATAACAAACTTTTATCGTTATTCGATCCACTGTTTATTTATTGTCTTAATAGAAGTTGGCATCTCTGTGTATGGCGTGTCCACGGCTAACCTAATTTTATTACGAAGCTGTTAGAGTGGCGATCGGATTGGATCGGTGCGATTAGCTGCGATGTAGATACGGCCTAGGTCAGCGGTTACGTGAGGACGCAGCTTAAAAAAAAGCCACGAACTCTTAAAATAGTAATATCGTAGCTGTGAAAGTGGTTTTTTTCCAGGTTATAGCGACATCTCGTTGACACTTTTTTTTTTTCAATAATACTTAGGTACTGCTTAGAACATAATGAGATAGTCCTTGGGGCCCAATCTGCTAAGGACCGATTCCGTATTCGAAATAAAGTTTAATAGAAACATATAAACAAAGTGGAATGGTGATACGGAAATGATTCTACAGAGTTATGAGTAATTATAAATTTGGCATAAACTTGACAACGAACTCTATAAAATGTATCTAATAAATATTTGCTTTAACTTCAGCAAGTTCCATCACTATAGTACTTACACGTACGTACTACCTACTTAGATATACATATATAATCATTTATGTACTCTGTTTACAGTTAAAACAAGTTGCCGTAATGACGCATCCAACCAATCACCTTTTTTTTTTTTAATGATTTTTTTAGGTCTCAAGTTGAAAATATCAAACGGGTATCCTGTAAATTATCTGTTTTTTGGGGAAATTGGTGCAAACTAGGTGTATACCTTTTTTATTGTCCATCAGCCATTTTTAATGTCCTCACTGCTGAGGCACAGGCCTTCCTTATGGGTGGATAAGGAGGACGGGTCATAACCCACCACGCGGGTTTTTTTTTTTTTTGGAGTTATTAAAGCTTTTATTTTATTATTTAGTGTCAATAAGCTACTTAGTAATGTATTTAATAGTACCTAATATTAAATTTATTAGGTAATCTGACGGCAGCATCGTAGTAACCTTGGCCCGCCCGGAGGTCGCACCGCCCGCCCGCCCTACCCGCACGCCATCCTAATGTTCTTACTAGTAAGTAGGTAGGTAATATCTAAAGATATGCACGAACGTTTTAATGAAGTTGCATTTGCGTGTTTACTTGCAAAATGCTTAAATATAAACATTGAAAATGATTTCCTTATTTTACAGGAAAATATAAATTTGACGACTCTTTTACTTAAGTATGGTATGTTTTTTGTAATACTTAGAAGTTTTTTATTGAAAGTTTCAACAGTATACTCAAATTTTCCTGTAGATAAATTATTATAATATCTTTATCTATTTGCCACCAGTTTTGCAGATCGAATAAAATCAATCAAAATTATCTTATTGACAAGGCGCAAACGGATGATCAGGATTACTGAGACTGGAGAATAAAAGATAAAGTTAAAAGAATTAAATTGTACTTGTTTCAAAACCACAGAACAAAGAAAACCCCTTTGTTATGTGTTTGTTTTTTTAATGAAATGACCTAACAACATTTTGTATTAAAATACCAAAAATAAAAGGTAAAGTTAGAGCTAGTTCTGTATAGGTTTTAGAAAGGTCATGTCTAATTTCTATGATTGATGGACGTTTGTACATAATGTCGATGCGTCGGCGTCGGTCATCGAACTCTTGATATCAGCTGACTAAATTCACGAACGTTAGTACATAGGTACCTAACCTAGGCATTGTTAAGATTGTCCTATTAGGAAATGCATAATTTTTGCTTACGTGTTTCTAAAATACGCTTAAATGTGAAAAGACATAACAGAGGGCCCGTTCTCTTCTCTGTTTGTCAATCCTCGATTTATAAAATTGTGATATTAATTGGCTGTAGTTTCGCAGATATTAGAGGTAGGTACGCCGATGGGCTAATTATGTCGAAATGTGGGTCTGCCGGAGAGCTTTAAAATGCAATTTGAATTTCCAAAATTGGTCGGTAACTTTTTCAATTTCTAAATTTTTAATTTTCCAAACTTTGTCAAAATTTCAAAATGAAGTCTGTTTTTTTCCGAAATATTTACAATTTAGTAAACAAAAACCCACCAAAAAACCCGAAATTTGCAAAATTCCAAAACATACCAGTAGATTTTCAAAATTCAAATGTTCACACGTGTCTCGATAAATTCCCTAACTTTTGGTGCTATTCCCATCTCGATCCAAAAATACTTCTCAGGCGATTTGCATCTGATAACCATTTTCAATGGTAAAACATCTCGATGGGTAAAACTGTAGCCTGTCCTCGCGCGAGGATTCTGCGCTCCGTTCACTTTATCGTCAGCACGATATAGAATGAAAATTCCTATTACTTAACATGTATGGTATGGTATGGAGCCTATATGATCCTCCGGTGGAGCCTCGTCGGTGATGGGTGGATCGTAGAGGAATGAGGGATGCCGCATTGATAACAGCGCTATCAATATAATAGGCATGTTGACTATTTTTTTTATTTTATGTTACATAAATTACCTCTCAAAAAAAGAACCATTGGTAAAAGAATTAAGTCGCTAGCATGAAAACTGCCCGAGATATCACAGTGTGAAATCACACAAATGGACAAATGCCCAAAAACGCTCCATACTAATGGCTTCCAAGTTATGACGTCACGCCTTGCAAGTTTGTATGCAACGCGTAGGAAATTTGTTCGGCAGCTATATTAAATATTGTGTTTATCAAAATAGTTTCTTAGACAAATTTGCTATACATTTTACGGGCTAATTAAAGGTATCATTTATTTTAATAAATTTTATACTTTTTAAATGGACTTGTCCACCCAACTTTGAAGGGTCATAAAATAAATAATATGCAATATATAAAACCAAGAGGTATAGGTACAAGCTACTCTAAAAGTTTAATATGTTTACGATTTTTATTAGTATTTCGTTATTTTATTCTATAGTCAACATCCCTATTCGCCGCCACTAAGTAAGTTGGCTTCACAGACTGATTTAGTACCTACATTTCGTTAAAAAAAAACAAATTTGACAAATTATCGTGTGTTTTATTTCTAAATTACACGCACACTAAAACAATGTGCATAAGCACGCCTAACAACATTCATACCCCGATAGAACAAAACAACTGTAGTAACTATAAATAACCATTTTGGCGAGGCAACAGAAATGTTGCTTGCGGAAAAACTCTAAAACAGCTCCGTCTAAACAAACTGTGTACCTGGAGTTTTCAGTCACCTGGCGGAAAAAAACTGTAATAGTGTAGCACTACGCCATTACAGCTTGATGCCAACAACAATACGGATACGGCTTTAAAGTGAACGTAAACAGGTTAATTTTAGGGAGTTGACGCGTCCCTGTCCTCGCGGATATCATCGATCTACATGTACGCCGATCTATAGAGAGGAGGTATCTTCTTTGAAGCGCTGCACTGTGTAACTGTGATCTCATTATAACGCGAAAAACACGTGCTCATTTTTGGCAAGAATTCAAATCAATGTACGGTGGTGAGGGGGGAGGGGTAATGATCATTTTCTAAAGATACAAGGACATTTATTTGTGCAAAGCTATTTTGACGGTAATATAGAGTTGTCGTATAAGTGGCATGGCTGAGTTCACAAATTGACCCGCGGATGGCGAGCCGGCTGGCATTCATTAGCTAAACTGTTTGGTGACCTTCACGCATGCGGATGCCCTTGAACTTCGTGTGTTGTTTACTGCCTACTATTTACAGATGAGACGCGCCTACTCCCTCGATGTGACCCCTGATAAACTATGGAAGTATTAGTCCATCAGCTATTTTGATGTCCCCACTGCTAAGGCACAGGCCTTCCTTATGGATGGAAGTATTATACCTACCTTTATTGAGCTATAAACCTATAGCTGTAGGTAGGTACTTTAGAATTAAAAAATGAACATAGGATCAACTTAGCAAGCTAGCAAACATTGCAAGTTCAGTTTATATTTGGGGAAATGTAACTTGAACATTCTTATTAAAAAAAATGCTTTCTTCTTAAGGCGCTGTAGGTAGAGAAAATAGCGCCGCCACTACATTTATTTTTATTACTCGTAAACCAAGTCAATATAAAAAAAACTCATGTAATAATCTCTTAAATTGTCTCTTATATTTTTTAATAACTCTTCAACAGTTTTCATTCTTTCTGTAAGTTTTAAAATCCATTTAAGCTCAAAGTGGCCACTTGACAATATAAGAGATTATTACATGACCTTTTTTTAAATATTGACCTGGTTTACGAATAATAAAAATAAATGCAGAGGCGGCGCTAGTTTCACTAAGTACCTACAGCGCCTTAAGCTTTTAAGTTAGGCGTCTAAACAAATAAAAAGTTTGGATAAGGGAGCTGAATATTTTTTTTTATTATAGCAGCAGATATATCCGGGTTAAGCAGCAGAAAAGGTACTCTACAATCTTTACATTAACAGGACTTAAAAATTGCTTACATATTGACTTCGATTAGATCTTTTTAATATATACTATATCTATGGATTAGATAGACAAGTATTCGACACAAAACAAACTGTATATCACAAACGTCATACCTACAATAAATAAATCAAATAAATAAATGCTTGGACAATTTCACACAGCGCCATCTTGCCCCAAACTAAGCAAAGCTTGTAATATGGGTGCTAGACAATGATATTAGAATTAAAAAGATGTGTTATGTCGGTATATGCGACGCCATGAATTTGTCCGCAAGGCGTATATACCTGCCTCGTTATAACACACTAAATAATACGATGTTACACGGTCAAGGTAACTCGGCACTTTGAGTCGATGATTTCGTATGGTCGCATAGGCCGACTTAACTTGACCGTGTTGTAAAGTGTGAACAAGATAGTATGATTATTTACAAGAGCGTAAACGAGACAGATACATGTTGCGCAATGTCGTCGTGAATGTCGCGATACTAATCATAGAATATCGTTAAATGTGTCACAGAAGAGACATTCGATGGTTTGATGCCTATGAACTACAATGATATCTGAATAAAATAATGAATCATTTTACTTCAAGCGATAAAATAAAAAAGCTACTAATAGTCATAATTAAGGATGTGCAAGGGCTTAAACCCAAAGGTTTAAACCGGGTCTTTACGAGTTTAAATCCGATTTCGACCCAAAAAGCGGGTCGAACCTAATTAATATCTTGGGTTGTTTTTGGGCACAATAAAATTTACCTATTAGTTTCTATTGCTAATTGCTAAAATAATAAATAGTCCGTTGCGTAATGGATTTCCACTCCGAAAAAAATTTTTTTTGTGACCAAAACGATTTTTTAAAATATATGTAACTTCGTAAAACTTGTAAATTTAAATAGTAAAAGTGTTCAAATTAGTAAGGAATTTAGCTTTAATTAAATATGGGCGATAAGAAATTCTATGTCACAAGGTTTAGGTAATCCTTACTAATATTAAAATGCGAAAGTCCGTTTGTTTGTTTGTTTGTTTGTTACGCTGTCACGTCTTAACTACTAAACCGATCATTATGAAATTTTCAATCTTCTTCTCTCCTCTGTTTCCGCACAATGTCTATCCATTTAATACATCGCAATTCATTTGCTGGAAACCTATAAAAATAATAGTAAATATATAATAAGTTAATGAGGGCTTTTCAAAGTGACATTTAAAAAATAAAAACAGTAACTATTTGCCTCACTAGATCGTGTTGATACTCGTCGAACCCTAAAAATAGTAACTATTTGAATCACTAGATGGTGTTGACACTCTTCGAAGCTTAGTAAAAAACTCACATTGTCAACTATTTTTATCAAAGCCATCTCGATAGATCATCTGGCTCGATAGCCTACAGTTTTTTGTCATTGTGAAAAGCCCTCATTAGTTATTCATCTCGTGGATAATGCTTGAGCAATGTCGTGACATTGACCGTTCTGTACATTTATAATCTATGACAGACATCTCTATCACACTCGGTAATCGGAGTATTTGCTGTCGCACTTAATCTTTTTGGATAATATTTACTGACATTTTACATTTCTAATGTACAAATATGAACGAAAATTAGTTAAAATATAATACTTACGCATGATATATGATCCCTAGACTTTTGGAAGTCTTGCTTGTGTAATTAGTACAAGTTCGCATTACGCAGGACGGCATTTTTACTGTGTTTCGCGGGAGCACTTCAAAGTGTCAACGTTGCCGATGCTTTTGCGAGACTACGCTCAGGTGAGCTAATTAGCCAAGTTTTAGACTGCCAGTGTTAAGGCGCAGGTAACCCATCTACCTCTTTTTAAAATTCTAATATCTTTGGTGCTAGACAACTGATATAATACTTATATACTTTTTAAATATATACTTATTATACATAGTAACACCCAGACCCGTCACAGAAATTAAAATTCGCCATTTCAATTTCTGCCCGGCCGGGAATCGAACCCGGGACCTCTTGCGTGGTAGGCGACATGTTGACCACTGCACCACATAGGTCGTCAGTAATTCGCCACAATATAAATTAAAGGTTACAAAATCTTTCAGGATATAAAAACTAAACTATTGTGTAGGTAAGGTATACTAAGTGTAAATCATACCAATGTAGGATTATTCATTTGCATCGATAAAAAATTTCTTTGGCTTTGAAAGAACGAAAATAAAAATTTAGTTCAAGTAGTAATTATCTAGGAGCGATAGGTGACATAAACTACCTTTTTCAAAAAAATCTCAGAAAACTCTCACTCGTGAATCCATTTAAGCCAAAATCTCTATTTATCTTCTAACAAACGTATTGTTGTTATGGATATTCTGTTGGCATATTCCTATACTAAAGATACACTTTTCTCGTAGATAAACTTTTGAAAATTAATAACCCGCTTTTGTTCCTTCAGGGATACACTTTGTTCTTCGATTACATAATAAAAAAGGGCCCAGCGCAGAAGTCCCTTAATCCAGAAACTGAGTTTGTCAATAAATCAAATTTGACAATACTTATAGCATTATTAATAGGTATAAAAATATAGCATATTATTATTATACTTTTTAATAAAATCAACATTAATGAACTGGACTATAAGGCATAAGAATCAATATTATTCTTATGACTAAGGTCCCAAACTCTTGGACGTAGTCCCTTTTGACCCTTATTCTAAGGACTTTGGCACTTTAGTTACATATTTGGTGGACTTCTAACAAAATATTGTGGACTTAGGACTTAAGCACTATATAAAAATTATTGAAAAATCAGTCTGACTTAAGGACTTTATAATATAAGGTAACTTAGTGACTTATCTTAACCACAAATGTTGGGACGTATGTCTTATTAAACGCCAAGTTTGTGACTTTTCTAAGTTACCCCAAAACCGTGTATAATTTTTTTTTATTTTTATTTTAGCCTAGGTACTTGTTAGAAAAAGAATGTGATTTATATGCTATTTGACATGCTCTTCGCGTTGGTGTTATCAGATGAAAAAGTACCTAAGTGGACTTAGGGACTTCTGCATCTGGGCCCTTCTATACTTACGTATATTCTTTTTAAACCGTTTGACATTCTTTTGTTTAATAAATAAACGACTGCAACTTTTGAATCTAAAGATAATAATTATCAAGCAACATGATCATTACAAAAAAAAGACTCCTACGCGTAGTGATTATAATGCTCAGTGCTCCTACGTGCCGTAGTCTGACGTTGTAAATCAAGATAAAGTGCTTACACTAATGGCTAACCAGCACGAGAAATTAAATAATTCTTGGCACGCGAATGCCACCTTTGTTCTGTCAATAATGTTCACCTTAGGAATAGCCAGAATTTATGTTTTTTTTATTCCCTCATTAATAGCTTGTTAATTTTGTAGTTCTTTACATGCAACATTTTATTATCATTTGACGATGATATCGGCATCAGCCATTTATGTTCCCATTGCTGGGGCAAATTGGACAATTTCACACAGCGCCATCTAGCCCCAACTATTTATATATTTTCCACCACGCAGGCCCAATGGTGATTGGTGGGTGTTAACGACTGCAAATGCAGCCGGGACCAACGGCTTAATGTGCCTTCCGAAGCACGAAGAAACTCGAGATAATACATTTTTGGTCACCTATCCCATGACCGACCCTTGCGAAAGTTGCTTAACTTCCGCAATCGCAGAGCCAGGCACTAAACCATTGCGCCACCGAACTCTTCGTACCTACCTAAACGCATTTTCATTATTTGGTTTTTATGTAACACGTATACTATACACCGTTAATTTTTAAGTACCTATATCTAAAAATAAAAAGGGGATTTCAGACCACGTGAATGAACAACTTTTACTATGATGGGGTCAACCACGGAATCGCGAAAAAAAAATCAGCTGTTCTATACATTATAGTCGAGTCGATGTTGTACTTATCTATGGAACAGCTGTTTTTTTTTCGGGATTCCGTGGTTGGCCCCATAGTAAAAGTTGTTCATTCACGTGGTCTGAAATCCCCTTTAATTTTTAGATAATACTTATATAATACTTATACATATTTTAGCTATTATTATTTGCCAAACAACAGCCTGTCGATTCTGTAACCAAACTCGCATCTCACTTCGAACCTCACTTCACTTTGCCTGAATTTGTTATTAGAAATTAACTGAATATTAGTAGATTATACAACAAGTGAAAAAAGAGGGAATTTAGTTCGAGGGACTAAGTTGGATCCCGAGAGCAGCGAAGGATTCTAGAGTTGAATCCCGAGCGTAGCGAGGGATTCAAAAGTAGAATCCTGAGCGAAGCGAGGGATACAAAGGACCGAGATGAAATTTTTTTTTCACGAGTTGTGTACTCTACTTTTTACCATTGACTGCGAGAAAAAAAAATAGCAGTACCTATAGTATTTATAGTTGTCCATCAGCCATTTTTGATGTCCCCACTGTGGGGCACAGGCCTTCCTTATGGGTGGTAAGGAGGACGGGCCATAACCCACCACGCGGGCCCAATGCGGATTGGTGGGTGTTAACGACTGCAAATGCAGCTGGGACCAACGGCTTAACGTGCCTTCTGAAGCACGGAGGAGCTCGAGATAATACATTTTTGGTCACCCATCCCATGACCGACCCTTGCGAACGTTGCTTAACTTCCGCAATCGCTGGGCCAGGCGCTAAACCACTGCGCCACCGAGCTAACTAAGAGGGAAACTACATGATCAATCTGGCATCAGTCCATTTCATCAGTTTGTATAGACTTTGGATTTTTTACAGTCTGAAGATCGTACCAGACTGATGGAATGGACTGATGCAACTAATCTCCCTCAAATATTTAAAAAAGAACCCAAATGTAAGACACTAAAAAGGACCTAATTAATTTAGCGGGATATTTTTTAGAAAAGAACCCAAAGATAAGACACTAAAAAGAACCTAAATAAAATTGGCGGGATTATTTTTGTCATTTTATTGTAGAACTATAAATCTTTATCTATGGAATAGCTCCATACTTTCAGCACATTTTATTTTTTTTGTACCTAATTCATACGATGCGCGCTTGTTCCAAATTCAAAATATTTTTATTCACTCGGTGAATAAAACAGCGTATTATTCACTCTCATCGTTGAATTAAACGCACTTTTTCGAGTGGCGATGGTAAAAAAGCTATTTTATCTACACTCACAACGTAATGTTCCAAATATGAATTCAAAAAAGGTAATATAAATACGTACTTTATTTTCGTGGACACGAAAAATTAATTAAAAAAAACTCATTACGATGCAGTCAACTGAATCATAAAATAACTTTTTTTCTCATTACGATACAGGGCAAATCCAAAAAGAAGGCAGTGCCGTGATATAAAAAAACAACGATATTTTCCCACACATTTTCCATGATTAAAAATGCACTCTAGATGGTGTTCGATTAGTTTTCAGGGTTGCGTTCAGATGCTTAGAGTGCGGTTGTTTGGTTTTTGGCTCTAAGGTTCGGAACGACCAAGAACTTTAAATGACATTAATAGTACAAATTCTTCGTTTTCCACTTGGAATACGAATAATTTAAACTTTCCTTTATTTTAAATGAAATAAAATCTGTTTCTGAGGAGCTACCATGAAAATTTTAAAAAATTAGACACAAAAACATCAAAATACAAAATAATGTCAAACGACATTGACATTTTTCCTATAGACAAACGTCAGCGTTTTTCAACCACCGATTTTGATGGTTAAAAAGTTGCAACGCTCTGACGTTTGGAACGGGAAAGTTGTTACCTACAACTGAAAGTCACGCTCTAATGTTTGGAACGCCGTTAGAGCGTTCGGTTGCACTCGGAGCGTAGGTTCTGAACGCAACACAGTGCACTCATCTCATTTTTTTTTCTAATGGAATGCGCGCCATTTTTAGAGCTTTACAGAAAAAGTTTTGATTTCAATTTTAACATTTTGTTGTTACTGAATTTCGTAGGTTTTTTTAATTCTTAATTTAAAATGTGAAGAAAATTTGACTCTGCTCGATATTTTAGATGCAGCTAAGGAAATGACTTATTACAAGGTAATACCTAGCTAATACAAACAAAGTCTCACTCTCTTTTCTAACGTTGATCTTTTATTTAGTAGGTTCAATCCTAAATGTATGAGTGTAGATAAAGTAGTGTACGAAACTGCACATAACTAGGTATTAAAACACTCGTGTGATACTATTAAAAACCTCGCCTTGTTTTAATACCCCTCATTATGTGGCAGTATCATAAACTACTATTACCGATTGCAAAATGTTTTAGGTAGCTACTAATAGCTATCTAAAATCTTTTGAGATTAGAAAAACAGCCCATCATTATCTCATTTAAGATTTAAAATTCCCGTTAAGTGAAGTGAGGTTCGAAGTGACATGCGAGTTTCTTACAGAATCGACAGGCAGTTCGGGGACAAGAGCATTATATGTTACGCTGAAATATCTATAAATTTGAATGGTCTTACCAGTTTTACTGGCATCCTTAATTAATTCCGAGATGAGGTCGTCGCTGACTTCGATGCCCAGGTTGCGCAGCATGAACTGCAGCTCCTCGGGCGTCACGTGACCGTCGCTGTCCCGGTCCAGTAGGCCGAACGCTGTGCGGAGGTCTGCAACAAAACAAAAAACTCATTGACCTCTATATTATTACACTGGACTGGCTGCTGTCAAACTGTTCTTGTGCCTACATGATTTCCACCATTTTGGCGCTGTGGGACGTAGTGTGCATGTAGTGTGCGTACAGGGTACTAAATCTAGTGATGTGCTTATGTCAAAAATGTATGCCAAATGCCAAAATTAGTTCTTTAGACGCACGCTAGTGGCGTTTCAAATAGGCACAAAAACTTTGCTGTCAAACCATACAGACAGCCAGTCCAGTTAAATAGAAAAAAAAAATCAGGTCAGTGAAAAAACTTCAGCTGGGTCACCATATTGCCTTGCGATTGCGAGTTTACCCGGGAAAATTATGAAGAAAAACAGAATAGACAAGACGAGCACTAATATAGTAGATATTCAAACAGTAATTTGATAAAAACATACATTAAGGTCGAGTAGGTAATACACTTTTGTATGGAAAAGCTGATTTTTTTTTGTGAGAAGGAGAGTTGGCCCCATAGTAAAAGTTGCTTGTAATCATGAGTGGAAGCACCCCAAAACGGCGGGAACCAATATGATTAAAATTTTACGCTGTATTATAAATGCGAAAGTCACGTTAAAACTACTCAACCGATCATCGTGAAATTTTGCACACACGTTTTCAAGGGTACAGAGAAGGACATAGAGTACCTTTCATCCAGAAAAAAAGCACTGATCCCGAGGGAAAGCAAATAAACTTTCCACGCAGACGAAGTCGCGGGCGATCGCTAGTACTTTCTATATCTATTTGACAATATTTAAATATTGCAGTTCTTTATTTACGAGTATGTTATACATAAGCTCTAAGCAGATCATAAGATTACATTAGTACTAAAAATTCACACATTTTACAGTCCCCGCAAGAATCGGAGCATTGAAAATGAACCCAAAAATTTACGCAAAATACAAAATCAAAACACATGCAAAATCCTATAATTGATTATTAAAGTTACCTAGCTAGTACCTATTTATTTTTACGAGGCGCCTGCTGATTGCCTCGACGCGGCCGAAATATTAACCGATTTTCAAAATTCCAATGAATGCACTTCTCGTCTGCTTAGTTCTGCATCTTTTAACACTATTACCATGAAGATCGGTCAATAATCATAGAAACTACATCACTTTTTATGTACGAAAACACCCGTTTTTCTACAATTCCAAATCTAAAGGGACCACCTACAGGTCATAATTTTACCGATTTTCAAAAGTTTTTAGCCATTTTGTAGCCAAACTAGGACTATTTTTTTCATTTTTTTCTTAAGTCAGTTTTTTCTGAAATATTTACAATTTAGTAAACAAACACCCCCTCAAAAACCCGAATTTACCCGAATTTTGCATAATTCCAAAAAAGTTACCAGTAGATTTTCATAATTCAAACGTTTACACGTGTCTCGATAAATTCCTCTACTTTTGGTACTATTCCCATCTCGATCCTCCCAAAATCCTCGGAGATATGGCCAAAAAAACGTTTTAGGCGATTTGCATCTGATACCATTTTCATTGGTAAAAACTAAAACTCATTCACGTTATAAATGTTGTCCGTTATTATTAGGTGTTGTTATCAAAGACAGCTAAGTTTATCTACTCACAAAAGTCATTGCCCTTCTTAGTATCCATGAAATCTTAATGCAGCCTCTTAATTTGCACTAATCATTTCGGAGTTAGAGATGAAGCGATGTCTCCCTGCTAAACTGTTTTAATGACAATGCGAGCTCGTCTCGAGTTAGGCATCATATAACTGAGACAATATTGACCAAAAGATTACGTGTATTCATCATGCCTTTCTTATCACGATCTAAGCTCTAAATATCAGCCACCATCACCTGCGAGATACTGAGTGTAAATGTAATCATTGGTGTACGAGCCTTAGTCACAGTTGTTCAATAATAAGTACCACAATAATATCAATAATTGACAAATATTGAATTATTAAAATCGATGTGGAAAAAGATTTTAAGAAAATTTAACCCGAATCAGGCGCTTGCACCTTAAGGAAATAAAATCAGATTATTGGTGAAAGTTGGCTGTCATGATTATACGATAATTCCAAATAATAACAAGCAACTGAAGAATCTTTAACATGATAAACTACAATAGGTATAAGGTGTGAGAAAAATCGGCAATTTCATACTGAAACCCCTATTAATAAGTTTGTATAAACATACAAGTTATGATATAACATTCTGCAAATAATTTAAAAACACTTTCGTTAACGATAAGTAACTATTTATTTACTGCAAACAAGTAGAAATTATCTTTGTTTCTAGAAAACTACTTAGGTAGGTAACCAATTTTACTGACTGACCAACTTTGAATCATTCCAATCGGGGTAAGTACCTACCTACCTACATAAAAAATATACGCGATGAATTGAATTATCTCTTCACTAAAGTCGGTTAAAAACACGACGTTCTCAATGAATAAATATGCGTAGTATAGTAGCTAGAACTATCAATCACAATCAACGAATTAACAATACCTACATGTTTTTTTGTGCTCTTGACTTTGAAAGACTATAATTGACTGACGGCGCATTGACTGAACCTCAACTAACTAATTAGAGTTCGCCAACCATTGGTACTAAAGCCGATATAATTACATTTTTAGGGTTGTACTGTAGTCATTACCAAGGAGTACTTATAGTTGAATAAATCCTTTCCTTGTTTACGAATTCTATATTGATTCTAATTCTAGTAATCATTCAAAAAAACAGAGTTTTTTAAAATGTAAGTAAACTACTGTTAGAAGTTTGGGAAAGATTCCAAAAAATAATCCTATTATTTAACCGATGTTTCCTAAAATATTTTATAGGTAAGTAGGTAGGAAGAGAAATTCGTTTCCTAGAAGTGAGTCTTTTCACGACTTGGCTTCTCCATGATATACCTACATTCACAAGTCACAAAACTAGGCCGGAAAAGAGACTCGTGAGTGAATAAGTGCCAACAATTATAATAGGTGTTTGGGAGGCCAAAGACCACAGTACAATCAGATTGAGTGTCAAAATTAATAAGAAAAATACTTTGTTCGAAACCAAATTTTAATTCTTCTCTCGAAACTGGTTGCGCAAACGGCCGAAGGGACTAGTTAAGTAGGTACTATTTTTAAACTTTTAAATTTTTATGCATTCACAATGCTATTTTTATATTAAGATTATTAACTACTAGGTTATTAACTATTAGGTACTATTTGTTAGCGCTATAATTATTTTATATATTCCTATTATGGTGATTCACTTAGAAAACAATCAAAACAAAGAATTTCTCGTATACTAGGAAGGTATAATACTATCGACAATAAATATTATGTACAACTTTGCAACTTTTAGTGTTTGTGTGATCCAAAAAACATTTTTAGCCAAATAAATAAACCTTGAGCTGCGGTTATAGTTTTGCTTATTTAATATTTAGAAATAATATTATGTAAATAGGAAGGTGTTGTTTCTCTTCGAAGATGTTACTATTTAAGTATCAAAAAAAGATACAACTAAAAATCAAAATTGTGAAAGCTTTTTCACAAAACTAACGAAGGGGTGACAGATTGCAATCCTGCTTATTTTAGTAGAGAGATATTGAAATATTTATAGTACTCACTTAACTACTTATTGACACAAGTTTTTTTTTCAAACTAAAATTATAATTATACATTTAGTCAAACAACTTTTCTTTTCTGAGGACATGAATGAATATAGCAAACGAAATAAAAAGGTTTAAAAATAGTAGGAATAGTCTCCTTGAGTCTACCAAAAGTTCTACCAGCAAAGTCTAGTCCATGCCTTCCTCTTAGAAGCTCATAGGCATAGGTAATGTGAAGTCATCGTTATTTGTATCTCCTTATATTTAATTTGATAAATATTGTAGATTATTATTTATATATTATCATATATTTGTGTTTTTTATATATGTTATATACGTATTAAATTATATGTTGTCGTAATATTTTACATTATGTACTGCCATCATTGATATCTGTTTCCTGAAGGTTGACTGGGAGAGAATGCTTTTAGCATTTAGTCCGCCTTTTGTAATATTTTTGTATTATAATGTACAATAAAGTTTCATAAAAACCTGCTAAATGTCGCATAGCTATTTAGTTCGTGTGGAGGTATCAAGTCTTTTCATTGTAATGTCCTAATGTTGACTGACAATGCCACCTTGCCACCTCGCCACTAGCTGCTGCCAAGCGCATTAATTTTCCTGTAATTACTTGTTTTGGCTGTTGGACAAGGGCATGCAGACAGCTAATATGTATTTTACTCATTTGACGATTAATGTGAAAAACTATATCAAGAATGTTGAACAAACTTACAAGCCACACTTGTTTTGTTATAGAAGTTTTATAATGTATCCTTCTGAGATAATGTTATCAGCTTGTATCTCAGGACCTATCTGAAAACATAGTGTAAACAAAGATAAGTGGGTGTTTTCCGTCAAACTGTTTGATTAGGAACCGCCATTAATGTCATCAATTTCAGGTTCAATGGCGGTTTTTCCATTATTATTTACTATGATACGGACATCTAATATCTACCTAATAAAAAGTTTTTTATTTGAAACTATTATTTTTGTGTCTCGATGATGGTGTAACATTATTAGTAAGTTAGTTAACATTACAAATAATCCCAAGCCTTAAATAAATTACTTTATCAAAATGTTATTTACTACAAATATCACAATCCGAATGGTTTAATAGATGAATTTGGGTGAAGACTATATAGGGTTGCCAAATTTTTTATCCTGTAAGGGACAGATGCTCAATAGCAAAAAATACGGGATTTTAATTTTTCCACGGGACAGATGAAAAATATGTTACTTAAGTATTTTACGTTCTTATATTCCTTTCGGGGCGTTAGGACCAAGGTGCTAAAATGACCAAGGTGCTGAAATGACCAAAGTGATAAAATGACCAAGCTGCTAATTTTAGCAGCTGCAAGGGCATTTGCCCAAGGTGCTAAAATGCCCAAGGTGCTGAAATGTCCATATTGCTGAATTGACCATAGTGCTGAAATGACCAAGGTGCTGGAATGACCAAGGTACCATAAAGGCTTATCTGCTTTATTTACGTGTTTTTATTTCTAGTTATGTTTTAAAGATCGTGTTAGTTTTAACACATCTTTGTTTGATTTCACATAGGTATTTTTAAAATTAAATGCAACTATGTTATAACCATAGTTGCAGAATGGTAATTTTTAGTAAATCCGGGATACATTTGTAACAATTAGGGAAACTGAAGATATACTTAATAAGAAAAATTTTAAGGATTTCATTCCTGGGAAAAACCTTTAAGGCGCTGTAGGTAGTGAAACTAGCGCCGCCACTACATTTATTTTTATTACTCGTAAACCAAGTCAATATTTAAAAAAAGCTCATGTAATAAGTTCTTATATTGTCTCTAATTTTTTGAATAACTCTTCAGCAGTTTTCATTCTCTCTGTAAGTTTTAAAATCCATTTTAGCTCAAAGTGGCCACTTTTGGCAATAATGGATTTTAAAACTTACAGAATGAATGATAACTATTGATGAGTTATTTAAAAAATATTAGAGACAATTTAAGAGATTTTTACATGAGCTTTTTTAAATATTTTATAATAAAAATAAATGTAATGGCGGCGCTAGTTTCACTACCACCGCGCCTTAATATGAATCGAATAATATTGAAATACGGGATAGAGTCTGTCCCGGGGGGACGTTTAAAATTATTCCTGAAATACGAGACTTCCCGGGGGATACGGGACGTCTGGCAACCCTAAAGATAGACTACTGCCACAGAATATATAATAGTACTAACGTCTACTGCTAATATTAGGGTGTGGGAAAGTGGGAAACCATTCCATAGCTTTTATAGATTTATAGGAACCTGTGACGGGCGTGGAAATAATGGCATTGAAATCGATCTCTTGTAAACAAGGAATGATACAATAGACGCGCCTACTTTTTCCACGTAAAACTTTTTTACCCGACTACGGCGAAGAAAAGGAAGTGTAATGATTTTGACCGGCATGTAGGCACATATACAACGTGTTACAAAATAACCCCTAATGCCAAATATGGTGGATAGGGACCATCAAACTGAACAACTTTTACTATGGGACCAACTGTGAAATCGCGAAAAAAATCTGCTGTTTCATACATTTTGATATTTTCGTTATTATTTTTTGCATGCAACAGCTGATATTTTCGCGATTTCACAGTTGGTCCCATAGTCAAAGTAATTCAGTTTGATGGTCCCTATCTACCATATTCAGCATTAGGTGTTATTTTGTAATACGTATATTTATATCTGTAATGGTGAATAGTTTAGCAATAAGTTTCAGTTAGAGGTTCTTAGAACAATCATCGAGTTTTTTACTAAGTATTTGCATTATTTACATTTCAGCTGTAGACTATTTTTCTTTATGCAACTAAAACTTGAACGGGGCTGTCCTAAACAAGGTACAGCAATTCGTATCTCGGGCACTGGCTTACTGAGAACCTGAAGGACAATGTCGATATTGTGAGAGAGCGGAGAGCATTGTCGATTAGAGCAAACATGCTGGCCCGAAGATTTGCACAAAGTAGGTACGGACGCGGTTAAAATATCACTTTTTAAAGCATACTGCACGTCGCTATACTCTTGCAGTCTTTGGGTTAAGTACACACAGAAATCGCTCAATGCTCTGAAAGTGCAGTACAATAATGCTTTCAGGGTGCGTTGGGGCTGCCTCGCTTTTGTAGCGCATCTGCCATGTTCGCTGAAGCGTACACGGACAGTTTCTCAACAGTTTTGCGCAAGAAAATGGTGTCCCTGCTAAACAGAGTGAAGGGCAGCACCAACACCATCCTGAAGGTCATTGCAAATAGGCAACATGTTTGCCCTTTAATGTGGCATATGGCGCAAACTACGATGTCAAAATTAGTTATAAAATACTAACATAGTTTTAGGGATTATTGTTACTAACAAATGGATCTTGTTGTCTGAAAATAAATAATAATAATAATAATAATAATAAAACCATTAAGCCCAACTAATGAAATAAATTTTGGCAATGGTTAGAGAATTAGGTACGTATTAAATAAATTCTGACAACGAATATCGGAATGTGATAAAAATACATTACCTACCAAATGTAAGTATTTTTACCACATTCCGACATAACCAACATTATAATATTTTCTTATTTTATGTTCCGTTATTTAAATGACTGCTATAATTTAGGTATCTGACATTGTCGAACACCAAAAGGTTGACGTTTCACGAAATAACAACGTAAATCGAACTGCGATAAATAGCCTACATAAATCGCCAACATTCATTGTAGCCAATATTAGAAGAGTAACAATGTAGCATTTAATGTAACATGCGCATGCGCACTGAGTATTTCTGTCAAAAAGATTAAATCATTGTCTCTTATTTTGTAAAAAGCAATTCTGGCAGCCAAATGATAGAACAATAATCACTCGTCGTAATGAACAGAAAGACGTGAAAATGTGGGTTAATAAGTTTGAGATGATAATTTGTTTTTTATAACACGAAACAAAAACTAAGTAAGTAGGTATACTTTATTTAATTTTCCGATGCGATTGAAAAATATTTTATTTTTGGAGTTTGAATTTGGTGTCAGTTGACAAAAAATAACTGGAAATGGAACATGCTTGTATTTTTAGAAGGTATCACTACATTCCATAGAAGTAGGTAGGTAGCAATTAATGTGTCAAAAACGGCCACTTTTCGCAGTTCTATCTACTTCAAGCAGTGACTACGAATGAATGTATAAAATACTAGACTATGGACCCTAAAAATTCCACGAAAAGTTTTATTAAAATTGTATTAGAATTACAATATCAAATAAAATTCACCGAGGCACCACTTTCGGTCAGGAAAGTGCCGTGTGCGTGGGAATAGGGGTACCCCAGTACCCAGTGGGCAATACCCACTTACGTTCGCGAACCATTGCTGCGCCCTTCCAGGGTGTCACACATGATCTGTATATCTACATGTAACATCTTTATAAACTTGTGACATGCAATAATAAATGAAATGAAATGAAATGACCATCCGTGTACCGCGGACCTGCACCAAAATCCTGTGCTGCAACTGTGTGCCATAGTGTGTAGTGTACGTGAGCGAACACGTATGCCAACCTGGTTCACACACACTACACATTCACTATGACCCTGTGGCCTGTGTTATTTTTTTTTTTACTTTATCGTATTGTTCCAGGTTCGCGGAGCGCGGAGGTTCGCGAATTTAAGTGGGTAATACCCATCCTAAAGTCACATTTGTGCATAGTACAAAATCACAGCTTAAAAATATAACTCACTATTGAGCATCGCTTCGCTGGGCGCAGGCACGGACGGCCTGTCATCCACCGGCGACTGTTTTTTCTTACTTTTCTTCTCATCATCCTGTTGCAACACAAAACACTCGCTGTTATCCGACATAAATAACGTTTAGGGCACAATATACAATAAATTCGTATCACAAATGCAATAAACTATCTGCACTAATTTCTCGCACTGTTTATCAATGAACAATGTAAGAGTATCGCGCATGATATCAATTTACCAACTTTATCATTCTTGTCATGGTTTTATCGGACCATTGCCTGATCAATAAAGCGTAGATAAGTACTGGCAAGTGAATCGACAACATGCCTTTTGTATGCTAACTTCTGTTGGTTTTGTAGCTGCACAGTTAAAAATTCACAGAAAAAATCTTATAAGTATCGCTTGTAAAATCTAATCGCAAACCTTACTTTCAATGAGGTGTGGCGATTCAATTTTACTAGCTATTGTCGATAAAAAGCCCTAATTGACTAATGTATAGTTAAGAGCTGATATTCCATAACGAAGCTATTTGCACATCAATCTTAACACACACACACATTAACGCCTGCTATTTTTTTCCAACGAAAAGGAAAGTTCAGATCACATCCGTAAGAAACACCTTAGACTTAATAGTTATAATATTGTCCATCAGCCATTTTTTATGTCCCCACTGCTGGGGCACAGGCCTTCCTTATGGGTGGTAAAGAGGACAGGCCATAACCCACCACGCGGGCCCAATGCGGATTGGTGGGTGTTAACGACTGCGAATACAGCCGGGACCAACGGCTTAACGTGCCTTCCGAAGCACGGAGGAGCTCGAGATAATACATTTTTGGTCACCCATCCCATGACCGACCCTTGCGAACATTGCTTAACTTCCGCAATCGCTGGGCCAGGCGCTAAACCACTGCGCCACTGAGCTCCTAGTAATAATATAATATTACTTATAGGTAATTCGGTGTTTCTTCGAGTAAGGCATTCTTTGGTGATTTTCGTGGCAATTTTCAAATCCATTTTTTTTTTAAATTTGATATCAGATTCTTAAAATATACGTAAAAGTAATATTTTTGATAGAAGAGGCACCTCAGAGAGCGATATACTTACAGAGATAACCGAGGTTAAAAAAATTGAGGCCACGCAAATCACAAATGAAAATTGTAATTTTACTTTTTCAAACGAATTACATAATGTTACTTCATATTGAAAAAAAGTAATTGTTTTATTATAAGGTTAAAAATTGGTAGATTACTAAGGCAGAAATCGTTTTATATCAGAATCGGTCCAAAAATGTTTATTATTTATTAAAGAAATTACAAATATATAACACAAATTTAAACATATATTATAATAATTATCAGTAGGACGGTTAGTTATAAAGTTGTCGTGTATGTGCCGGCTTAGAATAGCACTACCCCCTCTCATCCCGTAGGTGTCGTAAAAGGCGACTAAGGGAACACAGCCATCAGGAGATGGGCAGCAGCGTCTCCAAAAACCTTGGCCTACTGCGATCGCCAACCCACCGAAAAGGCTTTAGCAACATAGACCACATCCATACGCTGCGACAGGTAATACAGAAAACCGAGGAGTATAATCTGCCACTTTGTTTGGCGTTCGTGGACTATGAGAAAGCCTTTGATTCGATTGAAACCGGGGCGGTGCTGCAGTCTCACCAGAGGTGTTAAGTAGACTACAGGTATATCGAGGTGTTGAGGTACTTATACGAAAATGCCACCATTTCGATCCGAGTATAAAACCAGAGCACAAATCCTATCCAACTGCAGCGAGGTGTGAGAGAGGTTATTTCTGTTATTTCTCCG
This sequence comes from Agriphila straminella, assembly GCA_950108535.1. Lineage (NCBI taxonomy): Eukaryota > Metazoa > Arthropoda > Insecta > Lepidoptera > Crambidae > Agriphila > Agriphila straminella. The sequence goes on from OX467316.1 coordinate 10,501,061, forward strand.
AAACTGTTCACAGCTGCGTTGGAGGACATCTTTAAACTCTTCGACTGGAAAGGACTTGGCATCAACAATAATGGCCAGTACCTAACATACCTTCGTTTTGTCGATGATATAGTTCTTATGGCTGAGACCTTGGAAGACCTGAATGCAATGCTCGAAGATCTCCGTAGTGCTTCCCAAAGAGTGGGTCTCAAGATGAACATGGATAAGACAAAAATCATGATTTTCGTCTTATCCATGTTGATGCATGTTCCGCTCCAGTTCATGTTGGGAACACTACACTTGAAGTTGTTGACCATTACGTATACCTAGGACAGGCAGTCCAGTTAGGTAAGTCCAACTTCGAGAAAGAGATCTCTCGTTGAATACAACTTGTATTGTATCGTCACACAATCACTCTGCCCGGCCGACGGAGCGCGACCAGTAGTATCTTGAATTAGGATGACGCAACATTGGGTCGCGAATTTAGAGATGTGCTAGTGAATTTATAATGATCCACGCAAATCACCAACTACCAGTGGACAGATACATTTTTATTTTTTTAGGAAATGTACTTCATTTAGAACTATAATGTAATTTTTCAAAGCATTATAAACTTCTTAGGATTTAGTGTTTTTTTTTTGGTAAGCATGTAGCGTTTAGTTTAAGATATATAATTTACGAAGTGACCAGATCGCGGCTTGGGACACTCCACGAAAATCAAAGAATGGGGGTATTTTATTTTTTTAATGATATTAATTAGAACGATAATAGAATAATAATCAGTGTTCCAGTTGAAAGAGGTATTAAGGTTTGCGCAAAAAAAAATATGGCTTGCTGACTTTTCAATTTCCATTATTTTTATGCATTGCCGCTTGAAAAACGTGCCCAAAATAATGACCCAGTTAAGTGTTTTGTTGAAGTAATGTAGCAGTACCCATGGCATTACCTATCATTGTTACCGGCAGTTTAACTCTACAGGGTAATATGAAGTAATTTTAAAAAACTACTACAATCACTATATCTGAAAATGAACGTAAAATTCTAACGTTAGGTGAATCTAGTGACTTTATCTTTCAATCATTTCAGTAAGTATTGAAATGATTCTAAGCTGAATTGTAGTACCTATAAATATTCATTGTAAACAGTTGAACTTAAAAAAATAACTAAAAGTTAAACACGTTAAGTAGTAAATAAAGAACTAAAAATTTAAAAATATAATTGTAACTATTCCGATTAGAAATAAGCCGTTGACTTATCAACTTTATACGTAAGGTTCATATATTTTCATTTTTTCCAGTAATAAATAATAAATAGTAGATTGTATTACAAGAGAGCAAAATAATGTGTTTACGGCGAGGGCGCTATTTTGAATCCAGAGCCAGAGCGCAGTGAAGGGTTCTAAAGTAGAATAATAATATGTCGCCCGAGGTGAAAATTATTTTGCGGCCGAGTGATACACTCTACTTTTCATCCCCGTCTATGAGAAAATAGTAGATTGTATGTATATCATTCCTTGCATCTGTTGCATCTGTTTTAATACTTTCTGCAGTGTTAAAATAATACTATCGCTGCTTGTAGAACTCATTTTTCGCATTTATTTGTACCTTAGTTTAAATTACACTGAAAATATCTCAAAACACTTTACTCCAAAGGGTAATTAAGTATTGAAATTCTAGATTTTAGGCATTCACAATGCTATTATTTAATAGAAATAATACTAGAAAAAATCGACTCACCCATCCAGCTCATCCCGTCTGAGCTGCTACGGGCGAGTCGATTTTTTTTAGTATTTTTTTAGTTCGCTCGATTTTTAGTTTAGCTACAAAATGGCAACAAAATTTTGAAAATCGGTTAATAATTAATAATAATAATACCTGTAGGTGGTCCCTTTAAATTTGGAATTGTAGAAAAACGGGTGTTTCCGTACATAAAAAGTGATGTAGCTTCTATGATTATTGACCGATCGTCATGGTAACAGTGTTAAAAGATGCAGAAGCAGATGAGAAGTGCATTCGTTGGAATTTCGAAAATCGGTTAATAATATTTCGGCCACGTCGAGGCAGTCAGCGAAGCCGAGTGTCACAATCGTGAAAATAAATAAGTACTAGCTAGGTAACTTTAAAAACATAATAGAATTTTGCATTTGATTTGATTTTGGTTTTTCATTAATTTTTAGGTTCATTTTCAATGCTCCGATTCTTGCGGGGACTGTAAAATCTGTGAATTTTTTGCATCCTTCATAAGTTTCATCGAGAGATGAGATTTTGAAGTTCGAAAAGTCTTCAGTTGTGCTTCAGTCTCCGCCACATTCATGTAAATTGCATATCAATAACATAAGTTTGCTTAGAGCGGTCGTGATCGTGAGGGAACCGATGCCAAATACCCAAACGTATTGGTTGACCGCCCATGCCAAGTCATACCCATTTGGTTTCATGATATGATGACCTAATTTAATCATTCTATTTTGTGTACATTTTAATCAGAATACCTGAATGAATACGTGATTCTAACTATAATATTTTAGACCACATAAGTATAGGTACTTCAACAACGTTCTACGTCTGCAACAATTTTATCATAATGGTTTCCTAATTACTGTAGTAAGTATATTTTTTCTACTTTACCGTTTTTCAAAATAATCTAAGCAGTAAGTAAATTTAACATTTTAGAAGGTAAATCTTCTAAATATATAAAAGAAGAAACTGACTGACTGACATATCAACGCACAGCCCAAACCGCTGGGTCTAGATACTCCAAATTTGGCAAATAGGTTTCTTATCAGGTCTAAGGGGTGCACTAAGAAAGGATTTTCAAAACTCATCCCCCAAAGGGGTGAAACAGGGGTCCTAAGTTTGTATGAAAGTCCCTCAATTTTTTAGCTAGGATCTTCAAATTTTGTGTTTAGGCTGACGATTGAAAATTAAAATATACGTGTCTCAGCGTTTTTGAAAATTCTACTCCCGAAGGGGTGAAAAGGGGGATGAAGTTGTGTATAAAAAATCCTTCAGTTTCGAAGTAAAATTAGCAATTTTTTTTTGTCAGTTAAAAGTGGTAAATCGCTATATAATATCGCGTTTCGGTGGTCATGCCTTTGAATGACCACCCCCTAACCCTAACATGACTCCCCTAGCAGCTAATGGGGCAGAGTGCGTGAGTAAAATTGATTTATTGCTTCGAGTTCCACGCGCTTATTCATTGAATAACACTACTACGAATTCCCAAACCGTACCTAAAGGGTCGTTTTCAAGTTACGGTCCAATGTTTTTCCTAAAATGTCTTCGATTTGATATCGCCTTACCTACCTCTGACATTGTCCATATACTTAGTGCAGTGCCACTTACACGGAATGAATACAAAATTTAAACTTGTTATTGTACGAGAATATATTTGATTGATCCTCACACCAGCATGACTGTCTTTCGTCTGTCACGAAGTCGTCGGAAATGAGACATCGGAATGGCACGTAACTATAGAATGGTGGAAGTGTCTATGTGAAGTAGGTAGTAGGTGCCTATGTGTAGAAATAGCATTTGTCGCGTTTGGCACCGCATCAAACTCATGCGCATCGAACCGCGCGGGCTTCGAGAAAAAAATATGACTTCCCGAACCCAGGGTAAATAAACAGCAGCGCCATGATGTATGGCCCTCTGAAACAGCCGACTTCTTCAAAGACACCCCTAAATCAAACGCCTTGATTGTAACACAAACAAATGCAATGTTTGGCTTGCAAACATACAGCTGGAAAACATAAAAACAAGCGAAGCACTGAATTTGGTAATGTTAGTATAGAACGTTTCGGATTTCTTGTAATAAATTAATTCTCTAAGCTCGAAACTATTATTTTGTTGGTGATAAATACCAAAGATGAAAGATCTACTTCTGAAAAAAGTTTTTATATAATTTATAGCCTAGTCTCAAATGTATAATTCAGTAAATTATCTTCAAAGAAACCGCATTGCTGCCAACATACGCAGTTCAGTAAGAAAATTACACAAAGTGTATGTATTTACTGAATTATAACGTGTTTATTTCTTATTTAAAATAGTCTCATTTTCATGGGAACAGGAAGTGTTAATAAATAAAGGGTGGTTGGATAGTGTAAGTGTCATAAATATAATTAAAAGTGAATGGTGGAAAGTTATCCAAATTAGGTACCTATACGGTAAATAATAATCTGTCGTGTATCTTAATTTTTCCAAATCTGACTGAATAACCGTACCTACCTATATCACTTATTTTAGCGAAACTTATTTTTTATACAGATCGTTGCTTATGTTAGTTCAATATCCTTAGTGTACGCGGGCCCGGCATGCTTTTCAAAGCCACATACGGATGAATCATTTAGGAATGCATGGAGAAGAGGACAACCATACATACAATATTTAAATTTATTTAACTATTTATTTATTATTTAGGTATACTTTTTGATATTTATTTATTTGGGTATACTTTTAAGGTCAAGAATCTTTGAGGGCGTATGCAGAACTTTTCAACCAGCAAGTTTCGTCATATAATCGGATGAATGGCACAAACATACAAATATTGTTTTAATGGTAAAACAATAGAACAAATGACCAAAATCAATTTGTGCTGCGAGTGTCGACTTTAAATCACGAAGGAGCGAAGTAGTCTAGAATTGAATCACTAGCGTAGCGAGTGATTCTAATATAGACTACTGACAGTGAGTGATTTATAATAATAATAATTAAAGGCACGAGGCTGAACAAAAACTTGGTCTTGTGTTAAACATACAACATTTCACCTCTACCAGCGAGAAAAGTGTTACTTATAGTTATAGGTATGAACAGTTATTTTCACGTGACTTTCCTGGTAAAAAGCTAAATTCAGTATTAGAAACTTGTTCTCTCAACTCTTTTGGAGTTTATACAACAGCTATCTTCATCATCGCTTCACTCAATATTTTTACCATTGAAAATGGTTATCAGATGCAAATCGCCTAAAACGAATTTTTGTTTATATCTCCGAGGATTTTGGGAGGATCGAGATGGGAATAGTACCAAAAGTTGAGGAATTTATCGAGACACGTGTGAACGTTTGAATTTTAAAATCTACTAGTAACTTTTTTTGGAATTATGCAAAATTCGGGTAAATTCGGGTTTTTTGGGGGGTGTTTGCTTACTAAATTGTAAATATTTAAAAAAAAAAACGACTTAAGAAAAAATTAAAAATGGGTCCTAGTGTATTAGTTTGGCTACAAAATGGCTAAAAACTTTTGAAAATCGGTTAATAATTGTGACCTGTTGTGTAGGTGGTCCCTTTAGATTTAGAATTGTAGAAAAACGGGTGTTTCCGTACATAAAAAGTGATGAAGTGTTAATAAGATACAGAAGCAGACGAGAAGTGCATTCATTGTAATTTTAAAAATCGGTTAATAATATCGCCTCGTGGTCACAATCGTAAAAATAAATAGGTACCTACTACCTAGGTATCTTTAAAAATATAATAGGATTTTGCATTTGTTTTGATTTTGGTTTTTCGTAAATTTTTGGGTTCATTTTCAATGCTCCGATTCATGCGGGGACTGTAAAATGTGTGAATTTTTTGTAATACGCGGGGAGGTCAAAAAGTTTGCGGAATGGACGGTATGATTAAAAATTAAAATACATTTATTAGATCTACCAATTAATTTATTGATGCCGTCGAAAAAAAATGTTTTGCATCTCAGGTCGAATTATTAAGAATTGCGGTCTTCACCCCTCACCTCACCACTGGAAAATTACTTCACTCTCTCTTTTTTACCAAGTCAAGAGTCCCTAAACGAAAGACATATTTTCCAATAAAGTCTAAGAAGTTTTACTCGGTTGGTAAGGCATTAATGACAATGCGAAACTCGAAATGCAAATTCCCCTGCGGATTGGTTTGTTTATTGATTTTGATCTGTCATCCTGATTTTTATTCAACTTTGTTATTATACTCCTAATGAGTGGCACAAATTAGTTTACGTTAAAAAAGTGACCTTTCTCCCTCTTACCCTTCGTTCCGCGAACTTACTTCCCTAGGCAGAGGTTGCCCTCTTCATCTCTTCATCACTGGAAAATTTCTTCTGTTTAAATATTTTTATAACTTTTTTACCAGGACAAGAGTCCCCATAAACAGAAAATATCTCTTCCAAAATAATCGGAGGAGTTTTCCTCGATTGGTAAGGCATGTAATGACAGCGCCAAACTCGATTTTTTCGCCATAATACATTTTTTCTTCCGGATTCGCTTGTTTATTGTTCTGTATCTCAGTGAATAAGGACTCGATTATATAAAACTCTCAATTTGTATAATACTCTCAATGAGTGTCACAACTAGTGTAAGTAAAAACATTCTGCGAACTTTTTGACCCCGATACCCCGTGTATGACGACATAAAGACTATCTATCTTTTCTCACATATCAATTTTACAAGTCTCATCCTTGTCACTAAATTTCTTTTTTCCTTCGAGCAGCGACAGCAGCGACGGCCACAGAGGAAATAATCACTACGTTTTAGCGACGACTTCGGCCCGTCTTACTCTAAGCTTTTTTCTATATTATTTTAAAAGGTGGTGTTAGAAATTTAAAAAAGCACTTTGCCTCACCCTCGCAGCAAAAATCGATTTTAATGCGAGTTTTTATTAGTGATCGGACTCGAATCACAATTGATTCGAATGATTCGAATCACGTCAATCCAAGTACGATTCAAATGAGTATTTACGCTGATTGATCATCATCATCACCTGATTCGAATTGGTTGTCTGATTCTAATCACCTTTGGAATTCGAATCAGTTTTTTTGATTCGAATCTTTGATGGCGTTACGAGCTTACCTCACGCTTGCTTACTTTCGCTCACGTGAATTTTTAAAGTACGATTCTTATAGTCCTACTCCTAATTAAATTAAATTTAAATATATTCGACAGTGGGTAGTTTCCTTACTACCAATTAAAAATTCTAAGATACTTTATTTTTGTTTCAATTATATTTATTTTCCATAAGGTTAATAATTAAATTTAAGATATTGATATTGACTCGAATCATCACATTGATTCGAATCATTCGAATCATCACCTGATTCGAATTGGTTAGCTGATTCGAATCATTACATTGATTCGAATCTTCATATCGATTCGAATCGTCGATTCGAACCACCAAAGGGTGATTCGAATCGACTCGAATACATTTTTTTGATTCGATCGAGTCCCATTACTAGTTTTTATGCCCTTTTCGTGCTGAACCGTAGAACGTGGCAGTCATTGCCAATCCTCTTCGCTGTTTCATGCATAGGATGAAAATGTGTTTATGAAACAACAAATTATAATTATTTACTTGCTCAAATGTTTCTCTCGATCGGTGATCGATGATGAAGATAAGGGTGGTAGGTATTATCAAATATATTAAATTTGATATGCTTGGGCTTCGATAACGATATACTGTTGGAAGGTAAATGTGAATAAAGGTGCGGCCACATTTGTCTGGCGCCACGTGTTAATGTTAACACGCCGCGTCGTGTCACGATCGCGTCAGATGACATCAGTTTTCATAGTAAATGTATGCACTAGGAGCACACTTATCTTATAACACGTCCATATAAATACGGCGTGTTAATGTTAAGGCAAGTATATTCCAAATTATCGAATTTGGCCTATGTTTGATTCAACGATAAACAATCAAATATTCTTTATTTTGAGAAGATAAAAATATATGTTGTAGTTTCCTTAACGATCTTGATTATTTTACGGTTAAAAATACGATATTCGTATCTTCACTCGACTAAAAAAATATGCAAAAACAAAGAAATTTTTTATTAATTTTATATTTTTTGGATAATACTTATAGTTTATCAATCCCTTATTAACGAAAAATATATAGAAAAATAGGTAATGACATACAGAAGAATAATCAACGGTTACTTTTTCAAAAAGTGTCTTTATGCTCAAAATAACAACAATAGAAAAAATGAAAAAGTGAGGTTATTTTCATTACTCTTCACACGTAAAGAAAATGACAGAGACAAAGTTTTTGGAATATACTGGCCTTAACGCCCTTAACACGTGGCGTCAGGCAGATGTGCCCGCGCCCTAAGATTTGCATTGCAATTTGCAAGACAACGGTGCGATGCAAGACATTTGAAACTTTCCGATAAAGTTTATACAGCGTGATATTTTAATCGTTTGGTTCCCGTCGTGGGGTGGTTCCACTCATGATTACAAGCAACTTTTACTATGGGGCCAGCTCTCCTACTCGCAAAAAAAATCAGCTGTTCCATACAAAAGTGCAGTCTCGACCTTAATGTATGGAACAGCTGATTTTTTTTTGCGAGGAGAGTTGGCCCCATAGTAAAAGTTGCTTGTAATCATGAGTGGAACCACCCCACAGCGGGAACCAAATGATTTAAATTTCAGCGTGTATATATAAACAACCTCTAATGGCAGATCTTGTTACCGAGTTGTAATTGGACGATTGGAACTTAAAATAAAAGGACGTCTGATTGCCCTTTTCCTGTTAGACAAAAAAAATTGGACCTTCCTGGCACGAGGATAGTAACAGATTCGCTTTTCGTAATTGTACGAAAAATAATCTAATTGCAGTTTCGGCAAAACAAAGATTTTTCCAATTTAACATTTTTATTTACAATTCCTAAAACATGGAGTTTGCTAACTTTCTAACAATGTAGATCCTTGTTATATGATATACATTTACCTACTAAGTCTGTAACAGTCTACAATTCACATAGGTACAGTCATCAATGAGAGTCGCTTAACGCTTTGGTTCTTTGTCATAGCAACTTTTTTGACAGGTGTATCACGGTTTGAAACATAAGTCAAAAAACTTAGTATGACAAAGTACTAAAGTGTTAAACAACTTTCGTTGCTGACCGTACTATATCGCACACCTAGATGAATACTCCGGTAAAATTAAAACACCGATTTTTTCAGAAATTACGAAAAACTAATTTTAAAATAAATTTCAGAATTTTTATGTTTCTTTTTTATTTACCGGAGTTCAAGGTGCGTTATATTGAAAACTTTATTTATACGTACATATAGTGCCCCAAAAACTTTGCCACATGAAGGAAAAGTAGTAAGTACCTTAAATTGAAGATTGATATACCGGAAAAAGACTAACTGAATTGCATTCAAAGATTTTAAAAAAATCGCATACGGTAGGAATCTCATACCAATCTTCTATATTTATGGTTTTCTTTAAGTAATAGATAAAATGTCTACTAGGCAAAATATCTGGTAGTGTAAAACCATGTAAAACAATAACAATAATTATATCCTCAACTTTATCCTGTAAAGACTGTAAAGTACTATTTAGTCTCATCTAGCTGCGTCCTCTATTATTAATTTATGCAAAAAATACTGAACACAAATGTGCTTATGGGTACGTATCAGAATGTCTAAAGTTAGAATGTCTAAACTTAAAATGGCAAAGTTCAAAATGTCAAAAATTTGAATGTCTAACGATTAAAATGTCGAAAGTTCAAAATGTCAAGCGGTCAGATAGTCCAAACTAAAAATGTCTAAGTTCAAATGATCAAAACTTAAAATGTCTAATAGTCAAAATACATATAATGACGTAAAGAATTTACTTATGCCTTTCTTTCATTTAGGTACCTAATTAATTAGGTAAAATAATTGCGTGTTAACCTCTGTGTCTCTGCCGCACATCACCATAGCCACGCCGCTCCCTGATTCGGTAGCCGGTGCCAGTCACTGATTCAGTAGCCGCCGAACAAAATCCACCAATTGAGTTTGAAATAGATTTTTTTCTGGCGCTTCGCCGGCCGCTGCCGCGGCACGCTCGCTTCGCTCGCTCGGCTCGCGCGCTGGGTTCATGTCAACCTAACATGCTCGTCGCTACGCTCCTCGCACCTATCTCGTGACCTATGGTCTACGGTTTCTAAGTCCTAGTAGACTAGTTTAGGCTCATTTCCGGCAGCTAAATTTGCTATAAAGCATTTCAGGCGAAGCCCAAAGACCTCCACAGACTCAATTAACCTCAAAGAAAGCGATTCGTTTTAAGATCCAACCCAATTCAAATAAATCATTGTGAACTTTAGACTTAATGACCATTGATATTTCAACTCGTCAAGTATTTGATACGTTTGATACTTTAAATTTAGCTATTTTGAAGTTAAACATAATGATTTTCGACATTTTAAACCATTTGAATTTTGATTTTTGACATTTTGAACTTTGCCATTTTAAGTTTAGACATTCTAACTTTAGACATTCTGATACGTACCCGTGCTTATACATAACATACAAAACGGCATAGTTGTAAATGTTCTCAAACACCAGGTACCTACCTACAGAATGTTTGGAGCTACGACAAAACAGTACAAAGCGACCTTTGAAGGATTCCGCGCATTTTCGCCCAACTTTTAGCCGGGACAGGGCCATGGCATGTGTAACAAACTTATGTAACGAATGAATAGGGATGATGACTAATGAATAAAATAACGAAATACTAATAAAAATCGTAAACATATTAAACTTTTAGAGTAGCTTGTATACCCCTTGGTTTTATATATTCCATATTATTTATTTTATGACCCTTCAAAGTTGGGTGGACAAGTCTGTTTAAAAAGTATAAAATTTATTAAAATAAATGATACCTTTAATTAGTCCGTAAAATGTATAGCAAATTTGTCTAAGAAACTATTTTGATATACACAATATTTAATATAGCTGCCAAACAAATTTCCTACACGTTGCATACAAACGACTTATTCGTGACGTCATAACTAGGAAGCCATTAGTATGGAGCGTTTTTGGGCGAGTCCATTTGTGTGCATTTCTCACTGTGATATCTCGGGCAGTTTCCATGCTAGCGAATTAATTCTTTTACCAATGTTTCTTTTTTTGAGAGGTAATTTTTGTAACATAAAATAAAAAAAAAATAGTCACCATGCCTATTGTCATTTATAAAAATACTAGCTGCAGTACCCGGCTTCGCTCAGGCAGTTGATATCAGAAGTGTGGTAGTTGCAATAAAAAATATTCCGAGTGACGTTTTTAATTTTTGTTATTAATGATTTTTTGCTTACTCGCAAAGAGGCACTCACATTCGGTTACTAGCTTGTTATTATTTCGAATTATGATCATCAGCAATAAAAATGTTTCTGTTTTTTTTTCCCCGAACGTTAACCTTTTTTCGTAAGCAGATGTGACCACTTACTCGTTCTAATTCATTGTTCATCAATTCATAAGTCATAACGTTTATTGCATTCCATAGTATCATGTTCATTTTTAACTCAACTTATTATTTTTACTTTACTCGTAAAGTGAAAAAAGCTGAGTATTGAAACATTTGTGCATAAAAGTTTTATAACAATCAAGAAAATGTTAGTATGAAAAACGCGAATCCTTTAAAATTCTCCATACAAAGCGGCCATTTCATACTTTAACACATAATATTAGATATGCGTACTTTTACGAGTTAATTATGCAAATTTGAAAAAAAAAACTTGCTTTTTAGAGCCGCTTATTTTCTAATCTGATTTTGTTAGGTTTTTATGATTATTGACGGAGATTTTGTTTTTTTATTCAGTCAGGATATAGCGATAGGATCTATGTTCGTACAACTTATTCGCGTGAAATAAATTACTTATCTGCAAATAGCAGCAAAAGCAATTACTTTTATTCGAAAAATATTTATTCCTAGTAATAACTAAGAATAAATATGTTTTTATATGTTTATTTTATAAAGTCCATCATAATATCTGAAATACGTACTTAATGATGGAAAACCTAAAAAAACTGGAGCCCAATCGCGGTAATTCTGAACGATAAAACCAAAAACATTACGTTGTCATTTAGATTATATTTACCTAAAAATCTTTGGTTTCGCTTCATAATTTTCACTTAAATTGTCCCAGATTGTAATCCTAGAGACTCCTTAGGCATATTCAACAATTTTAACAAAACTAAAGCGTGAAATGAAACACTTTTAACGGATAGATACTAGCGCAATTTTATTGAAAGTACTTTGGTAATTAATTGGTATTTGGTTTGATTTTTGGTTTTCCCGACGTTTCGGCACCTTTGCAGCTGCCGTGGTCACGGGGGACTGAAGCTACTTGTGAGCGTACCCTCAAGCGATAATTTTTTTTAAGACGTTCAGAAATTAAAATTTAACAAATAATTTACAGTAACGCAATTTGAAAGTTTTAAAATTTTATAATCCTTCGTAGTGAAGATGAAGAACAAACTAAATTTCTGAGGATTAGATGATAAAAACTGAAGAAAATAGTATCTTCTTTGAATTTCTAGTAGGTACCTAAATATAAATATCTTTGATTGACAAGGAAGATATTTCATACTTATATAAAAAAATATAATTTTCAGCTGCATATGAGGATGCGGATTATGTATGGGTAATAAGGATGTGTTACTTTGTAGTACAAAACAGTGTATGTGTACTACAACTTACCTTTCTTCTACTTCTCGACGTGGTTGCCATTCCCTGAAAAGAAGAAAAAAATATTATTTTCTAAGAAATTAATCAACATTATTATAACGTTTTTATTATTGCAGGTTTGTGTGACAAGGGGGTGGGAAGGGTCCTAAATTTTGTGACGTCACATTTCAAAATCATCTAAATTGAAATAAAACAAATTCCGGAACTGCTGTTTTAATTCAATAATTATTTCTAGATGTAAAATATGTGACGTCACACTAGGGAGGGGGAGGTCTTACAAAGACCAACCAACTGTGACAAGGAGGGGGGAGGGGTCAAAAGTCATGAAATTCGTGTGACGTAATTAATGGATAGTCCCAAAAGTGTTTTATTTCTAGAGAATAACTAGTTCACGCAGACGAATATGTCGCGGGCGGCCGCTAGGTAGATATATTTGATGAACTGGAATTTTTTTTGTCAAATCAAAAGCGGATATTATCCATAATTTTAAACAGAATCCAGCTATCTATATATACTGCTATACAATGTTGGCCAATAAAATGGCCATGTTTACGGAATAAAAGTTCTGTAAATCCTATTTCTTTCACTGCTACACACAATGTGTGGGTTTTGAAAACATCAATAAATGTTCGTACCGGTTTATGCTCATTGTCTTAACCATTAAAAGTCAGATTGGTTTTATTTTATACATATGTGTTAGGGTCGGAAAGGTTCCGTTCCGTGTGTGTGTGTGTTTGCATTTTCTACAAGTACTTTCAGCGCATAAATTCTAACAAAGAGGTTACTTTATAAACATACTTTTTTTATAATAAAATAACAATAAAATTTTGATACCTAAGTAGGTACTTATTTATTTATTTTTAATTTATTTATAAATCTTTATTGTACAAATACATAGAGTAAGGTACAAATGGCGGACTTAATGCTAATAGCATTCTCTACAAGTCAACCAACAGTAAACAGATAAACACGAATGCGGCACAAATAAAGAAGAATGATAATTTACATGCATACAAAATACATTGATACACACCAATAAATATATATCTACAGAATTATATAATATATAATATATATATAACCTAATAATAATACTTACGTTTTTTTTAACGCTTTACTTGCGCTTTACAATGTTTTTTATACATAGTGCTAAGGAGGAATCACCAACTCTTAAGATACAGGATTCGTCCTAGTTTAGGAGTTGGAGTTATTTTGTTTTTAACTGTAAAAATCTTTGTATAATAATGTAAAGTAAAAATGTAATGTATTCGTTTTTGGTTGAACAAATTATTTATATTTATATTTATTGTATTATATATACTTACATTTCAATAAATAGATAAATATATATATTATATACTTACATATAATATATTATATACGCCAAATGCCGAGTTTAGATAAGTAGTGACGTTGACCCTTATAGGTAAATAAATGTTAAATGAATATTATTTAATAACAGTAGGTAGGTACCTAGTTCATGATTCGGTTAATTCTTTCATAGGTATTTCGCCAGTGAAAATAGTGACATTGCTATGTTGAATTGTTGATGAACCGATAGTTATCTAGTTTTCTAATATTGGCTCTTTTCCAAACCAAAGCGAAGAAAACATTTAAAATGCTTCGCATTTAATCTGTAATCACCGTACTGATGTTACATAAACACAAATAACTGTCTCCGAAAGCGTTAAGCGGTCAATTAACCAATTTCGATGTTCTTTGCTGGCATATAAAGTTTGGGGGATGTATGGAAGGCTTGATGATGATGAGGAGCTCGGTGGCGCAGTGGTTTAGCGCCTGGCCCAGCGATTGCGGAAGTTAAGCAACGTTCGCAAGGGTCGGTCATGGGATGGGTGACCAAAAATTTATTATCTCGAGCTCCTCCGTGCTTCGGAAGGCACGTTAAGCCGTTGGTCCTGGCTGCATTTGCAGTCGTTAACACCCACCAATCCGCATTGGGCCCGCGTGGTGGGTTATGGCCCAATCCTCCTTACCACCCATAAGGAAGGCCTGTGCCCCAGCAGTGGGGACATCAAAATTGGCTGATGGACATGGAAGGCTTTACATAAAAATGCAAAATGGACTTACATATAATTGTTTGAGATGTATTAACCTGTTGCGTATCGCTTTTACGATTCTCAGCCAATGGCACCGTGAATTCATCTCCTAGAATACCTGATGACCGTGTTCTTGATTCAGGACAAGTTCCAATCAGAAATAGCGGGAGCAGTGGCCGACTTCCCCGATTGTGTTCCCTATCTTCTATTTATATTGCGACCACGCGGCGTGATCGCACCGCGGTCGTATCGCTTCCCAACTCCCAAACACTGCACAAGTGACACTCACAAACAATCACTCATATTTTGTTTTACAAACTCAAGAGTCTTTTCGTGTAACTGCCACGATTTTGGATCCTATTCAACAGTGCAAACCTACGCGTATTTCAACGGTATCGCTAGTGAAACGGAGTAACGAGTACCTTGCGAATGTTTTGATTCTTTCACTCGTCCGGACACATAGCTACTAAACTGTTTACCAGCAGTAGATATACACTGAGTAACACGATCGTAACTGAATTTGCACATTTCAAAACAATTGCTGAGGCTTACCTCAGCAATTGTTTTGAAATGTGCAACTCGTACTTATTTCATTATAAGTACTTATACTTATAATGAAATAAGTACGAGTTGCAGTACGAACTGCAGTTATAAATAAATAGCACGATCGCATTTTTGTTTAATTTTTTTAGCTTTTATCCGTTTCTTTAATCTTGTGCTATTATATCTTCTAATAAGAGAAATAACTACCTATATCAATTAGATTTTATAAGTTATAGTAACCATCTGCCATGAGCTAGTTGTAACTTAATAAAAATCATATTTAAATCTCAAGTCTAGTCAAGTTAGGAGATATCGAAGTATGAGTTAACGTCTCTCGATTTTATTTAGATTCCAAACATACAAAGTGCCTATACCTATACTTAAAAGGAAAATAAATTTAATTTAGATGGAACCTCCAAATAATATGTCCCAATGAAATGTATTAGTCAGGTATTGTGTTGTTTGGGAATACATAGTATCTTTTGTTCGTCAGACGTTTAATTTAAAAAAAGTATAAGTAAGTATTATATATATTCATGATCAACACATCAAAGAAACTTAATAAAAAACAACAGTTAGGTACCTACTTAATTATTATTTTTTTCTTTATACGTTACAATGCAGTAATTATTTACAAAACACAACAATACAGCTTAAAACTTTTTGTACTTACTTACTGAGAAAATTAAATGTTTACGTTGTTTGCGCTTTGCGCCACAATCGCTACATTGATCGCGATAATTGAAGAAAACATTGCTTAGCTTTAAATGTAGAGAATTATAGCTGAAACTTATGAATATTTAAAGATACGACTATTAAATATTTCTTGCACTTACGGGCTACAACTAAAAGCAGCTTAATCTACTATAGTTTTTATTATTTTACAACTTTTTACGACTTTTCCCTGCATCAGCAGGGCATCTTTAAAAACACAGAATTACCGAATTATAAATTTGATGTTAGTAATTTACAATTCGGGACTGTGTCATTTGGGTTTAAGTCTTAACGAAAAGGACCATTATTAGATATAAATCTCAACTTTTCAGGCTTTGTTGTTGTTTGGATTAGAAGGAGGGCATTGGCAACGTCGCGTGCCTGCGATCGATCCACTCGAACCTTACAAATTGGTCCAACCTTGCACCCCGACCCAACTAGTATAATCTACCAAGTTAAAACTTATAGGTACGTATACGACATAGGCACTACACTAGCTGAAATTTGTAACTTAGTTAATTACATTTTGTGATAATTTGTGAACATAAATTATGACTACTCCAGTTTGAAGTTTGAAATGAATAGCTAAGTATATGGTAGAACTATACGGATAGCTATATTAACTTTTAACAGCTGTCGAAATGAATAGACTTTTGAACTTACGCCAGTAAAGTAAGACGATCAAAATTGAGTGACTAATATAATATTCTTATTTACTTCGACGTCGAGTTCAAGTACTTACTCTTAAAGGGACATGAAGACGAGACGTTGATATGCGAAAATTTAACCATGGCTGGGTAAATCCACGGGCGTTTTGAACGCCGTCAGTCCCTCGATATAAAATTGTCATGATATAGGTATTAGGTTGCAAAAATAATATAAAAATTTTAAACGCTACTCGTCTGGGACCAATTCTCGTCATTGCACACGGGGACAGAATTTTCCTACTCTAAAATTATGAAAATATGTCGATGTGAATGACGGAGTTCAAAACGCCTGTGAATTTACCCGGCTACGTCTCGTGAGACACTTCAATCTATACTCGTAATAATAAAACTGTACCTGGTCCAATTCTGTACATTGAGATATATTTTGAAAATAAAATTGAAGGGCAATCTATACTCGATAAAGAAGTCAAAACGTTTTTTTTATTATTTTTGTCTGTCCGTAAAATACATGAGTAAGAGCAGGGTAACCATCTTATGGTTACCACTTATTTATTTAACTAGTATTTAACTAGTATATTCCATGACATATAATGGGGGAATGAAATAACATAACAAAAAAACATTTTAAATGTTTAAAACATATCGTTGAATTTAAAGGAATCAGAAATCTATCAGTTGTCAGTATTGTTATGAATGGGAAGAAACATTAAAATAATAATAAATAAATAAATAAATATTTGACAACATCACATACATTGCTCCTCCGATCCCAAAGTAAGTAGCTAAAGCACTTGTGTTATGGAAATCAGAGACAACGGTGGTATCACAAACACCCAGACCTGAGACAATATAGAAAAGTTCATTTTCTACATTGACCCAGCCGGGGATCGAACCCGGCACCTCAAGAGATGGTGACGCCTTGAAAACCGGCGTACAAACCACTCGACCACGGAGGTCGTCAAGTCAAATGCTACTTAAAACTTTGTTTAGAACGGAAAAGAAAAACTATCGACAAAGAAAAATTGGAAATGTTTTCAGAAAACGCAGTATCAGCGTACCAATACCTACGCAATAAGATACTGTGCTTTTTTAAGAGAATTAATTTTAAAGAACTACCACACACTCTTCTTCGTCTGTCAAACAATTACTACTTATCCTTAAACGGGCAGTAAAGTAGGTAGTACCTGAAATAGCAAGTTTAGGCATCGCATTTATTCGATCAAAATCCAAGAAACAAAATTCAGCATCGTGTTTTTTTTGTAACTCAACTCGGCTCACCTTGTGGAATTCAATGACACTTGCAGACTGCTAATCATAATATTATTAATTATGGTCTTAATCTTAGGCTTTTTTTAGATACATCCGGATGTGTCAATTTACTCGAACTTATAATGTAATCACAATTTATGGATCTACCTGTGTCTACCAAATTAATTTCGTTCAAACATTTTAGTCATTAGTATTTTTTTTTCGCTGAATGATTGGTGCGACAACAAATTAGACGTGGTCTGCCCGCCTCATTATTCTGCCGTAACTGGAGACGACAGCTGATCGGTTAACTAGCTGTACAATTACAACGCCGCCAGTCGCCGCCCGCGCCGCGCTGTTGGGCACAATCGACTGTTTGCCCGACTCTCAATTTAGAGGTAGAGTTACAATTTACAATACGTAAATACGGTAGTTATTGTAGAAAAGTACCCATAACATTTATAGGAGTATCAGCCCCCCTAGCATGAGCGATATATCTCGTAGTCAATGGATTTTCACAGTGAGTGTCGATAAAACACTATAACACGCGATATATTATCGTGTTTTGTCGGTCATGCTAGGAGGGTGGAGTTATAACTTTCAAAAGTTGGTAAAATTCTATTTTCGTTAAATTATTCTCGATAAAAGTTCTGATTAGGTTCTATTATTTAAAAAAATAAAGTACTTAGTTAACAAATTTAAATTCAAACGAAATACGAGCACATAAAGGTTAATCAAATGTTTTATATAATAGTTAAATAATGTCATTTGCTACATTTGATTATTAAAATGTGATTTTCAGTAACTGAAATATACGGCAGTAAAAATCATAACACTCATTAAAGATTGCTCTTAATAAATTATAAGTCTACTAAATATCGAGAAAATTAATATATCAATCGATATAATCAAAAACACATGTTTCAGACGCGTACCTAATACTTATTCATGGAGAATGTCTCTATTATCGACTCAAAAATATCTCACTACTTTGTCATGTAAGTAACATATACCTAATAGGTACTTACTTTTTGTATTATTATGTTAAAAGCAGATTGTTTGCATAATACTGTTAATGCGGTTAATGTGGTTAGAGGCTGCGGATTGAATTCACATATCCCATTAAAGTACTACTTACTAACTCTAGATCACGACTAATCGAGGTAATAAACAAGGTAGAGTTTAGTATTCGATTCTCTATTTGGTTCGTAGCAACCGTAGCAACTGGTAGCAACCGTAGTCTTAACGAATTCACAAATCATTGATGAAAATCAAATTTAACTCCACTTAACTTTACGAAAAACATCATTTATAATACAAATTAGTATATAAATGAGCAATATTTATTCTCCTTTGGGACAGTCTGTTTCTAAAGTGCGGTTCAATAAAATTGATACAATGGCAATTGTGGACATCAAACTGTAATTTCTGAGCATAATAACGCTTTTCCGTCCCCCCGAAGCAATTCCAAATAGGTAATGACAAAAATTACGGCCAGATGTTGATGATCATTCATTATACTACATGAAACATGTATAAAGTACTTCCTTAGGATTTAGATAGGTACCTAAATACTTTGATTCACTTCACAAAAATTCACTCACTAAAATATTAAAACTTGCATTAGTTTGCAAACAAAAATTATGTTTGAAGACTTTCCTTTGGAGACTTCAAAATTTGCACTTTGTGAAGTAAACAGTGAAAGTTCAACGCAACTAAATATTCATGATATTCATGTCATGATCTTTTTCATAAAATCACAATGGTATAATAGCTGGTTGATGCTGACTCACGATATTTGTCAATTCATAAAAGCCGTCGCGTATAATATAGTGTCGGTTTGTTATCTACCTGCGGATATAGGTGCGGTGCAGTGGAGGGTCGCGGCCGGAGCGGGCGTCGGCGTCGCTGGTCGCGGAAGGTCGTGCTTCAAGTAGGGCAGGAGCGTTGTCGCGCTGCCTTCGTGCGTCGCGCGTCGAGAACCGTTTGATGCGCGGGTATTTCGGTATATCACAGCCATCGGACAAATCACGACCGTGCGACCCGGCCTCAACGAGCGCTCTAATAATAAACGTGTTTATATTTTTTATTCAACTTTATTCTTATTCCACAGTGGAGATAGAGACCCTGGGTGGCGACCTCGGACCACGTGCTTCCCGAAATAGACTACGCGACACACGATTTTTACTGTCGATCGTCGAAGGTAGGTTGGCGCCAAAACTGTCGGCGCTCGGAGGAATGTTCGGGGGGGCGGGTGCGCGTACGTACCGTGAGCGTGTCGGAGATGGCGTTGCAGAAGGCGCCGAAGCCGGAGTGGTGGGGCGCGGGGCCGGGCGGGCCAGCGCCGGCGTCCATGGTGCGGTAGCGGGCGGGCGGCTCGGCGCGGCGGCGGCGGTCGGCGGAGCACTGCCGCGCGCCCGGCCAGCGCCACGAGCGTTACATAAACGCGCTGTTGCCCGCTGCCCGCTCCCACCTGTCTGTTGTCGCTTCTGGCATCACATGCATGCGACCCACAACAATAACACTCAATAATTATAGAAACTCTATTTTGAGAGCACTCGAAGCTGTGAGTGAGACTAATTTGTAATAGTTTGTCTTAACATAGCACATGATTGTAATAAACGCTTGTGTCGTTTACAGTAGGATGGAAAGTTGGCAAAAGGTTTCGCCGAATTCACTATGAGGAGGCCATAATTGCGCTTTGATGAAATTACCGATACCATTACGTATACTATATTCATGGGCGTACCCAGGTTCTGGGCCAGGGGGGGCAAATCTATTGTATCGCCCCCAGGGAGGCAAATTTATTGTAAATCAAATATAATTATTGTTTGGCAAATAAGAACTAAGAACAATGAAATTGATCGTTAGTTGGAGGTAATCAAAATCCAGGGGGGCAGCTTCCCCTCCATGCCCCCCCACTCTTCGGTACGCCCATGACTATATTCTGTGTGTATGTATGTATGGTATTGCCTCCGGCATGATCCTTTAACTGGACGTGTAAGTCAAAGATCAAATGAGGCAGAAAAATATGTTCACATTTAATTATCCATCACGATATGTAGGCGATTCAAATAGACTTCAAAGTCAAACTGCTTTTGCCTTCGACGATCGGATCGTTGTCCCTCAAAAGACGACGCATAGGTACGTTGTTATTTAGTTTTTTTTAAGGATGAAGTTGATAAATGACTATTCAAGATTTTTTTTAAATTTAGAAAGTGTAAACAACTGAGTGAGAAACAATTACGACTACGTAGTTACTGCTTAAAAATATTAAAATTTGCCGTCGCATCGCTTCATAAATCATTCTTGTTTATGAATGCAATATTTTTTTATGGACGTTGTGTCGTTTAAAGTAATTTGTAGTCTACACCTAGCGTATCTTTTTATTCAAAACGGCGTTGTTATTCGTACCTACGCTCATACTTGAGCGCACGTTAAATAGGATAAAGAGCCCGAATGATGTGTTTAACAATGGCTATGAGCATTTTGATGAATTAAGTGGTATAAAGCTGTTAATGTTGTTAAGACCCTCTTGTTCGTAGTTAAGCAGAATATCTCGAGCTGCCACACGAATGTAATATATACTTATAAGAAGGAATTACACTTCATTAGGTCCTACCTACGAAAAGTTTTTTTATTGTTATCATATCATAACGTAAACTTTTAAAATTATTCTATTAATCTAATATGTAATGTATTTTTATTTTATATTCACAGGTAAATCAACAGTTATTATGTTAACTGTAGTAATTTCAGTATACAACAGAAAACCATTTACAGATTCGATCGATCGATTTATCGATCGCCAAGAGAGCTATAAATACAAAAATATACCTATCTAATGAAATTTTGATGAGACCAATAACACATTAATATTATGAATCAAATTCAGAAAACTTAAGTAAGAGAACAATATATGAGAATATATAGATTAAAACTTATAAATAATTATATCTCGCACACTTCACTATTCAGAGAGTAAAAATGCAAGATTACGCCTTACAGCTTCACAACTAGTGTTAAACATATCAATATCAAGTTTGCTGCACAACTCATTGAAACATTTGCCCGCACGTAGAAAGAAAGAATTTCGCCTATAATTGGTATTCGAAAATGGTAGGTGAATAGGGATGTTGACAATTTTTTTTATTTTATGTTACATAAATTACCTCTCAGAAAAAGAAACATTGGTAAAGGAATTAATTCGCTAGCATGAAAACTGCCCGAGATATCACAGTGTGAAATGCACACAAATGGACTCGATCAAAAACGCTCCATACTAATGGCTTCCACGTTATGACGTCACGAATTGCAAGTTTGTATGTAACGCATAGGAAATTTGTTCAGCAGCTATATTAAATATTGTGTTTATCAAAATGGTTTCTTCGACAAATTTGCTATACATTTTACGGACTAATTAATGGTATCATTTATTTTAATAAATTTTATACTTTTTAAATGGACTTGTCCACCCAACTTTGAAAGGTCATAAAACAAATAATATGCAATATATAAAACCAAGAGGTATACAAGCTACTCTAAAAGTTTAATATGTTTACGATTTTTATTAGTATTTCGTTATTTTATTCATTAGTCAACATCCCTATTGGTTTAAAATGACGTAGATTCCTACTTGAACATTCAGATTCATAAAGATCGGGGCAATCAACAGCACCAGTGGCAATTTTTAAGAGAAAAGTGATGTCAGCTATGGTCCTACGACTTTCCAGAGTTAAAAGATGGTGACGTCTACATAGTTGAAGGTATTCAATAGAATGGTACCGCATTCCGATGCGGTAACATAAATACTTCATAAACTTTTTCTGGATGTTTTCAAGTCTATTAACGTAAGTGGCGTATCTTGGATTCCATATTTGAGAACCATATTCCAAGTGACTTCGTACAAGTGAACTAGAGAATTTTAAACGTTTTAGCATTTTTGAAGTCTTTGCAATTTCGAATTAAGAATAGTGGCCTTAGAAATCACGAGGTAATGTAACAGGTGAAGATAATGTCACGGAGTGGTGGGACTAACATCGTACGCTTATCGCAATGTTTTTTGTAATAGGACCTCAGAGCTCGATTAGCTCGTAGCACCTCGTAGATGAAATCGTAGCAGGAAGGACTGCTACGAAGGCGGTGCGCCCCGCCTAAATTCAATAAAAAGGATAACCGTAGCGCATGCCACCTCAGCCCTTGTTCGTGTCGTGCGTGTCTATGAGAAAATGGGCATGCGACTACGGTTATCCTTTTTATTGAATTTTGGACTCGAATTTTTTCTTGTTTCGTACTTTTTAGAGCGCGGTTTTTCCGTAGTTGGGTTTTCTTCTTTTAGGTAACTACTTATTTGATTTTAAATCCAATTCGGCTCCATTGAGTGACGGCCCCTTCCACCTTCCCCTTCACTATGACGACTGCAATATACAGGGTGTTTGGTAATAGAATAAGCCGAATATGGTAGAAAGGCACCATCAATAACTGAACAACTTTTACTCAGGGAGCAACTCTGAAATCACGAAAAAAATCAGCTGTTTCATACGAAAATTAATTATGAAAATATCAAAATGTATGAAACACTAACAACTCGGTAGCATAATTGGTTAGTGCATTGGGCCGGAATCCTAAGGGTGCGGGTTCGAGTCCCGTCTGAGCTGCTACGGGTGAGTCGATTTTTTCTAATACTTTTCAGTTATATTAAGTAACTTAATGTATGAAACAGCTGTTTTTTTTTCGCGATTTCAGAATTGCTCCCATAATAAAAGTTGTTCAGTTTGATAGTCCCTATCTACTATATATTCGGCTTTATAAGGCTATTACCAAACATCCTGTAGATTTGTCACCTCGATGTCGGACGATTCTGCCGACTGTGCCAAAGTTTCAAGGGTTCAAATCCTGGCGCTGTGGCAATTTTCGTGCGTTGAGTTCAGTTCCTTATTGTTGTGTTTGTGACAAATGTACCCTCGTAACTCGTCGTTTCTCAGCTCGCCGATGCGATTTTGTGGTGTAATTTGTGGTGCTAGCCTATGGAATTGATGCTACTTATTTTTTTACTGGGATATCAATTTCTTGAAAATGTATCACACTTTTTTGAGTTTGAGTTGGCGCGACCAGAGAGCGTTGCTTTGCGGCCGGACCACATAGTTATTTGTTTCATGAAAAAGTGCACTCCGTCCAATGGTCATAAATAACCATCCACATCCTAGTCTGTCCATGAGCCATTTTTGATGTCCCCACTGCTGGGGCACAGGCCTTCCTTATGGGTGGTAAGGAGGATGGGCCAAAACCCACCACGCGGGCCCAATGCGGATTGGTGGGTGTTAACGACTGCAAATGCAGCCGGGACCAACGGCTTAACGTGCCTTCCGAAGCACGGAGGAGCTCGAGAATAAATTTTTGGTCACCCATCCCATGACCGACCCTTGCGAACGTTGCTTAACTTGAGCAATCGCTGGGCCAGGCGCTAAACCACTACGCCACCGAGCTCCTCGCGTGTCTTCCTAGTCTATTCGAATCTAACTGGAACATCCTAAAAGTTACCCTATTTGTATTTTAACTAAAAATTAAGTACTAAGTAAGTACTACATGAAACATCAACCTGTCTAGGCCCGCCGTTGCCCAGAGGCAACGGTCGCGAGGTCCGTACCTTGTCAAGCACCGCCGTTGCCTGGGGGACTCAGAGGTGACTCAGAGATCGCACGCCTTATTGTCTAAACCCTATTTCATAGACAATAAGGCGTGCGATCTCTGAGTCACCTCTGAGTCCCCCAGGCAACGGCGGTGCTTGACAAGGTACGGACCTCGCGACCGTTGCCTCTGGGCAACGGCGGGCCTAATTAGACTCAATTGATTGCTGAAAAGAAAACAAACATCGTTAACACGCTTCTTCTTGGACAATTGCAATAAACACCTGTTTACATATTATAGTCACGATTTCTACTTTTGTCTGCACACAGTGAAAATAATCTACCATTAATATCGTGACAATTAGTGATAGCAAGCGTGTAGAATGTTTGGCAAATTTACTATCACACTTATCGTGGTGATGACATTGCACGGATGTTTTAAATTCTGTGATAGCGGGAGGATTAAGAGGATTGTTGGTGGAATGCCTGTTATGTGTGGTATACAGAGATTATTATAATTTGTTATGCTATTAGTGAAGGTAGGTAGGCTGCTTATAGACTTTAAAGTAGGTATAGTAGGTAGGTACTATGTCGACAGATTATTCAGGTCTACCCTTGACAACCTTAGTCAATTAAAATTATAATTATTTTACTACCGCTATGTATAATCTATCATATCAATCAAATGAGAAAACATCACTTATGTTCTTGATAGGTACCTATCCTATAGTTAAATCTGGAACGTGAATACCTACCTTAAAAATAAGATGACTACTTAGGTAGGTATATCTAATACTGACTCTAGATTTTATTAATTTAGGTTGTGACAAATGAAAATGTAAATTTTTACCGCAATAAACAAAAAAACTTTCACGCAAAAAAAATCCTCGTAAAACATTATTAAAATTGTGTATTAGAATTATAATATTAAAAAAAATCACCGCGGCGCCACTTAAAAAAGACAGCATTTTAAAAACGACAGTTTTTTTTTTCTAAAGTAAGAACAACAGCAGCTATACGACGTGTTACAAAAAACCTCTTAATGCCGAAATTTCCGAATACAAAAATAATTTTTGTATTAACTAATTATTAATAACGAAAATATCAAAATGTATGAAACAGCTGATTTTTAACCGACTTCCAAAAAAGGAGGAGGTTCTATGTTCGTCTGTATATTTGTTTTTTTTTTGTGTATGTCCACCGATTACTCGAAGACGGCTGGACCGATTGAAATGATTCAAACGTTACATTAGGTAAACTCCCAAGTTGGTCCCATTTTTTAAAATTTGGAAATCGGTTCAGTACTTTTCAAGTAATCTTGAAAAAAGCACGAAAATAGTATGATTTTGTGTGAATTATCTCGATGATAATGGAAGTATTACTTCTTTGTTTATGAACTGAATAAGATAATGATTTTTTTGTTGGAAGAGGGATATCTTAAGTGTAGTTCTTTAGCCGACTTAAAAAAGGAGGTTCTCAGTTTGACCCGTATTTAAGTATGTTCCTCCGCGATTATCTTACGCTTGGCTGAGCCGATTTTTCTACATATATAATATACCTTACCTACACTAAAAATAAAAAAAATAAAAATTGTTTAAAAAAAACAAAAAACCGACTTCAAGAAACCTACCTCTAAAAAGCAAGAAATAATATTCGTAATAATAAAAATACGTCTATTGAAGTCAGGTGGGGCTTTTAGAATAAAAAAAAGGAATTTGTACTTCAGCCCCACCCGACTTCAATAGACGTATTTTTATTATTACGAATATTATTTCTTGCTTTGTAGAGGTAGGTTTTTTGAAGTCGGTTTTTTTGTTTTTTACCCGACTGAAAAGAAAGGGTTGTGTTTCGCGCGTATCTTGTAAGTATGTTTGTAAGTATGTATGTATGTATGTATGTTTGTATGTAATATTCTTTATTACCTCATATCTCTCAAACGGCTGAACGGATTTCTATGATTAAGATATCGTTAGATTGGTCTTTTCAGCCCAAGTGTTCTTAAGAAGGTGGCGTTATAAAAAAACCAACATGGCGGCTGTACGGTGCTATTATACATAGTGAAAAAAAAAATTTTTTTTTAGAATACTGCAATATTTTTTGAATGCGATTTCAGCGTTGTTGGTGCCATAGTGAAAGTTGTTCAGTTTGATGGTCTTTATCTACTTACCATATTCGGCATTAGGGTTTTTTTTTGTAACACGCTTGTATGTATACAGATATTTTTTACCCGACTGCAAAGAAAGGGTTATGTTTTTCGCGCGTATCTTGTAAGGTGTTATGTGTGTTTGTATGTAATATTCTTTATTACCTCATATCTTTCAAACGGCTGAACGGATTTCTATGATTAAGATATCGTTAGATTTGTCTTGTCAGCCCAAATGTTCTTAAGAAGGTGGCGTTATAAAAAACCAACATGGCGGCTGTACGGTGCTAAAATACATAGTGAAAAAACATTTTTTTTTAGAATACTGCAATATGGGTGTCATATTAAAGGGCATATTATAAGGATTTCAAAAAGGTATATCATGACCGTAATATATAATAACTAAAAAGAGATAAATAAAAAAAAATAAAAAAAAAAACCCGCCTGCATAAATAGACAAGTCAACTGAAAAGATGGAAACAAGATTAAATATTAAACGCAACAATATGTCATAATAACATGCAGTCGGAGGCATATAATTCAAATCATTCATAATGTCACTTTCTTTATGCATGCCTCCGCTCCGACTGCATGTTATTATAACATGTTGCCTTTAATATTTAATCTTGTTTCCATCTTTTCAGTTGACTTGTCTTTTTATGCAGGCGGGTTTTTTAATTTTTTTAATTTATTTTTTCTCTACAGGAGAACAGCCTCGAGTAGTATCGCTGAGAAACTCGAGCACCCACCAGCACCTTTGCGGAGCTACTCTCTTAAATGCGGACTTCGCTATAACGGCGGCGCATTGCGTTGGCCACCAGCCTGATCAATACGTCTTGCTGCTGAACAACGTCTGCGCCGGAGATAATGCAACATACCCGGAAGCTGTGGTAGAGAATATTGTTGCCCATAAACTGTTTAACAAGTGAGTGCGTAGTTACTAACATCATAGGTTTATATTTTAACAACCCGACCCATTTGTAACCGGTAGAAACTTGTTGAGATAGAAAATACTTATAGTTGGGGATTTCGATATCAAAACCTTTCCTTTTGTGGACGGTCAACTGATAAAGAGATAGGTGCTCTACGAAGATGCGAAGCGTGATTTAAAAAAAGAAAAACCGGTCAAGAACGAGTCGGACTCGCGCACCGAGGGTTCCGTACCATGATCATTATACAGGGTGTCCCAAAACTTTGCCACATGGAGGAAAAGTACCTTAGATATTTAAGGTGAGACAAATTTACTGAAAGAAGACTTCATTTTGTTTTAAAAAATAATTGGAACTACTTACATTAAAAAATTTTAAAAAATCGCATACGATACGATACTGATACGATACGCAATAATTAAAATTATGTTAAATTCCATGGTCTTCCTTTTGTTTAAGGTGCTGTGTTACTCAGGAAAAAAATATCCTTAGGTGTACCTAACCCTTGTTCCGATAGGTATAGTATCTAGATAATTTTTTTTCATATTTGTTAGGTTCGGTTTCTGGATAAGGCAGGCAATTTTACAAAAATATTTGAATGCAGTTCCAATTATTTTTTAAATCAAAATGAAGTCTTCTTTCAGTAAAATTTCCTATATTCAATATTTAAGGTACTTTCCCTTCGTATGGCAAAGTTTCGGGACACCTGTACAAATACACTGCGGTGTAGAATATCGCAGTTTTAGGTCAGCGCCATCTCTTGACCGATAGTGGAACTAATGTTTTTGTTTATGATTTCTGAAAAAGAGAGACATCGTCTTGTTTTTCCTGTAAATTTTATGAATACATGCCTAGGCATTTTAAATTTTAATAGGCTTTGACTAAGTCTTAACACTTTTGGTTAAGCATTAGATTAAATTTTACACCGTTGTTTGAGTGTTTTAATTAAGTACTTACCTATCTAATTATTTTTAAAACACCAAGTACGAAGGGCTTAAATGAAGGAATGAACCTATACCGACTCTATAAATTAGCAAACGAAACATAAGTTTAAAGTGACTGCGACTGCTTTAACTTCAGTGACTTAAGTACCTACTTACAGGGACCTGTCTGTAATAAACTCACCCGCAACTCTCAGGAATTTGATCACATCAAGTCGAAGTAATAGTACATTACAGCCGTGAACGGGAAGCTAGCGATTGCATTGTCGAGGATGGTTTGAAGCCCGAGCCGCAGGCGAGGGCTTTAATCATTCGAGGCAATGCAAGTAGCTTCCAGAACAAGGCTTGTATAGTGCTTTTCTCAAGAAATGCGAGGAAATAAAAAACTTTTCAATTGAAACTTAATTAAATTTAATTCCCGCGTTTTTTTTTTTTGGGTGCATTCCAGCAGTTTAATCGCTCGAAGCGCCGAAAAGCAAAATGAGATTTATCATAGACAAATCCTCTGAGTAATCTTGAATTACGTGCAGCGCCATCTACCGCCGAGAAGCAAAAACCCATCTCATTTCGCTTCTCGGCGGTAGATGGCGCTGTACATAATTCAAGATTACTTAGAGGATTTGTCTCTGATAAATCTGGTACAATACAATGTAATATTTATTTATTCTTATAGTAATATACTCTGTGCGCACCATTTTTTTTATTGTATCGTTATTATAGTACCTATTAAATAATTTTACCTTTATAATATTAACTGTCTTGTCGTTGGCTTGCGTGCCAGAAAAAAGGAACTAAAGTTATGGCTGTATGGTGCAAATGTGCCTTTGCTTTTTTTGTTTTTGTGAACAGCTAAAACAAAAAAAAGAAGTTGCCGCAGACCACCCAGATCATCTTCGCACTGTACCTACTTCCCGCACTGGTGCTGGTGCGGGAAGTAAGTATTGAAATTCATTCCTGGCCTGAATTTTAAATTTAGAATGTGATGAACCAGACCCCCTCGGAAATGTGGAACGCCCCGCATTCCTTTTTCAAATGGAATGATAAGATTTCAGAGCATAAGTGAGAAAATTAATTTAATCCACGCCAGGCCAGGGAAAATATAAATCTCTTAACTAACCGAATAAAACCTCTTGCTTTAGCGGAAAGTTGCGTTCTACTTTCTTTGGTTACGTTCTATGTATTCTGTGGTTCTATAGAGGTTCTTCTAAGTATATAAGTAGATAGCGTAAAAGAAGACGCAAAAAAAATATATTTTACTACCGTCAAACCTACACATTTTGAGGGATAATTGCTTTGGTAAACTTACGTTACTTTTTCTTTAGAAAATCTAGTTTTTATTTTTTTGTGAAACAACCAATATCCCGCAATAACAAACGGAAATCTGACAGATTACTTATCAATAGCTCGCAGGTAGTTTCAGGAACATAACGATTGTACGGTTTCAGATACTCGAAGGCGCACGATATAGCAATTCTACAGATAAGGCTTGCTTTAGATGACGTCACGTGGCTTAATGACTCCGTGCTGCCAACCTCGTCGTTCGGTTTATCAGGTATCACAGGGTGAGATTGCGTAACTGTATACAGCTTTGAAGCTACCTTTCAATCAAACATAAGATTATATACCTACCTATATAGAACGCCCTAGGTATTTTTTATGCACAAAACGGGATAGTTGGCCTTCTCATCACCTGATGTTAAGTGACGATAAGTTCAAAGATGGAAGCGCACTACATTCGGAAACCTCATTACTGAGGAACTGGCTATCTTACCTCTTATCTGCCCGGAATACAACAATTTTTAAATTGTTGTTATGGCGTCAGACTTAGGTAAGATTAGGGGTAGCTAGCCAGGCGGACTTGAAATAAGCTCTACCACCAACCAAACCGAGTACAAATTGTGTCCCCTGCGTCTTACTCGGGTGGGCGAACCACTAGACTCAGAGGCGGTATAATAAGGTTTTGATTAAAGAAACAGGTTTTATTTTATTCTTTCCTAGGGATAAGGGAATATGCAAATATGCATAAGTCGCTGATTTTGATAAATTTGAGCTTGATCGCTACACGGACACGTATCAAAACAGTGCAGTGCATGTGACGTCACAAATCATGACCGTTTTGTATAGAGCGTTTTCGGTGGGTGCTGATGCTTACTAACTTTAAGTACTTAACTAATATCGCGAGAAAAAAACGCAAGAGAAAAGTTTTAAATAATTACAGTTGATTTTCTCACGCATTATACTTTTGATTTTGATACAAAAAAAAATTGATGTAGGTATATTCCCTATTGTTATGTAGGTACCTATTCTGTCTGTGCCATAGAGCAAAGCCCGTCTTGCTCTAAGGTATGTGCCATTGTTTACCTTTCCTATTACTTATATCTTCTCATCCGTCGGTCGCTGTGTCTGTAATCGAATGTGTGAATAAAAAAATACTAAGTCCTACTAGGTATCCTCGTGCTTCGAAATGAATTTGCGATCGTTAATACCCACTTATCCGCATTGGGCCCCCGTGGCGTGGTGGCAATGGAGACATTAAATATAACGACTTACTGTAATCAATAGCTGCATAGCATATTATGACAACAGTTATTCATAAGAAAGCAGGCTATCGATATGGTTCCCCAGGGGCTGCTCACGCCACTGTTCAGTCGCTGCCGCTCGCTGGTTGTTGAATGAAGTTGCTTAAAAGCACACAATCTATTCAGATAAAAAATACTAGATACAAATACTTTCGTTTGTTATCTAATAGTAACCCTTTATTCTGTAAGGAATTATCTTGTAGTTCAGCCTTTGTTAACCCCTAATACCTACATCTGCAAAAATATTTCAGGTGATTGTACAATTTATGGCGGCGGCTACACAACCCCTGATTCCAAACAAATATCGAAGACTCTTCAAGCCGCCGAAGTGAGAATTATTTCACTGGATAAATGCATTGAACTTATAGGGCCATACGTAGCTCCAGGGAATGATGATGGAATGATGTGTGCACTTGGGCGAAATACTGACGCTTGCCAGGTAATATAAAATTAGGTATAAACACCGCTCTCCAAAATGGCACTTTGCCATCGCTTTATAAAGGTGGTATAGCATTATGGTCGCCCTCGATTATCAACAAGATACGAGGTATGGTATCTGAACCTACCTCCTTGAAAATTTTACAACATCCTTCCTCAACCTCAAGGTATCTATTTTTTTACTTTGTTATCATGTTTGATATTATATCATGCGTAGAAGAAAGCATTGCCCGTGTTTAATAAGGAATATGATTAAGAGAGTTACTGCGCTACACTAGCGCTGCCAATGGAAAAACTATCATTGTGCTTAAATAAAGACGAAATTGTGAATTGTGTTCTTCTAGTGTACTCCGAATAAGATTTGTAGGTACTTTTCATCGCTTAAACTATATTTTCTAGTCTGTCGTTTAGTTTAATGAAGTATTATTGCTAAAAGTGGCTACTTTTTAACCGACTTCATCAAAAGGAGGAGGTTCTCAATTCGATTGTATGTTTTTTTTTTTTTTTTTTATCGTTGTTCGCGCGTATCTTCGACATTTATGGACCGATTTCGATAATTTTTTTTTTGTTCGATTGAGTTTTCTTGCGAGATGGTCCCATTTATTTTTTTTTCAAATCGGTTCAGTAGTTTACAAGTAATCCTGAAAATACTATGATACTAAATCAACTAACTTGACAATTTTGTTATTTATGAACCGAATTAGATGTTTTTTTTGTTGGGGAAGGGATACCGTTGTGTAGTCTTTTTAACCGACTTCAAAAAAAGGAGGTAAGTTTTCAGTTTGTATGTATGTATGTTTCTCCGCGATTATCTCACGTTTGGCTGAGCCGATTTTTCTACCTAATTAATATACCTACACTACCTAATGCAGAAGGTACTTACACTAAAAATAAAAAAATAAAAAAATTGTTTATAAAACAAAAAACCGACTTCAAAAAACCTGCCTCTAAAAAAAAGGAAGAAATAATATACAAATCATTAGATACGCATTATCATTGTTATAATAAAACACGTCAATTGAAGTCGGGTGGGGCTTTTAGAATAAAAAAAGGAAGATGTTCTCCAGCCCCACCCGACTTTAATAGACGTGTTTTATTATAACAATGATAATGCGTATCTAATGATTTGTATATTATTTCTTCCTTTTTTTTAGAGGCAGGTTTTTTGAAGTCGGTTTTTAGCAATAAACTAAACGACAACTAAACGACGGGTTATAAAATATTACAAAGTAGAACAAAGCTTCTTCGGAGTACACTAGAAGAACACAATTCACAATTTCTTCTTTACTTAAGCACTGCGATTTCTTTTTCCATTGGCGGCGATAGTGTAGCGCAGTAACCCTCTTAAGTCACTGATTTTGATAAATTTGAGCTTAATCGCTGCGGACACTTGTAAAAACATGATGGAACAGAAAAAAGAAAAATATTATCAGAAATCGGAATATGTTTTTCTAATATATTTTTTTACCAACAGCTGCAATGTCGTAATATTGTATACCTATATTATTTTGAATCAGCTCAAAAAGCCCTTTCATTAGATATCCTACACGATGGGCTTTGGAAAAAAAAAATCAATTCCATACAAAAAAAAATATTGTGTTATAACTATAACACTCCCTCCAATACGAATCCAATATGGCTCCCCTTCTTAAAATGATCTAAGGGTTCAGAAGGTTCACCCTGCCAAACTTCGATCACCAAACGCCGTATATCGCACTTTTATGTCGTGAGCAAATGCTACTACAGGGGCTTGTGCAGAATTATTTTTACATAGTCATTTCTTTGTTTACAAATTACAGGGCGATTCGGGTGGTCCAATGATGTGTAAAAAACTACTAGAAGGAATCAGTAGTTACGGCATGGGCTGTGGCGCCCAGGGCCTACCAGGGGTGTACACCAGCATTGGAGCACACTTAAATTGGATTCACCATATAATACAGCCACGAACACAATCAAAATAAACGCAAGTTTCACCATAAAATATTTATTCACAACGATTTATCTTTACAACCTTTAATAGCTTTTATAAACAACAAGATTGAATTAAAATCTTTGCAAACGTAATATTATCTAAACATCGAAATTCGAGATAAACATTCATTAAAAATAAGTAAGTACCTACTTTACCGACTGAACGAAGGTAAGTTTTCGACAAATGTAATAAATAGTCTAGTACTCATCATAAAGATGATTTTGATTGAAAATATTAAATTTAGTTGAGATATATAATTAAGCCTCTATAGTAAAAAATCAACAACTCATCATTTTATATTTGAGTTCAGAAAAATAAATTATTACTTGGAATGTTTGAGTGACACGATTCTTCCTAAAGTAAAGCCAGAGTAAAGCAACTTAGGTTCCCATTTTACTTAGTTACATTACGTAACGATATTCAAAAAATATAAACAGGGTGAAATCGAAGTAATCGACAATCTTTTATACTAAGAATCTAACCGTAATATCCATTATTTTAGGACAAAAATTTCTTAAATAAAAGTGATCAAAATAAAAGGTGAAATAAACAAAAAAAACTACAAGAGTAGAGTTCCAAAAAATAGCCAATGACTTCGATTTCACCCTGTATGTATAAATACTTTAAAATAATTAAATTACTTTGTGAAACTTTAGATGGCGCCACTACGAATCGAACCGAATACTCTTCATGATGACTTTTCTTCAGAATGGGACCAAGAATCTTATATTAATAATCTATAATGGGACCAATAATTTTATATCCATATTTTATGACAAGTAATGTACTTGTTTATAACAATTTTATTTTACTTATAGGAACATTTCATGGTAACTAAAATTTCTCCTTATTAATACTGACTAGTTCTAAATGATAAACTTCCTACTTTGTAAACAAAGTTGTATGAATCTATATCTTGTAACGCAAAAATTTTTTTTTTCCGTACAACATGAATATTACTTACTTAAAAATAAAATAAATCATGTCAAGTAGTACATTAATATTCATAAGTCATTTGCGTCATTCGACGAAAAGTACGCAATATTGTGTTATGTACTTATTTATATATATTTTTTATTTTACTTTCATTGGTCTCGCGCGATCTTTGAAAATTTATATACTTACTGAAATATTTAGCTTACTTATCGACTTCATTTAATTCCTTAGTCACTTAAGTCAGTCGGCGGATAAAAATTGTTCAATACTTATCATTACTAGTCCATATTCGTATGTATGTTATAAATATCATAATCACCAAACACGATTTAAATATTAGCAACAATATCAATAGGCCTTAATGGGCGATTCCTTAAATTAAATTAACAGTATCCAATACAAATATAATATCTTAGTTCATCAAGTCACATACCACAATAGAAATATTTATGAATATCAAAATAAGATATCAATGAGGATCAGCGATGATTTTTGTTCAGTGTCTTATCAGGAAGATAAGCTTTCTGATACCACCACATGATTAACTGTGAAGAAATTTTCACGATATCTCTTAAACCTCTGAAGTTATACGAGCTATACTGCTGTTATTTTGGGGTACCTACTAATGACGTCATCCGCCACGTACGCGGACCTTACGTCATACGTGATAAAGCACATATTGCATTGAGCTTGGCATTTCCTTTAAACCCTTATAACTCAACCATTTCTAAACGGATTTCAAAAAATCTTTCACTTGGATTCAATACCTCTAAATGTTTTTATATTATATCAATAAAACTTTAGAATTCAAACCTGTCGCTGATCCTCGTTATAGATACAACTTTGATATAATTTCTACATTCAAGAACTTTCAACTAGATTTCTCCAAGCCTCCTATAATTTAATAGTCGTAACCCCTTAGCTCATTGCACTAATATTTTTTTAATTCTTTGATATAAAGCTTTATAGGGCGGATTTCCCATAGACAAAGTTTTACCCTACACCACAACAGAATTTAAATACAATATTATAGATAGTAGGACACGAATTCTTAATTGTAGGTATTGTATTCAAATTCAATTAATTATAATTGTCATGACAGGATTAATGACATGAAATGATTTAGTATGCAACATTTAAGCACAAACATAGTATTTTAACTTAAGGGTGACAATAATGAACATAAAAACCCCCTCCTAATGTTAAACAATACCGATAGCCTTTGTTCTGATGCTTGAATATTTATTGGATACTCAGGCCCTATTTAAAAACGTGACGATTTGTCATGACAATATAAAATCCATTGCGTCAATCATTTAGAAAATACAACAAACTACTCATAGTTACACCACAACGTATACCAAACTGTCATGACAATTGTCTACTTGTCACATTATTAAAATAGGGCCCAGATTATATGACATATTCCAACTGGCCCACGATTCTGTTAAATGTTAACGTAATAATCTTGTCTCAATGGTATTGCTTTATGTCACACTTCAATCAATAATATCCTAGATAACGCTTCATGAACTAAAACAGTACGCAAAAATGGCACCTCAAATAACGTCCCATTATGGGACTTATTTGTACATAATTACTTCTTATTTTGTACAAACTCACATTTCATATAACTTATTTTGTACAAAATAAGGTTATTTTATAAACACATCTTTTATCACTTACCTTGTGCAAAATAAGCGCCCAGTTTGTAAGTGGGACGATATTTGAGGTGCCATTTTTGAGACTGACCGGACATCTAGGGTATTCTTGATCGAAGATCAAGATCACAATCTTTATTACAGAACGAGGCAAACATCTTGACACTTTTTCGACGGAGTGGGTATAGGTCGGCGCATGTGCACTTGCGAGCGACCAATAGCGCGCGCCCCTCTCCCGCCGCCCGCGTACCTCACCGCTACGCATACCCAAATTACGCGTTCTGCGCAATCCCCACCCGATTCCAAGATGTTTGCCTCGCACTGTACTAAACCCAAAAAAAAAAGAAATACTATTGAAACATCATTGAGACACAATTACAGCAGAATCGAAGCCCAGAACTCCACTTTCCAACCCCATGGAGCTCATTAACTAACCCTGTACTGGTGATGAGATCTAATCAAATTCAACTAATGAGTGGTTAAAGTTAAGACCAATTGAACCAGGTCCTGGTTTCTGATGATGGAGTGGATCCTGGACTCTTGGGAGACTTTGGAGTATTTGGTTTGGAAGAATCAGATTTCTTATCTTCTTCTTTCTCAACACTGGCGTCCACATTTTCTATAGTATCTTTCAACTGAAAAATAAATGTCATTATTTTAGAATTTTTTTGGCAACAGCTTATATCAATTATCAAATAATAAACTACCTTATTATTGGTTTTTGCCTGCATCTCTCGTTCATATTCCCTCACGTCTTCAATAGTCATATTGTACCAATCATCCATCCAAGCAAATGCTTGACGATGTCCTAGCAGTAATATTTCACGAATTGCCTAAAATCACACAAATTAAATTCGGAAATAGAAAACATCCTGCCAAAATGTTAGATCAGCGGTTCCCGAATGGTGTTCCAGGGTTCCGTACGAGGCTCTGGCGCTGGGTTCCGCGAAAATTCAAGCCAAAGCCTCAGCACGCCTCAGTATGTGATTTCACGAAAAAAAATGTTACAGTTAGTTTACTTTTTACTTGAGATAGCTAGGGTTCCGCCCAAAATCGGTCAACCAAAAAGGGTTCCGTAGCCAAAAGGATTCGGGAACCGCTGTGTTAGATACTAAGTTTTCTTTATTTCATTGTATGGAAAAGGCCAAACAAAAACCGTACTCCTTGGACATAATCTTCAACCCTGGTCTGCAAGCCCCATACTTCGAACTTGACATTAACAGCTTTATAGCAACACATCATGGGTTGGTGGCTGTCCCTCCACCCTTCAACCAAAGGTCCCCGTCCCGTCTTCTCAGATTTATAAAATTTTGGGTCTTCAGCTTCCTTATAGTGATGTGGTTTAATTTCATCATATGCAATGTCCAGGAAATCAACTTCTCTTTGCTCTAACTCTTCAGGGGTGAGTCCTAAGCACTGAAACATTCATAAATAAGATCACTATTGACACTTAAGTTATTCACTACACTTACCATAGGTATACTTACTACAAATTAAAGAATGTTATTAAATAAAAACAATTAAGTACAACTTACATTCTCAGTGGTGCCATTGTTGTCTTCATACCTTGTTTGAATTGATATAGCAAATTTGGGGATGAATGAGCACTAAAGAAACAAATAAAGGAACATTATTAATAATTGATTGAATATTAATACAATTATGAATACCAAATTGGGAACCCACCGTGTATTCTGCAGCCACAGCACCATGAAAGATAAATATTATTAATGGTTTGTTAATTTAACTTTAACTAGGTATTTATAAGTTAATCTCTTACCTGTTATGGTATAAGGATAATAATTCCAAGCTTTTTCAGTAACATAAAATACCTTAGGTATCAAAGATTGTAACCAATAGGGCAAATGGCTGTAAAAAATCAAAGCATGCAGTTTTTAAATTTAAGATTTTTGCATTCACAATGCTATTTTTATACAATACTAAATAATATACTAGAAAAAATACGACTCGCACCAGATCAACGATAGATACGAGAAAGTATTGATCTGGTGCGAGTCATATTTTTTCTAGTATTTTATTTAGTATTGTATCAAAGCATGCAGACTTATTAATGTTATAAACAGTGTCATAGCTAAGAGCTGGCATGGGGGGCGGCTGCCACCAGGGGCACAACCCTCAGGGGCGCACTTTCCTGACCCATATCTAGAAAATAAGTCTAAGTCTTGGGACGCTAAATTCAAATCTTGCCAGGGGTGCTTGTGACCCTAGCTCCAGTGCTGGTTATAAATGTGACTTAATTATTGAACTATTTCGAATTTACCTGGTAATTTAAAATGACATAAACTTGAACGATATTTACCTAGACAGATGGATTCTCTTCTCAGTATATTGACCAGGACCATTCACATCATCCGTCACTTGCTCATTTGCCACAACTTCAACACCTTCTCCATTGCTGGACTGCTCAAAACTATGGCGAGCTATCATATACAGTTGACCAATACGGTACTAAAAATTAACCAAATACTATTACATATTCATTTTGTAGGTTATTTAACTATAAATGCATGTTTATAAGTTAAAATGGGGTTAATTTATGGTATTATTTCTCATTTTTAACAACTTCCGACATAATTATTTGATTTTATTGCTTCTTTGAATTACGTGGGAATAGCGGTTGTATCAAATAATAAGTAAGTAATAAGTATAAATAAATCGTGTGAATTATAATTTCTTACCTCTTCAACGGTCATTGGCATACAAATTCTATACTCCTTAGTAAGTACCATTTTGTGTTAACAAAAGGGTATAATTTCGACTCAATTAATAAACTCAATAATCTCGATTTTCTCGATCGAAGAGAAGAACCAAGAACCACCAACCAACCACAACCAACCAAACCAACAGTCAACACTCAGTCTGATCTGACGTCAAGTACTGTCAACCACACCACAGACTAATAAAGCCGCGATTACATACGCCGATTTAGCATATCAATTTCGGGTTGCCACTCGTACTTGACAATAAAATATTGTATAAGTTCGATTTAAAAAGGATAACGGAAAGATAAACATTGTATAAGATTGGAGATGAGAATTGAAAATAAAAAAAACATAAACAATGTTGACCTTTGCGTTATTTGTTTAAATTAATTGTTAAAACTTAACTTATTATACGGGTGGCAACTCTAAATTGGAATGCTAGATTGGAATATGTAATCGCGGCTTTAGTGCTGAGGCGCGTTCCAAACCTACACTCCAGTGACACGTGTCCCCAGCTCGCACACACAGTTTTATGCTCGTAGTTTCAAGAGTGTGATGGCTGGTTTTTGGATCTTATTGCTCAATCAATCAATTAGGC
This sequence comes from Agriphila straminella, assembly GCA_950108535.1. Taxonomy (NCBI): domain Eukaryota; kingdom Metazoa; phylum Arthropoda; class Insecta; order Lepidoptera; family Crambidae; genus Agriphila; species Agriphila straminella. Next base: position 10,540,230 of record OX467316.1, read on the forward strand.
TCTAAATTTCTGGCTATAGTCTAAAACCCTAACCTCACTGGTTTGCCTTAACGGCATGTGTAAGCTGTAGACACGTGTCGTAAGCTCGCACACATAAAACAACTCATGGTAACGAGCTTATGGTGGCTGCTTTTATTGTCTGGAAGTTTGATTGCTGCTATTATGCTTTAAAATATGGCATGCTTAGAATTTCTCTATAGCCTATGAGGAAGCTGGAGACCCACTCATGAGTGACTCTACGTTTGCGTGGAAAAAAAATGGGGGTCCACAACGTAGACCCCTGTCGAGTTCCCGTGGTCCCCTGGGGGTCCACCCGGACCACTTTGGGAATCAATGGTCTAGGGGCTCCATAAGAAAGCGCTATGAATGATATGAAAATAATTATTTTACCACAATATCTTTATTATAGGTAATATTACTTACAACTAAATTTAATATATTAATAGGTATCTAATAGATAACAATTATTGATAATGTAATATAAATACCTATTTTAGACATGAACTGTGCAATCCATACCTACTCACAATTTCCTTATAAAAACACAACTTTAAAATGTAGCATTATGACTAAAAGCAGGTTTTAAGTAGCCCATGTTGAATGGGGAATGTCTGAAAAAAATCAAATTCGCTGAATATTTTTTTTATTGGTAGGAATAAGCTTCCTTCACTACATATTATAAAACGAAGTCCCGCTCCGCGTCTGTCTGTCTGTCTGTTCGCGATAAACTTAAAAACTACAACGGATTTTCATGCGCTTTTCACCAAATGATAGAGTGATTCCTGAGGAAGATTTAGGTGTATAATAAGTTGAGGTTTTATATAAATTGGTAGAAATATGATGATATTGTTGAAGGTTGAATAGTTCACCACTATTTGATTATCAAAACATACACGACAGCAGAATGAAAAATATTTACTTGCTATCCTCTAATGATCAACCAAATAGTTGAGCTGTTGAGAAGTAAAATAATTGTTCAGTTTCCAGTTGATCGGAATGGGAAAAGGGGCATAACTGCTGTCTATGCATATTGGCTATGCAGCAATGTTACCTTTTTTCCATTACTTAAAAAATGTCCACACAACCAACTTCAATACTCATACAAATTCTTATTTCAATAATAATTTACTAAATTTCGTCTAATTTCTGGCGAAGCGTCAATTAACGCTATGCAATATTCAACCATATTCTAAAGACATAGTGAAAGTGTAAATTTCGTGAGAAGCTTATTCCTACCATTAAAAAAATATTCAGCCATTTTTTTCAGACATTCCCCCATGTTGCTTATTGTTTAATAATATACCTTTGATTATAATTAATCAAATCAGAGGCATCAGACATTCCCCTGTAAGATTATTTATGTAATCAAATCATTTACCATTCCAAAAACATTCATTTCAAACACAGACAGATAATATAATACCATACTTGAATATAAAATTCTTGACTAATTTCAACTTACATAAACGGAAGCTAAGTAATCATAATCATATGTCCTCTTTAAGAACAAATCTACTAATGATAGGCCAGAAATACTGTGAAGCCCTGTATTGATAGGAAGAGCTGTTAGATTTACATACAGGACTTTACCAGGTTCTAATGGCCCCAGCTGTCTGTTGGATATCCCACACCAAAGCAAGTTCGAGTCTTGAAGTGATCTTAGTTTCATTATCAGATTCAGAGTTCTCTCACTAGCATTTACAATCTTGCATTTGAAGTTGAATGGTACATCTACAGTGACTTTACTAGGTAACTTTTCATATGTAAGTCTAACATCTCCATATTCAGTAGTCATCCTTTGTAACTGGCTAGTCTGCAGTCTTCCTTTCTCACCCAAGTTAGATCTCCAGACAATATCAAATTTGCCAATGTTTTTGGCTGCTGTAAGTAGCTTGATTTCCTTGGCTATATTCTCTCTAGGTGTCAAACAGTACAAATACTGGCAGCTCTCCTGAGGCTGGAGCAAAGTTATATCACCAAAAACAGACTGACCATCTTCAATCTCATTCAATGACCTCACCGTAAACTGTTGTGAACTTTCCAGCGATACTTGTTCTAATGTAATTGGTCCTGAAGTAATATTCTGTACTTGAGCTTCCAGGTAAACATCATCCGATTCAGCGTTGTAAAATTTTGTTTTCACATCCAATGGTTTCATAACTTCAAATTTAAAAAACTTTCTAAACGAAGCCAGTGTACTATAATTGGACATGTATGTGACTTCACATACCAAGATATGAGTTCCAAGATCCTTAACTTCATGATGTATTACATCACTTAAAGTCTCATCAACATCTAGCATTGTTGGTGACTGGCTTTTTTGAGTTGTAAGAGGTATTCTTTGTGAATTTGTCTGCAAATCAGCTTTGATAGAAACACTCTGAACTGGCTGATTTGTTTCATTATGAACACAAACATAACATGAAAATGTTTCTCCCAAATAGATATTTCCAAAACTTTGTGGCAGCAGCAAGAACTGTCCGGCAGCCAAAGTTTCCATCTGAGTGACTGAAGTCGCATCATCTTTTAAATAATTGTTCAAAATATTACCTGGCAAATCTTTAGAATCACAAGTAACAATTTTGGGGCTGATCAAAGCAGGCTTTGTTAGCCTCATCACTTTTAACGCCACTAAATGTTCTACTACTTCCTTAGGATCCATTTTATTATTTTATCTTAGCTTATGTTATGACTTGAAGGTAAATAATCTCATTCCATTCCACATGCATCCACTTTTTAAAATAAAACACAAATAGTACAATAGATAGGTCACTAGTACCACAAATACTATAGAAACTCTACCGAGTTCTCAGAGAACTCTGTTCTATAGTATTTGCTAGTATACGTACACAAATCCAAAGCACCACAAATCGCAATGCAAATATTTTGCAAATATTGCAAATGCAATTACGCAAGACTACTGTCACCGTAGACCTCTGTCTACGACTGTCACTGTCAGTCAATGGGTGCATTCCAGAAGAGCAACCAATCGCTAAGTCACCGATCACCCACCACTGTATACATTTTGACCATGGAAAGTAATGCACTCTGGGGGCTTACCATCAGCAAATAATAAACCGTTCAGTTCAAAAGCAGGCCTTAAACAGGACTGTTTAAGGCCTGGGGGCTTACCATCAGCAAACAAGAAACCGTTCAGTTCAAAAGCAGGCCTTAAAAAGGACTGCTTAAGGCCTGCTTTCATACTAAACGTTGAGGTCATAGTACGAAAAAGTATGGCAGTTCAATATAAGCCCTGCTATAAGAGCTCATAGTAAGGCCCCAGCTTTCATACTAACCGTTGAGGTCATAGTACGAAAAAGTAAGGCCGTTCAATATAAGTCCTGCTATAAGAGCTCATAGTAAGGCCCCAGGGGGCTTACCATAAGCAAATAAGAAACCGTTCAGTTCAAAAGCAGGCCTTAAACAGGACTGCTTAAGGCCTGCATTCATACTAACCGTTGAGGTCATAGTACGAAAAAGTAAGGCAGTTCAATATAAGCCCTGCTATAAGAGCTCATAGTAAGGCCCCTGAACGAGTGAGCATCCGACTCTCCGTGCCACATGCATAATTCCATTCTAAAACCACCTAGAAGTAATGTACCGATGATATACGTTCTTATTTCCATTCGATTGTACCGGCTTCCCGGCAGAATTAATAACAAAAGCATGTGACACGGAGAGTCGCATTACAGTGTGTCAGATCAGACTACAGATGTTGCTTATGTGCAAGCTGGCTGATTGACATAACCAAATCAACTTAAGATTCAAATGTACCATAGAGCACAACATAGAAAGGTCGGAAGCCTCCCTCAACACACCCCCTAAATCTGCTGCACATGCTAACCATACTGACCAAAACAGTTTTCTACCTACCTGTACCGCACTACTAAATTTTGAATTAACTAACTTATTCTAGGATAGTGGGAATGAGACCAGCGGGTCTACCGGCTAAAAATAATGAAGTTAATGTTAACTTTAATTTGAGAGATGGATATGATACATTGCTTCATTTCTTTGGTATGTTTTTATTTGTGCCAAAACGAAGTAGCAATGTATCACATACATCTGTCAAATTACAGTCATAAAGTTAATATACCAACGGAATAAAGGAACAAATGGCTGAGCAAGCAAGATGTCACTAATTGATAACACGGTGTGATAAAAAGAGATGCGTGATGCGACGTGATAGAACTCTTTTTCGCAACTGATTGACTGTTGGTCTGCATTTATCGGCACGCTGAAAATTTGAGTTCTGCGAATATTTCAGATTTTTCGTGAAATCGTGGACATTTTTGTGAAATAGTGTTTCAGAAACATGGTGACTTGTTCAGTGATTGATTGTCGTACAACACAGCGAAATAACCCTGGAAAATGTTCATTTCACAGGTAAATTATTCCAAATCGACGCCGCCTAACTTTGGGTTTATTTTTGCCAATGCGCTTCGAATGTTTAGCACTGAGCGTGATTATTCTCTTCTGTTAACATTTATTTTTGTAAAAAGCAAAGATCGACTAGACATAATGCAAAATTTACTAATATTTTGTGTAAAGAAATAATTTTCATTTTACATTAGGGCTGCATTAAGTTATCGATATTTTTTGTCGATTGTTCATATCACGCGGTAAACGAATATGTTTCACTGTTGTAAAAGTACCTACCTATATGATGTTTAGATATTAATCAGCTGGGAATGTAATCCCATTTAAGATACTTAAGTCGATCCATAGGTATCAGTTTCTGACTATTAGAATACCATCATAAGTAAGTAACTTTCAGATTTCCTACCAACTTAGAAACAAAAAATGCATGGCTTTCATTAATTGGCCGTTCAAACTGGACTTCCAAATTCAAGTCTGTGCAGTAAACATTTTGAGAAAAAAGATTTCAAGATACGAGGGGCTAGGCGGATGTTGAATAATTCAGCCTAAATTCGAAATTTTAAGATCCTAATTTTGAAACTGGCGGACTTTCATACAAACTTGCATCCCCTATTTTACCTGCTTACATTTATAAGGTAGCTATATGCAAAACTTTGTCTCTAGGTTCAGCAGTTTGGGCTGTACATTGATCCTCCTCTCTTGGATGCCGTAGTGTGCGGACGTGTCTAACAAGCAATATTATTGTTATTTTATTCAAAAAGTAAACTAAATTCTTAAGTGAAATTAAATCAGTTGAGTCGAATAAGTTACTAGGTGGTCATAAGTGCGTGTGGATTAACTAATTTGCGTGAACTAGACAGAAGTAGCGCGACGAAGATACACCAACACTTACTCCTGCGCAGGTATCCGGCTAAGCCACGCCCACTTACCTGTTAACTCGGTGAGTGAACTAGACAGCAACAGCGCGACAACGAAACATAAACACCTGTTCCTGCGCAAGTATCTGGTTAAGCCCCGCCCACTGACCTACTTTGAGATATTGCACGTGCATCGCACAAATAGGCCTACACTGACTTTGCCGTCGGCTCGATAATCATTTAGGCCTACAACAATTGCTTTAAATTATGTCTGTGGGAAGATCGCCCGCTAAAAAGTCAACAATACCAAACTTGGGGCGGCAAACTTCTTCTAATTACGGATCGGACCCCCAGCTATCAACAAATAAAACATTTGATCGTCAGGAGGGCGAACTTTCGCCACCAAATTATACTTTTCAACGCAATAAAAGACCACGAGAAGAAAGTATCTCACCATCGCAATTTTATAGTTTTAAAGAGGAAATGAAGGAGTTCATGTCGTCATTAATTAGTGAACAGAAAAAGGAACTGGGCGAAATCACTAAAAACCTAAAGGAAATTCACCTAACAAACACTAATATTGAGCAATCTGTATCGCTGTTAGCTACCCAAAATGAAGAATTTCGAAAGAAGATCGAGTTGTTGGAGTCCCAGGCTAAAAAGGACCGGGAATATATTTCAATTCTTGAGGAGAAAGTAGAGGATTTACAACGTGTTTCCCGCAAAACCTGTGTAGAACTCAAAAATGTTCCACGTAAAAACTCTGAGAACAGAGACGATTTAATCATTCTATTTTTGAGTTTATCCAAAACTGTTAATCTCGATATCTGCCCGCGCGACATCAAAGACATTTTCAGACTGAAGGGGAGAAATGAAAAGGAAAGCAACCCTCCAATTATTGTGGAACTCGGGTCCACTATTCTAAGAACAGATTTACTTAAAAAAACAAAGGATTTCAACATAAAAAACAAAAGCAAACTTCAGGCCAAACACCTGGGCCTCACTTTTCGTGAAGACACTCCTATCTATATATCGGAGCAGTTAACCGCAAAAGGAGCCCGCCTGTTTTTCTTATCCCGGGACCTCGTCAAGTCCAAGCAATACAAATACTGTTGGACTGCCTTTGGAAAAGTATTTGTACGGAGAGATGATGCCTCCAAGATTATATGTATCCAAAATGAAGCTCAAGTTCAACACCTAATGCAGAAACCGTGACTACCCAACCTGAGATATAACCTTTATTTTTGTCTCCTTATATACTTTTCTTATGTAATTATACGTTATAATAATAAGTTCATAATTTTTAAAGTTATAATGCATGTTAAGAAACTTCATCAATCACTGTACACTTCTACACCACTTTGTTACACAAATATACAATTATTCATCCATTCATTCAAATCTATACACACACACAAGCACACACACACTCATACTAAATGCCATCATTGGGCTTCATATCAAGAACACATAATAAATAGCATAATATCTACAATCTCCATAACTTTATTTTTGATACTTTTTATTTTTATCGTCTCACACCTACAACTTCAACTAACTACATGTACTTACGACTTTTTAAGACACACTCCTAGTTTTGACTATTATCATAATAGCTCTCATTATGGATAATAGCACTCATTCTATACAGGAATTGGACTCATTGCAAATCACAGAATCATTTAGTTGCAACATACAGGACTTATGTCAATACATTTCGAGTGATACATATAATAATTTAATTGTTATCACTCAAAATATGAGGAGTATATATAAAAATATTGACGATCTACAGGTTACACTATCAGAATTACAGTTTGAGGTTGACATTCTGATACTGACTGAATGTAGACTAGTCTCAAATAAACAGTTACCATTAATAAATAATTACACCTCGTTTCAGACAGTAAATGTTTTAAACCAAAATGATGGTGTTGTCGTTTATATTAGGGATCATCATCAAGCTGAAATAACAGAACTGAATCTTATCAGTGCAACTGGACTCCAGATTGTGATTGCCAATTACGTACTTCTTGCAATTTATCGTTCTCCATCTCACCTATATGCTGATAACTTTATTAATTCCCTAAACGCACATCTTGAAACCATTTCTCATTTCAAAAATATTTCAGTTATTGGTGACATTAACATAGACTTGATCACTTCAGAACAAGAAAAGTCATACGAACGCAGAAATCGGCTCAGTTACCAAAACGTTTTATCCATGCATGGTCTCTTGCCTGGCCACACCTTTTCTACTAGAGGTGACTCTTGCCTTGATCATGTCATGCTCAAACTAAACACTAATACTAGCCGCGCTTCTGTTGCTGTTTTAAATACCACCGTCACGGATCATAATCTTGTTTTGGTTAAATTTTCTATCGCATATAAAAAGGACACTTCTTCTAATTACAAAATTGTAATAGATTATGAAAATGCCTATAAAACTCTCTTGGCTTCTGATGTGACTTTCCTTAATATTTATAAGGATCCTGAAACTTTTGCTAACGCGTTTATAGGGATGATCAGGGCAGCTATCCAAGAAAATTCTAAGACAATAATTGTATCAAATAGTAAAAGGATTCTGAAACCTTGGATAACCCCTGGGGCCTTAAAATGTATTAAACTTAGAAATAGCATGCAAATAAAACTAAACAAAGATCCCAATAACACAATTTTAAAAATAACTTATAAACGTTATCGTAATTTTTGTTCTAATCTTATAACTAAGCTTAAGCGTAGACATAACAGTCATAATATTAAAAAAACAGTCAATCAGCCTAAACAATTATGGTCCACAATAAATGAGATTGCACAATATAAACCTCCTAAAATTAAAAATACTGACCTACTTAACATAAAATCACAACCACAAGACTCGGTCAATCATGTTAACAATTATTTTGTTGATATAGGTGCTAAATTAGCAGACCTCATAACCAAACAATCTGTACCCAGTTCGCCCACCTCAAATGTCTCGCCGAACACCTGCTCTCATCCTACCTCGTTTGTCTTGCTGGAGACAGACCCCGAAGAAGTTGATAGCATACTGATGAGTCTGGACTCAGGTAGTGCAACCGGCTGGGATGGGATAAGTACCGCATTTCTGAAGCGTGCTAGAGACTTTGTTGTTCCGCACATTTGTAAATTGGCTAATCTTTGTTTTGAAATGGGAGTCTTCCCTAGTGCCCTCAAACGGTCTATAGTAACACCTGTTTACAAGAACGGAGACAAATCTGACGTAAATAATTACAGGCCAATCTCTGTGTTAACCACTATTTCAAAAATAATTGAGAAACTTATTAGTATCCGTCTGATTAATTATCTTAATAAATATAATATTCTATCTAAATTTCAATATGGTTTTCGAAAAGGAATTTCTACTCAAGACACAATATTAGATTTGATCTCTATTATAGCTAAGGAAGTTGACAAAGGTAATAAATGTCTTACCATCTTCTTAGATCTCAAAAAGGCTTTTGATACGATTTCTGTATCGGTTCTTGTAAACAGACTGGAGAGAATAGGGATTAGAGGAAATGCACTCTCTCTTTTTATTAGCTACCTTCATAATAGAACTCAAGCTGTAAAAATAGACAGTTTCATCAGTGATGAAAAAGAAGTTAAATACGGTGTTCCGCAGGGGAGTGTCCTTGGCCCGACTCTCTTCTTAATCTACATCAATGAGTTATGCAATTTACATGACGTCGGGGGAAGGATACTTTCGTATGCGGATGACACCGCTATTGTCTTCTCTGCCAAGACTTGGAGCTCTGTTCACGGGGTGGCCGCGCTTGGTTTGGTACGTGTGTCGGATTGGCTTAGGGAAAACCTTCTAACTTTAAACATCCAAAAAACAAACTATATTTGCTTTGCTCCCTATACATCATCACAGCCAAATAACAACTTGTGCATCAAAATCCACAGCTGCCCAAATCCCGAAAACACTCCGTGTGAATGTCCCGTCATAAGCAAGGTGAGCCAAACGAAGTACCTCGGTATAATCGTTGATCAGAGACTTAATTGGCACTCACAGCTGGAATCTGTCATAAATCGGATCAGGAAACTGATGTGGGTGTTTAAATCACTACGTTCAGTAATGCCTAGTTCTCTTTTAAATAAAATTTACATAGCCCTAGCACAATCAGTAATCTCCTATTGTATCCCAATCTGGGGAGGTGCAAATAAGACTGACTTTTTAGCTCTGGAAAGGGCTCAAAGATCTCTGATAAAAGTCATGTACTCCAAACCTTTCAGATTCTCTACAGACAGCCTATACAAAATTAGTAAACTTCTTTCAGTTCGAAAATTATACATACTTAACCTGACCCTAAAATTCCATAAATCCTTACCGTTCAGAGAATCAATTCAAAGAAAAAGAAGAAATGATATTGTCGCCCCCCTACCCCCTATACGTACTGCCTTTGCTAGAAGACAGTACCCATCCCAATCAGTATTTATATATAATAAACTTAACAAAATACTTAAAATTTATCCTATGCATCTATATATGTGTAAAAATGTATAACGTTATGGTTAGGAACGCTTACATATCTCGAAGTTGAAGATCTTTTAACTAGAATCGCTTAAATACACACTCACACACACACACATTCTCACACACACACTCACACTCACACACACTCACACACACACTCACGCGCTTACCTCAACAAACACGCATATTAAAAACAGTTGGTTTTTCTCTATTATTTGATTTTTGTTTACTTTTTCTATTTCTATTGTTGTAATATATTTATTTTTGTAATCTACTGTTATCCATAGGGAAGAAGCGGGTCATTCCCAATACAAGTATCTTTTGATTACTTACAGGGAAGTCTCAGCAATTTTTGTACCTAAGATTACTGAAATAAATGAATTTTTATTTTATTTTATTTTATATATCAGTCAGTAAGTCAGGACTTTGAATTTTATGTACAGGGTCATTTTGTGTTCACCATCCAAATTTTGAAGATGCGTTCAGTCCATAAAACTGAACAACTTTCTCTAAGGAACACATGGCCAAATATATAAAAAAAATCGACTATCCATACAAATTAAAGAGATCACGTGATCAATTTAGTATGGGATGACCAAAATTTTGTGGCGAAATTCGACATGTTTCTTAGAGAAAGTTGTTTAGTTTCATGGACTGAACACATCCTTAAAATTTGGATGGTAAGTTCAAAATGACCCGATATAAATAGCGACCCGCCCTCGCGTCGCTTCGGGTAGTGTGGAATTTGACACATACACTAACGGCCGCCCGCGGTTTCACCCGCGTGGTTCCTGTTCCCGTGGGAATATCGGGATAAACATTTTAGGCTATCTTCTTTCTGTGTGCTAAATTTCAACCATATCCGTTCAGTAGTTTTTGCGTGATTGAGGAACAAACATTCAAACCCACAAACTTTCACATTTTATAATATTAGTAAGATAGGATATACCTTTCTCTTGCGCAAACGCATCAAAATCCGTTGCGTAGTTATAAAGATTTAAGCATACATAGGGACAGACAGCGGGAAGCTACTTTGTTAAAACAATATTATTATATTATAAATAATATGTAGTGGATATTGATTTTAAATATCTTTGATCTTTTTTTTGATAAATAAATTATTTTAAATATCTTCTGATCTTTTTTTAATAGTCATACTTCATTCCAGTATCGTAATTTTAGTACCAACATCTATGCAAAATTCCATCCCATCTAATTTTCAAATCTATTGCTGTTCAATAATACTATCGATATCGATATTAATGTCTATTGTGACAAGATTACATCACTGAGACGTCAACATATAAAAAATACACACACAAATGTAAATCGATTTCGGTTTCGTTTGACAGCTTATGTTTGTGCCTCTATTCCGTCAGGTATTTTAACTTTATGGTTAACATTAACTTCATTGTTTTTAGCCGGTAGACCCTCTGGGGGCTTACCATCAGCAAATAAGAAACCGTTCAGTTCAAAAGCAGGCCTTAATCATTTACATTGCATTTACCATTTGGGGGCGTGGCCTACTTTTGATTGGCCACAGTAATCTATCTATTCTGTGGTGCTTGTCAAGCATCGCTCCTAGATGATCAAAAAGTGATTGACAAGCAATGCAATGTAAATGATTGACAAGCAATTTTGATCGTTTAGGGGCTCCATAACAGTTGAGGTCATAGTACGAAAAAGTAAGGCAGTTCAATATAAGCCCTGCTATAAGTGCTCATAGTAAGGCCCCAGAAGACTTTTGTAACTTATTTATCGAGCAGTGGCTCCACACTCTTGTACTTTAACGTCATGAGTGAAGAGTGACGTCACGCTAGATATTGCCCGCGTTCCGAATCACGCCAACAGCACTGTTAGCGTATAATCCATTAAATGAAGTAGGTACACAAATAGCCTATTTATGTAATATTTTGTGACTATTTAATTTGGTCGGATTCGCACTAAGAGCGCGACTATCAGCGTGATTCGGAACACGGCCATTGTAAACGCGCTAACGTGCATGCGGACCGTCTTATATCGATATTAATTGCTATGCGGACCGCAGCCTAAGTGTTAGAAAAAAACAACTGTCAAAGTCAATATCTGCTGAGTTTTGTATTTTTTTTTCATTTCTGTGGCAAATAGAATAATTAACGTTGCTTCCACGCAGAGTTAAAAATCCAACTTTTCTAATTATTTCCAAACCAAAACTAGTTGTATCTTAGAATTTTAATATCAATTTTTGCACCACATAATTCAGTGGAATATACCTACTAATTCGTCATCAACCTGCAAAATGGTTCTTGAAATAGTGATCTGATGTGGCCCAATCATGTCTCAGTACATGACTTCATTTCTTACTTGCTAATTTACTTCTTGTTTTTTTCTAAGTGGTTGTAGAACTTCTTACTATGGCATATCAAACTTTACTCCAAGAATACATGCTCATACCTCCCGTGACTCGAGCATATACCACTGCTTGTGTAGTCACCACTTTGGCTGTGGTAAGTAAACAAGTGCTGGCCAATTTGTATTGAATGTCTGATAAAATTTAAACCATTATTAAAAATTATTTTTTTGTTGCAGCAACTAGACCTTGTGTCACCATTTCAATTATATTTCAATCCCATTCTGATCCTCAAGAAATACCAACTATGGAGACTTGTAACAACATTCCTTTATTTTGGAAACCTAGGATTCAATTTCTTTTTCAATATGATATTTACATACAGGTACTGTAGAATGCTGGAAGAAGGATCATTTAGAGGAAGAACAGCAGATTTTGTTGTTATGTTTGTTTTTGGAGGAGTCCTAATGATAGTATCCTTTACAAAGTTATTGCTTAATTACATGCTATGAATTCTCGGGATAAAGTATTTGGGGATTAAAAAGCTGAAGTCATAAATGCACCTGCCTAAATAGCCTAGAGCAGGGATGGTGAACCTTTATGTATCAACGTGCCATTTTACTCAATGTTTTATGAGGTCACAGACATGCTATCAAATTGTTGTGTAATAAATATTGTGATTGGTGACGTGCCCAAAATATTGTGTCGCGTGCCTTTGGTTCGCCATCCCTGGCCTAGCATAATTATTCTCTTTAATTTCTACATAAAAAAAATTTTAGTACAATTTTCATACAATACAACCTTCTAGCTGTTGAATAAATAATATTGATAATTTAATGAAATATTATGAATATCATTACAAAATGAATTCCTTAGCAGTACTTTCAGCTATCTGCATTTTTTGTTAACTTATTATTTTTGGGGCAGGCCTTTACTATTATGATTGTTTATGTGTGGTCACGACGAAATGTGTTTGTAAGAATGAACTTCTTTGGACTGATGAACTTCCAGGTACTAAAATGAATATTATTATCTTTGTTTGGTTCTACTTTCCATTATCTGTCCACGATTTTGGGGGTGGCGGGAGGGGGCAACCCCTCCCTAAAGTTTGAAAGTTAGGAGATGGATACTTTTTTTTAAATGGTTAAAAAAAACAAAAAATATTGAAATTAAGCAGGGGGGAGGCTAAAAAAAGATGGGGAGAGGGGAGGGGACGTACTTAAAAAATTTCGCACGTAATAAAAGTCGTTTCTGGCGCTTCGCCGGCCGCTGCCGCGGCACGCTCGCTTCGCTCGCTCGGCTTGCGCGCTGGGTTCATGTACACCTAACATGCTCGTCGCTCCGCTCCTCGCACCTATCATGTGACCCGGTTGTCATTTTTCCTCTAAAATCTTAATTCTCAGATTTTTTTTCTCGCGTATTATTTGGTTCCTAAACATAAAATTTCGTATGCGTGTTCCAAATCATGAGTTCTTTACATAAAAAAAAATATGAATTCGAAACTCGTGGACAGATAATAGAAAGGTGAGCCCTTTGTTTCTAGGGTTCCATAGCCAAAATGGCAAAAAACGGATCCCTTATGGATTCGTCATGTCTGTCTGTCCGTCCATATGTCACAGCCATTTGATTCCGAAAGTATTAGGATTACACAGTTGAATCTTAGTAGGTAGATGTATTCTGTTAACCGCTTAACGATTTTAACACAAAAATAAAAGATTAAGGGGGGCCCCCATACATGGAACTGAAACTGAAAAAAAATTTTTCTTCATACCAATACATGCGGGATGTCTATAGATAGGGTCAACCGTTTGAAAGATAAACACTGCCAAAGTGTTAAAATGTGTGTCCCCCCCCCTCTAACTTTTGAAATAAGAGAGTAAAAAAATTATTATGCTATATCTTTATAAAAACATTCAACGAAAATTGGTTTGAACGAGATATAGTAATTAGTTTTCGAGATATATCATATTTTCCAAAACCGCAAATATAACTTTGTCATTCATATTGATACCAACACTGTGAAAAACAAAGTTATTTTTACAGACGAAAAATGAGTGGTATTAAAATGGTATAGTGGAAGGTAACTGCGGAACCCTACAGCGCGTGGCCCGCCACGCACTTGGCCGGTTTTTTTTGTTATCATATTCATACTCTGCCGAAACAAGCTCACTGAAAAAAAAATCATCATTTTACAGGCTCCATACCTACCATGGGTATTACTGGGTTTCTCCGTTTTACTTGGCAATGCAATATCTGTAGACTTGGTTGGAATGGCTATTGGCCACATATATTTCTTCATGGAGGATGTATTACCTCGGCAAAGGGGAGGACAAAGACTTCTTAAAACACCAAAGTTTTTGTAAGTATTACAAACTACTGCATCAGTAACTATAATAAACTTGATCTATTTTTCATTTCATTTTCGTACATCCAAGATTGCCTGGAAGAAATGAGGATCAGTTACGATCTTTGTTTATTGGCTTATTAGAAAGCTTATGCCACCACAAGATTAACTGTGAAGAAATTTTCACGTTATCTCTCAAACCTCAGAAGTTATACAAGCAAAAACGCTGTTATTTTGGAGGTCGTAATGACGTCATTCGCCACGTACGCGAACCTTACGTCATACGTGATAAAGCACATATTGCATTGAGCTTGGCATTTCCTTTAAACCCTTATAACTCAACCATTTCTAAACGGATTTCAAAAAATCTTTCACTATTTAGGGTTCATAGCTCTGAATGTTTTTTATATTATATCAATAAAACTTTAGGATTCAAACCTGTCGCTGATCTTCATTGTTAGCAGCAATAAGGACATCTACATATTATTATTATAGTATGTTTTTCTTTTTGTCATTAAAATTTTGATGCTGTTTAGTGTTTATCTGATTTTTGTCGTGTGGAATAAAGTAATTATTGTTCACCATGACAAATCTTTTTTTGATGGCTGTAGTCTACTTTAAATAATATCAAATTGTTTTAATCTAAATTATTATTTTATCAAACATGTTAATATTTAATATTAATAAAAACAAAATAATTATAGGTAGGTACTTACTCATATTTTACATGAGACTAACTAGCACCACATGTAATACTATACTATAGTGTAAAATAACTTCTTTACTCAATTTTCAGGAAAAAACTTTTTGATCCACAAGAACCAGAATATGAAACATTACCAGAACTGGCCAACGTGAGGCCCGGGGGCTTCGACTGGCGTCGTCAACCTGATGATGGCGATAATGACGAAAATAATAGATAAAAGTTAAAAAGTAGCTACCTACTAAATATAGTTTCGAAATGTAATTATGTGCTCCCACACAGCAGTTATAAAACAAATGTTATGCAACATTATCTAACTATTTTCTCTTACATGTTGTAGCAAAATATTACACACTGTTATTGAATGTTATCGTGTTACACAATGTTATATAACATTATCTAACAACTGCCTGTATGGGAACATCTTAAGAGAGCCAAAATATGTTATATTACCTAAATGTTCAATGTTCTTTTATTTTTTCTTGTCTCAAATTCTGAAAACAAATCAGCACAAAGAGTTTAATGACCGAAACAGTTTTTAATGGCTATAATAGTTAATCATAAACGAATTACATCTGCATTGTGTGAATTTAACTGTAACATGTTATTTAGTAAGATTTTGTTTTTGTGAATATAATTGAATAATGATGTATAATCTGTATTTTTATTACGATTTCAATCAAAAGTATAATAATATAGGATAGAATATCTGAAGAAACCAGTAAAACTATTTTGTTAATGATTGGTATTATTTATTTGCATTTTTACCACACAAAGTATTTGGATTAACCACATTACCAATTGCTGAAATCAAAAATATTTCCATTAAAAGAATATTACGATATCACGAAATTATTCAGCGCAAAGTTCAATCAAATCAATCTACAAATAATATGTCTATCAACATGTTCAGGTTAAAAAAAAAATTATAGCTGATGACAATCTTGTAAAGGCACCTCTTAGAACCGATTGGATGTTGAGTCATAATAACAGAGTTTAGAGAATATAGATAACAGAAATTTACTCCAGAATCAATTATATACAACAATCCATTCACATAATTTGGTTAAGAGGATTGTCAACCACGTGGTCTCCATACAAACGGCGATAACGTTTCCCACCCTCTAAACCTTAACCTACAGTAATTAATTTTTGGTATGTTTTTGAAATGCCTAAAAACTAGGGCTGTACGTTTTGATTTTTAAAATATTCATTGTAGATTTGAAAATATTGGCACTTCTGTGTTTTGTATGAAATCACTAAAATGCAAATATTTCGAAATCTATTATAGATATTTAAAAAATCAAAACGTACAGCCCTAGTATTTAGGCATTTCAAAAAAATACCATAAAATAATTACTGTAGGTTAAGGTTTAGAGGGTGGGAAACGTTATCGCCGTTTGTGGTTGACAATCCCCTTAATTTTAGAGTGGACAAGAGCGATTTTACTCAGAATCTTTACATTAATTAATATAAACTACCGATGCAATACTATTTAAAAAGACAGGTATTCAGAGAAAAAAAATGTGTTTTATTGTTCTTTTAAAATTTTGCTTATTGTATGGAACAATGCATTCAGAATATTTATGTAAACATTCAACAATCGTACAAATTACATCTATTGTCGACACATTTCCAGTTATTTACCACAATACTCATTAATGTGAAGCACATAAATGCATCAAAAGTGTTTACATAACAAAGGAAAATGTAAAAATCCCAAAACAATCATTCATGATCTTTAACTGCACAGTGCACACATTTAAATAAGTAGAATCCACATTTCCCCATCTGAATATGGTCCAAAATGACAACAACAGTAGTTTAATAATGAATAGAAAAATGGATGACAAAATGTAGCCTAAACATTTAATTAATAAATTTAATTTTATTTCAAATATTGATAAAAAAAGAAATAATGTTACTAAAACCGTTAGTGACATTCCTCATTACGTGCTTCTGTAACGTCCTATTCTATAGTAACAACAAGAACAGTTAAAACTAGTAATGTCAGTCTTCATACAAGCATTCACGAATACATTATTATACATAACATACAACATTTTTCTCATGTGGATTCGTCATTTGGTTGTTCAAAATTATATTAAATAAGAAACTACAAAATTATAAAAGTAAGTTAAAGAACAGCCATATTCCTTGTTTCTTTTATAGTAATTTAATTTAGTCATTATAAATAACTAGGTAAAAATAATATTGAGGCAGGTATTCCCGGAATCGCTTCTGTTTTCAGCACGCAAATTCTGTGTGAAAATAATCAGGGAAGAGAAACTACGAAAACTGTTATGTGGGTTTGAAGTTGTGACCGATCCGACATCTAAAGATTGTTCATTTATGTCGGAAATCAAACTACATTCTTGCTAGAGTAAGTTTAAAATCTATTGTGATAATAAAATTAGCAGTAGGTAATTGTATATTTGAAATGGATACGGTTAATTTTATTATCAAATCAAATCTTTATGATAAACTTCATAATATCAAGTAGATAACTAAAATTAGTAATCAAGAATGTACGACTACTCGACTACATTGCAACAACTACCGATCGTAACAACACCAATATTAATTGCTGTTATAAAAATCAAATAAAATCAATCATTTGGGTAATAATTTTGGTTTTATTTCCAAATAAGAAAGAAGGAAGAACTAGTTACAATTCAGCTGCTAGCAGCGGGTCTACCGGCTAAAAATAATGAAGTTAATGTTAACTGTAAGTATGTGATACATTGCTTCTTTTCTTTGGTAAGTTTTTATTTGTGCCAAAACAAAGTAGCAATGTATCACATACTTACAGTTAACATTAACTTCATTATTTTTAGCCGGTAGACCCGCAGGGCAGGGCAATAAAGCGGGAACTACATTAGGCACACGTAGCACACGAACGCCGACCTGGGTACGTCTGAACACATTTTACATAACATTACACAACATTTTACACATTAATATTATGAAGCATTAGTTACGCGACGCGACAAAAAGTATGACTCCTGACGCGATCATAGAATACATTAGGTATAGGACGCGCCTAAATCGACGTACGTGGCCTACGTGCGTGCCTAGTGTAGTTCCTGTTTAATTGAGCATTCCGGGAATAATCCAATTATTGTAGTTAAATACTTATTTAACCATATTAAAACAGGCGACTGATAAAAAAACCACGCAACGCAACCCATCAAACGTTTTGGGAATACGTAACCCAGGTTTTGCAAACAATGTGTGGGTTGGTTAATGATGTTTATCTTTATAATTTCAAAATAATTCAGCTTTTTTACAATTATTTATAGTACTTTATTTCACTGTTTTTTGAACGACGACATTACATTATGAAATGAGATACAAATATGTTAATGATTTCAAATTCGTTTTACACGTAACTTCAGAAATCTCAAATGAAAAAAATAAGCGTTCAATCACACCGACACAGAGTTGAACACCTAATTTCGACAACATAAAACAAAATTCCTACTTCGTGCGCATAGACATGTAATCACTAGTCTACGTCCCATTGCATTCGCAATGGGTTTTTTTTCTCTACGTAGGATTTTGTCGAAGATTAGGTAAGTGCTATGTAATTTTTTATATTGACACTTTGACTCTGTTCCCATTTGAATGGACTTTTTCAATCATACTATTTAAATGACAGGTGGGGGGACTGATAATGATAAAACACGCAACTCAGTATCAATAGTGACTAGTGAATTGCCTGTCACCTTATAGCAGTATTTAATCAAAAAAAATTAGTATCGATTATCGATTTTATGATCATCTACTCACTACGTGAAATAATGGGCACCTACTTACTATCAATCGCAACTCCAAGGTAAGATTTTGTTGTTGAACTCATATCTGAATATTCAATAACATCGATGACCCAGTTATTAAGTTTTTGGTGTCGTTGTCAAATCACATAATCTACAAATTTTGCAAATGTCTTGTTCAAAACAAATGCCTAAAATCTATCTAAATCACATGGAGACATTTTCATAGCGCTACTATAGCTAGTAGCACCGTTATGTCGTCTGGTTTTCCACCTGTGAACAAAATATTGAGAATGTCAGAAAGCATCATCCATCATAGTGAATAGGGAATGATAAGTTGCTGTTAAGGCGCTGCTTAATCGAATTTTCTGGTTTTTGAAGGGGTGCGGCAGACGAAGCGGTGTGCGAGTGCAGCGGCGCCCCTCCCGCGCCGCACCTCACCTGCGAGTGCAGCGGTGTAGACTGGGCCGCATTTAGAAAATTTTTGTTTGATTTTAAATTATTTGCTGTTATGAATAAATGTCATGTTCTCTGATCAGTCCAGGGTGAACAAAACTTTGAATTATATTTTGAGATATTACATAATAAGAACCTATACTTTTTATCACGTAAACGAGCTTTGAGAGTTATAAAAATTAGTTTGTTTGTTTAGTTTTGTTTTTCTATACAAAATTTGAACACCATTTTCACCCCTTATCAATCACCAATCATGTCCACCGTGTTGGACTTCAAAATAAATGTTATTTTTGCAATCGTCATCCCAGAAAAAAACCAATAACGACATCCATATCTATTTAAAGGTTTTTTTACCCCTTTTCATTCATTTCATGCGTTAGATTTCCATCCATAAGCCTAAATTATAAATTTAGCGATATTTACTTCGAAAATGAAGGATTTTCTACAATACATAACTTCATCCGCCTTTTGACCCCTTTGGGGGTAGAATTTTAAAAAACGCTGAGACCCGTATTTATTAATTTTCAATCGTCAGCCTAAACAGAAAATTTGAAGATCCTAGCTTAAAAGCTGAGGGACTTTCATACAAACTTTCATCCCTTCTTTCATCTCCTTAGGGATGGAAGTTTCAAAAATCCTTCCTTAGTGGATGGCTACACTGTATAAGGTATCTGTGTGCAAAATTTTAAGTCTCTAGGTCAAGCGGTTTGGGCTGTGCGTTGATAGATCAGTCAGTCAGTCATTCAGTTTACGATTTTATATATTAAGAAGATAAGATAGTAGGGTGAATATGCCTAATACCAGCCCCCCCAAGGATTTTTCAACTTTGAATCTCTGTTGTTGCCACAATTGCGGTCTTAAAAATATTGTTGACACAGTTTTAGGTAGGTTGATTAGTCTTTATTACGAAAGTAGTAGTTAGTATTACGAAATTTTGTGGAAAAAAAAAAAAATATTAAAAACACGACTGTATGACTGTATGTCGTTTTTGTCAGGCAGTTGTGTTTTTAATATTTTTTAATTTATTTATTTTTATTTCACAGATTTTAGTGACAAATTATATATTAAGATAAATATTTTAATAGAAAATACTAGAAAAAATCGACTCACCCGTCTGAACTTTTCTATTAAAATATTTATCTTAATATAAAAATAGCATTGTGAATGACTAAAATCTAAAAATTCCAATTCCAAAACGCTGACTTGCATTTTGTCAGTATGTACACAGGGTAATATGCCTAGTTAGCCGGCCGCCTCCAGTTATCCGGCCCCCCAACAGTTTTTCGAATAAAATAAGAAATTCGTGGCAATTTCTTAACAATTTGGATATTTTCCTGGCAACACTGTTATCGATCTATCGAATGGTATGGACGCCACTAGCGAAACGTTACGTAATATTTTATAATTTGTGTTTACGTTGAAGCCCGCATCCGGGTCGATTTCGCAAGTGGAGATAAAAAAAAAAATAGTGGAGAGCTCTTGCCAAATAGTCAATATTGTCCTTCAGGGCATCGTTAAAAGGTAAATATTTAGTTTGTTCTCAAGGTATGTTGTTATTTATTACTGTTTTAATGTTAAATATGGCTTAATAAGCAGATATTTAGTAATATCAAGGGGCCGCCTTACTAGACAACGAAACCACATGTTTCCAGTATATCGGCCGGGGCCGGGCATATTAATTGTTTGTCTCTTGTTATTTCCGATGTGTATTTTAGCGAATTACTCAAACGATCGCTACTGCATTGAACGATGTGGTTTTTTCTTCTCGTCATGTTCTTTGAAAGGCGGCCGGTATACTGGGCAATAGAAATAGGAGGGCCGGAAATAGAAACAGGGGGCCGGGCACTGGGCAAATCGTACTTTTTTAGAAATTAATTTCGAATGACAAAACCGACTAATGATAAAATAGTTGGGATCATTACTGTTTGTGTAGGTACCGAGTGCAGACTGCAGACCGAACTCGAGGCGCGTAGGTATTTGATCGAAGTATGGCTCGCTTTTCGACTATTTGTATGAATTTGGAATAAGGTGGATATGCCTAACTCCAGCCCCCCCCCCCCCCCCTCCTAATTCCAGCCCCCAATACGTTTTTGCTTTGCTTTAATTAAAATACAATAAAAATCGGAAACTGTTTAATGGAGCCACATCCCTAGTTAATCCTCGACGTTGGAAATCAGTATTACCCCGTCACGACACCTACAATTCACACAACGACCAAAAATGTTCACCGAGACCGAATAGAGGTGACTATGTTTGAAAAACAGCATAAAACATCGATCGATGCGAACTTTGGGAAGTGTGTTTATGAAGGCAAGATGCAATTTTTTATAGTTTTAAACTTTGATACTAGTAATAGATTAGTTAGATAACGTTTTAAGATTACAAGTTTGCAGTTAAATTTACTAATTTCGAAAAAATTTGGGGGGCTGGAGTTTGACTATGTGATTCTCCAAAACTTTCTATTATCAGCCGGGGGCTGATGTTGGGTATTTAACTTTCGTTTAAGAAATCAATCTCATCTTAATTTGCTCGTCTTTAGGTTGGAATTTGTAGTGCTATTCACTAGAATTACTAACCCTGCACCCAATGGCCTAAATACAGCCGGGTGAATAATGTTTAATTCCTAAGTTATTTGTTCTTCAAATTAGGGGCTGATATTAAGAAATACATAAGAACCTAACATCAGCCGGTCATCAAAACTTTACGGCAATATACAGGATGTTTTCAAATGATTTTTTTTTGTTTTTTTTTTTTATATTAGACTAGCTGCCGCCCGCGACTTCGTCCGCGTGGACATTCGATAAAATCCTCATGTTTTAATTTCATTAAATTCTGATCAGCCGTTTTTACGTGATTAGGCGGGTTCCCACCAAGCGCGCTGCCTCGCGAGGCAGGACGTTTGCCGCACGGGCCTCGCACGAGGCTGCTCGCTTCGTGGGAACCCGCCTAATCACGTAAAAACGGCTGATCAGAATTTAATGAAATTAAAACATGAGGATTCTATCGAATGTCCACGCGGACGAAGTCGCGGGCGGAAGCTAGTTTATAATATTCAGAATTGTATCCAGAGATATTAGTATCCCGTTCCCGTTCCTTCCCTGTCCCTGTCCCCGTCCCCTGGATGTGCATGTCCAGGTCCAATCATGTCCACCGTGCGACTTCAAAATAAATGTTATTTTCGCAATCACCATCCCATGAAACCTCAAGAACGACATCGATTTTCATGTTTACTTACCCCATTTACACCTTGAGGGATGATTTTCAAAATAACAAAATATGTGTTTGCCTATTTATTTTTAGACATGCTCCTACGAATTTTAAAGTTGTAATGTCTATTTTATATTATTTTACCATACCAATTTTGAACCCCATTTTCACCCCTTTAGGGGTTAAATCATGTCCACCGTGTTGGACTTCAAAATAAATCTCATTTTCGCAATCACTATCCCATAAAACCTTAAGAACGACATCCATATCGATTTTTATGTTTACTCACCTCATTTACCCCTAAGTGGTTAATTTTCAAAATTACAAAATATTATGTTTGCCTTTTTATTTTAAGATGTGCTCTTACGAAGTTTAAAGTTGTAATGTATATTTTATATTATTTTTCCATACAAAATTTGAACCCTATTTTCACCCCTTTTGGGGTCAAATCATGTCCACCGTGTTGGACTTCAAAATAAATGTCACTTTTGCAATCGTCATCCCAGAAAACCCCAATAACGACATCCATATCTATTTTTGGGTTTTTTACTCTCTTTTCACCCCCATTTCATCCCCATAGGGGTTGAAATACTACCAATAACAAAATACGTTACGTTAGATTTAAAGCCATAAATTATAAATTTAGTTATTTTTACTTCGAATATAAAGGATTTTCTTCAATACACAACTTCATCCCCCTTTGACCCCTTCGGGGGTAGAATTTTGAAAAACGCTGAGACCCGTATTTATTAATTTTCAATGTTCAGCCTAAACACAAAATTTGAAGATCCTAGCTTCAAAACTGAGGGACTTTCATACAAACTTTTGACCCCCGTTTCACCCCCTTGGGGGGTGAGTTTTGAAAAATCCTTTCTTAGTGCACCCCTAGACCGCAAAAGGAACCTATGTGCAAAATTTTAAGTCTCTAGGTTCAGCGGTTTGGGCTGTGCGTTGATATCTCACTCAGTCAGTCAGTCAGTCAGGACTTTGAATTTTATATACATAGATGTAAAAAAAACATAATAATCAAAATCATACTTATTATCATCATAATAATCAATCTTAGAAACAGAAAAGAAATTCAATTCAAAAAATGTATATCGATATTCACTTCTTGGAAAACGCTTCTATAGGTTTCAAATAATTAAAACGATCTCGTACTCGTTGATTATTGTATAAGTTATTTTTTATTACGCAATATTTAATATATTTATATATTCTAAGTTGATTAATATCTACAGGAGAGGTATAAGTTTCAATGACTTGTTATGGGAACCATAATTTTAAAGCCTCTAGTATTTTATTATCATTATTAGAGTTACCAAACGAATATTCTTTAATCTCATACAAACATGGTTGTTTTATTTTGGAACAGCCTGTACCCGGCTGGAATTAGGGAACAAAGCGGCTGATATTAGGGCAAAGACGGCTGGAATTAGGGTTTTTCGCCCGTCGTGCATTTAAACGATTCTCTTTTTTTTCCCACAAAACTACGTAAAACTAAGTACTATTTTCGTAATAAAGATCAATCAAGCTACCTAAAACTGTATCAACAATAATTTTAAGACTGTAATTGTGGCAGCAACAGAGATTCAAAGTTGAAAAATCTTAGGGGGGGCTGGTAATAGGCATATTCACCCTACTTGGATTTGTAATTTTTTTTTGTTTTCTAATTCTACGACACATCCGTCGCAATTCTTTGTTCCTTTTGTTTCCCATTTTACACACACACAATACATGAATAAATAATAATAATAATAATACAGTCAAGTTCGTACAAAACTAGGTACCTATAAAAACAAGTCACAGTCACAAGACGTAAAACTACACTAAATCTATTTTATTTATTACTAAAACCTAAAACTACAAAACAAACACCTAAAACTATTAGTTGGCACTAAATAAAATTATTTATTTACTTAAAACAAACAAAGTTTGGAAAGACGAGACCGACCACGCTACGATATGAAATGAAAAGTACAGCCCATTCTCAATACCACCCGATGCATGCCCCCGGCCCCGCGGGCGTTCACCCCGCCCGCCCGCGCCAGATCTCTGTGTTTGCCGAAAACTAGCAAATATTTTTCTAAGTGCATTGCTCTTTACATTTTTCAGGCGCTAAAAAACCTGTTTATTTTGATTTTAATAGTGATCCATAACATTAACATTCGTTTTTTTTATATAACTCTTTAATTCGTCTTATGTTCGATTTATAATTTGAGAAAAATATGCTAGTTGCCGCTGAAAATATCGAGTACTACGCGACGAAAAATATTTTTAGAAAAATCATTTTTTTTCACTAATTAAGCTTTTACTTGAAATTTTTTATAGCTAAGTATCTAATTCAGGATATGTCAAATACAATTATATTTTTTTTTACCTTTCAAAATGAGTGGATTTTTCTAGCTATGCGACAAAACTTTATATGTTTTCATTGACGCTACGTTTTGCAGCTCCTTAAGGTCAACCAGTGTCCTAGAGTTATCCACCTAAAAGGAAGGCCTAATCTCCAGCAGCGGGGACATTAAAAAAGACCGAGCGCCGAAATGTTGAATTTATTAAGGCGAGGCCAGTTCACGAAATTTACTCTTTCACTGTCTTTAGAATAAGGTTGAATATTGCATAACTTTAATTGACGCTTCGCCAGAAATATGACGAATTTTAGTACATTTTTATTGATTTCTGAAATACTGGATCATTTATTAAAAATGTACTCGGTTATTGTGTTAGATCGATAAAAAAGCTATCCTTTTTGCATAAAAAATCATATCACTGTCGTTGAAAATTACGAAATCTGACGATTTGAAATTTATTTTTATAAGTTTTTATGGTGTTATTCAGGATTTTTTTACAGAGTTACCATGCCATTTTTCAATATTCTGTTCGGTTAATTTGCTTCTTTGTTTCTTTTTCAGTCTACAGTGATTTTTGTGAAGTAGAATTTTACATCATCACATTGGATGTTCAAAAATCAGACTTTTCATCAGATCGTGAACTGGCCTCGCCTTAAGGGCGCACCGAGCCTCCACTAGCGCCGCTAATCAAGAAAAAATCGAAAACTAAAAAACATAAAGACTAGTTTTTGTTATAAACTATTTTGTATGCGTTAATTCTTAATTTTAATGATTAATTGTAACTACACAAACTCAATTAAACCAGCAAAAAACGCATAGAAAAATAGTTTTAACTCTAGTCT
Organism: Agriphila straminella; assembly: GCA_950108535.1. Classification (NCBI taxonomy): domain Eukaryota; kingdom Metazoa; phylum Arthropoda; class Insecta; order Lepidoptera; family Crambidae; genus Agriphila; species Agriphila straminella. The sequence continues at coordinate 10,565,976 of OX467316.1, forward strand.
TTATATTTTTAAGAATTTTATCTTGATTGGCGGCGCTAGTGGACACACGGTGCACCTTTAACATACAAAAAATTTCAAAAAAGGTACTAACCAATAGCATCAATGCCGTTCTGCCTCGCGCTCTTGGCGAACGGCGACATGTAGCAGCCGTCGAAGGAGAGGTTGCGCGCCATCCAGGCGATGGAGTTGGCGACGGCCTGCAGCCGCTGCGGGTCGGCGGCGAGCCCCTGCGCGCGCACCATCTCCGCCACCAGCACGGGCCCGGGCACGTTGTCGAACACGCCGTCCGTCGCCACCAGGATCACGTCGCCGCACTCCACCGCGAACTCTGATGTCTCCGCTGACTCGGGCCTGTTCCAAACATTTTTTTATTGAAACTACGAACTCTGATGTCTGCGCTCAGCGCTTCGCTGGCTCTCTGAACTCGCGCAGATAAAAAATAAAATAATTTTTTATTCAAATAATCTTACATCAAAATATAACAATAAAGTCCAGACATACGAACATAAAGCTAAAATAAAGATTGCCTGAATTAGGTTTAACCTGTATCTCAGGCGAATAGGGACTTACATAACTAATCTATGTAATGTTATTAACAAAGTTAACAAACAAATACAATAAATATTAAAATTGGAAAAAAATGGGATAAAGAATGGGATTAGAAATGGCGTTGTTCATATTAACTTCTCGCTCGCACACTAAACGCCACACCTATCGCTCTCTCAGTCACACTCGTTGTCACGCGCGGTGATGAGCCTCCATTTTCAATCCCATTCTTTATCTGCGCGGGTCGTACTATTATTTATTCTGTGGTTGTAGGTTGTAGACTAGATAAAGTAGAAAAGTGGTCGTCAAACTGCAGTCTTCAGCCGATATTTGTGCGGCGGCGCGACGAAGGTGGCTGATAAATTCAATTAGAACATGTCGCCAAACTGCAGCCCGAGGACGGTGCGGGCGGGACGTTGGTAGCATTCTTAGAATTAGTTAATAGCTTATCATTTGTAGAATTAGTCCTTACTTTAGTCAACTGTTGTGTGTGACCGGTTTTAACCTACTTTTTAATATTTTATTGTTCTTAGCCGCCTGGATTAATTAATGCGTAGAGCTAAATTTTACTCTTCGCATTAATCCAGGCGGCTAAGAACAATAAAATTTAAAAATCGCTCGATATCTTATATTTCATTATTCCACCGTTTGGTTTTTAATGAGTTTTATTATCAATTTCCTACTAAAATGCAGTACCGATTTTAATATTATAGTAGGTCATCATCTCGGCAGAAACCATGACATAAACAAAAGAAATAAAGATTTATAACTTTTCATAATTTTAAACAGGTACAAAATAAAATGGAATGGGGCCGTTGTGTGGATGAATGACTTAATACTTAAGTAAAATGTTTGTAAACAAAAAAATCGTTTTAAACCTATCACATGACCGCTGGCACATGTCCAGAGCTAAAATTTCTAATATTAGTCCTTACCGAAATACAACAGTGCTGATTGTGGAATGAGCACATGACTACAAATCCCGTGGTATAGTATAATAGCTCTCATGACTTGGTAAAATTAGGTACCTATACCTACCGTCCGTACACCTACTAACACTTTTTTTGTCAGGACGCATATAAAAAAAAATTATGCAATGGACAATCAGAAGTAGTTTTGTTTTGCTAATTCCTGCTTTGTTTTATTTACTAAAAGTGTATATGTGTCGGTACTAGGCATACGTTTTCTGTGATTGTCATATAGAAAATGCAACGTAGGTATACGTAACGAAAAAAACATTTGATTAGTCCCTAATAAAATCAAATTGAAGATAAAACTTGTAGATGAAGGTAAAAAAATGTGAAAAAGCAGTAAGCACGTCGTCTCGTCATAACTATGGCGTAAAAAAGAAAAACCACCGAATGAATTTTAATTTATAGACCAAAGAAGTCGCCGATAAATTCTGTTATCCATAATACTAGACGCCAGTGCGCAGACTAATTTAATATCACGGTTCGCATTAAAAATACCCTTAATCATAGCATCTTTACAAGATTTTTCGTTTTTCCAAGATATTGATATAGATTGTTTGAGGTGGCTGACCAGAAAAACTGCCAGGCTGAAGGCAGGCAACCCTATATATTCATGAACGGCACATCTAGGGCTATCGATCTGCATCAATTTTATCTCTCCACCTGATGAGGTAAGTGACCCCACTTTTGGGCCTCATAAAACTTGGCTGATCTTGAAACCTGCCAGGGTAGGGGCTGGCAACCCATGCGGGTTTTGACCTCCACATGTTTCTCTTTTGATGGGTAAACATTTTGATCTTCCACCTCATGATGTAATTTTCGGTCAAAATAGCGATACGAAAACGAAAAAAAATATATGTTTTTCCAGGATATGCGATGGCAACCCACTAAAATCCAGTGTTCCTAAGTAATATCTATTGCTGTAAGTCTGCTGTTCCACCTTATGAGGTAAGGTTTCGTGCAGTGGGAGCTTGGTCTATAACAATACTTTTGTTCTGCGTAAAAAATTCGCAAAAATGCTGAATTTTTTAAAGTAAGAAGATTTTGGGTGAAAAATTGCAAATCTTTTACACAAACAAAACAAAAGGAAAACATAAACATTAGCGGGTTTTTTGCTGTTCATACGAGAAATTCATATTACTCGTATGTTCAAAAAATTAAAATTTCAAACTTATGGATAACGGCAGTATTTATTGCACGTTTTTTTAGTGACATTATTTTTTTACATTTAACTTTATCTTTATGGTTTATTCTCAATTTAATTTTTGTAGGCTAAAAAAAGAGAACTAAAACCATTGAAAAATCGTGGCGGATTTAAGGTTTACATTGCCAAAAATATGAAATGAAATGACCTCTTCATCATCAAAGAAATAAACTTTCATAACACGAGCCTCGGGAGTCGGGACTTGGGGGACTCAAAAATTGTTCCAACCAGTTCCACAGAATACATAATAGTACAAGTACAGTTCGTTAAGTTATCGGCTTTGCGAACTGTTTCGGTGTATTTTCAGAATCTTCACCCTTTTGCCAAAATTCAAGTTCAATAGCTGTTATACTTTTGTTTTTATTCAAAGCTTTACTAGTAGTTATAGCTATTCTGTGGCTTTACACAATGGTTAGTACAACAAAATATATTATAATGTATTACTTCTTATTTTTTAAATTTCATTGATATTTTTTATCTAGCCACATTGTTGATCATTGGAACTATCAATAGCATGAAACACAATCACAATATTACTATGAATATCTAGTTGTACACTAGATATGGTGTCTGTTTTTCCTTATTAGTATTTATTAGTCACTGTACATCATTAGATTAGTAAACGTCTTCCGTGTGTCCGAGCGCATTACGAGACGGTTTGAAGAGCTATTACAATATTACAAACTGGGGGTCAAGTCTGCTAATGTTAACGTCGAAATCGTGTTTCAATGGTGTTTGAATGGTAATGCTTTTAAATTGAATTGAAAAAAATTGTTTCTTAAATCCAAAACCTAAACACAGTCCGTGTTATTACAAAACATTTTTAAACACGTGTTTAAATGTGATGCTGTCACTTTTTTGACAATATTGTTTGAAAGAGACAGCATCACATTTAAACAGGGGGTCAAGTCTGCTAATGTTTTCGTCAAAATCGTGTTTCAATGGTCTTCGAATGGTAATGCTTTTTGACACTGTTCTTGTTTATTAAACCTAAAATCGAAACACATTGTGTTTCTTAAACCCAACACGGAGACAAATTGTGTCTCGATTTTGGGTTTAAGAAACAAGAACTGTGTCAAAAAGCATTACCATTCAAACACCATCGAAACAAGATTTTGACGTTAACATTAGCAGACTTGACGCCCAAATAAACAGCTAATATACATGTTTATTGTTGAACTAGATTACAATATTTACTATCAAGCAGATTTCTAAAATGGTGCAAAGTGGATGCAAATCGATAAATAATACAGAAGCGGCAACACGGCAGAATAGGCACCAGATTCAGAGAAGATATTTTTTTCCTTCTTTATATCGATCTAGCTAGTGTTTCCTTGCTACGTCTCGGAGTGAAACTGTAACCCAACATGTTTTTTACTGCGTATTTGGGTTATCTACAACACAATTGAGTATATCGTTATTTTTATGTTTATCTTATAGCACAGAATAGATATTAGTACAATATTACATTGTGTGTATGTACGTACTACGGTGCTGTGATAGGTAGGTACCCAGTCTACTTATATGATGTTCCTTTGTTTTGAGAAACATTCTTCCATAATGCAGTTCCTAGAAATACCTACACAAATTCTTAATTAAACATCATATAGTAATTAACAAAAATTGATTACGTAAATAGCTAAGTTAGAAATAGCCATATTTGACCTTGGCTGTATTTACTTACAGAACTCCCACGTAAATGGTATCTTTACATTACTATCTTTATTGAAATAACCTTTTGCTATTTCTAATAGCTTATTCGGCAGATAGTGGCGCATTTTAATATATATTATATTAATATATTAGGAATATTATTTCATTGCAATTATCCTAGAATTAGTGCTTGGACGAAAATAAGTGTTGGCTGATTGTGCTCACAATGGTTTAATTTAGGTAAATCAATAGTATAGAATTAACCGCCTCTGTAGTCTAGTGGTTCGCCCACCCGTGTAAGACGCAGGGGGTCCCGGGTTCGATTCCCAGGGGGGTACAATTTGTACTCGGTTTAGTTGGTGTTAGGGCTTATTTCAAGTCCGCCTGGCTAGCTACCACCATCTTACCTATGTCTGGCGCCACAACAACAATTTAAAAATTGTTGTGTTCCGACAGTTAGAGGTAAGCGGTAAGATAGCCAGTTCCTCAGTGATGAGGATTCCGGGTGTAGTGCGCGTCGTCACTTAACATCAGGTGAGATGAAGACCAATTAGTACTATAACGTTGTGAATAAAAAAAATAGAAACCAAGAAAAAGCACATCACGCCGACTCTTTGCTAAACAAAATTATTGTTAACAATGACATGGCGATTGATTGGTTACTATGTACAGTTCAGTACATAATCGTATCGTCTACTAACGATAATTATTATAATTTAACAATGATGAATGAAATCTTCTTGAATAAAAAGCAATAATCTATTAATCATCTTTTTCATCACGCTATTGTTCCTAATATTAAACTATAAATTAGATTTAGATAAAATGCTTTTGTTTATGCAATCTATTTCTTTTATTGTGTCATCCATTTGTTTTAAAAGCTCACAACTTTAATATTTTTATGAGGTAATAGCTCACAACTTTTCTATTTTTGGCAACCAAATAGCCCAAAATACTAGCACACCTTTTCAGGAAAATATGACAAAACCTAGGATATGGCCGCCGCCGGCCGGCGATCACAAAATGTCTTTTGTACGTGCTAATACTCTCTAATCTAATGTCTCGCACGTGGGCACGACGGATTCATTTTGTTTACATGTTCAACGCCTCGTAAGCATTCACGTCTAGCTCCGATCAAGATATTATTGATCGAAGACGTCTAGCTAATAATATTAACCCATAACATATCCAATACTGTTGTTAAACAGTAAGTAAAATAGTACAGTAGTACCTAGTTTAAAGAGGAATGTAAAGGAAGGATCTTGCCTGCCTAGCATGACCGATTTATATCGCGTGATATAGCATTTTATCAACACTCAACTGTCAAACTCCTTTGTCTTTTTGACAGTTAAACGTGATAAAACGCTATATCACGCGATATATATCGGTCATGCTAGGGGGGTTGGAGTTGGTATTCCACTCTAGTGCAGCAGATATTATCAAAAATCCAAGAGAACGATCACTTTTTTTTAACTTCCACAGTTTTCAAGGTCGCATAATTAACAGCCTAAAGTGCTACCTGATGCACAAGAAAAAACTCCTTCAATTATTTCCAAGCAAAATAACCTGACTACTGGACTAATTGAGCACACTGTGTTTTACAAACAGTAGACCTTTAGACGATCACAGTTTGCTCTCGCTTGTCTATTAAATGACTAATGTATAGGTGCGTGCAAGGAATATCGCGATTTGTGCCGAATCCGAGCGGCTCTTTTGTCTACTCTATAATAACATAATATTTTCTTATTTTTTGCATTGATATATTTACCTGTCACTGAGAACATTCCGGTCGTGGCCAGGCGGAGGCAGGCTAAGCTGGTACGGCGTGTTGAAGTAGTGCTGTTGCTCGTGTGAACGGTGAACGATCCGGCCGCCCCTCACCACCATATACCCGCTGTCGCCTATATTAGCTGCGCGCATCACGCTCTCGCTCCGGTCCAGGATCATCACACATGCCGTGCTACTACCTAAGAGTAACGAAAAAGTTTCATTAAAAATAATAATCAGACAACAATGTGTATGTCGCAGCCTGCCTACCTTAATCAGCCGTTTTGTTAACAGCTTAACCTTTTGATTAAACGGCTAAATGACATCCAGCCATTTGATTAAACCGCTAGATAAATTACTTCATTCAATAACGTTTAATCATTTGCCTAGCCAAGACATTGTAATATAGTTCCATTTTCTGTCACCAGGCTGATATTTCTGGTATTTCTCATGACTTAAAGTGAAAGTGAAAGTGAAATAAGCTTTATTCAAATAAACTTAATTATTAAGTACTTTTGAATCGTCTATATTTTTCTACCACCCGTTCCAGACTTTTTTAGCTGACAAGAAGAACGGGCGCAAGAAACTTATCAGCTGTAACAGCCATAAGTAACGATATTTACAAACTTGAATATATCGTTACCAGATAATTACAACAGGGTGACAGGATTATTGGCAACAACATAGACTTATTATATTACTTCAACAAAGTTCTTATATTAGCAAGTTATGTGTTACATCATTTCCACGCATTTTGATCTTTAAGATAATCGTCAACTTTATAATAACCTTTACCCATGAGCGTTTTTTTAACATGGTTTTTAAATTCAAGCAAAGGAAGATCAATCACTTGTTGTGGATCTTTATTAATAAAGGCTATGCCTTTCCCCATAAATGAACCTCTCGTTTTTGCAAGCCTAAATCTTGGAACGGCAAGTTTATCTTTATTTCTTGTATTAAACTGGTGAATGTTACTGTTCTTATCAAATGAATCATAGTGTTTCCTTACATAAACTAAATTTTCATAAATATATTGGCCTGCCAAAGTTAAAATATTTATTTCTTTGAACAATTCTCTCAAGGTATCTCTCCGCCGTAGATTGTATATGGCGCGAACAGCTGTTTTTTGGAGTACAAAAATATTTTCAAAACTGGCAGCTGAGCCCCACAATAGCAGTCCATAAGACATTACACTATGAAAATAACTAAAGTATACTAACCTTGCCGTTTCAATATCAGTTAAAAGCCTTATTTTCTTAACAACGAATGCCGCTGAACTAAGTACATAACAGGCGAGCTATTAATTATCTGTGAGGCGAGCTATTAATAAATTAGGGGTGTAAGTATTTTAGCATACGGTTAGGTGGGGCGCAGAGGGTAAAAGGTTGGGAACCCCTACTTTAAAAACTTTTTACTAATTTAAAAAGCAAATGGTTGAATTAATGTTAAGGTCTTTACGACTTTATAATTTTTTGGGCTCTGAAGACAGACAAAATTTTCCTTTGTTACTTCTTAATATAAAATAACTATCATTATAATCTTTACAATTATTGTTAAGATTATGGATTAATATAATGGATGCATTACCTAGTATAGGTTTCTTGTGCTCTAGTAGTTCATAATACGATTTAGCTAAGAGATCCCCCGGCTCTGATAATTTGAAGTGTCCCATTTGAACTAGTCTTTCACATGTCCTCATGAGATACGAGGAGAATTCGCCCGGATCGATGCCGTACGCACGCCAGCCTCCCACTCCATCAGCAACTCCTGAAAATAAATAGTTTAACATGAAACACACAGTCAAAGCATCTCCTAGCAGCTAAGAATAGAATATAATATTTTTTTATTTGCTTAAAAAGTGGTTAATATAAAATATGTTACAATGTATATGAAGCCATACACTTTTCTCCAGATACTGGCATGCAAATATAACTAAATTAATTTATATAGAAGATTTTTAAACTTTTGCAACTAGTTGACTGAATTTCATTAAACAACCTTGCTTCCTGTCTAATGACTTGATTCATAAGATTGTTTCAGTGGCTTAGGCGTGAAAAGGTAACAGACAGGCACAGATATAGTTTGATTACTAATCTCGTAACAAAAACATAAACAAAGAAAAGTCACTGTCAAATTATCACAGCGAAAATTTTTCTAAGTCTATGACTTACAGCTAATCTACCAAGATACTCCTATTAAATACTAATTTAAATAAAATTTTCTAAATTAACCAAAGGTTTATTGTGTATATAAATGTTTAGTATATTACTGAATTTGACGCAAGCAAGACTCATGATTCAGTAATAATCTAAAATATTCTTATTAGATTTGTGGTGAAAAAACATGTAAGTGTGTTTATTTCTTGACTTAGCAATATACTATTTCCTTTCCTTTTTTGTTGTTTTGTTCAACACCTTTGTTTACATTTTTTCTACGAGATTAATAATCGGACTTTAGTTAAGTTTGAACACCATTTCACCCCTCTAGAGATTAAATAATGTCTTACTTAAAAATAAATGGCATTTTCGCAATCAACTTCCCATGAAAGCTCAATAATGACACCCATATAGATAATTTCCTTTTTTTCCCCATTTACCCTCTAATTTATTGTAAGCTTTTTGACTCGACGACGCCTTAATGCAAGTAGCTTTAGTATGTCATGCTCACTTTAAACAGTTCTGCGGTGGTATCTCTATACAAAATGTCTATGTACAAAATTTCAAGTTTTCCAGTGGTTTGGGCTGGGTGTTGATATGTCAGTCACCCCTTCACTTTTATAAATAAGAGAACACAAAACTTGATTTGATTTTTACACGCACCACGGTTGACCACAGGGGCAGCACCGAATGTCTCACAATTGGCACGGTGATTTAATGGGGGATAACCAAATTATCCCATAAAAGTTGTTTTTCTTTTTGAGGTTAAGAACTCTAAAACATTCTAAACTGTGGCAAAGTACTTTGTATTATGAAGTTCATCAAGTTCATCAAGCAAACTTTCATTTGATAGAACTATTTAACAGTAGCAACCTTAAAATTATTTTGAAGAAAAAAATTATGGAAAATATTTTCCCTACATCACTTATATTGTTTATTTATTTCCCTAGACACTGTCATCATTTTAGCAGTACCTGATTGATTAGAATAAACTAGAAAAAAAAACTCTAAGTAACCGATTTAAAAACCACTAAAACCTTACTGACCAAATGTCTTGACTGGTCTCCTTGCTTACTTTTTAGGTACTTATCTATTATCGTAGGCATAATTGTAACGTTTCAGATTTTTTTTTTACTGCTTACTCTTGCTTTATCTACCTCCTTTTGATCTTGTCCTTGTGACACTTAATATTTTGGTATGGTTTTAATGCTGATCAAACAGGCAAAAAGTTAAGATGGACTTAAAATTATTAAAATCTCACCAATAACATCCGCATTGTTGAAATTGGTGGAAAACCACGCGTCGTCTCCGTATTGACCTTTACGCGTTCTACCATTTGCAATGTCTTTAGGAAAACCACATACTACCGAAACTAAGTATGGGTGTTTTTTAGAAACATTCAATTCAGCAGCACTTGAAAGACTTGAAAGTCCATTTCTTAGAGCACGTGATAGCACTCTGCCTGTCCAGAAAATAGACTGCATCATTCATTAGTTGTTTTGCACTTTGACACCAGCCATTCACAACTGATTAACTAAGACGCTAGACACCATGTTTAATGAAAACACTATTTCCTAATTAGACAATCACTGAATGAACATATTAATGCTGATTTTAAACAAAGTCGAACAGATTTTTCAATTTTTTATTTCTCAAATTTGATGTTTCGTCGTCTTCTCTTCGCTCTTGTTCGCTGATTACCACAGAGAAAGCAATACTATACGTAAGAAGAGACGGGACTTCATAGACCAAAAAAATCTACGAAATGTCAAATCAAACATACCTCGACGTAGCCAACATAACGAATGTAAAACAATGTTTTGCCAACCTACAGGAAAGAAATAGAGATGGGCGACCTTATAGTATTAATTTTTTTATCGATATCGATGAATGCACTGAACTGCGCTTTACTTAAGAAATAATTTTAAAATTTCTACTAACATGACACAATACTCTGTTTTTTAACCAGTACTGAGTCAAACAAGTATGTTAGAATTAATTATCAAGCATTTAACCTATGGGCAGTACTTTTAATTAAAAAAACAGAGCATGTGTTCAGTTTAATATTAGAAATAATAACTAAAAAATTTAAAAAATATGTATTTCCCAAAAAAATCCTCACTGTCGCATTTTCACCGCACATTTAATTAATAATACATACCTACATAATAATACAACATTGCCATTATAATAAAAAAAAAAATTAATCCTCATCGTCGCATTTTCGCCGATCAATTCATTTGCTCATAGACCATAATAGTGACCTGAAATAAGAGTTACATTAAAATGGATATAAAATTACAATTATAATAGAAAAAAAAAATTAAAAGTATTAATTATTACCAAAAAAAAGTCATTGTCGCATTTTTGCTGAACATTTTATTAGCTCTTAGTTGTGACCTGGAATAAGACAGACAATTGCTAATATAATAAAAAAATATTAAAAAGATTTATTCCCAAAAAATTCGCATTTTCGCCAATTAATGCGTTAGCTCATAGTAGTGACCTGAAGTAAGAGTTAAATGAAAACAGATATAAAATTGCAATTATAATAAAATATTCAACTAGTTTATAATATTCAGAATTGGGCCAAGCCCATTTCTTACACCTAAAATTAAAAGCATCGATATCGATATTTATATATGATGTAACACCACTCTATTTTCCTACAAATTATTTTTCTGACTAAAATTTTATTATTTCATTCAAATACCTACCAAAAATTGTAAACGAATGTTATATTGGTTAATGTATTACTCACCGAAGCTCATCTGAAGGAAATTTGGCCATAAAAAAACCGTTTTGTATCGTCTTTTCACGCCGATTTTAAACCACAAATTTCACATTTTACATGCTTCATTGTGATTTACATGTACTGCACCTTAACTTGACTATTAACAAATTAAAACATTAAAACAAACTTTTAAATATCACAAAACTATTATAAAACAAACTTTTAACTACCTACACAAATTAATTTTATTTGTTAAAATACTTTAAATGTTGCCGCCATGTTTCTCTGACAGATGACCTATCATCAAAGAACGAGAAAGAATGAGGAAGAGTGAGACAAATATAGTCGCCATCAAAATTCGTGTCCGTTTCATAGAATCTTTTTTTTGTATGGAAGTTGCGACAGACTGGCTGATTACTGCACGTCTGTCTGTCTGTGATATTTAAAAGTTTGTTTTAATGTTTTAATTTGTTAATAGTCAAGTTAAGGTGCAGTACATGTAAATCACAATGAAGCATGTAAAATGTGAAATTTGTGGTTTAAAATCGGCGTGAAAAGACGATACAAAACGGTTTTTTTATGGCCAAATTTCCTTCAGATGAGCTTCGGTGAGTAATACATTAACCAATATAACATTCGTTTACAATTTTTGGTAGGTATTTGAATGAAATAATAAAATTTTAGTCAGAAAAATAATTTGTAGGAAAATAGAGTGGTGTTACATCATATATAAATATCGATATCGATGCTTTTAATTTTAGGTGTAAGAAATGGGCTTGGCCCAATTCTGAATATTATAAACTAGTTGAATATTTTATTATAATTGCAATTTTATATCTGTTTTCATTTAACTCTTACTTCAGGTCACTACTATGAGCTAACGCATTAATTGGCGAAAATGCGAATTTTTTGGGAATAAATCTTTTTAATATTTTTTTATTATATTAGCAATTGTCTGTCTTATTCCAGGTCACAACTAAGAGCTAATAAAATGTTCAGCAAAAATGCGACAATGACTTTTTTTTGGTAATAATTAATACTTTTAATTTTTTTTTTCTATTATAATTGTAATTTTATATCCATTTTAATGTAACTCTTATTTCAGGTCACTATTATGGTCTATGAGCAAATGAATTGATCGGCGAAAATGCGACGATGAGGATTAATTTTTTTTTTTTATTATAATGGCAATGTTGTATTATTATGTAGGTATGTATTATTAATTAAATGTGCGGTGAAAATGCGACAGTGAGGATTTTTTTGGGAAATACATATTTTTTAAATTTTTTAGTTATTATTTCTAATATTAAACTGAACACATGCTCTGTTTTTTTAATTAAAAGTACTGCCCATAGGTTAAATGCTTGATAATTAATTCTAACATACTTGTTTGACTCAGTACTGGTTAAAAAACAGAGTATTGTGTCATGTTAGTAGAAATTTTAAAATTATTTCTTAAGTAAAGCGCAGTTCAGTGCATTCATCGATATCGATAAAAAAATTAATACTATAAGGTCGCCCATCTCTATTTCTTTCCTGTAGGTTGGCAAAACATTGTTTTACATTCGTTATGTTGGCTACGTCGAGGTATGTTTGATTTGACATTTCGTAGATTTTTTTGGTCTATGAAGTCCCGTCTCTTCTTACGTATAGTATTGCTTTCTCTGTGGATTACTGGTGACTGTGTTGCCATGGTACAATAATATACTGGGTGTTGCCATTTGCCGCATTCTTTTGAGTTTTGACTTATGTTGCATTCGGGCTTACCATCAGCAAATAAGAAACCATCCTTAGGCAGCTCCGTTCAAAAGCAGGCCTGTTTAAGGCCTGCTTTCATACTAACCGTTGAGGGGGCTTACCATCAGCAAATAAGAAACCATTCAGTTCAAAAGCAGGCCGTAAAAAAGACTGCTTAAGGCCTGCTTTCATACTAACCGTTGAGATCATGGTACGAAAAAGTAAGGCCGTTCAATATAAATCCTGCTATAAGAGCTCATAGTAAGGCCCGAGGTCATAGTACGAAAAAGTAAGGCAGTTCAACATAAGCCCTGCTATTAGAGCTCATAGTGAGGCCCCTGATCGACCGGTCTCATTTGACAGATGAACATTGCTTCTTCTTTTTGGGGTAAAAAAAACATACCAAAGAAAAGTAGCAATGTATGTCAAATGGAACCAGTCGCTAAATAGTTTCAATTTAGATAATCAGCCTGTGGAACAAACACAGACCATATTAACAAATACTGTTCAATAAAGGACATTATTATTATTATTTTATATTCATTTTTTTGTTTTTAAATGTCACTTTGTTTTTTCAACCGGATAAAAACTCAAAATGGATAAATACTCATTAAATATCTGTTTTTTCTCGAGTTTTTATACAAAAAGGGCCGCATTATAAACTTTAAATAAGTTCATAGACCGTTGAATCCATAATATTGTTGTTATTCACCCCACATTATGGTACTCTTAGGGTATTCTCACAATGTAGGCTAAACCCTAGTGATGGGTTTTCAACCGGATAAAAACTCAAAATGGATAGTCTCAATATATTACTTACACTTAATAGGGTTTTTGTACCTACTACATTAAATAAATAAATATTTGACAACATCACATACATTGCTCCGACTCCAAGGTAAGTAGCTAAAGCACTTGTGTTATGGAAATCAGAGACAACGGTGGTATCACAAACACCCAGACCTGAGACAATATTGAAAAGTTCATTTTCTACATTGACCCAGCCGGGGATCGAACCCGGGACCTCAAGAGATTGTGACGCCTTGAAAACCGGCATGCAAACCACTCGACCACGGAGGTCGTCAAATATTTATTTTGTATTCGCGATAATATCGATATTATCGCTATGCGGACCGCGCCCGTATTCTGCTTGTGTCTGACGTTTGTCCATGGCATATCTATGGTTAGAAGGCGTTGTAGAAGAAAGTTTATCTTCGTTCTGTGTACCTACGAATTAAATGACGGCGGCCGATTGATTTTACTTTTTTCACAATTCATAGCCCTGGATTAGTACCGGTGACGCGATAGTGATTTCTTGGTAAGAAAAGTAAAGAAACGGCATAAAACTGGTGTTCGACAAGTCACTTGGCAATATGCCTGCCGTCAGGGGTGATGGAATGCGAGGACTCGCAGTCTTCATATCTGATATCAGAAACTGTAAAAGTAAAGAGGCAGAAATCAAGCGGATTAATAAGGAGCTGGCCAATATTCGCAGTAAGTTTAAAGGCGATAAAACTCTCGATGGATATCAGAAGAAAAAGTACGTGTGTAAACTTCTATTTATCTTCCTGCTCGGCCACGATATCGACTTTGGGCATATGGAAGCTGTTAATTTACTTTCATCAAATAAATACTCTGAAAAACAGATCGGATATCTTTTTATATCCGTTTTAGTGAATACCAACAGTGATCTGATTAAGCTGATCATCCAGAGCATCAAAAATGATTTGCAGTCTCGTAACCCCATTCACGTAAATCTAGCCTTACAATGTATTGCAAACATAGGCAGTAAAGACATGGCTGAAGCATTTGGCACTGAAATACCAAAACTTTTAGTCTCTGGTGATACTATGGATGTTGTCAAACAATCGGCTGCACTTTGCCTTTTGAGACTCTTCCGAAAGTCGCCTGAAATAATTCCTGGCGGAGAATGGACCTCCCGAATCATACATCTTCTGAATGACCCACACATGGGTGTGGTGACCGCTGCAACATCTTTAATTGATGCACTTGTTAAGAAGAATCCTGAAGAATACAAAGGGTGTGTAACTCTAGCTGTTGCTAGATTGAGCCGTATTGTTACTGCTAGCTACACTGATCTTCAAGACTACACCTACTACTTTGTGCCAGCTCCTTGGCTCTCCGTCAAGTTGTTGCGTTTACTTCAGAATTACACACCACCCTCGGAAGAACCTGGAGTAAGAGGCCGTCTGTCTGAATGCTTGGAAACAATTTTCAACAAAGCTCAAGAGCCTCCCAAGTCAAAGAAAGTGCAACATTCTAATGCAAAAAATGCTGTTCTCTTTGAAGCCATAAGTCTCATCATTCATAACGACAGTGAACCAAACTTACTGGTTCGTGCTTGTAACCAATTGGGTCAGTTCCTTAGCAATCGTGAAACTAATCTACGATACCTAGCGCTTGAATCTATGTGTCATCTTGCAACATCAGAGTTTTCTCATGAAGCCGTCAAGAAACACCAGGAAGTTGTAATCTTGTCTATGAAAATGGAAAAGGATGTTTCAGTCAGACAACAGGCTGTGGATTTGCTATATGCCATGTGTGATAAAACAAATGCTGAAGAAATTGTACAGGAAATGCTTGCATATTTAGAGACTGCAGATTACTCTATAAGGGAAGAAATGGTACTCAAAGTTGCAATACTAGCTGAAAAGTATGCGACAGACTTCACTTGGTATGTTGATGTTATCCTAAATTTGATTAGAATTGCAGGTGACTATGTGTCTGAAGAGGTATGGTATAGAGTCATCCAAATTGTAATTAACAGAGAAGAAGTTCAAGGGTATGCTGCAAAAACTGTCTTTGAAGCTCTACAGGCTCCTACATGTCATGAAAATATGGTCAAAGTGGGTGGATATATCCTTGGGGAATTTGGCAATTTAATAGCTGGAGACACTAGATCATCTCCACAAGTTCAGTTTGAACTACTCCATTCAAAATATCATTTGTGCTCAGCAGCAACCCGGGCTTTGTTGCTGTCTACATATATAAAACTTGTCAATCTCTTCCCAGAAATAAAAGCTCGAGTTCAAGAAGTTTTTCGTGCTGATTCAAACCTGCGTTCCGCTGATGTTGAATTACAACAAAGGGCATCTGAATATTTGCAACTGAGTATTGTGGCTAGCTCTGATGTACTTGCTACTGTTCTTGAAGAAATGCCAGCTTTTCCAGAGAGAGAATCCTCTATCCTTGCAGTTTTAAAGAAGAAAAAGCCAGGTCGAATTCCTGATGGAGTGGATTTGAGGGAATCGAAGAGTCCACAACCTAATGCTGTTCCCACTGCAGTGATTAACTCAATAAATAATACAAACAATTCTAGTGCAGACCTTCTTGGATTGTCTACTCCTCCTGGCACTACTGCACCTTCTGCTGGTAATGGACTTTTAGATGTCCTTGGTGATTTGTACACTACCCCTAAAGTAAGTCCTAATACAGTACAACAAAACAATATAAAGAAATTTTTATTTAAAAACAATGGGGTTTTGTTTGAAAATGATATCATTCAAATAGGTGTCAAAAGTGAGTTTCGGCAAAACTTGGGCAGGATTGGGTTATTTTATGGAAACAAAGCTGCATACCCAGTCCTCAATATTCATCCAGAATTACAATGGACGGATGTCCACAAACTCAATGTCCAGGTAAAGCCCATGGAACCAGTTATTGAAGCAGGTGCTCAAATTCAGCAAATGTTGACTGCTGAATGTATTGAAGACTTTGCTGATGCACCAAGTATGACCATTACATTCAATTACAACAATGTACCCCAAAAAATTACACTTAAACTTCCATTGACATTGAACAAGTTCTTTGAACCCACTGAGATGAATGGAGAATCATTTTTTGCTAGATGGAAAAATCTTGGAGGAGAACAGCAAAGAGCACAAAAGATATTCAAAGCACAAGGTTCTATAGATTTGGCGGGAACTCGAACAAAGCTTGCCGGATTTGGTATGCAACTCTTAGACGGTATTGATCCCAACCCAGAAAATTTTGTATGTGCTGGAATTGTACACACCCGTGTTCAACAAGTTGGTTGCCTCATGAGATTGGAACCAAACAAACAGGCTCAAATGTACAGACTGACTGTAAGATCCAGCAAAGAAACTGTCTCACAAGAAATTTGCAATTTGTTAGCTGATCAGTTCTAAATGATATTTGGTCAAAGGACCATTGAATTTGAACAACAAAATGGACAGAGGCCTGTACAGTAATGATGTAGCTACACTATTTACCCATTTTCAATCCTACTGAATCATGGTAGAAAAGAATGTCCACAATACACCCTGTGAATTACTGCACTGATGCTTATAAGTGAAATCTCTTGTGTACTGTCAACAGCACATCAGGTCAATTTCTCAAATTAATATTAAACTCATCTTGGATAATAAGTTCAAAGTTGATTGAGGAAATTTGACATAGTAAACCCAGCCTTTTGCTGCTATGTGTACAATTTTAATATTGATACTTGCTAAATTATGGAGTATGTTAATTCAAGTAAATTTTAATTTAATCAATATTTAATTATTTATAGATGTGCTGTTGCTGTCACTGTAATATATGAATTATTGCGAGATATAGTTAATATGTCAGCACACATGACATTTTTTATAATTAACTATTGAATATTATTACATTTACTTGTATAATGTGATGATTTAAAATTTATTTACATATATTTTATTTTGGTAGCTGCCAAAAAATATACTTTCGAAAAAAATGCAACAACTTTTTATAATTTGAGATTACTTTTTGTATTATTTATAAAACCAATTATGAATTGACTTACATTTTTTTATATCACAAGTAAACTGTTCAGTAATTCCTATTCAATTCTTAGAATTGCTGCTAAATGATTGATACACACTAGTTTGATTGTGGTCAGTATCATATTCATGGGCGTATTGAGCATTGATAGGCGTTGCGTTGTCTTCTTTATTTTGTATAATTTATACACATATTTTACTTTAATTTTATTATAATTGACAACTCAATTTTCCTTAAAAGAAAAAAATCGCCCTTGAATATTAGTGTAGTAAGCATAGCACATACACATGGACTAGATTAATCTGCTATAGACATTCACAACTAAGGCCCAGAACAGACAGTGAAACACAAAAGTGCCAAAACTGCAACACTAGTTACTTTTGAGTTTCATTTGAGTTTATGCTATAGAATCCTATGTGCAACCACACTGACTGATGAAACGCGTTTTAAACAGGTTTCAAACTCATTGCATCGTGTGTGTTTTCCTAATAGGCATAAACTCAAATAAAACTCAGAAATGAAACTAGTAAACAGAGTTGCAGTTTCGTCACTTTTGTGTTTCACCGTCTGTCTTGGGCTTAACTGGAATATTCTTACTCATTTCAATGTAGCTTGGTGCAATAGAAATAAGATTGGTAGATCAAGAAGTTATTTATGTTAAAACGCCAAAAAATAATTTGTGTTTTGGATACATGCAATCTGTAACTAGGTATTTTTTTTATTACCAAACAATAAAGGATGTTCTATTTGGATAAAAGAATTGTTGAATATTGTTTTTATAACGTTAAATTTAGGAAATATATTATACCAAAGTAGGCAATAATATTTGAGTAGAAGTTACGAATGATGTATCGAAATTTGTATAGATAATAAAATTACAGACTATGTACTCATATTTGTATTAACATGCTCACGGGGATTTATAAAATACCTCGTATTCAAGGTATAATAGCAGAGCTATATAGTAATAATTGTGTTATTTACGATTTGTTTATAGTCGATCAACACAAGAAGTTTGTCGTTTATGGTATTATACATATAACATCTGCAGGGATTCTTCTTTGCTTGCGTTTTTACTGCTACCTATACAAGGTTATTTGTAAAACACCAACAACCTCGCACGAGTAGATTACTAACTTCATATACAACAACATTTGTTCTACGAGTTTTCCGAAAACCAACAAAAAAAAATCGAATCCATACAAATGTCCCGAATAGCTGATCGAGTTTTGTATGAAAAGTCGATATTTTTTTGGCTGTTGAGGTTGAGGTTGTTGGTATTTACAAATAACCCTGTATATATGACATTGATTTCTTGGTAGCTTAGTGAAAATATAACGCTAACTATTATATATTATATTTCCTTCACAGACATTCCTGTGTGTACATAAATCCAATTTTTTTTGGTAAAATGAAACTAATTTCTTACACTTTTTACTGTTGTAGATATCAATACTTATCTACAAGTAATACTTATGTATACGTGTTCCTTTTAATTCCACTTATTTTTGTTGTTTGATTGATAACTTCTCATTAATAGTTTGTTATTTCGCATGTACGTATCATAATAAAAGCTTTGTTATAATTATCATTTTGAGTTTATAAGGAATCTCACAACATTATGCAGTAGGTTTTTTCATATGTACGAAGATGTTATTGATGTAGGATTAGACAACTTAGTATTATATAATGTTGTTATAAAATCATTAGGAAGCTAAGACTTTCATTGCATGTTAGGTTTTCATTTTCAGTATCAGATGAAAAATTAATATATTGTAATGTCTACTCTTCAGGTAAACTACTATAATTGTTAAGAAAGATATCGCCATCACTATTATATGTATATTGTGGAATTAATGGAGCTGCTTTATATGGTTTATGTACTTTTACATGTAACGTGTGATTATAATAATGTACAATAATTGCATGACAAGTTGAGTGTGATTCAGTATAGAGATAGATGTTTGCTCGTTCTTACGCTTCAAAATCATATTGTAATTTCTAAAGTCTAAAATAAATATTTATCCTTACATATTTAAACTAATCTTTTATTTTCATTTAACTGTGAATTTTAAACAGTTACTGGGGTTCCCCCAGTAGGTACTTCCGCTTTTTTTAGAAAGAAGAAATTTGTTTTTAATGTTAAAAAATACGCATTATCGCATCTAGAAATCGAATCCACTGTAATTGCAAAAAATAACACCCTGTACTTTAATGACACCAATATGGAAGTTGTATTGTCTGAAATTGCCTTTTGTCCATCGAGATTCAGTAGGAAAGAAAATCAAACGATAAAGATACTACCTACACTTTGCCGCTGTTGCGTGCATATATTTGTGTCAAAGCCAATTTTCTTTACCCCAAGGTGAGGAGAGTTGTTGCCAAAACATTTGAAACGTCTACGTTTGTTTCAAACTTCGCTTCGCCATAAATGAATTATGTATGAATGAATAGATATTATTATAACATAGTAAGGTTTGGCGACCCATGGTCTTAGCGTAAATTCATGCTAATTGCTAGCGCTGAGTTGATAGGCCGAGTGCGCCCCGCACACGTCCCGCGCGGCTGCACGCAGCCTGATTCGCAGTTTATTAACGTCATAATTATGATTAAAAAATTGTGATGCCTTTCAAGACGCGGGTGTGTGTGTCGCGCATAAAATAAAAATATTTTATAATGTCATTACATACTATATTTGCTTCTAAGTACATTAAATTAACTTATTCTAACAATAACATAATATACCGTTATTTCCTTATAATCAAAAAATATTTAAATTCTCTAAAATTTAGAGGATTTAAGGAGACAAGTTAATGGATATTGAAGTGTCAATTTTGATTACATTGCACCCATATACACAACCAGGTTCACTGCTTATTTATTATGCAAATACTTATACAAACGCTAATCAAACCACTCTTCCACATTTGGCGAGTTTTCCAGCACATCATTGGACTCACTGAAACAAAATAGAATAATGACGTAAGATGTCGCTAACCATAGACAATCAAACGACACGACCGACGGTTAAAAAATGTAAATTTCATAGATAATGTTAACTACTTCTATTCTTTCCGTATCGTATCCCCTTCGCGTAACACCGTAATCGGTTTTTAAATTTGAGATTTTTGCATTCACAATGCTATTTTTATACAATACTAAATTATATACTAGAAAAAATACGACTCGCACCAGATCAATACTCAGACGGGAATCGAACCCGCGACCTTTGGATATCCGGTCCAATGCTCTGACCGCTGAGCTACCGAGTCACTAGTGACATCGTCGAATTTCTTCTAGTATATCCTACTCTTACGCTGCAAGCCAGCGTTATTTCACCAATGTGAGGAATTACCTCGACATTCAATTGAAATATCTTTCCAGATATTTGGCAATCGATTAAGATGAAATAGCTATATAATTTTTAAATTTGAGATTTTTGCATTCACAATGCTATTTTTATACAATACTAAATTATATACTAGAAAAAATACGACTCGCACCAGATCAATACTCAGACGGGAATCGAACCCGCGACCTTTGGATATCCGGTCCAATGCTCTGACCGCTGAGCTACCGAGTCACTAGTGACATCGTCGAATTTCTTCTAGTATATCCTACTCTTACGCTGCTTTTTCTAGTATATAATTTAGTATTGTATAAAAATAGCATTGTGAATGCAAAAATCTCAAATTTAAAAATTATATAGCTATTTCATCTTAATCGATTGCCAAATATCTGGAAAGATATTTCAATTGAATGTCGAGGTAATTCCTCACATTGGTGAAATAACGCTGGCTTGCAGCGTAAGAGTAGGATATACTAGAAGAAATTCGACGATGTCACTAGTGACTCGGTAGCTCAGCGGTCAGAGCATTGGACCGGATATCCAAAGGTCGCGGGTTCGATTCCCGTCTGAGTATTGATCTGGTGCGAGTCGTATTTTTTCTAGTATATAATTTAGTATTGTATAAAAATAGCATTGTGAATGCAAAAATCTCAAATTTAAAAATTATATAGCTATTTCATCTTAATCGATTGCCAAATATCTGGAAAGATATTTCAATTGAATGTCGAGGTAATTCCTCACATTGGTGAAATAACGCTGGCTTGCAGCGTAAGAGTAGGATATACTAGAAGAAATTCGACGATGTCACTAGTGACTCGGTAGCTCAGCGGTCAGAGCATTGGACCGGATATCCAAAGGTCGCGGGTTCGATTCCCGTCTGAGTATTGATCTGGTGCGAGTCGTATTTTTTCTAGTATATAATTTAGTATTGTATAAAAATAGCATTGTGAATGCAAAAATCTCAAATTTAAAAATTATATAGCTATTTCATCTTAATCGATTGCCAAATATCTGGAAAGATATTTCAATTGAATGTCGAGGTAATTCCTCACATTGGTGAAATAACGCTGGCTTGCAGCGTAAGAGTAGGATATACTAGAAGAAATTCGACGATGTCACTAGTGACTCGGTAGCTCAGCGGTCAGAGCATTGGACCGGATATCCAAAGGTCGCGGGTTCGATTCCCGTCTGAGTATTGATCTGGTGCGAGTCGTATTTTTTCTAGTATATAATTTAGTACCGTAATCGGTGTTACGCGAAGGGGATACGGAAAGAACGTCCACACTAATACAGTACAGTCATGTACAGTCCACACATAACACCATAAATTGAACGGGAAGCGAAGGTAAAATCATATGTCAAAAAAATAAATCTTTAGAATCCTTAAAATGCTGGTAGAAGGCGTTTCCGCCCCATCCCCGTTCAGACTCCCAGAGATATTAGTATCCCGTTCCCGTTCCCCTAAGGCTCTCCGCTGCGTTAAGCGGGACACGCGCGCGGGGCGACATAGATTAGAGCTTACTCATGCACTGCAAGCATCTGTCCGTCAAAAACCAGCAATCTTTATTCCCGCGCCGTGTACCCGCGACGGGATCCCGCTTAACGCAGCGGAGGGCCTTAGGGCTCTACGCCTATCCCAACAATGAATGAACCAGTCAATCAATTTAGCGTTTTATATGTATTGTATAGATTGATAAAGACGTGGATCTGCCTACCTGTCAAGTGAGGGGTCGTTGCTAAACATTTCCGTGGGGACGGTAGGTGGCGCCCTCTCCGGTAGTAGTTCCAAATAAGACTGTCGCGACTGCAAGTGGCGCTCCACTTCTTCGGGGGTCATGTGGCCATCTCCAGCTGTCAGTCCAAAACCGAGGCCAGGCGATGATTTCGCCAAAATTGCACCTGCTGTCTGGTGCTGGTTTAAAACAAAAAACTTGTTTAATACATCACCTTATGTACACCATTATTTTGTAGTAGTGTTCTTCTAATGAAACAATTTTTTTTTTAAAGGAAACATGGGTCGATAAACAAAAATTGCAGTCCTCCCATACTAACTAGACAGCTAAAATGTTGTATTAATATGAGAATGTTTAAATTTATTTTTATTTCATTAATACAAGAAACAAAGAATCAGAAGGTAGGTAAGTTAATAAACTTAAAAACTAGGTTAGTAACAACAATTGGGCTAAACTGAAGAGTGGGATGGTGCGGAGGTGATTCACCTAATGAATTGAAATGAAAAACAAATTTCAAGAATACTCACTGGGTGATTGGCATTTGTTTTTTTGGGCACAACTACTCTCTTCCTTTTTACAGGGTTGGCACCCTTGTTCACAGCAGATGGCGCTGGATTTTGCTGTGATGCATTCGCTTCCATCTTTTTCCTATAATAAAATCATTTATCTATGAAGTGTAAACAATATTTAACTAATAATCACTCAGTTTTACATTATAAAATATAAATAGCCCTCTACTTTTCTTTCTGTCACCAATTTGGTGCTGCTTGCAACTCGCCTCCCTTATCTCTTTATCAACTAAATCTACCAGTTTAAGCTATTTTAGAGTCTTCCTAATCTGCTTCGGCTTGCAAAAACCCTAGGTTTGACTTACGACAGTAATATCTACTGAAACTTAAGAGGGTTTATACAGCACACTAGGGCCGTAATTGGAAAAAAATAGTGCTTAAATAAAGACGAAATTTTATTATCTTAGTGCACTCCAAAGAAGCTATGTGGCACTTTTTATCGCATAAACAATATTTTCCGGACTGTCGTTTTGTTTAATGGATTTTTTTGTGAAAAGTGGACCTTCTTCATGGATGGGGACTAACTCTCTTGATCATACCGAGACTCATTTCTAAATTTTATCAGCACGCACATAGGTAATTTCTTTTATTAAATACAGGCTGGAAAAAAATGATGGTAGTTAGAGGGAAAGTACCCTTAATATTAATGATGGCAAATTTTATTAAAAGCAAAGGAAACATTCCTTTAGATTTCTGATAAATCACATCAGCCAGGAATCGACCGAAAAAATAACATCCTATATTTTTATGATACTGATTGATAGGGTCAATGATAAGGATAAATTTCTTCTAAATAACATAATATTTAAATATAAGGCAAACACGAGAATGATAAAAAGTAGGTGTAAGTATAAAACATATTAAATTAAACTACAATCTTTTTATCGTTCTTGGTTCTGCCTTTAATTTAAGATACTATATTATTTGGAAAAAAAACCTCTTATACATATACAGTATGTAATTTTTGTCGGATTTTAGCCCATTAGATTCCCAGACAAGATAAGCTACCTATTTATCAAATATTAAAAAAAAATAGGAAATCCTTTCAGCTAAATTTGCTATCAAAAATTTAGGGTAGGTACTTTTCCTCCAAATACCATCTTTTATTTCCACCCTGTATATTGATTAATTACTTTTTCAAAACCTCCATACGATTATAATCTGTGTCATCAGATGATTCTGTATCTTCACTCTCTGATGTAGTACTTTCAGGTTTCTCATACTGCAGTAGCCTGTCCAATAAAAAACTACGATCTCTTGACACTTTTAAAAGCCTCTTTTGACTAGATCTAAGCGCATCTTGAAAGCACTCATTTTCCTGAAATTATAAATATTTTGCATGATAAATTAAATATGTATAGAAAAATTTATATTATTTAAAAAATGAGAAAACTACTCATTTTATTATTTAATAAATTAGTGCTAAATATGACATTGTGTTCTAGTACTAAATAGAGAGACTAAGGAAGTTCAGCTGAATTGCTTAAAGCTTAGTTTGAGTGTGCGACGCAGTGTCGTCAGTCAGTGAGCTGTCTGTGTGTGTGTTGCTTGAGCGAGCATAGCACTAAGTTTAACTTCTGTAGTCACACTATTTTGTGATTTGAGTAAGATTTCTTTCTTTAAGTGACATTTTAAATTAATACATTTACAGGTTACATTACAGTCTTGTTTAGTAACATTTAGTTATTTAATCTAAAATACATACAATAACATTTAGGCCGAGTTGCACCATCTAACTTTAACAATTAAAAGCTTGTTAAAGTACCGGTTAAGCACAAGTTAGCCAAAAAAAGATGTTGCCAGCCAGCATGATGTTCTTTGACAAGTTTGACGTGACAAATAGGTAGCATTATCATTTGACAATAACTTTAACTTTGACAGCGTTTTGGTGCAACTCACACTTAGAATTTTTATGGATTTAACTATGTCATTATTAAATGAACACTTTATTTTGCCACTGATACTTTTCTTTGCATTGTACCTCTACTATTTGAGTTTTTAAACTTAAGTAACTAAGAAAGTAGATTTCCACCAAATAATTTCAATGTTTACTCACATAAATAAGGTACTTGAGTTTCTTCTTCAATGTTAGATACTGAGTTCTGTAGTTGGGCTCCGATTCTGGTTCACTGCTGCTATCACTAGAGTAGTTGCGAGAATCGCGGGCGTGGGTTGACTCGGGAGGCGCACTGCTGCTTATACTAGCGGCTTCGCTCGCTTGCATATTTGCTATGGAGCGACAATACCACCCGTCCAGCATTTTCTGCAACAGTTGTCAGAAAGACTAAAAAGACATCATCACTAATGTATCCCATTATTCAAATAATTAGGTATAAATAAATATTTATCAACCAAAACCAACAAAGCGTATTTACCAAACAAAAGCTGCAGTCTTTATTATAGATTAAGATAAATCTTTTTTTTACCTTTGGGTAGTTTTCCGACGCCAGTGTGATTAATTTAAGAGACAATTAATCACAATATTAACTAATAAGTAAATATTTTTTATTTTATTTACTAAAACTCTTTTTTTAATTTTTAGAACTTAACCAAAACTTAACCTTTTGACAGACGTCAGAAATGTCCACAATGTCATTGACAGACTATCTATAGTATAGATTCTATACTCTACTTCACTCAATTTTTCAAACATGGCTGCATTCCGAGTCGCGCTGACAGCGATATCATCGCGCCTCTTACCAAAGAAATGCAATTGGCGTATAGTTTGCAGACTCACCATGGAATTAGAAGGTTTTGATTATGTCAAAAAATTGTTAGTAAATAGTGAGAAATAGTGAACCATAGCATATAAATAGTGATACTATGGTTTCGAAGATATTTGAGTATCTTGGTGAGGCTGCTATCTTGACGTCAAGCTAGCAGACACATTAAGAAATTCAGTTCGTATCAATATGATTTATATGCCGAAAAATTGTTAGGAAAATAGTGATAGTATACGCAAAATTTCAATAATATTGCTTCAATACAAGCCGAGATATTACGGTCTCAAAGTGGGCTGCTAACTTGACGTTTCTGTCGATGGCGATTCCAGAGAAACGGGTACAAGTTTTAAACAAATAAATATATCAATAAATTGTTAGTGAAATAGTGATTCTTACGATATAAACAAAAAAAGAATTCTTTATTGCTATTTTCCAAAAATCGAATGTGAACTTCTACATAATACTCTGAATATAGGCTGTTGATCAATATTGAACTTTGCTCCACAGTAATAAGGTTTAAACTTGATTGCAATCATGAGGTGAGTACTGTCAAGCAAAAAAGTGAAATTTATATTTTATGACTGTGTCAATAACTAGTCATGTCCTCGGTTGATATTGATTTGGTATAAAATATACTTTTCTACCTACTTTTTTTTCATTAAATCTCATTAAAAAAAAATTCATTGTGTCAATACTCTAGGTCTAGGTAGGTACACTCTCAGTTAATTTTTTGATTCTCTTCTCTCGCTCTTCCTCAACATTTGGTAATATAGGTACGATGATAAAGATATAATTTTAACTCTTAAAATAAACAATCAAAGATTAGGAAAACTCTTGACCACTCTCAGATCTTCTCCTTAATGAATGGCTTGCTCTGTGGTCTAAGCACAATTCCGGATCTAAGAGGTGTTGAAGAGAAGTCAGTTTGACGGTTTATTTGACAGATAAATAAAATTGAGTGGCATTCTAGTATACGAATTTTAAACTTAGTGGTGTTTGAACTCAACTTAATTTAGAGTAATTCATTGACACAATGCCTATAATTTACGTTTTGTGTTTAAGAGCTACTCAAACATTTAAGTAGCCATTAAATATTTGAGAGACGTTTCTGTATTCGGTTGTTAATGTAGTTAAATTAACCGTACTTAGGTGAGTCATGCTTTGTGCATTTCATTCATTAGTTATAACAAAAATATGTAGTTATTCTAAACAATACCTAGGTCTTTTGTCTTTTGGCCGTAATTGTCTCGAGAATAGTTGGGATATGTTTAGTTAAGTATTATGATATTTAACCGCGGCGAGGGGAGATCCCGTGCCCTGGTTGGTGAGTGATATAGTTGTGCACTACTAAATATGGAGAAGCTTTGCATGATATGACTGAGAAAATATCTACATAACTCAAGATTATACCTATACATTTTATTAATTATTATAAAACCAAAATAGAAGCTACGTACCTTTAAAATGTAGGTTGTATGTTTTAAACGATAGGTATAAACTTTCACTTCATGTATTTTTTTTGAACTCATTACCATTCAAATCCAAACAACTTTAACCATAACCAACTTTTCGCCATTGTCGTTAACCGAAATCACTTATGTATACAAAACCACGCCATCTCACGGTGTTTCTATATACTACAGCTCGCGCAAAATAACTTGACCCAAACCATAGACAATGAATAAGTCATTTATAACTATGTTAAAGTTTATAATTATTACACTTGTTCTAATAATTTAATGTTGTCATCAAACAATAACGATATTCATTCACGTTAAACGCCACCATAAAAACATATTTTTTACAATTCATGAATGAAACACTAAAAATAAATTAACAAAAATAAAAACGATTGTAGATTTCATACACAAGGTAGGTAACCGGTGGTTGACCTACGCGGCAACAAACAATAAGAAGCGCCATCTCTCGGAAAAGAATGTCAATTTCTCAGTTATAAATTTAACGTAGTAGATAGGTACCTATTTACTGAGATATAAAATTAAATTAGTAATCAGTAGGTAGGAAGTAGATAATATAAGTAGAAAATATTAATAGTTTTTCCCGAATAAATAACTAAATAAATGAACTAAGAGTAGAATATTGACACAATCATTTTTTTCTTGATGAGATTTAATAAAAAAAACGAAAAAAAAGTAGGTAGAAAAGTATTTTTTATATCAAATCAATATCAACCGAGGATATGACTAGTTATTGACACAGTCATAAAATATAAATTTCACTTTTTTGCTTGACAGTACTCACCTCATGATTGCAATCAAGTTTAAACCTTATTACTGTGGAGCAAAGTTCAATATTGATCAACAGCCTATATTCAGAGTATTATGTAGAAGTTCACATTCGATTTTTGGAAAATAGCAATAAAGAATTCTTTTTTTGTTTATATCGTAAGAATCACTATTTCACTAACAATTTATTGATATATTTATTTGTTTAAAACTTGTACCCGTTTCTCTGGAATCGCCATCGACAGAAACGTCAAGTTAGCAGCCCACTTTGAGACCGTAATATCTCGGCTTGTATTGAAGCAATATTATTGAAATTTTGCGTATACTATCACTATTTTCCTAACAATTTTTCGGCATATAAATCATATTGATACGAACTGTATTTCTTAATGTGTCTGCTAGCTTGACGTCAAGATAGCAGCCTCACCAAGATACTCAAATATCTTCGAAACCATAGTATCACTATTTATATGCTATGGTTCACTATTTCTCACTATTTACTAACAATTTTTTGACATAATCAAAACCTTCTAATTCCATGGTGAGTCTGCAAACTATACGCCAATGAAATGCAGCAATGTGTCACATCCACCTGTCAAACGAAAGCGATTACGATAGATTTTTTAAATTAGACAATAGCCCCCCAGAATCCTACAAAAATGATCAAATAATTTTAAATGCTGGGGTATTGCTTTCTCTGTGTGCTGGGGTAAAAAACAGGTATTTGGCTTTGGACTAAATATATTTGAGGGGTTTTCAAAGTGACATTTAAAAAATAAAAATAGTAACTATTTGCTTCACTAGATGGTGTTGATACTCTTCGAAGCCGCGATTACATACGCCGATTTAGCATACCAATTTCGGGTTGCCACTCGTACTTGACAATAAAATATTGTATAATAAGTTCGATTTTAAAAGTAAATTTACCCTATAACGGAAAGATAAACATTGTATAAGATTGGAGATGAGAATGGGGTTGGTAAACTTTTTCAAAGAGAATTGTTTTATATTTTTTTTGATAGCACAAGTTTGAAGAATAAAGAAAATAATATTATGATTTTTTTATTTTACCTTGTTAACCAAATATATTTTTTATATTATTATCGCGATAAAATATCAAACATACGGCTGAACACGAATTTCTTTTGCATTTACTGATTAAAAAAACTGATTGACAGATTTGACAGACAGTGACAAAGAGTAATCATACCTTTGTTTTTTTGTTTTGAGCAACAACATAGAAAGTCTTTGGAGCAAAGGCATAACCTACGCATACAGCCGTAATAGTGATTTATTGTACTATGCTCTAAATTAAAAATTTAAATTTTTATTAAATTAAAATGAAGCTTTATTTAATCCGCAATTTGTTATTCCTGACTCCAAAGCCAAAAGCTACCAGAAAATATATAATTCACAACTGTTTTTGAAAAGTTTACCAACCCCATTGAAAAAAAAAAAAACATAAACAATCTTGACCTTTGCGTTATTTGTTTAAGACGCCGTATTTGTATGGACGTGTTATCAGGGGCCTCACTATGAGCTCTTATAGCAGGACTTATATTGAACTGCCAATACTTTTTCGTACTATGACCCCAACGGTTAGTATGAAAGCAGGCCTTAAGCAGTCCTGTTTGAGGCCTGCTTTTGAACTGAACGGTTTCTTATTTTGCTGATGGTAAGCCCCCAGATAAGTGTGATCCTAGTGCATACATTTACTATGAAAACCGATGTCATCTGACGGCGTGTTAACGCGTGGCGTCAGACAAATGTGCCCGCACCATTATACTTATGAACTATGCGTAAAAAGAAACGTTTTATTTGCCCTTATTATCCTGAATTTGGATGTTTTGTTCTGCCTGCCTAGCATGACCGATTTATATCGCGTGATATAGCGTTTTATCACGTTTAACTGTCAAAAAGACAAAAGAGTTTGACAGTTCGTGTCGATAAAATGCTATATCACGCGATATAAATCGGTCATGCTAGGCAGGCTAGTAACACTGTTGAAGCACTAATGGAGCCCCTAAACGATCAAAATTGCTTGTCAATCATTTACATTGCATTGCTTGTCAATCACTTTTTGATCATCTAGGAGCGATGCTTGACAAGCACCACAGAATAGATAGATTACTGTGGCCAATCAAAAGTAGGCCACGCCCCCAAATGGTAAATGCAATGTAAATGATATATATAATAATATCCATAATATATATCCATAATATCCATATAACATAATAGATAATATATCCATAATATATTTTGTGTATGTGCTTGATGTCAAACATGTATTAGAGCCCCTAGACGATCAAGCATTTCTTGTCAATCATTTACATTGCATTTACCATTTGGGGGCGTGGCCTACTTTTGATTGGCCACGGTAATCTATCTTTCTGTGGTGCTTGTCAAGCATCGCTCCTAGACGATCAAAATGTGATTGACAAGCAATGCAATGTAAATGATTGACAAGCAATTTTTATCGTTTAAAGGGGGTCCACATGTTATGGACCCCCTAAACGATCAGCTCAGCTTGTCAATCATTTACATTGCATCGGCTTGTCAATCACATTTTGGTAACACATGACAAAATATAGTAAATGCAATGCAATGTAAATGATTGACAAGCGAGCTGATCGTTTAGGGGGTCCATGTCATGCTCATGTCAGTCAAACAAAAATCAAAATCTCATTCATCTCATTCATTAAACGTAGTGATTATATTCTCTTTGTCATTCATCCTGTTCTGTGGTAGTAGAAATCGATTGGAATTTATTGGAATATTTATTTGTAAAAACTCCACCAACTTTAAAAAAGTATGACGGACGCTACAATTTTTGCTTGAAACGAATGTAATAGGTACTGACTTTCTGTATTCTTGAGATTGTAGCTTCGGATTGTCGAATCGATTTAATTTGAAGTTGGTCGTTCACGGACAGGGAGGGAGGACTTCGCACTCCCGTAATGGAATAATCAGTCTAAATTGAACCTTATCAACCTTATTCCACCGCATGTTCTGTTTCAGCTGAGTGTAATCCCGTGCTTGTCGCGGTCAACCGCTTTTGGATTGATTCCTCGTGTTGTGATGGCTCTCGGTAGTGAAGTGAATGATAACTCAGCTAAAAGTAGTTCTCATAAAGTGAAAAAATGTCCAGCTAGCAGTAATGGGGACGACAAACTTGACTACGAGAATGTTACTAAAGGTAAGTCTTCTTTGGTCATGCCTTCAGTTATGTAACGTTGAGTTTTCAGACAGATATTTTTTGTGATTATCCGCGTGCGTGCAATGAAATGAATGCATCGCGGTCATGTGACCTTTCTAACAATATCATGTGATAAGAGTAGGTGCACCATGTCCACCATGTGTAGTTAATTATCTTCACTAAAACTCATTTTAATAGACCAAAAGTTATGGTGATTTAGTTATTTGTTGGTACCTTGATTGAATGAAACAAAAAGAATTTGCCCACATAATACCAACCAATGCTATGTATGATGTAAATCTTATTACACAACTTGTCATTAGTATTACAACGTTTTACCTATATACCTACTGTAATGTTTGTTACAGCAATGTAACTCATAAACAGCACTGTTAATAATAAGAGCCAATATTTTTTATTTAGATTTATCAAGGAAGTACTGACTGATGTTCTGTACAATGCAATTAATTTAAATTTTGTACAACAGAAGTGACCAACTTCAGAAAAGAAAAGAGTGAAGTTGCCACCGATCACTGTCTGTTGTCAATTCAATTGCATTGTAAAGATGAAAATAATTTCATACTCAAATGATCACATTATACCTAGTTACCTCTACAGAGCCTGACTCTCCGACCAAAGCTTCTGTTAAGAGTCTAAGCAACATGAATCTTGGATAATCATATCAACATATCTTTTTTACTATGGGTTCAAATACTTGTGTATGATAAAAATCACGATGACAACTTGTGTCATGGTATGACAAACATTTTTTATAACCAATCTTTTATAAGAAATGCAGTAGGTAAGTATATCTTTTATCAAAAAGTTACTATAAATTATTGCATAAAAGCTACTTAATGTCCATCAGCCATTTGGCCTTTATTCCAAAATAAAATTACATTTTACAATTTAGAACTACAAAACTACTTGCTACTGTTGTAAATAATAATAATAATAGTAATACTTGTGGCATAACAATTAGCAAATGAACTGCATAAGTATATGACCACTTGTGATATGAGCAATATTGTTGAATGTAATCTATGGTACATAATTATATTGGTATTGCATGATCTGTGTGCAGCTAACAGTCTGTGCCTCCTCTCCCTTCTTGTATCTTGGTGAAAATAAAAACGAAAGTAATTTTCTGTACCAGTGTGTTTAATTAAAATAACAAAGTCCTGGATAGTCCCGACCCATATCGCTTCCTGTTATTTCACAAATATGAGGTAATATTCAAATTACAAAGCAGTATTTGTTTTATTCTATGATGTTGCAATTTATTGAATATTAAACATAGTAGGTACCTAATTATCAAATTAACTAATTAATAGATAGGTACCTATATTGTTTATTTCCATTTTACATAACATACTTGAGTTATACTTCTTTTTTATTAAAACATTTCATAAAAAAATGATTCTTAGACAACTAGAAACACTGAGCTATTAATATATCTACCCACAAACTAGATGTTATAGATATTTAATTGTTGTCTGGTGTAAGGGTAGTGATTTGTGATCCTACCTATTTCACCAAAGGATCCAAGTTCAAATCTTGGTAGGGGCACATCGGTGCATGTTTGTGTGATGAGCATAAGCATTTGTTCCAAAATTATGTATTCTTATTATGTATTTTGTTTATTATTATTAGTCTCTATAGTACAGCACTAAATATGTAGTTTTGAGGAATAAATTAATTGTTGTTTTAAAAAAATCTGTAAGTAAATATAAATAAATACCTATATTTTTTTGATTCAGTTTTGTTTAATAAGTTTTGTTAATGCCGCCACGATTTTTCTCCTCAACAACTTACCGGTTGACTGGTAGAGAATGCCCTTGGGCATTAAGTCCGCCATTTGCTGTTTTATTTTAAGCAATAAAGATTAAATAAAATAAAATAAATCTTATGTAAATATATAAATATTTAAATATTAATTTGGTATAAAAAAAAATGTTTGTAGGTCTGTTTTTCCTGTATGCATTCCTAATAAAACCAAAAATCGCGAATGGAATAAATAAAATAACCCAAGTTCAACAATTCAACATACAATTTGTCTCTTTCTATTTTACACAAACTACCTATGTATGTAGGTAGGTACCTACCTACCTAGGTATTGTTTATGAAGGATCAAAAGCCT
The DNA here is from genome assembly GCA_950108535.1 of Agriphila straminella. Classification (NCBI taxonomy): domain Eukaryota; kingdom Metazoa; phylum Arthropoda; class Insecta; order Lepidoptera; family Crambidae; genus Agriphila; species Agriphila straminella. Next base: position 10,599,485 of record OX467316.1, read on the forward strand.
TTAGATTATTAGACTAAACACAAACCAGCTTTAGTGAATACTCAACGAGATTCTTGATGGATCAAGTTGTTAAATGTCAAATGCGTTCTCCGACGCGTGATGAAAATCAACCTCAGGTCTCATCGTTTTCTGGATGGGTCAGTATTTTATGTCAAATGCGTTCTCCAACGCGAGACCAACCGCAACCCGGCCTCGCTTCGTGGTGTCTCGATGAGTCATGAGACCCAGAATGGGTCAAAATGTTATTTCAAATGCGTTCTCTGACGCGTGACAAAAAACAACCCTGGCCTTGGTCAGGTCTCGACGAGATGACGGATGGGTCAATATTTTATATCAAATGTGTTCTCCGACGCTAGACCAACTGCATGCAACCCGGCGGCGTTCGTCAGGTCACTAATCGACGTGATTCTGGATAGGTCAATTTGTAATGTCAACCAAAAATGCTATCTCCGACGCGAGATCAACTGCAACCTAACCTTCGTGAGGTCTCGACGAGACTCGGGATGGGTCAAGATGCTATATTCAATGCGTTCTTCGGCGCGAAACGAAAAGCAACCCTAGCCTTGGTCAGATCTCGACGAAATTCTGTGTATGGGTCAAGAAGATGTTATTAAAATGCGTTCTCCCCCACTTGAACACCCTTTAGCCCAGCCTCGGTAGGGTTTCGACAGACGAGACTCAAACTCGCGTCGAGAGTTATGTGTTGTCAAATGCGTTCTCTGACTGACCCGAGACGAGAAACAACCTTGGCCTTGGTCAGGTCTTGACGAGGTTCGACATTCGGGTAAATGGACGTTCAGACGACAAACCTACTATATGTATATTTTTGGACTTTTTGCCATCTAAGTACTATATTTTTACATGTAAAAATACTATATTTGATGCAAAAAAAGTTAGCAATCCTAGTTACAAGTTCCAAGCTAAAATTAAAATATGAATTTTTGTCTCTAGTAATCGGAATTGTAAACAAAAAAAAATGCCCCCACTGGTGTAGACTTTTTTGTCACAAGTAGACATGTTGTTATGCTAAAAATAAATGTATCTTCTCGTGACATCGTGTCACTCCTTGGTCCTCCGAGGATAATTATGTCAATTTTAAATAGATTACATGGGACACCGTATGGCGTATATGTTGAGTGGGTTTGCGATTACTTTCTTTTTCTCTTGTCTAGAATGTTGGTCGTTTGAATAGGGGGGCCGGGCGGGACTGTAGACTAGTAAACTAGGGTGTAGTGTAGATAGTTGCAATAATCGAACTTCTATACACATACTTAGTGATTCAAAAGACTCTAGGCTTTTAGCCCAAAATTTTAGACTCGAGTCTTTTTTAGAACTAGCCTACAGAACAGGACTTCAAAGGGTTCGTAGTACTAAAAAGCCTACTGCCTTTTTAAGGACTTTATTAGGTCTCTAAAAAACTTCAAGTTCTTTTATGTGGTTGAAGTCCTATTTAGGCTAATAAGGCTAAAAGTGACCGGAGTCTTTTTGAAAGACCTTTAGGCCTTCTGAAGACTTAGGGTTCAAAAGGTTTAACCCTTCAGCGCCATCCGCCATTTTGTTAAAAAACAAAAAACCCTCCCCACCAACTGACAAGAAAGAAATAAAATGGCGTCTTTCACAAAAAACCCGATAATTTCGTAATCAGGCTATAATTTATCATTTTGTAAAGATAGTTTTATTTATGAATACTTTTCTCATTTCTAGATACCAAAATCATAGTCATTTACATAGAGAAAAAACCGATTACCGGTACCGGTCTCCGGCGACCGCTTGGGCTTTGACAGAACGGCAATATGGCGATTATGTCAGGTCGCCGGCGAACGCTCTGGCACTTTTTAAATTTGGAAATCGGTTCAGTACTTTTCAAGTAATCTTGAAAAAAAAGCACGAAAATAGTATGATTTTGTGTGAATTACCTCGATGACATGGTCGTATAACTTTTTTGTTTATGAACTGAATAAAATATTTTTTTTGTTGGAAAAGGGATAATATCCCTCTAGTTAAGGATCGTGTCTGCGTGCAAAGACGTCGTACGAGATGTTTCCACCCGCTGCGGTACTCGGCTTGGCGCAGCGCGAGGTTCACTGGTATCTCCAGATTTTCTAACACCTACGTTTTGGGCTTCGGCTTCTCGGTATTTTCCCAAGGGATACAAATGCAAATACAAGGGATAACCTTATATCCCTCGAGCCTCTCTCTCTATGTTGTCGGTAACTACGCGCGATGTGATCAAAATATCGTAGTATTCATTGCAGGCAGACGGAAGAAAGGCCTTTATGACTTTCGAGGTAAATTTTTTAAGGACAGATTTGGACTTTTATTCTTGCTGTCCACGGGATTCGGAGAGGATGCATCAAATGACTCTCCATTTTTCAACAGGAAATCTATATCAGCAACATCGAGGGTCGACCGTTTCGTTTACTCTATTTTAATTTATTTTGAACTCATATTGTGAAGGGCCTTAGGCATCTGGGACGTTGAGTTCCTAGTTTTATTTTTTTATTTTTATTTTATTTTAATAGGTACACCAGCAGAACACTTATCGAACAGTTACAAAAAATAAAATGATACAGACATACATAGGCTAATAAGTGCCCCATTATAGGTGACACAGCATTTGAGAAAAAGTTAAGCTAGTTGAAGTGTAAAGCATATAAAATTGCATTTTTTATGAATTCTATGTCAGTTATTGTTGCAAAGCTATTAAGGAACACGGAAGATTAAAATATGTCAATTTTAGATCTTGTCTAACTGTAAAATTTTGACGTCACGTAGGTAAAGTTACACGGAGACGCAGGGCGTTGCGACTTGCGCGTCGCAAATAAAACAATATTAAACCAATTTGTTTTTTTTCATCCATTACCCATTCAAACACGGCGTTTTATCTTCTCTCTGTAAACGGAAAAAAAGCGTCTGACACGACACACGACCGACGACGCCACGCACCGCACGCAGCACGCGACGCCCGACGGCGACGCGGCGACGACGACGCCCCGCGACTCCGTAAACAGGCACTAACAAAATGTTCGTTCAAAAAAGAAAAAATACTGTATTCATTTGTCAAACATTCAAAGCATGTCGAAATCTGTTCTACAACTACCTAGTCAACAAGACGGTACGTATTAGGTAACTTACAAGTTTCAAATCAGATAGTCACGACTCAACGATTCGGAATTCCAACATTTTGGGAAATTAGTCTTTGTGTGCCTTCAACTCCGTAGGATCTAACGTTACTGGTATTATAATAAATAACTTCAAGGTTTATTTTAAACATCTATCGTTCTTCACATTAATCTTACAGAAGATGCTTATAGTAATGTTAATTCATGCAGAGTTATTGAGGTAGCACAATATCGTTTTTACGTATTATATTATATAAATATTAATAAAATAATTTTAAAGATAGCCTATTGTAAAAAATAAAAAACAATAATCTTATCTAAGGCGCTTAACAACAAAAACAGCCTTCTTTGATATCAACCAGCGCAATACATTTCTCACGTTACGAATCAGAGCACAGGAATCACATTGTTCAAATATTAGTACTTGTAGCGCAGATTATATAATAGTACTAACTTGTAGTGTAGGATTAAAAAGGGTGTGTCGTTTGTGATAACCTGAAAATAGGCAGATATTAAAAAGTTCAATGTTTTACCGCTGTAGTGATATGCAAATACTTCAGTCGTCATGCAACTATAAATAAAATTAAATAAAATCAAACAAATTCAAATAAAATAAATAAAAAAATCTAATAAAATAAAATGATAATCTCGTCTTGGATTGGAATACACTCAGATTTTTTAAAATTAACGCAATAATGGTACAGTACAAGTATGTAGGTACCTCTTAAATCACAGTTCCGGTTCCGTTTTATTTATTTTATTTCACTAAATTATAATTGTGTTATCTTACAATCAGTCTATTATGATAACAATCAGTTATTATAGAAGATAAAGTTATAAATTAAAATCGAATACCTGTCAATAGATATAATAACACCTAATCCATTTTGTTATCTAATCGTAGTGATCAAGAAGTTTGGCCTATACCACAGAATAGATAGGTATAAGTACTACGTACAGAAAAGACACTCCCCGCCCCGCCTTAGAGGGCTTTTCAAAGTGACATTTAAAAAATAAAAATAGTAACTTTCTATTTGCCTTACTAGATGGCGTTGATGGAAAGAGAAGTGTCAAAATTGGCTTTTAAAAACAAACGGCATGCATGTACCATAGATATAGTATATTAAAAGGGGTAGATGCGCTACCGAGCGACCGGGTGTAAGGGATAGATATATTATGACGTCAAAATATGGGGTTGCCATGATCAGAAAAAGTACCCTTAACGGTGTAGCATCTGTTAATGTGCAGATTACTAGTTAAAGCACGGAAATCGACTACTTTAAGAAAAATTTCGCACTTTAACTGACTCGACCAGTTAATCTGCAGATTAACGGATTCCGTACTTACATAGAATAGAAATAGAAATGGAAATAAACTTTATTCGCAGTAATTGTGGTACAGCAGAGATATTAATAAAATGTTTAGACCTCACAATTCGCCGTTTCCAGCATGCAAAAACTCAGTAAATGGTATTAAGAAAAATAAAAACACGACTTCCCTGCTAAAATCGAACTTAAGTTAAATAACAATCGTCATTGCAGTCGGGACGGGAGTACACACAACTGCCCTGCTAAAAAAAGAGAGATAGAGTAAACTAGCTGGGGTTCGCTCAGGTAGTTGATATGAGATTGTGTGGTTAATGGAATAAAAAGATAAACTTTAAATTAAAACAGGTAAAGTCTTTATTAAACGTTGGAATACAGATTTTTTTTTATTAACGTTAGTTTTTCTGTTTTTCGGAAACAATTTTTTTCAAAATGTTTTGAACAAATTCATGTGTGGCACCCAATTCTTTTTTCCATTTGCTTCTATCCATTTTTCACGAGTTTTATCTTCCGTAGGAAATCTGGAAAAATCAAATCGCTTGAAATTCCCTGAAATATGGGGGTAACTTTTGGGGAGAATTTTCTATATAGTAGGCATCCGGAAATCGAATTATAAACCTACTGATTTTAGTGGACGTCAAAGATAAGCTGACTTCTACTATTACGTAGATGTACGCAATTTTACCGGTTTGCATGTCAAATGTTTACGAGGTTATTTTTAGAAATAATTTTTAGATTTTTCCTATTTATCAGGTATTTCATGATATAACTAATGATTTAGCTCAGAAACTTGGTTTCTGTGAGATTTGAGAAAGAAATACGTGATCAAAATATAGAAAACAGTGTACTTACGCATGAAATGCAACAACCGCTTCTTTTCTTTGATTGTTGCTTTTGCAGCCAAATATCGAACACCCCACCATTTTGTATGCTAGACACAAACACTACACATTCGATTTATAATAAATCTTGGGTATCAATTAGGTAGTAATCCACAAAACCTTTAATTTCTTTGGCACTATTGATATAACCCCACTTGTTTGTTTGGCCTAGTTGAACTGTACCAATAACCCGACCATGAAATAAAGTCCGGTCGGTGATAGAGAAAAAACATGACACTCTTCTCTATTTCCTCCTATAGGAATCTCAATAAGACGATCTCGCTCTATCAAAGCATGTCAGACCCTTGGCATGTACCATACCATAGAGGCAAGTAAGCGCTCGCTCGCTGGCTGACATCTGCCCATCTGTAGAAACATTTTAGGTTACATCTGCCTGCTTACCTAGGTACTTTTCGAAGCTTAGTAAGAAAATATCACTTTGACACATACATTTACATACTTACTTGTACCACTATTGCGTTAATTTTAAAAAATCTGAGTGTATTCCAATCCAAGACGAGATTATACATTTTATTTTATTAGATTTAGAAAAAGTGGCGAACAATCCAATAAGTCGCTTAGCCCGTTTTTCGACAGAGTCAAGAGCGGCAAGATGGTATTACGCCCCGTGTCCCGTGTTCATCCCGTGACCACGGCCCCTGGAAAGGTGTCGAAACGTCGGGAAACCCAAAAAACCAACAAATCAAAATTAAATCATTCTAAAATAACATTTGAATTAACCAATATACGCGCTGTAATCCGTAAAAAGTGTTTTATTTCTAATGAACTGTACGCGCCGAAGCCTTAGAAGTGTATAATAATATGGTATTTGGCTGATCCGTCCCAAAGGTGATCTCCTTGACGGGAAGAAGTAACACTTAGCCTTTGAGAGGATTCCAAATTTTTTCGCAGCGGTTCCAGTTCCAGCTATGGTCTATTATATTCGCCGAAGTTCAAATTAGAGGAGATCATCATGGCAATGAAATGTAGCTGATCGGTCACTGGTACGGATGCACCACGGAAAGATTGAACTATCGCGCTTTTGATTATTTGGATGTTTTATTCCCATTGCTCCTCTCAAAGCTCATTATATTATGGTTTCGATGTTGCTGCTGTTCGCCGGTTTCGTAGGTAACTATTTGTTGAGTCGCTCGTAGGGTAATATGCCTAGTTAACCGGCCGCCCCCAGTTATCCGGCCCCCCAACAGTTTTTCGAATAAAATAAGAAATTCGTGGCAATTTCTTAACAATTTAGATATTTTCCTGGCAGCACTGTTATCGATCTATCGAATGGTATGGACGCCACTAGCGAAACGTTACGTAATATTTTATAATTTGTGTTTCACGTTGAAGCCTACCGCATCTGGGTCGATTTCGCAAGTGGAGATAAAAAAAAATAGTGGAGAGCTCTTGCCAAATAGTCAATATTGTCCTTCAGGGCATCGTTAAAAGGTAAATATTTAGTTTGTTCTCAAGGTATGTTGTTATTTATTACTATTTTAACGTTAAATATGGCTTAATAAGCAGATATTTAGTAAATATCAAGGGGCCGCCTTACTAGACAACGAAACCACATGTTTCCAGTATACCGGCCGGGGGCCGGTTAACTGGGACTGAGCTCGATATATTGTTGTCTCTATTTGTTAAAAGAGGGATTCCATAGAAGAATGTATAATGCTATCCCTTTTTATTAAATTTAAAGTACTTTGTGTCCAGTACTCGGCCGTCTAAATGTGCTTGTATAAGAAGTTGATTTTTTCTTTTTGTATGGAAACGGGTGGCCGGTTCTACTGGGTGCTTGCCCAGTTAACCGGCCTCCTAGTATACACTAGGAGGCCGGTATACTGGCTATCCTGCAAAATACTCCCAGTACACCGGCCAGCTTTAAAATGTATCTACTAATAAAATTAATTGTGCGTCTCGTGAACAAGCGACGGCGACGTGTCCGCCATCCAGGTCGTTGACCCTCGCTGAATACCTATTTGTCTCTTGTTATTTCCGAAGTGTATGTCAGCGAATTACTCAAACGAACGCTACTGCATTGAACGATGTGTTTTTTTTTAAGCAGACTTCCTATTAGCTAGACTTCTTTATTTCTACACTACACTTTAATACTAATCTATATATTATAATAATTAGAAAAAAAAATGCACAAAAATATTATTATACCTATATTATTATTGAATACCAATCAATGTTATTGATTGTTAATATTATATTTTTTACAGATTATACGTACTTTCGGTCATTATCATAATAGGTACTTACCCATAATATTTATTGTTATTGTTTATAAGAGACCTATTGACATTCGGCTTTAGACAATTTTTTTTTGTTAATTATAAAATTATTATTTGTTACCTATGTCTTCTTGATTACTTAAGGGTAATAAAATTATTAATCGAAGATTTAGATTTTCTATAAATTTTCCTATTCCTATATGAAAAACTGCAAGGCTGATTCCAGAATCAATATAAAGGTTCCAATTAATAGCAAATGTTAAATAAAAGTACAATCAACGATTTTTTTAACTCAAAAATAATAGTTCACATAACAAGCAAAGCCGACAATACTTGTTAAGTATATTATCTGAAATTCAAGTTCATACAAAAATCAAAGAAAAATGGACCTTATTTAAACTGGATTAAGAGTCACAGGCAGCTTACTGGGCTAGCTTATCTTTTGCCCAGTATCCGGCCGTCATGTTCTTTGAAAGGCGGCCGGTATACTGGGCAAAGGGGGGCCGGAAATAGGAACAGGGGGGCCGGAAACTGGGCAAATCGTACTTTTTTGGAAAATAATTTCTAATGACAAAACCGACTAATGGAAAATTTCAAAAAAAATACAGATAATTCTCAAGGATATATCCAACAACATAAAAAATAGTTGGGATCATTACTATTTGTTAAATTTAAGTTACAACTGTTCAAAATCAACAACTGCCTTAAACGGCCGGAAACTGGCACTTTACCCTAGATCGTGCGTGGCGCATAGCGGTGAAGAGGTACCTACGATGGTACGTAGTACCACAGAATAACTAATAGTACGTAGTACTAGCAGTACTAATATCTATTCTGTGAGGAGACGATGGGAAAGACGCCTTACTCCTACGCAACGCAAGGCCTTGACTAGAGGCATACCTAGTAGAAATGCTAAAGGTGTTCCGGTTTTATAATAATTTTTCGGGGTTGTATCATTGTACCCTATCTATCATATTTGGCTTTATGGGTTTTTTGTAACACGTTGTATAGGTAGTTAACCTACTTACTTAAATTAAACTTAAATGAAACTTCCGAAGGATATTTTACTAGCAACGCAACAAGCCAATTACAAGGTTGACTGAATGTATTCACTAACCTACTAGGTAATAATGGTTTCTATTCTGAACATTGGATGATGGATATCAATATTGTGGTGACGCTGTAGTTACTAGTCTCTATAAACATTTACCAACACATTTGATTTATTCATTGGCACTTTGTTTTTTTAAACAATTTTCAATGTTCAGTTTGCGTAAGGATGTTTGAAATTAGTTAATTTTTATGTGCAAGCATAACATTATGCAAAGCCATTAGGTATTGAAATAGAACTAAGGTTACTCACAACAACACAAAATTATGAATGGGTAATTTTCTATAGAAAAGACTCGCTTTGTACTCGCATAGTACTAGCTTCCGCCCGCAACTTCGTCTGCGTGGAGTAGACAGTAGAAAAATATGGTGACCAGTTTAAATTACTTCCTTAGTATATGAATACTAGTAGGTACTACGGAGAGTTCAAGCTGTTTCCCTGGTTCTACCCACCTGAATAAGATGATTTTATTTTTATTTTTTATTTTATTTATTTAAGACACACCAACAGCATACACAATGAAACATACACTTAGAAACAATAATCAAACTTCACTTCTGATGTGTAGGCCAATAACAGGCGTGTACAGCGTTCAAATAAGAGTAAGTCACAGTCAACAAATTATTTACGAGTTAATAAACAATAGGCATCTAATACTAACATAGATTCACAATATCCGTATAACAATGTTTCCGTATGTATGTATATAATATGTATTGTATATATTAAGACTAAAAGAAAGATACAACCTCATGGAATTAAACCAAATATCACACGAATGATTCCAGTATCTTAGATTTGAAGAGAGGCAAAGAATCATGGAAAATATCAACATTATCATGAGTCAAGTTAAGCATGTTATACTCGTCACATATTCTAATCACTGGAGAAGATACGCCGAGATTAGTTCTACAGATTGGGGTATAGAACGTTTTTGTAATCGGATAACGCGGGATGGTGCGGGGAACGCTCAATCCAAGGCGATGTAGCAAATCGTCGCATGCAAGACCGTTATTGACAAGTTTGTGAAGAAACACTAAATCGTGCATTTTGCGGCGGTCACGTAAAGAGTTCATTTTGAAGAAAGTAAGACGTTGGTCATAACTACATCTATGAGAGATACCTCTAGAAATAAATGCCAAGTGTCTAGTAAATGCGCGCTGTATACTTTCAACGCGTTGGGAGTGTACTGCATAAAATGGATTCCAGACCACACTAGCGTATTCAAGAAGGCTTCTGATAAGTGCATTATATAGAACAATCTTAGAAGACGCGTGTCTGAACTTTTTCGTGTTGCGTTTCATAAAACCCAACATACGCGCGGCTTTGGTGACTACCTCGTCAACGTCTTCCCGAAAACTTAACTCTCTATCCAAAACTACGCCGAGGTCCTTCATTGTACCAACCTGAGCTACGGGGACATTGCAAATGTTGAATGATGACTGTAAGGAATTTGTCTTCCTGGAGAACCTCATATGATAGCACTTAGCAATGTTAAGCTGCATTTGGTTTCGACAGCACCACTGAGCTATTCTAGTCAAGTCATCCTGAATCATTCTGATTAAGTTAGCTATTTTAAGTTGGACCCTAAGAATTAACAACAATGATTACATTTAGAATTTACAGTTTTATTATACATCTATATGTATGATATGTTATTTTTGCAGTTTGCCACTGCTGCAACCAACAGGTTTATTTTGTCGCAAGTAAAGTAGATTTAGAATGTCTGACATGCTTTAGTTAAAAATCAATATAAATAATAAAATACACTACCTATCCTCTGTTAAAAGTTAAAAAGTTCTTTAGTTTGAATGATTGTTTTTGAAACAGCCAACATAAATAAAAAGTTGCCAGTAACAGCAACCTCATCAAGAATGTTGGTAAATCCAACATTTTCTATTTTTATAAATCGGGAGCACCCTGAGGGGTTTATTTCTTTCCACACAAGGGTTGAGTGATTGAGTATCACAAGGTACTCAAGCCAGGCTTAGATAAATTCGGCATGATTTCAAATTTTTGATCTTCGAGCAATTTAAAGCTCTCAGTTCTCAATAAATAAATAGTCACAGTTTGCCAGTTTAGATCTTCACATAGAACACCATGAAACCCAACCCAAATCACTCACAGTTGACGTTTACCGACTTGACATTATTACCTGATTCAGTTCTATAGGAAAAAAATATTTTAGGTCAATGAGTTCTATGCATTCCATTTGCTTCCAGCATCAAATTATTGTGTTTATCATTTGTGAGAAGGTCTGCAAGCACCACCATCGATATAATTGAGGCTCATTGATGATTGCTAGCGATTACACTAAATATTCACCTCTTGTGTGATGTCAATCGGCAGACCGGCGCGCGGCGCGGCTGCACAACACGTGCCGTGCCGATGCCGGCCATTCAAGTCGATCTCATTATGTAACTGGCAGATCTATGCATCGGAACACCCGGTTGCCATGCTCACTGCATCTAATTCGTACTTGTTTGAGTCTTGACACAGCTACAATGGTTTCAATTTATTGTCTTCTACTACCTAATGTATGTAATATATTAGTGAGCCACAGCCAACCACAGCAGTAGCTCTATCGTTTTTTTTTTGGATTGCGCGACCTTTTTTTTTGTGTTAGTAAAGCTTTATTTATTTTATTCCCATCTGATGACTTTTACTTGACAATCAACATGATGACTTTTAATGACATTGAATAATTTCGGTAAAATGTATGTAAAAATTGTTGATGATAGAGTTAAAGCTGTTCTTTATAGGAATGAAATCCCAATTTTATTGTTAGCTTGATAGAATAAAGGGTTTTAAAAGAAATCTAATGTCAAGGAAAATACAGTTGAACGATTGTGTTAAAGGTTAAATATTCAGGCGTCGTCGTCGTCGTGGTGAGCGCTTCGATGGATGCGATACTGTTCCTTTACTGTTCATACTTTTGCATAAATTATTCATCGACCAACGTTGTCGCTGCTTGCTAGTCGGTTACATGTTATTTATGAGTTCATCTGAATTTGAAATAACATAAATGTCTGCTTAGGGATTTAATATAATCTTTTGAGTACGTAGATGCTTTCATAACTAACAAAATATATGTAGTACTAGCAACTTGAATATATGAGCATGAAGACGGAAAGAAAATTGTGTCAACGTCTTGTTATCAGACTTTTGATTTGTACTGTATCTTCAGACGTAGTAGGCGCCCCCATGTTACCGTCTTATCTTGTTTAGAAACGCAAAGTATGATAACATTTTTGTGATAACTTAATATCTTCCCATGCGGACTAGATCGTAACGTTTATTTTTTTATTATATATCCTGTGCAAGACTCATCCTGTGGTTTGATTCATGAAAAGTATTTTCACAGAATTCACCATGTATAATTAATTATGTCTTGTAACAATCCGCAAAAATCGATAGTGTATCGGTAAGGTTAACTGTACATCAAAGGTTCATTAACGTTCTGATTATAACCAATTGTCTCTCTTACTCTTATCATGTTTATGCATTGATATTGAAGACTAGATCTAGGGTATTGCATATCCAGTTAAGCATTTAGCTGAATATTTTGACTAAACATCTAGTATTAGATCATTTGTTTCGATAAATTGCGATTTCACTTTTTTGATAATATTAAACTAAACTTATATCTAACAAGATTAGGTTGAAAAAGAAACAACAAATCGTAGATTTAGTTGAGAGAGACAACAGTATACAGATGTAGCGGCGTCGAAGTCTATGGCGTCTATTGTTGGCGGCATCCCGTTGCCGTCTATTATTGACTCTCTGTTGGAGATAGTTGGCGGTGCGCCAGCGCAGACCACGTGCTCGCCCGTCACGGGACGGACAAGAGCACTCGGCGCCGACTGACGCTAGGCTGCTAACTGTACTGTGATGTGATACTGGGAACGATGCCCCCAAAACATCAATCTTATGCTATAAAAGTAGGAATGTATTTACGATTTTTATAAAAGCCAAAGTCCGGCATTAGAATTTTAGAGCACTTGAATAAAATTAAATAAACCTAACAATATTGAGAGAATATGAATATTTGCATGTTTCAGTTGAGAAACAAGACAAACAAATTTCAAAGATGAAAACGGATGCCACTGTAAGAGTATCTAGCAGTAATGGTCACGCGAGTACGCCTAACGGACGCGGGGACGATGAGGGCGGCGGCAGGAGCGTTGCTCCTGCTCCTAGGGTTTCTTACGCAGCCGCTGCTCGTAAACCACCATCGCCACAAGCCAACAGCACTCCAGCGCCTTTCCCGCTCAATACAGGTGCTTAGCTAGTATACTACATGTTACAGAGTTGTAAAGCAAGGCAGTTAGTGGCTTAGTAGCTGTTAGTATTATGGCTTTTTACGGTAAAAAAAAATGTTTAGTAAAATTAATGATTTACTCCCTTACTAATGAGGATTGTATAGCAGATGCATAGTTACACAATGGTTACTCTCTGTCAAACTAATTCTAGTTTGACATTGAAAAGAAAGTGACAAAACACTGTGTAACTATACATCTGCTATACAATCTTTATTAGTAAGGGGTATGTATAAATTATTTCTCATTAGATTCCATTACAAAACATTTACCATATTCATGTATTGAAGTGAATGCCCGTTGTTTGTAATTTGTATTCCATCTCATTGTCCTGTTTTGGATGCGTTTCCTAATTAATTATAGTTTTATTTTTCCATTATTTACAGAATCACAAAAAGATAAAACAGTTAACGAGAAGTCATCACAACCGAAGGCTACAAATTTGGTAACAAAGATCAATGGAGAAGGATCAATATCAAATGATAGTAAGAAAGATATTTTAGGTACCAAAGAACCAATAGTGAATGGAACTGAAAGTGTACATGCAAAAATTGTTAATGGTGATCCAAAAAAAGATTCAGATTGTGATATTAGTAGTAATAATAATGCTAAAGTAGTAACTAATGGAACTAACAGTGATACAGATAATACTAAATCGAGTATATCTGACGATGTTAACGAACCAACAATACCTATAGTTTGTCCTATAAAATTGTCAGATAGTAAACATACCACTAGCAAGAAAAAGGAGAATATCAAAACAAAGGGGTTGAGTAATGCTAATGAGTTGGATAAAAAAGCTGACTCTGTTAATGAAAGCACCGAAAGTAAGAAAGAAGATGACTCGACAAAGAATGGTGATAAAGATGCCGACAAACTGAATGGTGACAATTGCAAAATGGTCAATGGTGATAAAGATAGAGAGTCTACACCGAGCGAGGATGGTGATGAGAAAAAAAGAGATTCTGAAGTTTTGTTTATTCAAGATATGGGCTTCACTGTCAAAATTGTAAGCCCTGGAGCCGAACCTTTAGACATACAGGTATAAAACAATCTGATAATTTAATTAAAGTGGTGATGTGGCTTGTAATAATAAATAATATTGATTTTCTCTGACAGGTCTCAAGCATGGAGTTGGTTCAAGAAATACACCAGGTGCTTATGGATCGCGAAGACACGTGTCACAGGACTTGTTTCTCATTGCAACTTGATGGAATTACCTTGGATAACTTTGCTGAATTAAAGAACATAGAAGGATTGAAAGAAGGTTCTGTTATTAAGGTAAGTTTTCGTTCATTAACTTAGGATTAAATTTTGACTAAGGATTAAAATTTGACTATGAAATATGATTTTTTCTTATTTGTTGATTTGTAGGTAGTCGAGGAGCCGTACACAATGCGCGAAGCTAGGATTCACGTACGCCATGTGCGTGATCTTCTCAAATCTATTGACTACACAGACGCCTATGCTGGTCAAGAATGCAGCTCGCTCGCCTTCCTTAATGTCATCACACAGGGTGACATATTAGGTAGATACGCCTTTTCTTTTACAAGTTGTATTGTAGCCATACAGTCATCAGTTATTTAATTATTGTGTACAAGCTGTTACTTTATTTTGGTAAGTCAACAGATAAAAGATAGACTTTACTTAATTTTGATGTTTCGCAGAGAAGAAAAAATCTCGTCCAGAGAGTGTAGACTGCACTCCCCCTGACTACATAATGCCCGGTAGCACCGAACGACCATTGTTACCACTACATCCAGGTCTCACTAAAGAAAACAAAGCTCCTCAGTGTCTTAAGGTACATTTGTATATTTGCTTGTTGACAATTTAATCCTATTGATTGTGTTCTCCGAACGATTTTAAAGTTTATTTTATTCCTGAAAATCGTTTATACCTGTTGCATGTAAAGAACTATTTTAATACTACATCTGTAGTATGTAAATTTGCTAAAGAAGCAAGTCTGCCCCCTAGCATGACGATTAAAACGCGATATTATATAGCAATTTATCACGTTTAACTGTCTAAAGAGAATGTATTTTGACAACAGAATTTTGACAGTCGAGTGTCGATGAAACGCTATATTACGCGATATACATCGTATTTCGGTGGTCGTAGGGGGAATGGAAACGTACAGATACGCGTCTACATGAATTGTGCGCTTAGCTTGTTACATGCAAAATTGATGTTATCGCCTTAACATAAGGTTTGTTGGGCAGGTGCTCACGACATCGGGCTGGAACCCGCCGCCGGGCCCGCGCAAGATGTGCGGCGATCTGCTCTACCTGCATGTGGTCACCCTCGAGGATCGCCACTTCCATATCACGGCGTGTCCGAGAGGATTCTACCTCAACCAGTAACATTTCGTTCTTATCTTATAACAGCAAACTACTAATATACTGTTGCACAGTTTACTTTAACTAAATAAAACTACTATAAAATTTTCGTCAAGTAACATAATTTGAATTTAGCTATGTCTAAAAAGATTGAATTAGTAATTAATATTATATTGATCACGATCGACGGTTAATGCTGTTGCGATAAAGACTGCTTACAATGGTTACAATGGCCTTATCGCCTATTTTATTGTGATTAATTTTGCAAGAAGCTACTGGGAGAAATTGTGATACACCGATTGCCGTTTACACTTTTATATTTTTTTTATTAAGATTATCTCAAATTGTCAATACAACAGGAAAATATAGAAATATTCATCAGTATAACGCCGGCGTTTGGTGACCAAAAATATATTATCTCGAGTTTCTCCTTGCTTCGGAAGGCACGTTAAGCCGTTGGTCCCGGCAGCATTGTAGGCGTTAACACCCGCCAATCCGTATTGGGCCGGCGTGGTGGGTTATGGCCCAGCCTCCTTATCCACCCCACCCATAAGGAAGGCCTGTGCCCCAGCAGTGGGGACATTAAAAATGGCTGACGTCGATAACGCCGGCGTGTCTTTCGCATAGCTGCAATAAAACGGTTTTGAGCTAAAGATAGTTTTAGACACAATAATTACTAATTTCGTAATTATCGTTCCTTAAAAATATTGTTTGATTGAAGATTAACAAAGAATTTATTTCTGTATGCTTTTTCAATTTGTTATGTTTCTCATTTTCCGTTCCGTTAACAGATCCACCGAAGAAGTGTTCAACCCTCGGCCATCAAGTCCGTCCCTCCTGTGTCACTCTCTGATCGAGCTGCTGAGCATCGTGTCGGCTGCGTTCAAGCGCAACTTCGCGCTGGTTCAGAAGCGGCGCATGGCCAAGCACCCGTTCGAGCGCGTCGCCACGCCCTACCAGGTGTACCAGTGGGCGTCGCCGATGCTCGAGCACACCGTGGACGCCATCCGAGCTGAGGACAGTAAGTAATGGAGGCAATCTGCCGGGTTATATGCAACTTCGCGCTGGTGCAGAAGCGGCGCATGCCCAAGCACCCGTTCGAGCACTCGCCACGCCACTAGGGGTTATTCACGATTGTCGGAAACTAACTTTCCGAATCGAATCGGAAAGTCTATAGTCTTCCGGTCTTACTTTCTACCTTATGCTACCAAAGTTTGTAAATGCATTGCGCTTTCCCGTCGGAAAGTGAATCGAATGCCAGTCGAATGTATTTGTGAATAGCTATATTTTTGTAATATCGGAAGACACGGATTCGAATCGAATGCTTTCGAGTAGATTTCCGATAATCGTGAATAACCCTACATGTGTACCAGTAGGCGTCGCCGATGCTCGAACACACCGTGGACGCCATCCGAGCAGAAAACAGTAAGAAGACAGTATGGTATAGTAAATACAATAGTACTTAGTTTCAGTTACCTTGGTCCTAGTGCTCCAAGAAAGATTGGCTGACTTGTAGCAAATCTTAGGCTACAATTTTGAATTTTGTAATTTTCATAATGTGTTTTTCTTGCAGCATTTTCGTCTAAACTGGGTTATGAAGAGCACATCCCCGGGCAGACCCGCGACTGGAACGAAGAGTTGCAGACGACTAGAGAGCTGCCGCGCTCCACTTTGCCAGAAAGGCTACTGCGCGAACGTGCGATTTTCAAGGTAAGCTCCTCACCGGATATTCACAGGTTTAAAGAACAATAGTTTTAGTCTGGAAAGTAACAATTAAACATTGTAATTAAACATCCTTTTGAAACTGTCGGTCTAGACAACAATACCTCTTTAATAACTTTCGACACACAGAATACACAAATATTTTTGACAGTAGTTACTACTATTTTTTTTTTATTTTTTTTTTTTATTATCAGACACAGTGTAATACATTTTTTATTTTACAAAAAGTACTATTTAAACCTCTAGAGTTTGAGTATAGTACCTGAGAGATTCGTACACGTAGACAATAAGTGATACCTAAGTGATTGTTAATTTACATATTATGTTAATTAATCTAATTACATAACAATTATATATTAGGAGAACGAGCATGGTTCTGTCAGTAGGAAGCATGAAATTTCATTGTAATAAGGACAGAAAATATTCTTTTAATTTTAATTTTATGTTTTCTTTCGTAATAGCATTACGTGTGACGGTAGGTAAAGAATTGATTAGTCTAGGAATAAGGAATGCGCTCGTCCGTTCACCGTAGTAGTTGTGTGCTGATACAATAACAAGTTTTTCCTGCGCAACTTGACGGGTGCATATAGGATGATTAATTTTAATTTGAAACTGGTCCCTAAAAAATTGTTCTTTTAAGATGTAGTAATTAACTTTTTCATGTACTGGTAATGTTTTGCAATATTTGAATATTTCGTATTCATTTTTAAAAGAGGATTTTAAATTGGGTGGTATTATCAACTTAAGTATTCGAAGCTGCAGTCTATATATTGAATCAAGGTAAGTTTTGAAAGTACGGCCATAGCTAGAAATGCCGTATGACACAATTGAATCAAAAAGCGCATTGTATAGTAGGAGTCTAGCTTTAATTGTTAAGCGATTTTTTATAACATAAAATTTAGACAAAATTGCACGTAGTTTATCACACACTCGTGCAATATGTGGACTCCAGTTAAATTTATTATCGATAAGCAGTCCCAAATACATGTATGTGTCAACCTGTTCAATAGTTGGACATTTAAGATCACACTTACTTGTTGAATTATTGTGTAGACGTGTGTGTGTGGGCTAACAATTTAGACGATTGGGTGCTGCATTTTAAGTAAGGTGATTTTATATGCATTAATTTAGTTTTTAAATTTATTTGATTGAATCAGGCGCCACTTGGCGAAAGTCCCAAACCATTTTGAAAAAAGTAGTAGTTACTACTATACTTGTCTTTGAAACTGACTTGATGATATGCACAGAAAAATTGTGCAGAAGTGTGGCGGGTAGGTTATGGACAGAGATGTGAATTATTTGAAATACAAGTATTTAAAATACAAATACAAAATACCTATTTGTATTTTGTATTTGAAATACTTTTTTTCAAAATTTATTTAGTATTTTATTTGAAATACTTTTTAAAACGTAATTAGTATTTGTAAAATACAAATTACTTTCTATGTAAATGTCAAGTCAATGTCAAACAAAACAAAACAACCAATCATAGAGCTAAGTAATTTGTTATGTCAATGTCACTGCCAAACAAAAAACCAATCATGAAGCTCGGTAATTTGAAATTTATTTATGTCAATGGATGCATACCAGCAGACCAATCGCTAAGGAAACGATCACCAAAGCATACATTTTAACCATGGAAAGTAATTTGTTTTAATATTTAGTTTTATTACTTTCCATGGTTAAAATGTAGGTACTCTATGGCGATCAATGATAGCTATTAGTCACCTAGAATGCACCCAATATCACTGTTAAACAAAAAACTATCTACCTACTTTCTATCTATATAGGCATTGTATGCAGCTAGCTACATATAATACATTGCATATTGCAAGTATTGCGACTAATTGCTAAAAAGAGAACTACACTAGGCAGGCATGAACTACGTTAGCCACGTAAGCCTATCTGGGCGCAAATATAATAACAATAATAAAAAAAAAATACGGAAAAAAGGTATTTTATTTGAAAAAAGTATTTTGAAAATACGTATTTTGTACAATACTAAATAATATACTAGAAAAAATACGACTCGCACCAGATCAATACTCAGACGGGAATCGAACCCGCGACCTTTGGATATCCGGTCCAATGCTCTGACCGCTGAGCTACCGAGTCACTACGAGTCACGGTAGCTCAGCGGTCAGAGCATTGGACCGGATATCCAAAGGTCGCGGGTTCGATTCCCGTCTGAGTATTGATCTGGTGCGAGTCGTATTTTTTCTAGTATATTATTTAGTATTGTGTAAAAATAGCATTGTGAATGCAAAAATCTCAAATTCAAAAACGTATTTTGTATTTTGTATTTGTATTTGAAATACAAAAAAATGACAAGTATTTGTATTTTGTATTTAAATACTTTTAATAAAGTATTTTGCACATCTCTGGTTATGGAGAATGTCACTGGGTCTGTTAAATCACTTGGAACTTTATTAACATATTGTATCTAAATGTCATGTTTCTGTAATACGCATGTTTCTGTTCCATTTAAATCAAGCCAGTATAATTTCGAAGTTATAATGGTTTCAAGGAAATGCCAAGCGCACTGAAATATGTGCTTTATTACGTACGACGACGTAAGGTTCACCGTATGTCCAATGACGTCATTCGACAACACAAAATAACAAGTGTTCTAGACCACATAACTTTTGTTGTTTTAAGAAATATCGCGAAAATTTCTTCACAGTTCATGTAGTTCCATAAGCTATTGGATAAGTCACTAAACAAAAGCGTTGTTATTCTTCATTAAAACGTATATGATGTTGTTGTTCAGGTCCACAGCGACTTCGTGGCGGCGGCGACGCGCGGCGCGATGGCGGTGGTGGACGGCAACGTGATGGCCATCAACCCCGGCGAGGAGCCCAAGATGCAGATGTTCATATGGAACAACATATTCTTCTCGCTCGGCTTCGACGTGCGCGACCATTACAAGGACCTCGGCGGAGACGCTGCGGCCTTCGTCGCGCCGGTGAGTCTTAGCGATATGTTTGTGACTGTACGGCGTAAGGCAGCACCGGACGGCGACGTGATGGCCATCAACCGGTTATAATAGTACCTAATAAAAAAGTAGGGAGTATTTTTTTAGATGTTATAAAATTTGGGTTCATTAGGAATCTTTTTTTATCAAATATAAACAAAAATGTCTGTGGTATTAATGGTATTAAATGCAGTTTAATTTTAAGTACCTATGCATTACAGTTCGTGCAATATAATTTGAAGCAAACCATAGACAATGAGGCTTGCGCACTAAACATTGCTATTGCGCAAGTCACTTGGTACTAAAATTTGGGTCAAGTTATTTTGCAAGAGCTGTACTATGATTTGATATGAAACGGTATTTCCTGTAATAAAATTGTGTTTCATCATTAACAAGCTCTTAGCTTGATAAATGTGCAAATATAGTGTGTTAGCTGATGACAAGCGTGTTTGTATCGCATTACCTAGTTATCTTTGTGACTACATGACAATATCTCTATGACTACAGAATGTATTGTTCGTAAAACGCTTGTTGGATAGAAAGTAAAGTGTACTTATTGATATTTAGATATCTCTACAACAAAATAAACTTTGCAAAGCTTATCTTAGCTTTCACAAAAGCTGCATAGAAAAGTTAGATAGTGCTTGGCCTTCACCTCACCTGATGTTAAAGGTGGAAGCGCACTACACCCGTCACCCGGAATCCTCATCCCTGAGGAACTGGCTATCTTACCTCTAACTGCCGGAACACAACAATTTTTTAAACTGTTGTTATGGCGTCAGGGGTGGTAGCTAGCCAGGCGAACTTTACATAGGTAAGCCTTTTCACCAACCAAAGCGAGTACAAAAGGGGTCGGACATCTATGTATGAAGACTGGCATACCTACCTATCCGCCATTTTGAAAAAGGCGGTTTTGTAGGCCTGTGTTTAAAGTGGTGTCAGTCCAATTCCATAGAGTAATTAATTTTAAACAGAAACTAATAAGTAATACGAATACTATCATTGAAATTTCAATCTTATCTTAATATTTTTTAGTTATGTTTCTGCTCGTTTCATAAAAATCCCTTGCCGTGCCATACCGTTAGTGGGCATAGGCCATAATAGTGTATAAATAACAACCTTTTTTTTTAGCTTAATTAGTGAATTAACAAAGAACAAACAAACAATTGAATTCGATTGTGTTGTTTACAGCGCAACGATCTTCAAGGCGTACGCGTATACAGCGCGGTAGACACTCCCGGGCTCCACACGCTGGGCACAGTGGTGGTAGACTACCGCGGGTACCGCGTCACGGCACAGTCCATCATCCCCGGCATCCTGGAGAAGGAGCAAGAACAGAGCGTCGTGTACGGGAGCATCGACTTCGGCACCACCGTGCTGTCACACCCCAAGTACATGGATCTGGTCAGTATACTCAAGTCACCTAGTCACAAATGTGATGGTATACATTCGCTGGTAGCAATATTTCTTACTCCGCATCAAAAAAAAGCAGGAACAGTGCTCAAAGATCTTCTAGGCATTTGGTTGTCTTCAACTTGAATTCTTAGGCTCGTATTATAGAAACGAACTCAAACTCAAATCTCTGCTTGAGTACAGTCAGCGTCAAATTGATATAAGCGTCTAGAGTAGGTAGTCAAAATGATCTGAAAAACAAAAAATCTATTTGATTGACGCAGTTAGAATCATCATATTTTTGTAAGCACACAAGGTGTTCAAAATATTTTAGCACTTATTGTTTCATATTTTTTTTTATTTATTTTGGCACATACAGTCATTACAAAAAAATAATTAAAATAAGAGAGTTAATGGTGTAGACAACGAGTGCCAGTTATATAAGCAGTCAAGAGTGTTCAAAATTATCTTAGCAAACAAAGCTGTCAAAGTTATCTGTCGACAATGTAATAATGCATTATGCACTATGCTAATGCGATGAATAGCACCATTCCTTTTTAACTGTACTCAAGCAGAGATCCGAGTTTAAGTTTGATTCTATAATTTGAACTTATGACCGTTACATTATTATACAGGTCCAGGGATTGATAACGTTATTTTTAAATGTAACGTTATTTCTTACATTTTTACCGTTACTTTTAACATTAACGTTATGTCAATAAATATCGTTACTTTACATAACGTTACATTGAAATTAACGATATTTTAGTAAATAGGGTAATTTTAACGTTATTTTTTCTTTTTGTTACCGTTACTTTAAAATTAACGTTATTCCAATTAATAACGTTACTTTTTTACCGATAATTTTACCGGTACTATTGTAAAGGTAAAGTTTAACGCTATATTTAAGGGTACAATAATTTGAACGTTATTTTTACCGGTAAATTTACGGATAAAATGTTTTAACGGTATTTTTAACGTTATTTCAATCCCTATACAGGTCATTCTATTGTATGTTATTATGGTAAGAACCTAAGACCTCAAAATGGATATGACATTAAACGTCCCTTTTCCCCCACCAGCTTAGTAAAGCAGGGCAGCAGTTAAAGATAATGCCGCACTCGGTGCTCAGCGCCAACGGCGAGACGGTGGAGCTTTGCTCGAGCGTGGAGTGCAAGGGCATCATCGGCAACGACGGCCGCCACTACATCCTGGATCTGCTGCGCACCTTCCCGCCTGATGTCAACTTCCTGCAATGTGAGTACATACATCACTATAGTCTGTTTATCCTTATTTGGTAAAAAATCTTCACCCAGCTCTTTATCAAAAAGAAGTTAAACAATTCACACAACTAAAATCTAACTCGCTAGTACATTCATCAGCAAACCAGGGGGCTTATTGTCTAATTAAAAAAATCTATCGCAATCGCTTTCGTTTGACAGATGTATGTGACACAATGCTGCATCTCTTTGGTAAGTTTTTATTTGTGCCAAAAAGAAGCTTCAATGTGTTACATCCTGAAAGCGACTGCGATAGATTTTGAAGTTAGACAATAGAAAGGCAGGTTATACAAAACTCTCAAATTAATTTTGCACCTTAAATAGTTCTCTATTAAGTCATCACACGTTAACTTGTTCGTATTTCTTGCAGTGGATGATGATGAATTGAGGGAGGACATCAAATCTATGGGCTTCCCTATTATCCACAAGCACAAACTGTGCTGCCTTAGACAGGAGCTGGTCGACAGTTTTGTCGAGTAAGTATACTGTGTTGTCCATCAAAGATAAATAGCCTGATTTAATTATTACTTTAAATGTATTTTTGTTTTGTTCTAGAGCTCGTTATTTCATGTTTATTCGTTACGCTGCATTCCACTTGCAACAATTGACTGCTAAAAGACAGCGTGAAACTTCCGAACAGAAAGCTATTGAGGTCAAAAAAGACGCCGAAGATAAGGATACAGATGAGACTGAGAAGAAAGAAAGCAAACGTGATACCAAGAGTCAAGAAAAAGAGGTAAAAGACAAGAAACAAAGGAAAGAAGAGAAGAAAGAAAGAGAAAGTGCCAAAAAGGAAGAAGCTAAAAAAGAAGAAGCTTCGACGCCAAAAGAAGTGAAAGGAGAGAAAGGAAAAGATGATGAATTGTTGTTGAATGAAAATTATTCCGATATTGATACAGATGTGGCCAAAAAGATCGTAGAAAGTATTACAGATTCAATTTGCAGTGGCGACAAACAAGAAAGTGATTGTAAGTATCAATTTATTCAAATCGAACTGCAAATATTCAAGACTAAAATAAGAATTTTAGCGCTTTGAACTCTTTACAAAAGCGTGCAGCGAAGCTTTTCGCTGCCCCTATGCTAATGTAACTAAGGCCGGGTCCATAGCGCGTGTTTTGCCCTACACCATCAACAAAACATTGTTACGCGAAACAAAATTCTCATACGTTTTCTTTTTTTTTGTTGAATGTTGAGATGTTTTTGTTGATTGTGTAGAGCAAAACACGCGCTATGGACCCGGCATAAAGTCGACTTTCAATTAGTTTCTTCACCGCCAATCTGTATTTTACACTCGAAATAAAACCTATCACATCTAGTGATGTGGCACTCTCCCCTACGACTAATAAGTTTGATAATGATTTCGTACAATGCGATTAATTTAACGTACAACTGAAGTGGCAACTTCAGAGCGCTTGCGGTACAAAACGATGTATCGTTTATATATTTGTAAAGTTTACTCTTTGCCATTCATTCTCGAGTGAAGTTGCAGTGGATCACCGTCTATTGTCCATTTAAGGTCTTTGAGAATATGGTTCTTTTAAAAATATTGAAAAGTATGACAAATGCATGGCCGGTGACAACGGTTTTGGGTGAAATGGTTCCAATCAAGGTGACTGATCAAGATCAACCGCGCGCCGGGCTTCGCTGGCGTCTCCCCTTCTAAATAATGGCCGGTGACGGAACGGTCTAGTGGGAACAGTTATACTTTTCAATACAAAGTTTTTTATTTGCCTGACACGTTCATAGCACGGTCATGGTATGGTGTGGTGTAGTGGGGTGGGCAGAGACCTTTCATCGCATTGTAAGCGATCGTTCACACAAGCGATATTTCAACGCGCGATATTTTTACTGTCGTCAATGTTCCACGGCATAAGGTACCTTATGACCAGGTCATAGGATAACTTTTCCCGTGGAACGTCACATGACTTCGCACGGACGATGACGACGTTCCACGGGAAAAGTTACCTTATGACCTGGCCACAAGGTACATTTTCTGTGAAACGTCGGCGGTAAAAATATCGCGCGTTGAAAAAATCGCCCGTTTAAACGATCCCTATACCATGGGGGCTCGCTGGTAACATCAGATGTGGCTTAGTTAGCAGGTAATGTTAGAATTAGTTTAAATTGACCTCACTAGATGGTGGTACGTTATGTGACATTATATTTGCTAATACTGAGTATGTGTTCAGCGGGCGAGCGTTCCCGCGCAGTAGTGGCGTCGGCGGCGCGCGCCGTGGCCTCGCTCAAGGAGTCGGAGTTCGACGTGCGCTTCAACCCGGACGTGTACTCGGCGGGCATCCGGCACGCCGCCGCGCCCCCCCACCTCGCCAGGCAGCGCCACCTCGTCAAGGAGGCGGCCGCCTTCCTGCTCACCACGCAGATACCAGCCTTTGTCAGTACATTACTGTTACTACTCTTCTGATTTTGAGGTTATAATATTAAGTACAAAAATAATAATCTAGTTTTTTTACTATCGTACCTCGTGTGTCTATTTAAATACGGACTTTAAAGATATCTGTGACACCTCATTGTATAGACTTATTAAACTTGTATAGGTACGGGAATGCCTAGAGCATACGTCTGCTCCGATGGACGGCGCCGGGTTGACGGAGGCGTTGCACGCGCGCGGCATCAACGTGCGCTACCTGGGGCGCGTGGCGGGCGCGCTCAAGCCGCACGCGCAGCTCGCGTACCTGCACGCCATCGCCGTCGGCGAGCTGCTGCTGCGCGCCGCCAAGCACGTGTACACTAGCTACCTGCAGGTGGGTACAGGGCGGCATGACGTGCGCTACCTGGGGCTGCACGTCAGTCATGCATAGGGTTGCCAACCGTACTATAATATATAGTATTGTACTATATTTCGGGTCTGCGCTCTATATACTGTTGAAGAAATATATAGTACGCAAAAATACTATATTTTCAATATCGCACGCTAAGAAACCTATCTTATTTTTTGGATTTGTGATTGTGCATTGCTTGACTGATTCGATAGCGTGTAGTGTAGTGTATATCGATTCTGAACGTATCTGTCTTATTGCATTCCGAACTTGTCAATATCAAATTCAAAAGCTTCAAACGATAGTTTGGTCATTGGTTGGTCTGCTAATGCTCTATTTTTTGAGATTTTATTGAGTCATCATCTGCAAAATATAAAATTGTTCTTTCTTTGAAAAATATAGGTCTTAGATAAATTAGTTAAGGAAAGTGGTAGCGATAACGAAAGTGCGTAAAGTTCAATTCAAGTGCGCCGCTAAGGCCGATTAAAAAGCTAAAGATACAAAAAAGACTCCAAAAGTATCCTAAACTAGTTGAAAAATGCAAAAAGTGAAAAAATATAGCTTTTATAAAAATAAATAAATAAAAAAAATATTTGCCTATTAAATACTATATATTTTTTAAGTGTACTATATTTTTTATAGCTGAATTTGAAAAATACTATATTTCGCCAAAGAAATGTTGGCAGCCCGCATGAGTTTACTAGCTACTTGTGCTGTATTAACAGGTGCCATGTCCAGCCCATAGCGGCTTTGATCAATGTTTATATATTATTCGTTTCATGAATCAAATACATTGAATATTATGCCAACTAAATAGAGAGCAATACAACAGATTTTCTAACGTAAAACCATCACTTCGAAACTACACAGGATGCAAAAAGTATCAAGTATACAGGGTTATTTCTAAAATACCAACAACCTCGCAGGAGTAGATTTCTAACAACAAAATCAACAACGTTTGTTCTACGACTTTTCCGAAATCGCAAAAATAATAATTCGTCTTTCAATTCAAAATGTCCCAACAGTTGATCAAGTTTTGTATGAAAAGTCATAATTTTTTTGCCTGTTTACGGAAAAGTCGTAGAACAAACGTTGTTGTTTATGATGTTAGTAATCTCCTCCTGCGAGGTTGTTGGTGTTTTACAAATAACCCTGTATTTTTAGAATCGAGTCTTAATGTCATAGCTTTCTGTAAGCATTGTTCTTTATAGATAAACATACTTTTACTTATACACGTGTTCGATTATAGAGTTGCGAACCAATGTGCATCGGTGGTGCAGCGGCCCACTTCCTGAACTGCCTGCTGGGCGCGTGCCCGGCGCCGGTGGGCAACCCGGGCGAGGCGCCGGGGGGCGCGGGGGCGCGCAACTCGCGCGGGGGGCGCGGCCGCCGCACGCGCCGACACCACCAGCACCCCCCGCCGCACCACCACTCCAGCGACTGGCAGAACCTTACGCCCAAGATGCTGTTCCATCAGATCAAGAATGAACTCAAGGTAAGGCTGCGTAGAACCACGGGATGCCGTCGTGGAGGGAGCCGCAACGTTGAATGTTGCGGTCTTCTCCTGGCGAGCATGCACTCTTTTCCCCAATTAACACTTAGTATTTTCCGAACTTTTTCCTAACAATCTAACCTAAAATACAGTAGACTATTGGTATATACGCGACAATGATCTAACATCTATCTTTGCTTAATGAGCCGTAACGTAGTATCCAGGATAATATTCCTTGTCCTGTTGTTAAAAAATATATACTAACATAATTAATTTTTCAGGCATACTGGGGCTATGAGCTTAACGCCGATAACATGGACTCTGTAATAGAGAAACACGGCCTGCAGAAAATATCGCTTCTCAGGTACAAATTAATCAATAGCTGCTTTATAATTCCTCGCTTAATGTCTTATATCTGTAACTTTGGATAGTTGATAAATTTATTTTTTTGGCAGGTCAATCGCATTGAAAGTTGGCTTACAAATATTGCTGCGTGAATACGATTTCGACACGAAGAACAAGGCAACCTTTAGCAGCGCCGATATCATGAATATTTTCCCCGTCGTCAAACATATCAATCCAAGGGTAAGTACAGGAATTTTGTTTTAGTGTTAAAAGCCCTTAAATAATTAAAGAATTTAAAAAGATGTTTCATGAAGTTTACATGCGCACACCGAAATGTATCTGCAGTTACACTGTCAAACCATTTTAAGACTGTGGACCCTACTCGAGTCTTACCACAGCCACTTGTCCTATAAAAGACTGTTGTCATCCGTCTTTTGATCTTAAATCGCTATTTAAAAATATGTTATCTTATGAAATCAAATTATCATTTATAACTAATGATATCTTTCGTATTCTTTGTGTGGAGCGGAGAACCATTTGTTGTATTTTATAAATTATGATTTCAATAAAGAGTTGGGTGAAGATTGTTTACCAAATAGGAAAGTAAGGATAAACATACTTGTACTTAAATGTATTTTATTTCTGTGTATAATGTTCAGAAAACCAACAGCTTTATTAGGTACAGAATGTACAGATTGAGTAATTACATATAAGTCTTAAATAAGCCAATTATAAGTTTTCATAGCTATAACAAATTTATATCATCATTACAAAATGGATGTTACAGATATCGTTACAAATACCAGAACATTTGATATTCTTGTGAGATTAAATTAATTGAATTTGTTAAGTACATTAAATTGACAGAAATTGTTGCTTATTTTAAAATAATTGAACTTGGAAAAACACATACCGTTAAAAGACCACATTTTTTTACTTAATTTTCATTTGCTCAAAACAACGCTAGAGGACCACTTTTTTCATTAATGTTCATTTGCTTCAATCGTGATTTGTCATTACTTTTCTTTATAGGCGTCAGACGCCTACAACTTCTACACGACGGGTCAGAATAAGATCCAAGCGGGCGCCGTCTCCGAAGGCCACGAGCTGATCACCGAAGCTCTGAACCTGCTCAACAACGTATACGGCGCGATGCACGGCGAGATCGCGCAGTGTCTCCGCATGGTGGCGCGACTGTGCTACGTCACCGGGGAACACAGGGACGCTATGGCGTACCAACAGAAGGCGGTGTTCATGTCCGAGCGTGTGAATGGGATTGACCATCCGTATACCATTACTGAATATGTGAGTGTTTTTACTTTTTATGTATTGTTTTCATGGTATGTACAGCCAACGGCACGTTGGGTAATTAGTTTCCACGACAGGGTAATCAGTTTCAATCAATTTTATACTTGAATGCGAAAACAATTAGGTTCAAAACAATTTGCAGATTTTTGAGTTTTGAATAATCTGACGTACCGCTTATTGTAATTTAGAAAGTTACATTGGGTTCCAAAACTGATTCGTTTACTTGTGTAGGGGAATAGCTCAAATAAAGAATGACTCAAAGTTACCTTAAATCAGCTAGGTGATTGCGTAAAGTCAATCGTATTCATTTGACAGTTCATATTGAATCATAATATATGTCATCCCATACAAATTGCAGCCGATGGAATACGATATGAACTGTCAAATGAATACGATTACCTTACGCAATTCCACCCCAGTTCAAGTTTTCTCAATTTAACGTCAAAATGGAATATTTTTTTATTCATTGACATTTTAAACTTTAATTTTGGTGTTTTTTGTGTTGAGTAATAAATACGTATAAAATATAGACATTTAATCTTTGTTGTTTTCCAGTCTCACTTGGCGTTGTACTGCTTTGCGAACGGCCAAGTGAGCACAGCCCTGAAGCTGCTGTACCGCGCGCGATACCTGGCGCTGCTCGTCTGCGGAGAAAACCACCCTGAGATGGCTCTACTAGACGTGAGTAATAAAAAACAATAAAACGGGTTGAATTGAGTACCTACCTACCTCCTTTTGAAGTCGGTTTCAATTTCTTGTTTTAGGACGTTTCTTCCCTAACTAGTGCCTTATTTGTAATTATTAAGTCCTTGTCGCTTTGAAAAGATACCATCATAATAATCACAAACCAAAACTCATTTAGAAAACATGGCTAAAATAGTAAGTAGTATTAAAATTTGTTGAAAGGCAGTGATCTATTTCAGCAGCCCCTGTAACATGACCAGCGGGTTTCATCGAATCTTCACATATTTAAATGAGAACATGTCATGTTGATATCTATCAATCTATCTATCAACTAAATATCAATTGATATCTATCAACATGACAAACTTAATATTCCGATGTAGACACGCCTGTCCATTCCACGAATCGAGCTCCTAAAGAAAATCGGTCTGTGTGCGTCCATTGGTTAAATGCGCATGACCTTCAATAGCCTAGCTAGCCTATAACCTAGCTCTAGCGGCGCGCCATTGCTCTGCTTGTCTCTCTTAGTTATACTAAATTGCATGGGTTCCCAACCAGTGGGGTGCGCCCCCCGAGGGAGGCGCGACGAGTCACGAGCGGCTTCAAATAGTTATAAAATCATAAAAACCCTAAAAATCATATTTTCGGGAACGGGAATGATGCCACCGATGTGGTGCACCTCTTGTGTTTGATTGTTGATGATCTACTTGAATTTTAATAAAAATAAACATAATCTACTTACATTTTCATCGTTTCTTAATAATAATTTCAGCATTCCGTTGGGTAAAAGTTTGGGAACCCCTGGACTAAAGAGATGCGATTATTTGGTTCCCTTCCCTAATAGTTCTATTCGTGGAACGGAATTATATGAAGTATTTTTTTGTCAGGTTCGTCACTGCGCCTGCTGGAATAATTTGAAACAGACGTTGATTGTTTGTAAATGTTTCAGAGCAACATAGCGTTGATCCTGCACGCGGTGGGCGAGTACGAGCTGTCGCTGCGGTTCGCGGAGCGCGCGCTGGGCGTGACGTGCGCCGTGCACGGGCCGCGCTCGCTCAAGGCGGCCGTCGCGCGCCACCTGCTCGCGCGCACGCTCTCCTGCCTCGGCGACTTCCGCGCCGCGCTGCAGCACGAGAAGGAGACCTACTCCATATACAAGCAGCTGGTGAGAATTAGAACAAATTTGCTCAACAATTGGTTTTTCTTCGACGTCGAATTTTGTGCACCGTATGAATCGTACTAACCGTTCGACATAGTTGCTCTTCGGAACTAGGTCATAAGAGCGACTACGTCCTACGTCGTCGCGGCCTGTAAATGCGCGGAGGTATACTGCGTGAAATTTTAATCATTTGGTTCCCGCCGTGGGGTGGTTCCACTCATGATTACAAGCAACTTTTACTATGGGGACCAACTCTCCTCCTCGCAAAAAAAAATTTGCTGTTTCATACAAAAGGTAACCTACTCGACCTTAATGTACGAAACAGCTGTTTTTTTTTTGCGAGGGGGAGAGTTGGCCTCGTAGTAAAAGTTGCTTGTAATCATGAGTGGAAACACCCCACGACGAGAACCAAATGATTAAAATTTCAGCGTGTATTATCTCATAAACAAAAAAATCCTTTCAAAATAACACGATATTTTCTTTCGTAGCTGGGCGAGAAGCACGAGAAGACTCGCGAGTCGTCGGAATGCCTGCGGCACCTGACGCAGCAAGCGGTGGTGCTGCAGAAGCGGCTGGCGGAGGCGTACGCGCGCGCGCCGCACGCGCCGCCCGCGCCGCCGCCGCTGCACATCCAGCCGCCCGGCATGGCCTCCGTCATAGACATGCTCAACCTCATCAACGGGATACTGTTCGTGCAGATCAGGTATGTACACGCACTAATGCAAAACAAACTGTACACATGTACTTGTACACACGTCACAAATACATATACAAGGTTATTTTTAGTATATACGTAACCTGAAAATGGTTTGTTCAGAATCAGTAATAGAATCGATTGCAATATTTTTTATATCATGTTATATTTTGACTAAATAATATTTACAAAACCATAATTAACGCACACCTTACTAACGGGACAACAAAAAAACGTAAAAAACGTACGTAACGTAGAACGTTTTCTATGTAGACAATACGGCGCGCCATATTGTATTCATAGACAACGTTCTACGCCGCTAAATTACGGCCGTAATATGACGACACCGTCATCCTAGGAAACCGTAGCTTTACTTCGTGAGTTTTTAAGGTTCTGCTTTCATATATACAAAAAATAATGTTGTAAAAACCAAACATTGGGCATTTGGGCATTTGGACAACAGTCAAGCTGTACTATGGCGAATGAGTATGTAATAAGTGTAATAACTTGTGTATAGAAAGTGCATTACCTGCTATTTTTCAGGGTCATGGTCACAGAAAAAAAAATCACTGTCTTGTCGTGGCCAAAGCTGTGATCATGGCGCCTGAAAAACGGCTGAAAAGTTAGGAAATGCAAAAAATATCTCAACTTAAAATTGAAAGGAACTACTTTCATGTTTACCTACTATTACTATAAGTATTTTAATTACTCAACTTTAATTTTATTATTTACAGCCCCCAAGATATCGAGCAATTTAAAGCAGAGATAGAAAAGAGGCAACTTAAAGACTTACCGATCCCGGGCATCCTGAACGAAATAGGCGGTAAAACAGTGAAGGGCGAGCCCGAGGAGGAAGCTGAGAAGCAGCCCAAGGAGGCTGAGCAGCAGTCCAAAGAGGCTGGCAAGCAGTCCAAGGCAGCTGACGAGCAGTCCACGGAGGCGGTCAAGCAGCCCAAGGATCAGCCGAAGCTGAAGGCCGACAGTTGAAACTCGTCTCTCAAATAGTTGTAGTGTTACCGAGGCGGCACTCGGGAGCCCCTCATGTACTGGAGCTCCCACTATACACTGTTACTATTATTATTGATTGATGATATTGTTCCTTATCTATGAATGTATGCTGTAGTCGATAGTGTGCTAAGGTTTGATGTAGATTTTTGTTAGTCAATTTTGAGGATATTATTTTGATCAAAATAATTAAGAATTTTAAATTTTATGATGTTTTTGTTGCAGTGCAATAGATTTATTTATGCATATGCATATTCTATATTTCGCTCAAATCACGCTGATGTAGGTTTAATTTTATGCTTCCGTTTGGAATTTACAATTCTCTGAACACCCAAAGTAGTGCAATTGAACGTAGTGATAATAGCAATAAGTTTTGGTTGTGAACCTGAGGCCGCGAGCGCGTCGCTATGTTATATGGTACTGGTGCTACTGCCAACACTTCGTATATTTATGATGATTTTATGAATTGTTAATGTCGAGTATTATTTCTTTTTATTAGTTACGGGAGTATGTTGTTGAGATACCCATAGCAGTAGAAATTCAGTTATATTGTCATTGAAATGTAACAGGGTTTGGAAAACTTGGGTCCGAGTATAGATGCTTATCACCCTCTATTATTCAGTTAAAACTAACAGTAGCGGGTGTTTTCCCAGTATCTTGGTCACTGCCGCTGTTGTTACTTATGTAATGTAGTTTCAGGTTTTAGTAATTAGTGCCATATGTAGTGAATGTAAGTTCTTTTTATGTAGTGATTCTTTTAGTCTGTGATATAGAATTTTTTATCGATTTACGATCGAGTCACTTGCCTTTTAACCAGTAGACCTAGGTACGTGGTGAACTGTGAGGGCGCCGACGCGACACTTTAATATCCCATACTACTGTATGAAGAATACAATAATTGTAACGGTCTATAACAATAGTTGTAACTTTGATCACACACAATACTATTTCAGTCTTCTAATATTTGATAAACAAATTAACTTGCGACAATAATAAAAATGTATGTTATATATTTCTGTTTGTTACTCTTGTCTGTGAAAATAAATTTACAACGAATTAATTTCTCCATTATAGTATAGAACAGAATACAATACCCAACTGTTGTTACACGAGTTTAAATAATAATATGTATTATTGTTATACCAAGTATGTGCAAGTAAGCTCGAGTGTTATTGTCGTATGGGTATGTAACGTAGAGCATCGTTACAGCCCAAGCTTTAAATTACAGGTCTCTTATCTAATAGAATAGAAGTAACCATTATAATTTGCGTCGATTACCAATAAATGCCTTGCAGCGGCAACACTGCTTTTAAATACTTAATTAAATATGTATGTACAGTTAGAAATATTTGAAATATTTCAAGTCATGTATCTTCTTGCTAATAACAAAATACATGTGTTTCTGGCTTATTTTACGTCTTTGAGATTTATTCGGAAATGTGGTAGATAAAATAAAATCTACTGCCACTTGAAACAAACTGTTCTCGTCTTATTTTATATAATCAACTATTTTCTTCAAAATATTTATTTTTAATGAATTTGAGGCTTGTTCGTTTAATATTTTTGTAAAAAAAAAATAATTTTTAATATAAAAGTAGTGTGCTCGTTACACGGTTTGCGAAGTATCACATTAGGTATACAAAATGGGCGTGGACTCTATTCTTCACTTGAATAGTTTACTATTAGGTAATAAGAAACATGAACGCCAATTGAGTAGTTGGTAAAGTTTTCATATAAATTAACAAAACAATAATTGTGGGTGTCTGCAACGAGGCCCTCGTTTGCTGTTTGAAATTCAATTTTAAATTCAATTTTATTCACGCGAAGAAATTATAAAAAAACTGGTGTAAATGTGGTCACTAGCACTAGTGCCCGTTCATGTATCCGAAACGATGTAAATTAAGAATGTTATAAGATGAAGCATGTGCCTAAGCAAACAATAATCAAGTTGTTGTTACATTTCGTTAACAATATGAACATGTAAATACGGCGCTGTTCGTAGTATACTAATAAAAATTCGTTTTTAAACAAGTTGTTTTATTTCAATGATGGCAGATAGATTATGTGGATTGCAATAGTTATAGTTAAAATATATATATGGGGTGAAATCTTTGAAATATAATAGAGGCTGCACTATTTTAAGGTAGCCATTAAATCCGGGTTCGTATGCATTGTATGTAGGTACTAGGTACCCTATGTTCCATATTCGGCTTTAGGGGATTTTTGTATCACGTTGTATACCTACTTAGCAAAGTTTAAAAGATATTACTGAGACAGGTTTTTAGAAGTTAACAAGTAAATAATTAAGTAAATAATGTCATTAAACTTTACAAAAAATTAAAAGTCTTCGTACAGTACAAGTTATTTGTTCTAGCGCGGATGATAATCCGCGGGACGTGGTCGAGCATGCGAGGTGGTGCCTACTCGGCCAGCGCGCCACACTCCGCCAACACCAACAGGAAAATTCGATTAAAAGACATGTTAATTTTGTATAAAATATGTATTTCTTATTTACTTCCTAGCGCGTGGCCTAGGTCGCGGGCGCGCGTTGGGCCTCGGCCGCGGGCGGCGGCGTCGCACGCGCGGCGCGCGGCCCCGCTCGAGCTGCGCCGCCACCAGCTCGGCCAGCGCGCCGCGCTCGGCCAGCATCGACAGGAACGTGCAGATGAACTCATCATAGTTATGCGTGCGCCGGCAGTCGTCAACCTTTACAAAATAAAAAAAGCATAGATTATTTATTAGTTGTTTACTGCTATGATTAAACCGGGCCGGAACGTTTTAAGGGCCCAAGTTGCGTCGGTCTTGCCAAGATTATGCGAAACAAATATACGCTGAGCTCTGTCATCGACAGCTTCGTTCAGGATCCAGAGTTCAAACTACGTTGGTCCTTTATGTAGAACATAGAGACGCCCAACATAACTCGAGCCCCGGACACGGCACGGCCCGGATATGTAGGGATAGACCTTTATTTAGAAAATTAAAGGAGGTATGTTAAGATTGAGGAGCTCGGTGGCGCAGTGGTTTAGCGCCTGGCCCAGCGATTGCGGAAGTTAAGCAACGTTCTCAAGGGTCGGTCATGGGATGGGTGACCAAAAATGTATTATCTCGAGCTCCTCCGTGCTTCGGAAGGCACGTTAAGCCGTTGATCCCGGCTGCATTTGCAGTCGTTAACACCCACCAATCCGCATTGGGCCCGCGTGGTGGGTTATGGCCCATCCTCCTTACCACCCATAAGGAAGGCCTGTGCCCCAGCAGTGGGGACATCAAAAATGGCTGATGGACATGTTAAGATTACCTTATACATGTCTCTCTTATCGTTTTCGTCATTCAATGCTTGCTGGCATGATTGTACTTCACTTGCTATGCTGCTGATCAATGCATTCAGTTCTGAATGTGAGAGCAATAATTTGCTTAATTTGTACGGCTGATCAGGCGTTGTTTCACAGCACAACAGTATGGGCGCATCGTTGCTTCTCACTAGTGCTGTGGTCGAAGTAGGATATACCTGAAATTAAGAATTATTAAAGAATTATCCTGGAAACTATTAACAGTGAAAAATATGTTTGATAATATTTAATATGAGGAACATACATCTCTCACAATTTCATTATCTCTGCTGATGGTAACAAACTTGACTACTGTGCCTTGACTGATAGGGTCAACTGAAATGTTAATAAAAATAACTTATAAACACTGATTTTCAATATCATTTTAAAATTGCCAATGTGCATATGCCTTAGGTATAATATAAGTTACCTAAAATCAAACTATTATCTTGTTGTGGTCTGTCTGTCGCACCAATTTCTATAGTTATTGGTTGTGTGAAGTCTATGTCGTACATTTGTACCTCTGAGGACTCCAAACCAGTAAGGATGCTTTCCTCACTGAGTTGTGGTATGCTGTCATTGAGCAAATTTTCATTATTTTCTTCTGAACTCTCTCCTTGTGCTGAAAAAAAGTTTGGTTTATTAAATTTTAATTCTAATGTTAGATAAGTAGTTGCTAGTTAGCTAAGCTAGTTTTATAATTTTAAGTAGAGTGAAAAAAGTATCCTACATAAATTAATATTTTAATTTATTTAGTTTTACCATTGAAGTCCCTACTTTTTGTAAGTAAGTGCCTTAAATGCTTCCCAATTTTGGAAATAGCTTCCTTCACTCTCTTCTGATTTAGCTCAAGAGCATTCAATCTCTGTGTGAAAGCTATCCTTCTGTCAGGAACAACAGTCATCAAATTGAATCTGGAAAATTTAAGAAGCACTTTTATTATATTGATCACTTCTTGTTGACCTTAACAACTTGCTCTATTATTATATAACTATTAATGATTATTAATTTTATTATTTATTTTAAGGAGGAATGAAGGCGATGTCCCTGCTGAGGGGACACACTCTACACCGATCAAAGACTGAAACTCATTTGCTCATAGTGGTAAGCACTGATTGCAGATTTTAAAACAGAAAGAAAAAAAATTATAAGTCAGATTCAGAGCCCAAATAAAAATATTTTTAATATACCTTATATCGTGGACTTGCTCCCCCGCATCCCTGCCGAGACGTCCAGCCATAACTCTTCTGAACTTATCTGTCCAGTCCTCGTCGGCTGCCCAAGGGCCATGATCAGTGGGGTATGGTTTGAGGCCATCAAGCTCAAATAGATGACCATTGATAGGTACAAAACTGACAAAGTGATATGCTTCTCCTACAATCAGTGATAGGTATTTATTTATGAAAAAACTTTAGTAGGTAGATTTGTAAGAAACAAAAAACATTGTTACCTATATAATTAAGGTATAAATAATTTGAATGCTTCATACATACCAATAAATCGACCAGTGGAGACTCCAGCATTTTTGTCTGTCTTCTTGCGGGCTTGTGGGATGGCATGCGAGTTGTGAGCGCAGGCGAGCTCTGGAGTGTTGCCTATAGCCCAACCTTTGTTTTCTGGATTCATTCCTAAAGTGTGATGCTAGAATAACATAAGAATATTATGAATTATTAAATTTATTTAATGGAATCTAATAATTCACTAAGTGAATTGTATTCAACCTAACATTATCCAATATAGAATCTAATAGGAAAGCTTGAAATTTTTTTGGAATTGATACAACATAAATGCCAATAAAAATATATTGGAACCTACCTTTAACCGGCTCAATGTTTCACCGAGATGCAGGTTGGGACAATTTAGTAGAATAGATAATAAAGCATGAGTAGCGCAACTATTTGGCACCATTTGCTGAGCAAAGAATATATTGTTTATCGTTTCTTCGTCTCGCACATAACTTTCGATCTGTTCTACAAATTTTCGACGGGATCTCCGCTCTTCTATCCACCGAAAAAGAAATATAAAACCGTATACAGGGCTTTCCAGGGGTTTATGCAAATCGTAAATTTCTTCCACTTGGACACCTTTGACTCCAAAGTCTTCTAGTAGAAGTGTGAATAAACCAGGATCACTTTCTAATTCTAGCCAGCCTTCTGTTAAACTATTTAATTCTACCGGCATATTTTTCATGTGTATTTTCATGAGGAAATTAGTAG
Source organism: Agriphila straminella (assembly GCA_950108535.1). Classification (NCBI taxonomy): domain Eukaryota; kingdom Metazoa; phylum Arthropoda; class Insecta; order Lepidoptera; family Crambidae; genus Agriphila; species Agriphila straminella. Next base: position 10,637,193 of record OX467316.1, read on the forward strand.
TAAAAATAAAGTTTTTCCTTTTTGTTTGATTGATGCACTTTGTGTTTTTTTAACTGACTGATTGAATTGTCAAGTGTCAGTGTCACTGTCAGTGTCAGTCTTGTATCTTTTTAAAATGAGTGAAAGCAAATGTAACCATGCAAGTTTAATTTTATACATAGTAATAACATAAGTAAATTAGTAATTAATTAGTTCATAAATTCAGGATTTCATTAATGAAAATATAACGAGGTCATTAGTGAATTTCTAGTTTATTCGGAACGGAAATAGAATTCCATCGTAATAATTGTGAATTGGCAGAATTAATGAGTTGTATAATAAATTAACGTAGGTAGGTAGGTAAGATGAGATCATAATTATTGTCCCTGTACTTGGTTTCGAATGACGCTGTAGCGACCTAGCGACACACGCTGTGGCGAAAAATTTCAACGTTGAACGCTGGAGCGAAAAATCATTGGAGCGAAACCCACACGTACGGTCGAATGACACCACAGACTAATAAGAGATACTACGTATAATGACACGCACGACAGCGACAAACTTTGTGGCGAAATTATTTTGATAAAAACTAATGATAATTTATTTTGTACATAGTAGGTCATTAGTAGGTAGGTACTCAAAATATACCTAACCTTTTGTTTGTTGATAAAAATGAGACTTGAACTTTGTGTTTTATTCAGCCTTTTGAGTTTCAAACTAGCATACAATTATATTTCGCCACAAAGTTGGTCGCTGTCGATGTTCGTGTCTTTCGACCGTGTGGGTTCGCTCGAATGATTTTTCGCCCCAGATGCAAAAAAATCTCAAAGGAGAATGCCACAAAAAAACCCAGAGCCGATTAAAATATTTTATGTATGGTGAGGTAGACCAGACATAGTAGGTCCCAAATATGCAATTTGATTTTGCCTAAACAATCTCCAACATTTAAAAAAAGTTGTGAGAACGCGGGGTACTACATATAGTGCGTTTGTGTATAACATGTAAGTAGTTTTGTTACAGTGCCGCTCAAAAGCGCTCATGGCGGAGCTTGACAGACTGATCGTACTTAAACGTATTTGTTGTATGGTGTGTGTCAATCACATTTGTTAAACAACGCTCGGTCCGGCCAGATGTCGGATGGGTGACCGTTAAGTGGCATTACAACTGAGCGCTTCCGTGCTTCAGTTAGGCACGTTAAATCGCGCTTCACCGGCGGTCACCCATCCGATACTTGGCCGGACTGAGCGTTGCTTAACAAACGTGATCTGTCATGCTCCGCCATGAGCGTTTCTGAGCAGCACTGTAACAAAATTACTTACATGTTATACACAAACGCACTATGTAGTACCCCGCGTTCTCACAACTTTTTTAAATGTTGGAGATATTTCAACTTTATTATCAATTGTCAAAATATCTGGGGCCTTACTATGAGCTCTTATAGCAGCAGGGCTTATATTGGACTGCCTTACTTTTTCGTACTATGATGACCTCAACGGTTAGTATGAAAGCAGGGGGCTTACCATCAGCAAATAAGAAACCATTCAGTTTAAAAGCAGTCCGTAAAAAAGACTGCTTAAGGCCTGCTTTCATACTAACCGTTGAGATCATGGTACGAAAAAGTAAAGCCGTTCAATATAAGTCCTGCTATAAGAGCTCATAGTAAGGCCCCAGGCCTTAAGTTCTTATTTGCTGATGGTAAGCCCCTGGAAAGATATTTCAATTGAATGTCGAGGTAATTCCTCACATTGGTGAAATAACACTGGCTTGCAGCGTAAAAGCAGGGTATACTAGAAGAAATTCGACGATGCCACTATATAGCTCAGCGGTCAGAGCATTGGACCGGATATTCAAAGGTTCGAGTCGCATTTTTTCTAGTAGGTATATTAATTAGTAGGTATTGTATAAGGACCATTTCTGTTCAAAATTATCGCTGGGAAAAGATTTAAATTTTTGGTGTTAAAAAGCATGATCATTACCACGCAATGTAGGTAACGATTGTAACGCGTAGGTGTACATACAACAGACCGCGCCTGCGAGTGTAGTAGAGTAGTGTTCTGTGGTGTAGTATGCTACTCAGCTGCGTGCGGCCGAGTTGAAAGAATGTTCTTTGGTTGAAAGTCAGTGTTGATGTGCGTGCTCCCCCTTTTAATATACTATCTAAAGCCTCCTCTACACGTCGGCAGACGCCATCCGCAGATGCCGTCTGCCGATGCGTCCGCCGACGTGTAGACGGAGAGCCCGGTCGTCTGTGGTAGGTATTTAACGTCTGCAGATGCATCGGCCGCCAATCCGTTCGTTGTCGGTTTTTTTGGCTAAGATCAAAGGGTTTCAGCGCGAGCGTTCGGCGACTGTCCACACGCCTGGCGATGCATCAGTTTTATTGAAGTTGCGTACGAGTGTGCACGCATTTTTGCATTTTTTTTAATCACTTTACTATGATGCACACTTAAGTAATAATTAAAAGTACTAAATAAATAAACAGCTGCGGCAGCTACGGTCTCAACATCCATTTTTTATCGCATGCGTACAAGTTGCGTCTGTCAAGAATTAACACATACTGATCGACCGACAGACGTGTGGACGGCTCGTGGTGAGACATCTGCGGATGCGTCTGTCGACGTCTGCAGACGCATCTGTCGATGTGTAGAGGAGACATATGGCGTGCTCAGAGATACCTACATTGAGTTGAGTGATGGATGACGTTTTGAAGCCATTGTTTGTTACGAAATACCTACTTAAAATTTTGATAATGTTTCTTTAGCCAAAAATTAAGAAATAACGAAAAAATAAGATTTCTTAAAAATTTTGAAATAATTTTTTTGACTTTGACCTTCAATAACTTTGTAGCTATTGGTTTCCCAGGTATAGTCTTACTAAAAGACAAAAATGATTCTGATGATGGGCGGAATGCGTGGACTTGGGCTTCGTTGTGGGTCTTGTTACACCCGTCAGAAATGCTTATCATGCAAAGTCTTCTCTTTAGACAACAAAAATGATTCTGATGATGGGCGGAATGCGTGGACTTGGGCTTCGTTGAGGGTCTTGTTACACCCGTTATGATTGCTTATCATGCAAAGTCTTCTCTTTGAATAGAGCGTTAATACCGCCGGCTGCATGCCGGCTGCTTAACTTTTTGTCGCTTCGATCATTTTTGTCGGGACTTTCTTGATCATTTGGTAGTAAAATGTTAAAATAAATACAAAAACAAGTTATTCAACAACATTTATTTATGTATGTACATTTAACTTTATTTTGTACAATGTACAAATAATAAATGCACAACTTCAGCATTGTAAATCCTTAAAGTATACAAGTAAATCTTGCAGGCACGCATAGTACGGTTAATGTTTATACGATCGTTACAGTAAAGTTAGCAAAAGCACACAAATATTTTATAGTTAAGGTTTGGTCCCATTATAAATTCTTGAAACGCTTACTGTGAAACGTTTTTTATTAGCAGTCAATGATATCTAACCAGATTGACTAGGGCAAGTAGAAATGCTCTAACTGATGTTATTTAGATAGAAATTAAAAGTGTCTGATTTATTTAAAAACTTCAAATCAACTGCAGTTAGCATGTTGAAATGTCGACGAGGTATTAGATTGTACTTTTTTAATAGTACTCAGATGAAAACTACACGGCGGGCGTAGTTATTTTTTGTATGATAAACTTTAAAACCATTAAGAAAAAGCAAATAGGTAACTGAATTGTAATTTAATGAGTAGACGACTAATTAATGCAAAAACAACAATTTAATCTACGACCCTCCAATGATTCTTGTTTCTTTGGTTGGAGACTTTAAGTTGTGCAATCAAAATATGTACAAATAACAAACTATGCAAGATTGTTCTATTTAAAATATGCGCTATTGATGTTTGTTTATTCGAAGACTAGAATCGAGAAATGGAACGGAATATTATAGGTTTAGTCATACTACTGATCACTAATATGACGGTTTTCCCGAAACTCATAACTAGGTACGGTCAGCAACGAAAGTGGCTTAACACTTTATCATAGCAACTTGAATGTCTCGCAGTTTGAAACATTATTAAAAAAAGTTTCTATGACAAAGTACTCAAGTGTTATTGTTAAGCTACTTTCAATGTTGACTGTACTTACTTTACCTATTAACTATTTACAAATGTTTTCTCTGACAGCGGGTATACGTATAATCTAGATTCACCCATAGGCCATGATAAATTTTAGATGCCTTTGCAATATCCAAAATAGATTCCTATAGCGTAATGTTGTTAATTCAATACGTAAATGACATAGATCTAATGTCCTCGCTTCCGAGGCACTTCATATTACAGCAAGTCGCTAGATATGGTGTGTTTTAACACTAACCTTTACAAGAATGTGCTAACGAATTGTGGCCAGGATTTAACATAGGTCTAATATAACAATGGCACTGTGCTTCTATTGCTAATGACATCTATAAAACAGTGTTGGTAATTATATTGTACATTTAAGTGTTTGCCGTCGTTGGAGTTTGGAACATATAAATTGGAAGAGATTTTTAACTTATACTTAAACTACAGATACTAACAAAACTATCATAGGTACTAAACTTTTATTATCTTATGTACAGTAAGGTTCAATAAGTAACTAACATTACAACTTTCATAATATCACATAAGTACACATCGCTTCTAACTCAGATAGCTTATAATTAAATAAAATCGTTTCATGTGTGGATATGTAAGTAGATTAACATTATAATACCGCAACTACGCCGCTGGTCGAGCGACAAGTACGTGAGTACTTTATCATTTATTTAGTCATTATAACTAGTCTCATCACATGAAACAGCAGTCGTTTTGAAGTGCACTATTATTCGGCATCGGCAGAGCTTTCACCTGATGGTGTGTGTGGGGTTATAGGGCGGGGGAGGGGTTTTGGGGATTTGTGAGCGGTGGACGGGGGCGATGTGGGAGGGGGGCGCAGGGGGCGCATCCGGCATGCCGGGAATGATGGACACCTCCGTGACGGGGGGCAGGTCGGGCCGCGCGCTGCTCGAGGCGGGCAGCAGCCGCGCGGGGTTCAGCTTGATGGCGTCGTCGTACGTCGGCGGCGCGCCCGCCACCGTGTCGTAGTCGGGTGGCTTCTGCTGCATCGTTTCCTCGTCCGGCATCGATATTACGTGGATGGGATCGTCGATCTGTAACGGAAAGAGGACAAGGTAAACTTTTAAGCTAAAGGAATGACGCGCCTGCTTGGCAAGTAGCGCTGTGATGAGGTCACGGAATCGACTTCGATCAGTATTCCACGATAGATTTTCCTATTGTCAATGCTTTTCTCTATCAATGGTCAGTTGACTGTTTATCAAGTACCAAGTACGAATGTAAAAAAACACATTTATAATAACAACATACTTAAATAAAAATGACAATCAAACAATTCCTACAGCCCTTACAAGCAGGCCCTTCAGTACTCCTTAAGGAACTGCCCCGTAGTAGCCAAAGTAACATTTGAAAATTTTCGTTATCGCTTCGCTTCGAAACATGTATGGATTTGACGTTTTAAAATTCGATTTTTAACGAAACCTTATGTCAATCCCATGATACATGTTTCCAAGGGCGTCGCCAAGGGATGCCAGCGGCCTCCCCTAGAGGTTAAAAAATTTAGCCAACTGCAAAGTAGGTGACCAAAGTCCTAAGGCCTTTCCGATAAATCCCGCACCTCAAAACATTAATAAATTCACTAGGTGCTCTAAACTTTACCTACACCTACAATTCATATATTTCTCATCCTCCTTAAAATAAATTCTCTTTGTACCTGATGTGTATCGGGTGTAGCGCGGTCGCTCTGCGGGTGTCGCGCGGGCGACTGCAGCCAGCAGCACATGGCAGCGCAGATGAGCAGCGCGCCGGCGACGATGCAGGCCACGCCCACGTAGCGCACCGGCTCCGCGTAGTCCTCGGCTAGACCCAGCCAGTTGATCAGGGCTCCGGCGCACAGCAGCACCATGCCATAGCGGTACGGCCTCTGTGACTGGCGGCCTTCGTCTATCGACATGCCTGGAACAACCAAATGATTCATTATAGAACTTATTATAAAAGCGTGTGCGCACTTTTTAAACATTGAGGGTACAAAGATTTTAAATAAGGGAATGTCACAACACATACCATACCGCACCAACCACACATTGTAGTCGATGATCAAGCTTCACTTATAAATGGTTTGAAAATATTATTTCCCTTAAAATAATCAATACTATCTTACATAGTACCTATTGGTACACGCAGTGCTAGGTACATTTTCATTTAGGTGAAGTGTTAGCATAAGCCATACTATAAAGTTATGAAAATTGCAAAAAGTTAAAAACAACGTTCGTTAGATTCAAATACAATAGTGGAACGCCCATTGCAAAAGATTTATTGAAGACCCTGGACTTTCTAAGCAACTACCTACCTACGTAACTCCGTAATCCTCACTCGAAAGGAAGTGGAGTTCCTCACTCGTATTGAAACGTTTGAATCGAAACTAATATGGAACCGCTCAGTGGTCCGGCAGTTAACGGGACTCGACGCGGAAACCGGAGGCGAAACGAAAGTTGGGAAAGTTCACAATTAGATGATACATTGCGGCAAATTTGTACCGCCATTCGTGTCAGTGAAAACATTGATAAACCTTTGTCTTTGAAAATGTTGTTTGAGGAAAAGTCCGTGTCGTTTGTCGTTTTAATGGAATACTTATGAGGAGTAAGTCGAGAAGCGCGAAATCGTCGAATGAGGTCGGTTTGAAGACAATAGTCTCTCAATCTCAACATGTAGGTCAAGTTCGCGACGCGCTACTGCCTGCTCGCGTCGCGAACTCGCACTAGCGCGTTGCAATTTTGACCAAAAAAAATTTTATTTACCCAAATTGAGACTTTTTCGTATCTTTTAAGCCAAAGACATTCTTTGTACTTTTTTTCCTTTCTTGTCTTATTTAGTAAACATACATCAGACTGTTTACAAAACATGACATTGAATTGTATAATAATTATGTCTATCGCCTATCGCCCGCCTATTTGGACCGGTCATATTATGTGATACGAACGATATTCTATTGTTCTAGAAATATGTGCTGTTTGTGTTTACATCAGTAACCTACTGCAAGGACAACCCGCATCGATGCCGATGCCGTTGCGGTGTCACGATAACATTATGTAGGTAGGTAATAACTATTGTCTCTAGTAATAAGTTACGATACGATCACCATCAAATAACATAATCTTATTTAAGTAGTATATTCCATGACATTTTTATACTGAGATCGACGACATCAAATATAAAAACACTTACGCATCATTCTACGGGCGTACAGTTCACTAGTGTGCACTCCTGTCCAAGTAAGCATTTTTACAATAATAAAACACTTAATAATAATTTAAGTTTCTTTAAACAAATCCTGTAACTTCACTGATTGTTACAGACAAAAGAACTATAAAAGTGTACGAGATGAAGATGTATTTTATCTAATCTTATGATGTTCCTAAAATAATTCCGTTTTATCGGATAGCGTTGATAGGTACCTAGGTATTCCCTGTGTTATTACTTATTATGCATCTTTTTGGTTAGTCCCAAAACTAGATACTGTCGTTCAGCAACTAGGCCAGTAAAATCTTACAAACAAATGTTCTAAAAACGCAAAACGCGATGTAAAGCTGCATTTTTGGTATGTTATTTGGACCCCTAAAGGTGTGTAAAACTATTTGTCGGCCGGTAGTTTTGGACGCTTAAGAATCCACAGTGTATATATAGACGGTCGAAATGCCTTTGATGCCTTAGTATCCACGGTGTATGGAGCGGTTATAGGAACAACATCTCGGGTATGATCGGGTTTATAAATATGGGCCTTAGTATTCTTTGGTAAGCATACTACCTATGTTCAGTTTATTGATGGCGGAATTCTCATAATTCTTTCATGTAACAATAGTTCAATTAATTACTTCACAACATTGTAGTCTGAATTCTAGTGGGTACGTACGCACGTATGAATGCAACCGCTGGATTACAAATACATAACCGCTGGCTTCAGCTGACTTTGGGCAAGTTTCATCGGTTTAAAATCGCGGGTAGATTTAAGTTATAAGCCGACAAAGCCCGCGGGAGCACCCCGCGACACTTGTAAGCGGTCGCGCGCCCGCGCGCGGGGCTTCGCTGCCATGCCGGCTCGGTTCCGATAAAGCGATAATATTAAACGGATTAAACAATACACATGCGCTCCAACCGTGCTCCTACTAATGCCATTTCCTCGATTCACTAGCATTTTTACACTAGATTTTGTGGGTTATCAGGATTAAATTTATTTCCAAAGCCTGTGTAGGCGTGAAAAAGTCATAACAAATAGGTACTTTTCATTCACGTTATACTTCAGGAACCTTTCAGGAAATCCGAAAGCAAACGGAAAACATATATATACTTACTTACCAATCTAAAATTTCATTGATAAACTGTAATTTTTTTTATTTCCCCCTGAATTATTTTAGAAGTTTATTACTTACTCGATGCTACGTACTTTCGAAGTAAACAAATTCTTTTGGCGAATACCTGTGCACTACGTAGATATTTAAGTTATGCAGAAAATAATAATAAATCATTGCGAGTTGGTTGTTATCTTATCAATACATTTTATGAAGAAAAAAAGTATTTTTTACAAAACAATACTTTTTATTACCTAGCTATTTGTAAAAGGTTAGAGAGATTAATTTGTAATGTTTTGATTACCTACGTTTCAACAAAGCCAAATAGGTGAAAACCAAAAACCATGTAGGAAACCTACTTATACATCAATATCGATAGCACTAATATGGCGCTTTTGTAGCAAACATTGTTAATCTGAAAACTATTTCTTAGGTTATATAACAAATTAATAACTACCGCCCTTATTTTATACGAAAATGTCTCATAGAAGTGCCAGGTCATTTTGCCAGGTCTATCTATCCTCAGTATAGGTCTACAATGAATCAGTGTTGCTATTTCCGGGCATAATTCAGGTACACTGGGCCTAGTAGGTCTACTCTTACTGGGGATATGATACTATATAATGGATAATATGAAGCATAAATTGGTAGCAGTCTGGGTAAAAGAATTTAACGATTGGCACAACATGGAATAAAACTACTGTTCTCACTTATGCTCTGAAAAACTATCATTACATTTGAAAAAAGATTGCGGAAGGTTCCACAGTTACCTACGTGGTGGTCTGGTCTGGTTCATCACGTTCGAAATTCAGTGCCGAAATGAATTTCAATACTTACTCCAAATCAAAATCAAATCCAAATTCAAATCGATAGAACTCATCAGCTAGCGATATAATTTTATAAAACCTAATGGCCGCATGGCTCGTCCTTTCACAGGGCCACACGAACCAATTTAAAAATTACACTTTTCTAAGATCGTATTTCCTGACAAAAGCACAGCCTTGAACGAGAAGCTATTTACATTGCCTCGAATGATTAAAGCCTACGGATCGGACTTCAATCAAACCATCCTCGACAATGTAACTAGTAGTTGTGCATTACACATTTGTAAGTATAAGTAACACATTTTATAAAAAAAAGAATCAGTTTTTTTAGCATTATCCAATCGATTCTATATCGAAAATGAATAAATATTTATAATAGGTTTCCGCGTTCAGTACGTTATATTTATCTTTGTTTGTGTCCGCGTTAATTTTATACGTAACGTAAGATCTCCGGTGGCCTCAGTTTTACATAATCGCGTTCCAAGGATAAGATCATAGCCATGAATCAGAGATGATGTAAAGGACCAGCGATAAATTCGCATCTTTACGATCCTTTTATCACCACCCAGTTGCAATCTTAAACTTGTGATTCGTAAAGAATTTTCATTTTCATGATTATTCTTTGACCTTAGCAATAATTATCCTCTTATAGAAAATTGAAGTTAAAAATGTTATAGGCGTGATTTAAGTCAATTATTGCTTCTATTGTTTAACAAAAAGTAATTAATCTTAACTAGACTTTCATTTAAATTAAACTTCAGTAGTTAGTTTTAGCTATTTCTGTATCTTTGTTTGTCCTTGATATATAAATTCGCTCTCATAACAAACCACATTATATTTTTACACGTTGTTAATTTCGTCGAGTCCGCCCGTGAAAAGTGTGAAAATGTTGCCTACTTACTGTAGAAAACTTTAAAAAAAATCATAATGGATCTCATTTCATTCTATTTTAGTGACACAATCGATATAAATTGCAGAGAAATTATGCCAGTCATCGAGTTCTATAGCGATTAAGTCTCGCAACCCACAATCTGCCGAAGGGAAGGCCCAGTCAATGTTATTGAGGAGTGACGTGTTCAATTGTTCAGCGCGATTGTGACGTAGGTGTTAGTGAAAGAGCAAATAAGGTTAAAACTCTTCGTTTTCTTTTTGTTACAGACAATGTTGCCCCTAGTAATCGATAAATAATCTATCTAGCTAGAGTTTATAGCTGGGAACCCATATGGTCTATAGCTGCTAGACTAGACCATGGGTTCGCAAGCAGCGGCTCCAGATAGTACTTAGAATCACCCTAAAATCATATTTTCTCACGGAGCGGGAACGGTGCCACCGCCCGATGCATAGTGCACATCTTGTGTTTGATTGTTGATCATCTTACTTACATTTTAATAAAAATACCCGCAGGGGGCGTAAGTATTTTAGGATGGGGCGCATAGGGTAAAAGGTTGGGAACCCCTGAGCTATAGACAATCGATATATTGCTTATCGTTCGTAGTGGTTAAAACATTTTTAGAGCCAATGTATAGGTACCTTAAAATAAACCATCGTTGACCATGTTTGGTTAAATTCTATTATCTACCTATTCCAAAACTACATCAAACATTAATAAGATTTCTCTCTCAATAGAATCCTGTATAATTTCTTTTAGAAGGAAAAATCTTAAGTTTTCAATGAGCATAGATTGTTAGTCGGTCAGCGGCACCGGCAAGTCCAAGGCAGATATATTTGGTGCAGAGACGTGACGACGACATTATGGTAAGTGTGCCCACGGACGCTGGTGACCGGTAAGTTCACTGAACCATCACTCTCCGTAAATCCACAACACTCTATTTTGACTTCTTGGCTCGATTTTCAGAAGCATTGTAATCGTAAATTCACTTGTTTTTTATTTTTTAATATCATATTATATTTACGGCTGCGGGTTATACAGTTACGTATAAGTATACTCTGTCTCCCGTAAAGCCACAACCGCAAACCTCATAACGCGTCTACTACCATTCTCAGGTAACCTAGAGATCTCGTAGTATCTAAAGATATTAATTACGACCTATTTACTGTTAAAAGTAGATATTTATGGAACTTGTTTATTTTGTATTTTTGTTGGATTATGGCTCAACCTTGGTAAGGTCAGAAATGTCAGAATAAAAATAGATCGTAACACCCAACCACCTTTCATTACGTGATCATGATAAACTAAGTTTATATGCAAAATGTTATGTTATGCTTTCGTGAGAATTGCCTAATTATGTTTCTAACATAGTCGAGGTTCGAGGTGAAGTACACACTGTAGTATATATGGAATATAAAACGATTAATAAAAAAACCTTTGGTCACGGTCACAAAGATATCACGCAAACGTAAATCTTTTTTTAATTTAATTTAACATTAAGTTTATTATTAATACTTATTATTTCTAATTATGGCTATTAGCATTTTGTACAGTTTTTGATAGTGTAACTACGCTTTAGAATAAGTAATTAAACAGGATTTGGGCACACGCTTAATACTTCCCTTATATTCGAAGTTAGAAAAGAGAGGATGCGGGCTTCCTGGTAAAGTATCTATTAGAAATAAACAGTAGCTATATATTCTGTGACAGTATGGTAACATTTTATGTCTACTAAGTCTAAACTAAAAAACCAAACCCCCAATGCTTTTTCTATTCATATCAATTATGCTTTTATTGGCAACTTACAGTAAACAAAAGAAAGACAATTACCTAGATGTTTATCATTCGTCACGAATGTTGAATAATAACAAAACAATACAAATGTGTACAGGACGTTTAGTACCTACTATTCTATATACAGTCTGATTTCTGTGGTACAGGGTTACACGGTGGCTTGTCCAGTACAATGGATGTACGATTCCCTTTTGTATTGTTTGCCGAAAGATGAATATACGCATCAACCGTAAAACTGTCCATCAGCCATTTTTTGTCCCCACTGCTGGGGCACAGGCCTTCCTTATGGGTGGTAAGGAGGACGGGCCATAACCCACCACGCGGGCCCAATGCGGATTGGTGGGTGTTAACGACTGCAAATACAGCCGGGACCAACGGCTTAACGTGCCTTCCGAAGCACGGAGGAGCTCGAGATAATACATTTTTGGTCACCCATCCCATGACCGACCCTTGCGAACATTGCTTAACTTCCGCAATCGCTGGGCCAGGCGCTAAACCAATGCGCCACCGAGCTCCTCAGAAAACTGTACCGGTGTAAAAATAGATTAGTACCTAGATCAAAAAAACTACGTATAAACGCTGCCGTTAAGTGTAACAATACAATCTGAAATATAATTTAAAAGTTATCATAGTACCGTGATATTAGTTGTTATTTAAAGATATCAGTTGTTATTTCGTGGAGCTCGGTGGCGCAGTGGTTTAGCGCCTGGCCCAGCGATTGCGGAGGTTAAGCAACTTTCACAAGGGTAGCGTGACCAAAAATTTATTATCTCGAGCTCCTCCGTGCTTCGGAAGGCACGTTAAGCCGTTGGTCCCGGCGTCGTTAACACCCACCAATCCGCATTGGACCCGCGTGGTGGGTAATGGCCCATCCTCCTTACCACCTGGCTAGGTGGCCACCTGAAGGCCTGTGCCCCAGCAGTGGGGACATTAAAATGGCTGATGGACAGTTGTTATTTAAACAGCAAAGAAACCGCTCTTTTCAGCATTGTTGCAGAAACAGACAATAAATAAATAATCAAAATAAAATTGCAACTGACGGACGGTAGTACTTATATCTATTCTGTGCTGACGGATAAGATACTGCATACCTAATTCATTCACGTAAGATATGTCATGGAATATCTTTAGATTCGATTTTAAAAGAGAAAGTAGTGGAGCATAACCGATCCATATGTACTAGAATTGTCCACGATAAGACAAACGCTCGTGATGCTAGAAGGTCTCGATGGTCACGTCACGACTCATTCTACACTCGCAAATAAATTGTGACCGAGAAAGCCTTCAGAATAATGAATGATTTTGAATGATTATTACGGATTGAAGCCACAGAAATCTAAGTCTTGAGCACTGTATATATTTAATAGTTAGAATATTTATATAGTCCCGTCCGTACCATCATAAGGCATGATGTGGCCGCCTTTATTATATTTTTCATTCTCCATGTTATAATGTAATACCTACTGTGTAAGACTCAATGTAATTTTCTCTGGCGGTCCTAATAAATAATAAAATAGTTCTCATCTTGAGCGCGTTTTTTGTGTTGATTTTGTTAGTTGCTTTTATTTAGTATAGATCTTTCATTCCGCGAAGTTTACCGCTAGCTTTTCGATTGTGACGTCGGGAAATGCTTTACTATAATGACCACAGGCAGCCCTTGAAAAGGGAAATGAAAAATCAAACGAAATCCAAACCCAATGAAAAAATTTAGTATAAAGTGTTTTATTTCAATATATGATACCCACGGAATCATCTACGAAGGAAATCAAATTAATTCGAGGTCGTTAAATAATCTTCTTATGTTTTTTAAAATCCTGCATAGTGTTTCATGCTTCCATGGTCATATTTTATTTCCACTTGTAACGTATTCAATTCACAATGTCTATTGTGAATTGAAGGGCGAAGTGGGCGAAACAATATTTTCATAAACTTGAAACTGAACATCTGAGCAAATAATATGGCTATGCAAACACAAGATATCGTTTATTCAGCGTGTAAGCTTAAAGTATCGCAACTTAGTTAAAAATTACCAGTTGCTATAGGTAGTAGGTATGCTTTCCGTGGAAAATTTTGCGCATTGAAAAACATGTTTGTCTGATCGCTAAACTGTTAGATTATCAGGTTAAACAAGTTTTTAATGCGATGGCAATATTCAATTAACAAATTAGCAAATAAAATAAATCGAATTTTATTATTAATTTAATAGGTTTTAGTTTAATAACCAAGTATACTTAAAATTTAATTTTGTGATCTGTTGGCAAGTAAGTTTGGACTCGCACTTGACGATTTTAATTCTATCGTATCGAATAATTAATGAAAATTATACTTTTACGATTAAAACTTTAACAATCTTTCAATCCCATCTTACCAATATTGTTACAAATATTATAAATACGAAACTGTGTGTGTGTGTGTGTGTTTGTTACCTCTTCACGCCTAAATGGCAAGATGGATTTGAATGAAATTTAGTTGGTAGACAGATTAGGACCTGGACCTGGGATTTACATAAAAAAACTAAATCATTATAATATAAAAACACGTATATTAAAGTCGGGGTGGGCTGGAAGACAACTTCTTTGTTTGTTTCTAAAAGCCCCACCCGACTTCAATAGACGTGTTTAATTATAATGATATGCGTAACTAATTATTTGAATATTATTTTTTTGCTTTATAGAGGTATTTAATTTTAAAGCTGTTTCATTTTCAGTTTTTTTAAGGTTTTCCATTTTTTAAAAAAGCTTTTTTATTTTCTTTCTAGTGGTATAGGTATGTAAGCGTGTAAATATTTTTTAACTTTATAATAATATTTTCAATGAGACAATGCACATACTTAACTCAATTTCCAAATTCAAGTGGTTTGTTTTAAAAAAAAAAACAAAAATGATTTATTTGTGTCTAATTTTTTTAACAAAATCAGATTAACGTTAATAACCACATTAGTCAAAGACTGTGTCGCAGCTATTAGCGCCCGCCTCGAACTTAAAGAATTAATATAACAGTTAAACACTAAATAAAACTGAATCTGAATCTAAAAGGTTACTATACTACTAATAAGTAAAACAAACATTCTTAAATGAAAAATTAGTGTGAGTGCATGTGATTGTGTGTGTGTATGTGTGTGTTTTAAGGAGTTCCGTTGTGCCTTCGTAGTCCAAGTCGTTTATATGTTGTTAGGAAGTTTAAAACTTAAAATGCTAATTTGTATCTTTGTTTATTTAATGTATACCACTCTCATAGATTATGTTTGTTTTAATACGTGGTAAACGTTGCTGGTGACAATGTTATTTAATATAAAGTTTACTTATTATGTAAGAAATATTCAACTTTGTTACTGTTTGTTAACCCCAATAAAGAAAAAAAAAGTCTAGACCAGAACGTCACCGTCGCAGACCATAGCTCGGTTGTTTTAGGTTGTCATAAACCTACCAATAACTCAATCATTAAACATATCCTATTTGACTATGAGGAGTTCCCTTTTGCATCTTCGAAGTCCAAGGTCCAATGCCAATGAAATTAAAACGTGAGCATTCTTGAGGTATACCTCAGACCATAGAAGTACTTCTATGGTTTCAGAGGTATACTCTTTCAAACAAAAAAAGAATCATCTAAATCGGTTCATAAACAAAGAAGTTATGCTTGAAAACATCTTGAAAACTTATGCGATGGTAAGCTAAATAATTTATATTTTTCAGGATTATAATAAATGTTACTAGCCAGCTCTCTGTAAATTTTATATGGAACCACAGCGGAATTATGTTCTTTCAGATAAAAAAGAATTATTTAAATCGGTTAACAATGGTGAAGATAAGTAAAACATACATAAAAAAAATAAAAAAATACAGTCGACTTGATAACCTCCTCCTTATTTTGAAGTCGGTTAAAAATAAGTTGACTTTGGAAACATTGAGGAAAATTAGAAAAAAAGTAGATAAAAGCCAATGGTGGGTGTAAGTACGTTGCCCATTATTGAAAACGGAGTAAGTACATTTCCTAAGTATATATTATTTTACTAACTAATTAAGTAGTTAACATTGACACTGCGTACCAAAGAATAGAATAGAGCTTCTGGAATCGTTAGCAAACGATAGTCTAGACTAGTTATTATATTGATAACAATTTATCAACTTGTTACGAATTGCTATCTTCAATGGCTCTAATACAAGTTTTACAACGCATTTTTACGCTTAACACTGTCGAGAGAAAAATTCCTATTAAAGTTGACAAAATATATTTCCTTCTCCAAAATAATATAGAGAGATTCAATACTTTTTGAATACTTTTTATAAAAAAAAGAAATGTGTTCCATTGCTTTTTTATATAATAGCTGGATACGATTACGAGTATAATTTTCTGTGGCTATGGATGTCTAAACAATAGCAATTTTTATATGTTTGAAGATTAATATCTAATTAATTTATGAAAAAAGGAAAACATAGGAACACAGCCAAATCATTTCTTTAAATTTTTATGAAAGAAGTATTTAAATCGGTCTACCTAGTTTTGGAGGAGGAAACAGGGGACTACGAAACGTTGATTTTGTCAACTTTCTATTGGAATTTTTCAATTCTCTCGACCATGGTGTTTCTTCTTAAATAGATGTAAAAAGGTTCAATAAACCAGTACCTAAACCGATACAATAAACTATTTTCCAATGCATCCAACTATGCTTTTTATTTTTTATTTTGCTATTACATACAGCTCTTATAATACAGGTAGGTATAATAACTATGACTAGATCATTCGCCAAAACAGTTTCCAACAATGAGAATTACATAGCGAAAAATATAATGAATTTAACTTGAGAAAAAAAACTACAATGAGAGAAAAATTGGCAGCTTCCTAACCAAAATTTAAAGATTTCTAACAATAATAAAAACTTTTGAGAGTTTTGCGTTTATGTTCAGATTGAATTGACGTTTTTGAATCGGTTATTATTAGCACAGTATATATAACTAGACGCAAATCGTGGCCAAAGAACTTTCGACTCGGAAGCGAAAAGTTAACCTTCATTGATTCCACCTCCTTGTGGTAGTGGTAGATAGTCTACCGGTAGGAGTGAGACAAATGAGGTGGACGCTATAGCTTTAATCTCAGAGTTAAATATTGAATAACACAAGCTTTATAAAACACTTCAGGCGGAACAACGACTACAAAATATATTTTTGATAATGCGCTCATTTTTATTATTGCTTCCATTATTATCTTTCTCGGATTCGTTGTGATTCCGTACGAGAGATATAAATCTTACACCTAATCTACACCTAAATTAATAAAAATATTATAGACAATGGAAAACAAATGCGTTCTATTCAATGAGGGATAAAAAAGCCAAATATCCGTTTTTAGCTAGATGTAAATTAGGTGTACTTATACTAGTTGGCCTAAATCTGTATGGTGCGTTTGTTTGCAAGAAGTTTGCAAGAGATATTTCGAGAAAACATTTTATTTTGATCTCAACCTTGGCAACGAAGTTGTTTATTTAGATTTTTTTGTATATTTCTTTGGTCAGATATTGATGTTTTTAAGCTGCTCCGATACCTTTATCTTTTATGGTTGCCCGTGGTGTCTGTTGGGAATATCAATGGCATCATATACCTACATAATGGATACAGGCTTCTTGCGTGTGCCGCCATATAAAAAGTTCATACTTTCACTTAAGAGCCTTTATAAGGACACGAATTTCCCATAAAAGTAGTAAAATACGCATCATGTTACCTAATCAATGCCGCTATTGAGTCGTCGTGTTCATTTATAGAACGATCATTATTAATATTTTTATTAATAAGTAACAGTAATTACTTTAGCGTGTTGTATTAAAATGCTACCAATTTTGTAACGTTTAATAATATTGCACAACTACGACTAAAATGGCGTTGCTTTTTGTGATTTGTGAAGTGACTCAGAGCAATCTCGCTCTTTTATTTTGGCATTGCTCAGCGGTAAGCAAAAACTTGATACCTACTGATGGGTGGAAATAACCGATTTGGATGTCAATAATGGGTACCTACTTTATTAGTAGTGATCTATATGTAGTGCTATTCTATTCTGCTACTAAACCTTGGGCGAGACTATTGACCTGCAGTAAAATTTAAAATAGCTCCAGAATAACGTCTATTTTTTATTGCACATGCTTTCTTCATTGCGAAATTGAAATTATGTATAACTAATTTATAAAAATGTTAAATAAAGTTAATCAGTAATGCACAAGTTTAAAAAAAAAGATATAAACAAAAAAATATTCTTATGTTTTGTTATGTACTTATAGTCTGACGGTATTATGTCCTTCTATGATTAAACAACTTTTATATCAATGTTTGCAGCCATATTGCTGACGATACGAACAGATGGCACCCGCTCAATGTAAGGACCGGGGGCGGCCGGCG
Organism: Agriphila straminella; assembly: GCA_950108535.1. Lineage (NCBI taxonomy): Eukaryota > Metazoa > Arthropoda > Insecta > Lepidoptera > Crambidae > Agriphila > Agriphila straminella. The sequence continues at coordinate 10,655,473 of OX467316.1, forward strand.
CCTGCGCATGCGACATTCGTTATAACTTATTTCTATACCAACACCCTCAAACAGCTTTGTTTCTAGATTATGCCACTTTACCTATTACCTCTTCCACATATCCCGACATTACAATGTAAGGTAAATTATAAAACAAATGTCGTGAAATAAAAGAAGGAAAAAAGACAAAACAATCCAAATTTTCAGGGTATAGATAGAACCCATCTGAGTAAGTTTGAGTAAAAAAATCTTTCTAAAATAATTGAAAACTTTTGTTTCATTGATAAAAAAATACTTGAGCAATGTGAGTTCGATTTACAGTGACAAACAACTCTATACAGTTATTAGCACAAGTGTTTCAGATAAAACTACAACGAATGATTAAAGAGACATATTCAATAAACGTACATACTTCATTCTGGTTTATTAAATTACTTTAATAACATACGGGAGGAAAACTTAGTTGCGTAGAAAAGGAAAATGGTACTTATTATATAGGTAGGATTAACTCAGAAAATACGAATGCCTACAATCTGGGCACATAGATAACGCCAGAGTAGTTCTTTTATACTTGATTATTACATTGTTCAATAGGTAGGTATAATAATCAACAAACTTCCGCCATACAGAGCCGTTCTACATAGTATACATACAGAGTGTCCCAAAACATTGCCACATGGAGGGAAAGTTGAATATAAGAAATTTTACTAAATGAAGACTTTAGATGCTGTGTTATTAAAAAAAGTAACCCTTTCGATCGGTATAGTAAAAATAAAGAATTGGTTTTTATTTCATATTTGGTCGGTTAGATTCCTGGTTAGAGCAGGCAATTTAAAAAAAACTTTGAATGCAGTTCCATTATTATTTTTAAAATCAAAATGAAGTTATCTTTCAGTAAAATCTTCAATATTTAAGGCTACTTTCCCTCCGCGTGGCAAAGTTTTGGGACAACCTGTATATCTGTTCGTTTAAATTCAACGAGTACCGACTCTTTTGAAAGCTTTCAATATGATATGAATGGAATAGGGAACGCAAGAGAAATTGTTTGTTGCAACCACAGATCACTAGCAACTTTAGTGCCATCAAAATGGTAATAAGTTTTAGAAATAGTTTAGGGAATATTTCGAAGGATAACTTAAATAACTTTATGTCAAATCGGGGTTAAATCGTTATTTTTTAATCTTGGCTATCATATAAAAGATCACTCTTAAAGATGACATCTGAAATTAATGAAGTTAATTTAAAATTTAGGATTCCAAATTAGTCACTTTCTTAATAATTAATTTTACCAAACTTGTCACAAGTACGGTTAGTCAGTTCATCTACTGTAATGAGTAAAAGTAAAGTAAAGTAAGCAAGAACATCCTGCTGTTTCTCAAAACTCATATGACTGTAGTGCAATAATAGTATGACTCATTAAAAAGTTCTTCCACATTGCCATTTTATGCAACAGGTAAATCGTAAAATTTTGCTTATTGGCGTACAATACATAAAGTACTCGTATCTCGTACAATATGACTTCATGATTTAATAGGTTATTCGATTGTGACGTCAAAGCAGTGATACCAAAAAAGTTTGTGTTAAAAATCGAGAAGCCGGTAGATTTTTGTGAATCGATAAATAATTGCTAGATTCGATCAGGTTTGGTGTGAGAGCAAGAACGATTGTTTTAGCAGTTTATGGAAGAATATAATATTTTACGTTAGACGTTGTCTTATTTATTATTAGTGTCTAGGTATATAAGGCTTGTAGCTTTACTGTTTCCTGTAACTAGATCTAGAAGTTGAAATTGCAAGTAAGCATTTTATACCTGATTTTCAATCGTACGATGAGGTACAAAACAATTATCATCAAAGCACTGTTTTTAAGTTTAAATCATAACCCTAAAGTTTAAAGGATTTTATTATCCACATTGAAATATTGAACAAATTGCTTTTACATAATAACTTACAAATGACTTTTGACTAAACATCGTTGACAAACAAATATTCTTAATTAGGTACTTTACTAGTTACCATAAAACATGGTTAGAACCTTGTTAGAACGAACGAAACAAAGTTATAAGGGCTATTTAAGTGTTTTTAATATAAATCGAACTATAAATAAATATGACAAAATATTTTACCTGTCGTTTTATTTGAAAAGTTGATCCGTTAAATAACGTATAGCACTAGTCACTGGCAACACAATACTGTCACAACACACACTAATCTTGTTAATGATAGTTAGTAATATTGTCGTTAATATGACGTTCGTCGGCACTTATTGTTATCAGTTAATTGTTTTGATAAGGGCGAGACGCGACCAGCTGCTCTGGCGTAGGTTGTACGTGTGGAGGTGTGGGCCGGCCGCCTTTATGTTTTATTGCTACCAGCAGCAGGCAGCGCCGAGCACCGGCTCAGTGACGTGTGCGGGCCGTGACCACGGCCGCTGTTCGAACCGGTTGGCTACTCGGAAACGTCGTCACTTTACGTCACACATGTCCGAATATTGTGTAACTTGTGATTGTGACGTTAGTTTCTGCTACTTTTATTCTGGTAGAAGTAGCCGAAACTAACGTCACTTAAACTTTAGCATATACTATCGATATTGTTAATTACGAAGGCTTTGAAAAGTATTTCCTCAGTGATATGTAGCCAAATTTAATGACGTAGTGTGGATGAATTTTCCGATTCTTAGAAAATCTAACATAAAAACTGACGCGGAGTTTTTAATCGTTTCAAAAGTAAATTTTATTTTACTTGAGATGGATCATTAATTAGACGGATGATTGAACAGATTGAATATTGACATTAATGAAAATTAATAAGTACTTTATAAATATTTTTTCGTAAAAATATAATTGTTGTCGTGACTGGACAACTATAACATTGGTTGTTCTATAATGACGACGGAAGACTTAATTATGGAAAAATTTAAGTCTTTAGTCTTTAAGTTAAACAACTTTGCATGCACGTAGTCACGTATACAACGACTCGTACACAACTAATAACTATTCTGGAATGATCGCCACTTTTCAGTAATAAAACAAGGTCTAGATAATACGAAGTTACTTTACACCTGTTTAATCTTGAACAAATAGTGCTATCTGGATATCGTCATTTATAAATAAACGAAACTGTTTGTTTTAAAAACAATTTAAGTGTCATTCATTACCATAATTGCATTCAAAATAATCAGCCGTCAGCATCATTTATTCCGTTGCGTGGTTACAAAAGCTCAATATTATAGTTTATTATTATTTATATTTTTAATATAGTTTTAAAGTTGCATACCACCGAGCGAGTGCGAAGCGTCTCCGGTTCAGCTTGGGCAAAAATGCTTTCGTGTGTCGGGCTGTCCATGTGTTTTCCTCTAGAGGTCGCATTCTCAACCGATTCTAGTAAAACTTTGTGAGTGGGAGTGGACCGATTCTAGTGAATAATTGTACCTATAAATTTATTTGACGATTTAGTTTTTACAAATTTTTCAAAAAAAAGACCACCATATTTCAGGCATTTCGAAAAATGTTCAAAAATGTCACAAACGCGAGGTCTACAGCTCATAGAGCCGCTAGTTAAGTATATGGAATCGTTTTCGTCGATTCAGCTTTTTGAAATATTTCAAAATGGCGGAGATTTGTTAAAGCGAGGTCTGCAACTCACAGAGCAACTAGTGATACTATTTCAATCATTTTATTAATTTGTTTAGACAGGTTTAGCCATTGCTCTAGTCTAGGTAAATGGAATTCAAGTACTTAAGCCAAGTAATTTCGCTAGATACCTCTTTTTATGTACATCTTTCGTTCCAAACTAAAAAAAAAATAAGTCTTCTTTTAGGAAAATTTCATATCATCAATTTTTAAGGAAATTTCCCCTCGTGTGGCAAAGTTTTAGGACATCCTGTTTAAAAAGAAAAAAAAAAGAGTAAGTATGTTTAAAAAAGTATAGGTAGTGTTAAGAATGTTTTTCCATCTATTTTATTACCTAGGTACTCCACAGCTACACTATGTAGGTATATTTGTTATTTTTTTGTAAAATCATAAGATTTCCATCTGCAACAATACACAAAGTTAGAAGAAGTTAGAAATCAAAATGGGAATTTAACTGGAAAATCCTAAAAACTGGAAATAAAATGTTACCTCTAAATAAGAAGTAATAGTAGATTGTTATACAAGACGCTAAAATTACCCATTGCATACAAGGTATTTTTATTCCCGAGCTTTAGCGAGGGAATAAATAGAAACCGAGTTACAATGGGTTTTAGCGTCGTGTGTTACACTATACTTTTCACTACGATTGCGAGAAAATAAAATACAATATTAAATAATTTATACCTACTTACTTCCGTAAACGAATCCACTCGTTTTTCTATCCTCCACTTCATAAACTTTTTGTACAATATTTAAATAAATTATTTGTGCTTGACGGCAGAAGATTAAATTATTTCTTTCCTATTACAGTCACACAATTCAATCAGTTTGTAATTATAAAAAAAATCTAAGGATTTCGCGCCATGGTACCTTTTTTAATTTCTGCTGTAGCAGCTAAACAACACAAACACGCATTCTACGATTCACTCTGTACACAGAGTATAAATAAGTCTATGATTTCACCGTAGAGATGCTTTTAGTTCCATTTTCAAATATAAGAATGAGAAACTGGGGGCCTATTACGAAACTTGGTCACGATAGTCGTCCGCAGTTCGTCGGTTATAGTTATTACAAATATTTTCAATGTAGCTATCGTAGTCCATAGTCTATTGAACGAATAATGACGGATCCACTAGAGAGAAAATGTTAAATTTACGCAATCACTTTGCAATATCGCATACGCAAGTGCTTTGTAATAGGAATCAATCAGAACGAAGCACGGACGCAGCCGCGTGTATCGCATTAAACTTTTCGTAATAGACCCCCAGTATTAAGTCGAGCGAGTTTTTATTCGTGATTATGAATAAAGACTTTTTCGTTTTAGTACGCTCATTGGTAATAGACAAACATTAAAAAAGAAAAAACTTTATCCCCTAGGGCTTATTATGCTATTTTATCTCGACTCTTGTACGTTACAATGACGCACTTTTTGAGCAAGAGGAGTGAAAAGAGAATTGTTGTTTATCATATCGTGAAAGGCTTTGGGTCTCATTTTGTTATATACAAGCTTAGGCTAGACTCTTAGTTAATCAAACAAACAAAGATTAATAGTTTAGCAAAACATTACATTTAACCAATGTATCTCAAAAAACCTCTTAAAACTCTCTATAAACCTTTTTTATGCAAACTGCTTGATAGCAAAGCAAACTAACGACAACTGTAGGGTAGGGTAACAAACAAAAATCACGAAGAAGTTCTGACGTGAAGAGATGATTAGAATGCAACATTTTCACATAATTAGTATCGTTAAAGTCACAGTGAAAATACTCGTAGCTACGATTTTATGTGTTAACATAAAAAGTCCACGTTACACGATGACCTGATCTATTCTCGGTCGTGTTAATGACTTCGTGGACTCTGTCAGTTGCCATTTAGGTCGTTCTATTATAGTGACACGGTGACGATTTCATTTTATTGTGGGAGTTTATAGCCGTTATAGGTGCCAATATACTGTCCACTACACCGCACATGAATTATACTTCTATTAGCCTGTAATGGTCATTGTGCGATTGAGGTAATAAAATGATACTAGTATCATTTTGAGGCTGATTAATTGATCTTTAAAAGATACGTACCATTATCATTTATTTACCTTAATTGATTTGTAATGCTCAAAATATGTTTAAAGAAATGGGGGTGATTTTTAATATAATTAAACTCGAAGTGTATTTTTTGTTACTATTCTTTGCCATGCCAAAAGCCTTTTTTTTATTCAAAAATGTCTGGGGAGGAGTGGAGAAGACATCACCAACAAGAGCACGAAAAGAATCTTAAATTAAAGAAGTGTATTTTGCTCTGGTGATTTTCACTTTCCAATATTTAACAAAACTAGGCACATAAAAGAGGACAATAATTTGAAAGTTTCTAAAAAAAATACATTTTGTTTGGTCAAACCTAGAATGTAAGGTGTTAAGTAGACCGAGACGTTTTTCTAACATGCTAATCATACCCTAAATAGAAAAAACCTTATAAGTATTTCAGTTTTATTCATTACCGTGAGGTGAACTAGAAAAAAAGGGCAAGCTATATCTTTCGCATTATCTATGTAAGAGCTTTCGTTTAGTAATGAAATGGTTGGAACACAATGATGAAACATTTGAAAAAATCAATCCATTTTTAAATTAGTGTTAGTCTTGACCATAAATTATTTTAAAGGCAAGCTAACCGCGACATGTTTGTTTATAAAGTTCTTCAATCGTGGGTGAAGGTCGGTCTTTCTTTGGAGCAGACTATATTATGTAGACAAGGTCTGCCATTAATGATAGTTCGTCATTTGTTACCGCAACAAAAACTTGCACTTTGTTTGACAGCAAAGGGTTGTTTCGACAGAACAGAGCTTTTTTGACTTGTTCCACTGACCTGATTAGTTAGGTCGGTAAGAATATTAAGTTGGGCTGCTATGCCCCGTACACCTACTCGAATTTGACGTAAACTAAATCTAAGTTATTTAAAGATTTATTTAAAAATAGACTGATTTCAGTCGTTAGATTTAATTTTGGCAGAAAACAAGGTCTCCCAGCAAAAAATACCAGTGAATAATCCGAAAATCATAATTTATAGTTAGATAATATCTGTGGTACGAAACCCTCAGAGCGCGAGTCAGTCTCACACTTGTCCGGTTTTTTCATGAGTCATGGACAAAGAAATTAAACGACCGTTCTGAAGAATAAACCACACGGGCGTATAAAGTTTATTGCCGTATTCGTAACTATATACCTTACCTACATAGGACTTTATTGCCACACGTTTTCTATATATTGAGTGAAAGTTTGTCGTATTAACTTCATCATTTATAATTCAAAAACGAGATACAGTTGATTTCGATGAACCGAGTTAAGTGTTTGCTTGATATATAAACAAATCGAGCGGCGCTAGCGCATCGCGAATTTCATAAGCTGGGACAAATCGCGCCGTGATGAAAGTCAGCCTTCGCCACTAAAGGTCAAGGAACTTTTGAGATGGCTTCCCTCGACCATGCCGATGGTTCGACCCGGCTTTAGTCAATCAATATCTCTATCTAATATTTACGATCAAAGTGGAGTAATTCACTGTTCAATTATTCAGGCGATACTCAGCGTTACATTTGCATGTCATAGAGTTGTTAGTAACTTTCGTATTCACATGACGTTAAAGGTTGTTTTTTTTTCAGAATTTTTATATTTCAAAGGTATGCCCTGGTAAATAATGTAATTGTACCGTAAATAAGTACCGTACATTCTCACGAGTTCCGACAAGTTGAAAACCTGTAATTAACTGCTATATTCTTAATAGTCTCACATTGTATATTGTTTTAAAATGTAGATTTAATGTGTGATAATAGCCTAAGGCTTACCGCTGACGGGCGCTATTTTGTAGCTGCGATAAGCGCGGCGTTAATCGCGGCGATATCGCTGCGATAAACGCGGCGATAATCGCGGCGACAATCACGGCGCTTTTTAGTCGCTGACGTAGGTTAACCCTAAAAGGCACCCGGTAATAATATTATAGAACAATCACTTTTATTATTGCTAAGCTCTATAAAATAAAGTTTATGATTTATTTATGTCAGTAATTATATCAGGGGGGTATCACTCCGCGCTTAAACTTTTATATTAGCCTACAGCTCGCGGCCCACTTCAAGAGGGCCATTGTCGAGGGATATCACCGCGCCGACCGAAACGCGCGGCGTGTGCAAGCGACGAGAGCGCAGCGCGTGAACGTCACGAACGAAACGAGTCAGTCAAGCGCCGAATGCGAAACTGCATGCACTTCGTTTTTGATACTTAATTACTAACGTACCTACCTACCTACCAAAGTTTATTGTATTTTTTGTATACATATTTACATACTTAGTTGTATCGAAGTTCGAAATTTACCACCAGTAAAGAAAAAAGCTAAAAAATACTAATTTTTTTTCACCCATCCCATAACCGACCCTTGCAAAAGTTGCTTAACCTCCGCAATCGTTGCGCAAGGCACTATACCACTGCGCCATCGAGCTTCTCTAACTACTTAGAAATACTTATTATTTATGCTCTTTAAATATGCTCAGCTCACCTATTAGGTAGATTTATTTTATTTTATAAGTAGGTAGGTACCTATTAGTAATTTCATTGTTTATTCATGGGCATAACGAATGTTTTCTTTGATATCAGTAACTAGCGAGTAGCAACCCCGAAATGTGTCGGTTGAGACAGAGCTATGCGACAGAAAGAGACGCCTCTCTTTCTTCTTCGTAGGTGCATATAATTTTATCCACGCAGCGTTCTGCAGTTTGAAATTGTACTTTATTGCCGTGCAGCGAGAGTAGCTTATTATTTGATGGTCCTCGCGGGGACCGACTTCTGTACGTTAGTACTATTATATATTCTGTGATTATATACTTTTCACAAATGAAGCAAACAATGTATACGATTCAAATGTCTTCAGTACCCTTAGCACGAACAGCTATCGAGAAAAAAAACGCACGTAAAATTACTCGATAGACAATTCTCTATGGAAAATTTCATTTCGCTTATCGGCGATAGATGGCGTTGTACAAATTTCCAATACAAAATTTATCTATCGAATGATTATTTTTTTGATAGCTGTTCGTGCTAAGGGTACAGATCCTTTTATCGTCAAAATAGTGTGAAGAACAAAAATTCTGCATTTACTTTATATGCGCAAATTCAAGAATTAATAAAAATTTGTTCGATACCTACTGGAAGGTTTTGACGACTATGATGAGATTTTGATGACATGTTATAGTGTGTTTTATATTCGCAATATACTCACAAAGCCAAAGGGCTTTGATATACCACATGGTATGAAAAAAATCTTTGTAAGTACTGAAAACTTTATGACATCACAGTTTCTACCCCCGCCATTTTCACGCTTTTCATCTTATATATTTGTGATCGGGGCATCGTATTGAATGCATCGATACCACATTTTCGTATTTTCGTGATGACTTGTGCGAAAAATAACCTCAAACCCTATAATTACCGATCGGCTAACAGTACAATAGAATATTTTATTCATGTTTTTCGAACGTTATAGTTATCTTTTTTACTATAAGTTCTATACTATAAGGAAGGAACGGTATGTTTTTACATTTTTCATTATAAGTCGAACACTATGCGGCCTAAAAAAAGAGAAATGTTTGAAAATGTGCTAACAACACTCTTTCATTATGTTATGATACCCACATGCCCTACTAGTAGCCTCACTTCAAATTTTTAAGACCCCTTTTCAATTCCTGCTGTAAAAAAAACATCCTTATTTGCAAAATATTTGGGCAAACGTCATCTTAAACTATTCCAAATTTCAAGTTGATACCATTAATAGATAGTTATCGAGATATCCAGCTGTGACAGACAGACAGACAGACTGAGTCACACCATAAGGGTTCCTTTTTACCATTTTGCTACGGAACCCTTATAAAGAACCCATAGAATGCTTATGGTTTTTCTTTTTTTGTGTAAAAACTCGCAATAGGAAATAATACGTAAAACTTTTCGCAGATGGCGCCATTGTACTCTGTGGTAAACAAAAATGGTTTTGATTGGCTAAAATACGTCAGAAATTACATTTTACATCTGAAACATCAAATTTAACGAATTTAGGACAGTCGCATGTGGCGCCATTACTTCCTCAGTATTATCCCCTATTCCATGCCCAAAATCATCTTACTTAAAAAACTGAATCTTGCGATTCTTTTACGCAAAACAGAAGTAGGTAGGTAGGCATTGTTATGGAAAACATATTTAAACGGCGACTGCTTTGATTTTCATTATTTATAAATAAATAAAATTTACTAGATGTTTGTTCTTAGACAATCCGACAGTGCTTTCAATACGATTTTATTAGCGACTAGTCAAATTCTTTAGCTAACTTGATGTTTCTTTTGTTACGTTTACGTTAAGTTTTCCATAATAATTAGGTAAATTATAAACTTATGATAATCCCAGAACAATAATTGCCTATAACCGACCTTAGGTGCGTAGTGTGTTCCTACCTTTTTTGGAACAGGATTAAAAACTATATAAATTGGTAAGCATATCATGTAATAATAATTCTCTTACTTTTTATTGCAAACTCTACCATTACAAAAATAATTATGTCAGCCAGCGAAAAAAATTGTGGTGTCTTTTAGGGTTAAAGCCGCTTGTCACTCTTGTCAGTGTCATTTCGTGGGCGATTAGTCGCCGAGCTATGTGTGAGCTACTTTTTGTAGCTCGTGGGCGTTTACGTATTGAACTCCATATGTTCTATTCTGGGCTACAAAAAATCGCTCGGCGATTAAGCGCCCGTGAGCGTTGGCGCTAAGGATTTAATTATTTTTAAAGATTTTTTAAGTCATTAGAGCACGGGATTTCGTTTTAATAACATTTTTATATGTTTGTAAAACTGAAATTTTGTGTTTTTATACATAACGGGTGTATTTTTACAAAATTAACGTGAAAACTAAATAAACGATTTTGCTGCAAATAAGTAATTTATTCGTAGTTACTTGAAGGACGTGAATGGATGTGTTGGAAAAGAACATTTGTAAACATGCTGTCGGGATTAGTATAAGCCCTACCACCAACCAAACCGAGTACAAGTGGTACCCCCCTGAGAATCGAACCTGTGACCCCTGCGTCTTATATGGGTGGTCTGTCATCACATCTCCCGATCATTAGACTCGGACCTCAGGCGGCCACCCCCATAATTCTGTCCTCAGATGATATTAATGATACATATCGGTATTATCTGAAAAACTGATGATAAACAAATCGTAGTGAAAAGTCAAATTAATGACAAGCAATAAGATTTGCACCATCTGGCATTAAACAAAGGAAGGATAAGCAAAGTAATAATCTTAGCCCATTTTCCTTCAAAACAACATTCGCGGAAAACCCTTTAACGTAACGCCTTTGTGCCTTTGAACGTAAAAGTTTGAATGCACTGTTTCCGGTCGCGAGCCCATAAAGAATGACCATAAACCATGGTGGGTGCATGTGGGTCATCGTACGGTCGGCGCCGGCGCATTGACGCCGATTTCCGCCGGCACCAGTGGAACAGTTACAAGATGAGCACAGCAGATTTTAACACCACACCTAGTATAGTCACAGACGGTAAAGTCGCTAATATGGCAATAACGTAGGTAAGTACATAAATATAAATCATGATGATAATAATACACAACCATAGCTAGTAGAATGACGAGCTCGAATGTAAAAAGTATTCTGTCTCTGCGTTGAAATGTCAAAAATGACATCCTGTTTACTAAATCTTTTGTTTATCCGTCAAAATGAGATTTATTCTGAAGTAGGTAAGTCATGCCTGATACAAACCAACGTTATAATTGAAGCAGAGTGTTTATGGCCAGGCCAGCTTGAGTTTCGAGCTGCTAATAATGTGCGTGTACCTAAATATCATAAAACTAACGCAGTCGCTACGCTAGTAGCTTTCCTTTATGATGGCCTAGAAAACTTATGATTGAATTTAGAAATTCTGAATTCTGATCTCTGAATTTGTGTTAAAATACTTAACTATGAAAAAAATACCCTTATCTTAACTACAAATTACCCACGGCTAGGCAGAGGACATGGCATACTAAAAAAAAAAAAAAAAAAAAAAAAAAAACCCGCCTGCATAAAAAGACAAGTCGACTGAAAAGATGGAAACAAGATGGAAGTCATAGAACAAATGTTGTTGTATATGATGTTGGTAATCTCCTCCTGCGAGGTTGTTGGTGTTTTACAAATAACCCTGTATACTTAATAGGTACTAAGTTCTTACTCATCATTTTGTTCTAACGCTGAAAACAAGATAGCAGAACAAAATAATGCCGTATGTAACAACATGTTTTGTGTAGGAAAAGTTATATGATTAACATAAGCCATGGTGATAAACTACATTATTTTTGTTTGTAAAGTATCTGTCTACGACTAGTGTACATTTTTTACACCAGCAGTGTTAGACAAATCAACCTCATTTATGGCCATTGTAATTTTGTTCTAACTAGTGATTATTGGGAAGGGAAACAGGTCGATGTACATATAAAATTTACTTTGTCTACGTGTGTGATTGTTTCAAATAGGTACATTTTGTAGAAACACACTGAATATTTTATCATATAGGGAGTATACGTATAGTGCTGTGTTGAATGAACAAGCGAAAATGTTTTTATTCCAAGAGAGAAAAGTCAAAAACATTTATGTATTGGTTTCCAGGGACTAATAAAACAAAAAGATGCTACTAAAAATTAAGAAGATTGTAAGTAAAAAGTTAGAATTTCGATATTTTCATCATTTGGAAAAAAAAACTAAGTAGACTAAGTTTTTTCTGCAATTTTTTGACACTAGCGTTAACTCACAGAATAACATGAGTTCATCGTCGAAAATACGTAGGAACATTTACTGTCAAAGGGTAAAAGGTTTTAGGGGTTGGTTAATTGGCAGCAACAATCGCTCGACACGCGAATCTTACATTTTTAACAACCCATGGGGCTTGTCCACTCGACAAGGTAGTTCACAAACGGATTTTTAATGGTTAAAGTGACTGTACTGGCTATGTGATTTCACCATATGTTGTTAGCGACATATTTACTTGCCCTTCAATTATAACCATGGCAATTGATTTGTTTGAAGCAGAATTGCTTAGCTGAATTATTAATATTATGAACGACGAACGACTCATTAGAAATCAATCGATGTTTACTAAAGATCGTTATTTCAAAATAAAGAAATTGTATCATATCATATAATAAACATAAAAATATTAAGAAGAATTAATTATTACTTATACTCAAAGAACAATAAAATAACACTTAATGAATGATTCGACCGTAAGCAACGCGGTGATATCGCTCGGTACTGTTTGCCCGTGAAGAGAAACTACGAAAAGAAACCCTCACAGTTTCAATTCATTGATAATTGCTTAATCGCAGGCTTCATTTCATTTAAATTTTCCGTTGTCGACGGCTGCTTCGGTATAGTTAGATAACGGAGTACAATGGCATTTTGAAACATTCTAACGCTTTGCCGGGCTTGCCCTTATCGCCATCGCCCTCGCCCTGAAAGGTTGTTGGGGCCAATATCCGTTAAAAGCTTTAAGGAAACACTCGTGTCCCATCTATGCTATGACAGCTAATACGCATTGTCTATTGACGCCTTTAGTTTAACGTTGTTGTTAACATTTTCCTTGTTTTTATTTCTTCGGTTAATTACGTGTGGGGGAAAATCTTTATCTTGTAATGTTTGAAGAAAAAGAAGGTGGTTTTTGCACAATGTCCTTATATTTTTTTTTTATAATTTTGCAAATTATTGGCGATTTTCAAATAATGTTTTAGTAAGTATTTATTGATTTTTCTTAATTATTAAGTTTTACGGTTTTTATAAAAAATACTAATAGTAAAATATAAAATATAAAATGAAAGAGAAGTACGTTTGTGACGGTAGGTTAGGTACTACTATTTTGTAATCTTAAAACTTTTGACCTCTAAAACGTGTTTGACGTGCGCATTCAAAGAAACCAATGAAATCCCCTCTAGACGACACGGTCTAGATGTGTAGGATAAATGTCCTGTACTCAATTTTTGTCTACGTGACCAAAAAATAAATCTATTGTACTTACTTTTCCGACTAACCGTAATTTTTTATTTGGTTGTGCTACATTCCTTAATAATTTGTAACCCACAGTTTGAGGTGGATGTCAACAAATTACCTTTCCGTGTTTGAAAAACACAAACAAGACTGATTGTTTTCCATTTTGGGGGATGTATATAAGAACATACAATGTAGGGCACTAGTTCATCAACATTCTTGTACTTAGTTATTTTTATTTAAAAGAAAAAAGATATAACTAATGATTTTGTGAGTGCTATAAAATAAATATAAATTAATTACTTAATAAAAACTTTGACCCAATGAAGTAGGGTGTAGGCAAATAATTACACACATGTAACATGAATTTTTAAATATGTTGTTTAGCTGGTTTAATTAAAAATTATCATGTTTATTTTATTTTCTTTACATTTAACACTGTAGTAAAGAAAAAAAACTTGTTTACCGGTGTCATAGAAAATATCTGTTATTGTAAAATGAAGGGCATAAAATATTATATAACCTATAGAACAAAAGTGTACAGTCCACTTGATAATCAATTATCATTTCCGTAGAACGGTGTTTGTTCGCCACAATCGATATGTAATGTAACTACTAATGGCCTTTGCGTCTATTGCAGATGATTTATAGTTGTTCAGTAAGTAGGTACGTGAAAGTTTTTGTGGGCGGCCCATCACCACCGTACACAGTTCGGTTTAAAAGTCACGATAATTGTCCTTTTAATCAATGTAGTGAAAAGCTTTGATAATTACCCTCAAATTGATAGCTAGAATATGAACTAAGTATGCAGGTACAATCAACAGCTCTTTATCTACCACAAAATTACTTTTAAATATTGATGTGCGGAAAATTGGTTGACTGTCATGCAAAGCTTTAATAATGGGTGGGTATTTAACGTTAAGTTAAGCAACGTTCGCAAGGGTCGGTCATGGGATGGGTGACCAAAAACTTATAATCCCGAGCTCCTCCGTGCTTCGGAAGGCACGTTAAGCCGTTGGTCCCGGCTGCATTTGCAGTCGTTAACACCCACCAATCCGCATTGGGCCCGGTGGGTTATGGCCCGTCCTTCTTACTACCCATAAGGAAGGCCTGTGCCCCAGCAGTGGGGACATCAAAAATGGCTGATGGGCATTGTATAGTCATCGATTCATCCCTATACAGTTCGATTTAAAAATCGTAATAACTAATTGTCCTTTTATACATAGTTATGAAGAGCTTTAATAATTACCTTATTGTTTGTTAGTTAGTAGAATATTTTTGAATTATGTACAATCAACAACAATCTACCACGGAATTACTTTTGAAATTTGATACTGCTCTATAATATATAAGTCGTTAAAGGTAATGCAGCAGAAGCGGTAAAAAAATGATAATAACGAAAAGCTTTGATAATAAATTTCCGTTCATTGATAGCTAGAATTGGACTACGGGCATTTCTTATGCCACGGGCAAGAGGAGTTTAAAAGTAATTGGAAAATCGGTTGAAAATTTACATGTAAGATAACGATACCTGTTTAGCATGTATTTCCTCTTAAGCTAGGGTTTTCTAGGATGACGGTGCCGTCATATTACGGCCGTAATTTAGCGGCGTAGAACGTTTTCTATGTAAACAATACGGCGCGCCATTTTGTTTTCATAGACAACATTCTACGCCGCTAAATTACGGCCGTAATATGACGGCACCGTCATCCTAGGAAACCCTAGCTTTACTACATAACAAAATATTATTAACCTAAAAAAAAGTTGAAACCCAATAGATGTGAAGACATCATACTGCAAAATGTTATTTAATAAACTAAATAAAATAGCAAATTTTGACCCTGCCTAAAGTGCCTGAAATTAGAACACATTATTAATCATTTCTTTTATTACAGATATTTGCTGTTATTTATTCAACAACGTCATGTCTCGAACTTGCTTTTAATGTTAGTAGTTTTCTCTCCTCTTAGCAGATTTTAAGTATTGTTTTTGTCGTTATGCCCACCACCACCACATTGTCATCATCACGTCATCATCATTGAAGATTATAGATGGCAGTACTGGCGACCCTCAACCGAATTGGAAACGGTCACGTTCGTATTTACGTAAAAGGCACGCATTTACGTCTTTGGCATTTCAATAAAAAGCAAATAGAGCAAATGAACACATACTTACTTTAAATGCCATTGGGCTTTAACTTTTCAAGGGTAAGTGAGTTATATAACATTCTGTAGGTAATGTGACTCTGATTTACTCTACGTTATGTTTGAAATATAAAGAAAAAGTTTGTTATTAGAATTCGTCATTAAGGCGCTAGCGGTCAACTAGCGCCGCAAATACATTTATTTTTATTACACGTAAACCAAGTCAATATTAAATAAAAAAGGAAACAACCATGCCCGCTTTAATTGTATATCTAATATTTTTTTAAATAACTCTTTTTTTCATTCTTTGTACTAATTTTAAAATGCAATCGAAACGACAGTGGCCACTTTTGGTTCAAATGGATTTTAAAACTTACAGAAAGAATGAAAACTGTTGAAGAGTTTCAAAAAATATTAGAGATTTAAGAAGGCGTGGTTCCTTTGGTTTAAAAATAAATGAATTGGCGGCGCTAGTGGATAGCTATACCTAAGCGAGAACTTTTTTCACTTATTTTATTAATTATCAGATAAATTTAAAAGAAACCACTATTTAAATGATGTTACTAATATTAGGCAGTTGTATTCCATTTTTATAACGGTAGAAGCAGTCATCAAATACTACTACTCTACTATAAGTCAATATTTCAAGGAGGAAGTTTCACTTATTGAGCTAATTTAGAACAATTTAACAGATTCATTAGGTCGCAGGTCAAGCAGATGTAGAGAATATGCTCAACGCTACGAGTGAAATAAAACTAAAGAGAGCGTTGGTAGAACTAAAGAAAAAAATGTTTGAGCATGCTATAAGCAGTGTTTTAGCAAAAAAAGACAAGCAAAAATTTAAGTTGTGTACTCGTACTTGTTTAAAGATTATTGTTTATGTTAATGTGATTTTTATTATTTGTAACTACATTTTTGGCTTACCTATTTCTGCAATTTTTAAGTATCGAAAAAAATACTCAACGTTCTCAAAAAGAAATACGTACCTGGGTGAATCAACTTTTTGTTGTTTTGTGGCATTTCTTAAAATATCTACGTGATTTATTTTTATACGAAGTTAGTCTGTAGTTGCAAATACTCTCAGCTAATTATCTTATAAGAAAACTTAAAAGACATGAAAATTGTAATGTGATTTTAAAGAAAAACATAGGTGACCCAGGAGACAACTCCTATTTTTCATATAAAAGCTGGGGACAACATTGTCCCCTGGGTCACCCATGTTTTTCAATAAACTATTGATTATATTTGTACAAAACTAAGTATGTTTTATTGGCTAAGAATCCAAATATCGTAAAATATAGATTTTTTTTAAAAAGTTGTCTAGTTTTGTTTTAATTTATGAAAATTTACACAAGGGTCGATTTTTTCCTGACATTAAAAAGTAGGTTTACATTTTAATTCATCTCCGTTCAGACACATAAAGTAAAGTGACTAACTAGATAACGAATTATTTTAAATATTTTTCAAAAATTTAAATACCTAGGTACCTGTACAAATAACTCCAGTACAAGGAAAACTCATGATTCTTAATGGTTTTGCAAAACGAAAAAAAAAACAGTCAACATTAAAAAAATACCTCTAGTAGGTATTACAAATCAAAGTAATTGACTAACATAACGACGAAATAACTCGTATGAGTGCAAAACTGGATCTTGTCAATGTCGGATTGTCGGCTAAACTGGTCGGTAGCCGGGGTCCTTCAATGACAGTGACCTACATGGGTTTACACGTAATGCAGGGTGTAAAGAAAGGGTACAAAGATCGCAAGTACTAAATAATAAGATACGTATACGGTACCAAGACATTATTGCGTATCTAATATTATAATAGGGATGTTGACTAATGAATAAAATAACGAAATACTAATAAAAATCGTAAACATATTAAACTTTTAGAGTAGCTTGTATACCTCTTGGTTTTATATATTGCATATTATTTGTTTTATGACCCTTCAAAGTTGGGTGGACAAGTCCATTTAAAAAGTATACAATTTATTAAAATAAATGATACCTTTAATTAGTCCGTAAAATGTATAGCAAATTTGTCGAAGAAACCATTTTGATAAACACAATATTTAATATAGCTGCTGAACAAATTTCCTATGCGTTGCATACAAACTAGCACGGCGTGACGTCATAACGTGCAAGCCATTAGTATGGAGCGTTTTTGATCGAGTCCATTTGTGTGCATTTCACACTGTGATATCTCGGGCAGTTTTCATGCTAGCGAATTAATTCTTTTACCAATGCTTCTTTTTTTGAGAGGTAATTTATGTAACATAAAATAAAAAAAATAGTCAACATCCCTATTATGGTAAACGCATGGCAGAATATTATATTATAATATAAGTAACATAGCAGATTTATTGTGTAATTTATTTTTCGAGCTATATTAATATCATTATACATATTATACAGGTCATCACGGAAATTAAAAATAAAAGTGAGAGCAACCAACTCTTCTATTTTAAAAAACTTTCGACTAAACATTACTAAAAACTGTAGTGGTCGTTTAGTTTTATTTGTATTACGTATATTTTTAATTATTTACGTAACACGTAAATAATTAAAAATACATGTTGTTGTTGAACCTCTGTTAGCCTTTAATTAAATATAAGTACTCAAATGCAATATAAAAGTTATAACTGTTAATTCATTTCTTCCACCGAAATCTGTTTTAAAAGGACTGCTGATGAGCCCCTTTCACCAGTGGTCATAAAATTAAACTAGATGAGATTGAATTTCATAAAACTTTATGGTCTATAGCAAATTGTCGGAGTATAGCCTAGTCGTCTCACGATATCCATGCTCTAGATACATTCAGCATGTGTAATGATGAAGTGTTACTTCGTGGTTGTGATAAATCGGTTGTTTCTATTCAGGTTAATATTAACACAACTTTAACAAAAGTTTCTAGGAATTCATAAAATGGTGTTAAAGCACAGACAATAATATCTAATGATAGAAGACTCCAAAAAAGTATCTATGGTTCACTATGTTTTGTTTTGGGAATATTACGAATAGTAAGCATTTCCATTCCATTATACATACATATTATTCTACAAATATTATAAATTCAAAACTTTGTGTATGTGTTTGTTTTGTTACCTCTTCACGCCTAAACGGCTGGACGGAGTTGGATGAAATTTGGCACACATATATAATTTATAACCTGGATTAACACATAGGCTTTATTAACTTTTTAATTTTATCCGCTTTCAATTGTGGCCGCTGGTATTCAACATTTTGATCAAAGTTTTGTTTTATGGTATTTATTTATTATTTCGTTTTAATTTGGGGTTTGGTGATGGCGATTAATGGTTACCTATGAAATAAAATTATAATCTGTAAAGTTCAAAAAATAATTAAATGAAAAGTGTATCTAATATTATTTATAAAACAAGGTTGAGTTGTTCGGCGAGACGAATTGATTATTTCGTAGTAGATTTCGAGTGGACCGACCGAGTGTAGCCGATGCAATCGATCAGAAATACAACTTTGGCAGCGACTGTTGTTCTAAGTTATAATCACTTGCCCGCGGATTTGAGTCACTAGGTACTGCGCTAGTGCGCTATGAAATTGTAATTAAGCCAAAGTTAAATTGGCGACTACGGTTGAGGACTATGTTTTACTATGTATTTGAATATTGTCTAATAAAAATATGGAAATTAAAAAAACATAGTAGTAGTAGTATGTAGTAGTAGTTTTTCACTCATTAATTTTGTGGCTATGCAAGAATTATATTTCTTGATTAACTATTAAAAGTAATAAAGAAGATAATTTCACAACCAACGATGAAATCTATCAACATACAAATAATTATATTTCCTACATACTATATGATTAATCTGACAATGTACTCGAGGTGTGATGATGATGACGTCACATCTCGAGCACATTGTCAGATAAATCGCATAGTATACAGGGTGTCCCAAAACTTTGCCACACGGAGGGAAAGTACCTTAAATATTGAAGATAGGAAACTCGACTGAGAGAAGACTTCATTTTATTTTTTAAAATAATTGGATCTGTATTAAGTTTTTTGAAAAAATTTCATGTGATACCATATAATACGTAAAAAAAGGATAAATTTCGTTTTTTTCCTTTTGTTTAAGATGCTGTGCTATTCAAGAAAAAATAATCCTAATGATAACCTTTCGATCAGTCAGTATCGTATTTTTTTTTTTTTTCAAATTTTCAAAAATCTTTGAACGCAGTTTCAATTATTTTTGAAATCAAAATGAAGTCTTCTTTCAGCAAAATTGTCTACGTGGTATTTTCCATTCGTGTGACGTTTTGGGACACCCTGTATAATAATACAAACTGACGTCACAACTAAAGACAACATTAGCCTTCATCCAATTAATCGTGCTATTTTCAACGTTTAAGTTAGAATTGTCCCACGGTCTTGTTAAATCTATGCCACTAATCTTGATACGTGCCACGGTCTTGTCAAATCTGTGCCACTAATAAAATATTTCGAGGTAACTTATCTGTCACTTATTATATTATAACTGTCGTTTAATTACTCAAACTTATTTAACGCACGATTCCTCTTTTAAAAGTAACTAACTGCTTATTCGACCTTTTCCGGTTTGTGCTTTTCGATTTTGTCCAACCATAGACTTAGAAAAATTTTCGCTGGTCCAACCGTCGATACAAAAACAGTAAACAAATCAATAAATTACTAATAACTGAAAGTCGGTTACTGTTATATACTCAATCATATATCGGCAGCTGAACAAATTGGCAAGCGAATAGACAATTGGTAGAAAAATATTGGGAAAATTATGGAAAATTTTGGAAATCTAGCTCTATGTTATCAGATGTTGCCAAATAATCTGGGTTTAGGTTTTTTAGCAACTTTTTTTTAATAAGATGGTTCTGAGAAAGTTAAAAAGTTAGGAGAAAAGATCAATTTCTTAATTATTCCGTGCCATAACACCGAGATGATAAACTGTCATTGTACTCGTAAAGTTTATTGCAGGTCTTGTTATTGTGGATACAAGTAAAGATAAATGACAAAACCCACGTATCAGGAGAACTATTTCTACGTAATAATTATTAATATCTCTACGAGGTAAAGATGTTAAAGAAACCTATGACGGGGTTTCCCTATGGATATAGGAGTTAGGTATATTGACAAAAAATAGTGTTCCCTATCAGTTTTGGAAAAAACGGTGAGGTGTAAAAAAAAATAGCGAGAAATTTAAGTACAGTGTTTGACAGTTGAACTTGGTTGTTATCTTTAACCACTATTAAAATTACGACTATTATTCTTTTTTTGGTAACTTTTTATGCAGCATTTATTCAGAAAAAATAATCTTGTAAATAATATTTTGTAAACAATTTAATTAAATTCTAACAAGCACTTATGATATCAAAAAGGTTTCACTAGAAACCGACCCGGTAAACAGATGCGAGACACGTCCACTGGCATTGTACGCGTTACGGCTGCGCCCGCGCACGTCCCGCCCGTCAACCACGCCGACACGTCGATATACGACATTGTAAAAAGACCGCTAATAAAAATAACTTAAACATATTTTTAGGCCGCTCCATTCATAAAAAATACATTTATTTTTAGCGTTACTTGAATGTAAACAAGGAAAACATTTTTAAATTCGGACTGTACATAAAAAACATGAACTACGCTACGAGCTACGAGATGTTTACCTTTTTTGCTATTCCTGGGAACGCTACGGTGCCTACGGAGCACTAATATATTACTGCTACGGTTTATGTTATCTTCTATATGTTAGCCTGGCTAAAACTCAAATACGGCTTGAGCGATTGGATTGGAATAATTATTTTTTTGTTTTGTACTGGGGTGGTTTAGAAACAAAAGAAACAGGAAAATCTTAAAAGAGCAGCTAAATAATCGAAAAATCAAATTGTAGATGATCGAAGTTCACAGAGTTCACTAGTTCACAATAACAATGGTACCTTCTGATGAAAGTTGCTTCTTGGTCGGCCAAAATTGAAAATATCAGTTTGTTTGTATGTATACTGCAAACTGTTGCTTCACAGATTTCGTGTCTGGCCCACATTTGTGAAGTTCGGTAATACTCTCTTCCCGATGCAAAAAAAGTGTAATTTATTTAACACCTGCTTTACTTTGTTTGAAACAGAATCGAAAATTGATTTGATAAATTAACAAAACAACAGACGTTATCGAGGTAAAGGACCTTAAATGTTTGGTTATGATTTTCCAAATTAGTAAATACTAGCGACCCGCCCTCGCTTTGCTTCGGTTCGTTTCTTTTCGCTCCAAAAGTCAGTACCCGTCCCGTTAGAGTCCCGTCATCATCGGTATGAGAAACGCACTTGAATTTATTTATTTTCGCGCGCGTAAACTTTTTGCGATAACTCCTAAGATATTTAAAAGTATTCAAGTTTGTAAATATTAGTCTAAGCGGTCACGGGATTTTTGGTAACGCTCAAGGAAAAGGTTAGATTCATTTTCATGGGTTGCAGAGTGGTCCCCTAATGTGAATGATGTCGGTCTGCCTGCTCTCAGTGGTTGCAACTTCGAGTTATAGCGCTTACAAGAGGCATCATTGTTACGAAAAAAAACGATCAGAGAAATGGTCAGTTTTAGTACCTATTCAGAAGTAGTTTTGAGGCAGAAAAAAATAGGAATTGGCCGTAAGAGCACATTGAATATCTCACTCCATACAAAAAAACATAAAATATTTTTTTCCGACCAAACTATTCATTTTAGACAAAAATAGCTGAAGTCATTTTTTCATTAGAATAAAGAGCTCTATCGATTAGTATTTTTAAAAAATACAATTTGACGAAAAAAATATTTAGTTGCAACTTGCGCGCGTTATAGCTCTGAAATGCAACCACTGAGAGCCGGCAGACCACATCATTTCAGCTACGGAGACGCCATACTTTGAATCGGTACTAAAACTGACCATTTCTCTGATCGTTTTTTTTTTCGTAACAGTGATGCCTCTTGTAAGCGCTATAACTCGAAGTTGCAACCACTGATAGCAGGCAGACCGACATCATTCACATTAGGGGACCACTCTACAATTCATTAAAATGAATCTAACCTTTTCCTTGATCGCTACCAAAAATCCCGTGACCGCTCAGTCTATATCGTTACTTATGGCTGTTACAGCTGATAAGTTTCTTGCGCCCGTTCTTCTTGTCAGCTAAAAAAGTCTGGAACAGGTGGTAGGAAAATATAGACGATTCAAAAGTACTTAATAATTAAGTTTATTTGAATAAAGCTTATTTTGACTTTGACTTTATTTAAACTATACTGTAAAGGGCTAAAATTATGTGCATGAAACGCTTATAGTAACGAACGCATTTTATTTGATAAGGATTACTACTGTTTCCGTCTAAATACCTGTTGAGGATAGGGCACGAAATTTGAGGATAGGGCACGAAATCACACAGACACTTCTTTTCCGTACAAAGTTTTAATGTCAACTACAAGCATTTGTTTTACAAAAAGATGTCACTGAAATTTAGAATTTAGAAGAAAAACCAAAAAGGAATCCAAAAAGGCTGTAGCTAGTGCTGGTCGGCAACAATACCTTTTGCAATACTACATTATTTTTGACCATTTAAAAAGAACTTCTGAAATTGAAAGTAGTATCAAAGAGTCAGGTGATAAGTTCTACCTACTTGTGTTTTTGTGACACCATAATAAAGAGATCTTCAATATCTACCCACTTTATGAAGCAAAACATTACGTGAGTAATAAAAATAAATTAAAGTCACAAAGACAATTCATGCAGACATGTAATCTGTACTAACAGTGTATCGTCTTTTAAAATAATTGACTCAATTGGTTCAGCTAGCCCAGATTGCGATCTCAGACTATTAGAGTCAGGCTTCCGAGACCTCACAAAAGACGATTTAAATGGAGTACCAAGCATAAAGCATGACCATCACACCGTTGTAATAATGAACTTCAACTGTGCAACCGAACTTGGTACAAACTTGACAGTCACCGAAGCGAAAAATGCTAACGAAACGCCGAATCTGCGCATTTAATCAACATTTGCACCGTTAGACTCTCACAAGTGTTACATTTCTATAGCTTGAGTTGCAAAACGCACCAATATCTTTGTGGGAAACAGAATATCGCAAATCATATAAGATTACAAGACGGCGGCGGCGGGCGCAGGCTTGCGGCAAACGTGTCAAGGCGTCATGCGAGGCGGCCACAAGGACTGTGCTGGGAGCAATGTCAATGGTTCATGAAATTGTAGGTGCTTGTAAAGTTAATGATCCATTCTTAATTAGGAACCTTTTTCTTGCATATTGAGTTACCTTATTCGCAACGACGACCTTCAGCGTTAGAGCCGCTTAGATACGTACGTTCTCTCTGAAAGTTAATATTTACTATTGACGCCAGATTTCATTCACGAATGGGTCTTATTTTCAGTTGCCAAGTTTATTTAAAGACTGGAGATATAAAATGGAAACGATGTTTTCCATAATAACTTTTGATTTATGTTTGAAAAATCCTTATGAATGTGCTTTATGCGCAGATACCCGCGTATATGCGCGGAGACGCAGCCTTGACACCTTTGCTTATTCATAGTCTGATAATTCAAATCGTCAAAGGACTACAAGCAAGCAGCATGGCAACTGATATTATATAGACGTACAAGCTTAATCGTATTAAAATTTTAATATAAAGAACTTAAAAACCGTCAAAGCTGACGTCCAAAACTTGATTTAAAAGCCGGTTCGTTTTCTTTGTTTGAGTTCAATTCATGTTTTTATACATATTTATCATGAATTATTTTACTAACCATCATTAATAGTTATTCTATATTAATTTTAGCTATATTTTCAATTTAAAAGTTGTCTCATAAAAAATATCTATGTTGTGAAAATCTAAAAATAATACCCAATAGATCGTATATACATTTAAATCGGTTCAATGTTGTCCACCGGTCAACGTTGATAAACAACTGATCCAATGGCGTGAAGGAAACTGGTTACCTGACTTTTTATGAGAATTTTATCGACGCGAGTAATTAATTAGCGACTGGTCAACCTTCAGGTCAGCATTGTATTCAACGTAGATATGCGTAGACGGATGTACGGAAGAAAGTGTTATTGTGTCTGTGCGCTTACTTTTCCTGTGCCTGTGGGATGGTTTAGATATCTGTTCATTAAACTGAAATCGGGATTTTGTGAAAAGAATGAAGGCCTGCGGAAGAAAAACGCCTGCGGCCGGCCGCAACCCTCGGAGGATCTTACCTGCGCTGCAGTAATTTCTCCAGAAGTTGTAGAATTTGCTGCACGAACACATCGTATCGTACGTCACTTTGCGCTAGTGCCAATGTATTTTTAAACTTCACTTGTACAGTTTCGCAACGCTTCAGCCAGAGCGCATTTGGAACTATTCAGTTAGTGCCGGCCGAGAAAACTTTTAGATAATTTACTTGTCGGGAAAACGTAAACATGTCAACGTAACGGATCAGAAGGCGGTCGCGTTTGTACCGTTCGGGAGTAGAAAGCGGGTGCGAGCGCTGTGGCGGGCCGGCCGCATGTTACGTGTGGCGAGAACGCGCGTGGCAGAGGCGGGCGGCGCGACGTGCTGTCTACTCGAGCGCCCTCCAACGACTGCCAAGCGATTTACGATCGCGTAATTCGCTCATAATAAAATCCAGAGGGAAATATACAGATTTTGTACCGAAGATGAGATTATTATACCGTTGATTGGCGAAATTGGAGGGTTTCCATTTGTATTGGCAGCGAAAATAGAAGTATACCACATCACGAGATTTGCTCCTGCGACATTTCCTTGCGTTGAAACTATCGACGAATTAACGTATTTCGTTGTTATTTCTTATTTTTAGGCCCTACATAAAGCTTTCCTGGAAATTTTAGTAAAACCAATAATTCCTTCGATTATCTCCATACAAAAGAGTTCAACGATTTAGGGTAATCCCAGTACACATAAATATGATAAAAAGTACCTAGTGATGATGTTTCAATAAACTAGCATAGCATTTTCTTTTAAAGTGTTAATCAAGTGTTATTGTTAAACTGTACTGTTTAAATTATTAATGTTACCCATCAAACTTTAAAACTTATTAAAATGAGAGATCCTAAGAACATAAGGTGACTTTCTACTTTGATGATAACGCAATTTACATATTCCGCTATTGTGAAGTTAGTGTTATCCATTCAAAAACATACTTAAAATCTTCCCTTGAAATGAACACCGTCTAAGTAGCAAATTATAAAGAAGACCAAGTGCGAGTCGGCCTCGCGCACGAAGGTTTCCGTACCATTATCTATACAACATTGTTGTATGGGAGCCACTTTAAATTATTTTATTTTAATTTAATATTTATTTTTGAAGTGAATATACAAATACAACTAAATATTCTGTGAATATTTGAAGCGTCTACCTGTTGCCGTTATTAATATCGATCAAAAACGGCAAAAAAATCACGTTTGTTGTATGGGAGCTCCCTTAAATATTTATTTTATTCTGTTTTTATTATTTGTTGCTATAGCGGCAACAGAAATACAGTCATCATCTGTGAAAATTTTAACTGTCTAGCTATCACGGTTCATGAGATACAGACAGACAGACGGACAGTGGAGCCTTAGTAAAGTTTTTACCGTTTGAGTACTGAACCCATCGATCAAGAATACCCTAGATGTCCGGTCAGAGTCTCAAAAATGGCACCTCAAATAGCGTCCCACTTACAAACTAGGCGCTTATTTTGCACAAAGTAAGTGATAAAAGATATGTTTTTGTACAAAATAAGCTTATTTTGTACAAAATAAGTGATATAAAATGTGAGTTTGTACAAAATAAGAGGTGATTATGTACAAAATAGGCGCAAATGTAAGTGGGACGCTATTTGAGGTGCCATTTTGCGTACTGTTTTAGTTCGTGAAGCGTTATCTAGGATATTCTTGATCGAAGACTGAACCCTAAAAAACTTCGAAGTAACGGCTGGCAGGTTGGGGACGAGACGAGTTATTTTTATGAAATCTATAATTTATAATTGATTTCTGCCGTACTCATATGGATACTAACTTACAGCAATGAAGTTGCTCTAAGGATACTAACATTAAAAAGCATACAATATAAAAAAACATAAGTAAAATAATAGAATAAAATAGCAGTGATGATAGCATTTAGAACTATAAATGCATAAATGCTTCTCGTATTGAGCCATTTTATAACTTTATTATTATTTTTAAATTCTTAACGGCATTGTGTTATGAAATTTGTATTAAATTATTCTGTTTAGATTACCGTGAGACAATAAGATTGTGGTCATGGTGCGTTTTTCATTTACTATAAAACATAAACATGTTATATTATCACAAATATTTTCATGCAATTCGTTTCTTGAATATGTTTAATACAGGTATTTGGTACTCTTAAAAAGCCAAATATAATAGCTAGATGGATAATAAGGTACCATGCTGAAAAACCTGAAAACCACAGTTTTTTAGGGTTCCGTAGCCAAAATGGCAAAAAACGGAATCCTTATAGATTCGTCATGTCTGTCTGTCTGTCCGTCCGTATGTCACAGCCATTTTATTCCGAAAGTATTAGGATTAAACAGTTGAAACTTAGTAGGTAGATGTATTCTGTTTACCGCTTAACGATTTTAACACAAAAATAAAAAAAAAGATTAAGGGGGACTCTCCATACATGGAACTGAAACTGAAAGAATTTTTTTCTTCAAACCAATACGTACGGGTGCGGGCGGTGCTATAGACAGGTCTTTAAAAATGACATTGAGGTTCCTAAGACAATTTTTTCTCAAAGTCAACCGTTTGAAAGATAAACACTGCCAAAGTAGTAAAATGAGTGTCCCCCCCCTCTAACTTTTGAAATAAGAGAGTGAAAAATAAAAAAAAAATATGCTATAGATCTTAATAAAAACTTTTAACGAAAATTGGTTTGAACGAGATATACCTAGTAATTAGTTTTCGAGATATATCATATTTTCCAAAACAGCAAATATAACTTTGTCATTAATACCAACACTGAAAAACAAAGTTATTTTACAGACGAAAAATGATAGTGGTATTAAATATGGTATGGTATAAGGTAACTACGGAACCCTACGGCGCGTGGCCCGACACGCACTTGGCCGGTTTTTTTTTATTTTATTATAAAGTGCATAGTGGCATTTGCAACCCTAGGATGACGTTGTGTTTTGCCTTTGCTAATTAATGGGATTGATTATCGAAAATATGTAATTTAGTCTATTTGCGTGTCACTTTGCAGTTAGCCATACAAATAAAAAAATAAAATCTCAGCCATGTGGTGGTTTTTAGGGTTTATAAATATTAATTGTCCGGAGTTGTATGCAGTACCCTATCTGCCATATTTGGCTTTATAATATTTAAGATTTAAAGTACTAAATAATGTACTTAAAAAAATTGACTCGTCACCGTCACTCGGGTAGTGACTTGGTAGTTCATGTGGAAGATCATTGGACTGGACTTCCAAAGGTCGCGGGTTCAATTCCTGCCTGAAATAAATATCTAATGACGAGTCGATTTTTTTCTAGTACATTTAGTAATAGGGGTTAAAGTATGAAATTGCCGATTTTTTCTCACACACATAGACTTTCATATCTTCTATGATGTTAAAGTTGCTTCGGTTACTTATTAATATGTTATTATTTCGAATTATGATCATAACGGCCCACTATCAGCAATAAAAATATTTCTGTTTTTTTTTCTGAACATTAAAAAAGTATCTTAAAAGTGACTCCTTTTTTCGTTAGCAGAAATAATATAATAATAAAAATAATAATAAATGACCACTTAATTCATTGTAACTTAGCTAATACTATTTTTTGTACTTAATACATGTAGCATTAGTTAGCTGAGTGTTTAAACATTTGTGCATAAAACTTTTAAAACATTAGCGCTCATGGTTATTAAATAAATTGAGACAATGTTAGTATGGAAAATGCAAATTCATTAAAAATCTCCATACAAAACGGCAACTCTTAAACCTCTAATATTATTAATAAAAAGATTGATAATTAGTCACAATCGAAGTTTGGCTTTCGCAAATGTTTAAAATAGTTTAACATGCTAAACATTTTCGAAAGCCAACTTTCTAAAGGATCTTAGAAATCAGTGGTTGCCATTGCCATTGCCACCCACCAAACCATGGGATGTATGAGGTAATACAAATAAAAAAATCAAAATAAATAATTTATTTCCTCATCACACAATTTACTTAATTCTAGAACAAATTTGAGTGCAATACTAATATGACCTGAAGTGTGAGAAGCTGGTGCCCATAATAGGTTTTAAAATAATGAATAATTACTATTTTCCATAAAAAACGAAAGCAGACTGTTTCCGTGTTTTTATATTATTTTAATTTTATACATCTGCAGTATCGAAGCGTGATAAGTAGGGCTCTTTCCCATGGTACAACAGGTCCTACTGTCGTTTTCCGTATCTTTAAAGTTTAATATATCTAAAAATCTAAAATGGCTAATGGTCATATCTATAAAACCGGCCAAGTGCGAGTTCAGTAAAAAATCACGTTTGTTGTATGGGAGCCCCTTACATATTTATTTTTTCTGTTTTTAGTATTTTTTATTATAGCGGCAACGGAAAAACATCATCTGTGAAAATTTCAACTAGCTATCACGGTTCATAAGATACAGCCTGGTGACAGAGTGACAGACAGACAGCGGAGTCTGGTAATAGGGTCCCGTTTTTATCTTTTGGGTACGGAACCTTAAAAAATAAGTACAGTGTAAAACATCCTTGAGCCCTTGTATGACGGCGCACGATAAGTTAAGGTCACCCGCCTCTTGTAGCGATCGGGAAGTGAACATATTTGTGACGCAGCCATTGCGCTGGCGCATACACTTCGATACTTTGTGCACAACTTGTTTTGTCTCTTAGTACTGTTGTTATTGATAGTTGACTTTCGATTATTAACTTTCAACACCTTAGGATTTTTACATAAGTCATATACGTACTTATTTATTTTGTTATACGGGAAAAAAAATACGAATAAAAGGTTCATTCTTTGGATACCAAGTTGTTGTTATTTTTTATTACAATTGTATTTTAATGTACCTTCTTATATAATGATGTTTAGGATAAAATATCGCCAAAATGTATAATTATAATATGACATTTTGACCTTTTAAAAATCTTAAAATGTTATAAGGAAATCCAACCGGTCATCAAAAATAAAAAGTAAAGTACTTATGCAAATCAGTTTCAGAACACGCTACAGATGAAGAAGTGATAGAGTTTTTCGTATTCAAACGAATTATTACCACTGAATAAATACAAGTTATTACGATATGATGTTATAATAATTTCTTGAACTCTGAAGGTTTTATATAATACTAGCTTCTGCCTGCGACTTCGTAGATATTCGAGAAATTCCTTAGGGAACCTATTCGATTTAAAAAATGAGAAACAGTATTTGATATAACAAGTTAAGTAAACATCAAAACGATCACAGTTTAAATACGAAATGTAATTAAACATCTATTTTTAAAATCACAGATTAGGACTAGCCCTGTTTTTAATTGCCAACACACTTTTATTAGGAAAAAAACCGGCTAAGTGCATGTCAGGCCACGCGCAGTATAGGGTTCCGTAGTAATCTCATACCATACCATAACATTTATTACCTGTTTTACGCAACCAACGACTATAACTAAATATAATTCCTAATTATTCAATGAAATTTGTACCTTCGTAAACTTTTCCGTTCAATCGACTGCACCTACTCGTCATCATGTAATGCCTACCGTTCTTTTGAGTAGATGTTTTTTTCTTTTTACGCATACCCCGTGCCTGGCAAACAACGGCGTTATGTGGGGCTCGTTCCGATTGGAGCCATACCTACTAAACTCCCTACTATGCCCTCTAAGACTACCCTGGACGAGCTGGATACGGATCGGACGCTCACGCTGTGTCCAAGGCCTGCCTGGCTTATCCGGGCGTACCTCGCGCTTAGGGGAAGGCTGAGTGCATCCATCCCATCATGCAGGTGAAACTGATGTAATGCCTTAAGCTATTAAGTTAATAGTGATTAGGTTTTCTTTTAAATTCATTATATGTACTTACCACTGTCCTTTGTTGACGAGAAAAAAAAATAAAGGGACGGACGGACGGACAGACGGACATGGCGAAACCATAAGAGAACCCTAAACACAACCTTATTGTCTTAATAGTGTTAAGGAAAAAAGCAGTTAAGTTATTAGATTAGATAGCAATTAAAGTAATTAGAAATACCTACACAAGACCACCTCAACTGGCATAGCGATAACCTAAAGATAATGCGTTCACTATCGTCATTATGAATATTTGTTTGTTCGATACAAACTGAATATCTAGAAAGTAGGAAATAACCTTCAGCTCGTAGTGCTAGTGCACTATTATATAATGTAGGTTATATAAGTTATATTATACATAGGTACCTATTGATAAGGAGTATTGAAAATGTTGTTCTCCGTTACACTGAAACTTGATTGCAAATGGTGTGTAGCTTATTGCAGACTTATATGTAATGTAACTGCAAACACCATGCGTTATTGTTTAACTTCATTTGTTTTGGTTGGCGTAAATTTGACACGCTTAATTTCATTAGTGCCTGAGCATCGAAGTCCTTTAATAATCCAGTTGTCAGGTCGGTATACGTTCTACATTAAACCTGGAAACAATTAAAGGAGTTTTGATTTCTTGTGCGTCAGGTTACCCTGAGGTCTAACGTGTTAATCATACATTAAATTTGCAACCTGTAAACAGTATGGAAGTTAAAAAAAACTCCTTTAATTATTTCTAGGCAAAATTACCTGACAACTCTACTATAAAAATATACAATCAAATTGAGATCCACCTCCCTTTTTCAGGTCAGTTAAACATTTTGTAATGTCAGACTCAAAATAAATTCTTTTCGCTTTGAGAATTTAATCCTATACATTATAGATGTTTAAGAAATTTAATACATAAACTGAAAGAATAAGGTCGTAGTAACTAAAATTAAATGTAGGTCATCATTTAACTATCTTTTTCTTTCTCGAATCAAAATGTATTTTGCGTGAGGTTACTAACCATTTAATATGCAAAGGTCTCGGCATAATAATCAGCAATTTTGCGCCCCAAGACTTATAGACTTAAATTTCTATCTATGGGTCAGCAGTGTGCGCCCCCCTGAGGGTTGCGCCCCTGGCAGCCACCCCTCTCGCCAGCCCCTAGCTATGACGCTGATAATTAGATGTCAGTTTTCAAAGTCTTCTCTTTCTAACGTAGACCCTGCCGCCGGTCCTATGCGGCAGAGAGGCGCGTATATAAATATAACTGATTGGACATTGGGTAAATTATTTAAAGAACCTATAGTAGGCGAATGAATTTTAACGAGTAGCCGGTCACAAAGAATCACGTTGTTAAGCAACGCTCGGTCCGGCCAGGTGTCGGATGGGTGACCGTTAAGTGACAATTACAATACAGTTGAGCGCTACCGTTCTTCGAGGATGGGTCCCGGCTGTTATCATTTCGTCGTCGTCGTTAAGCCAAGTCAGAGGCCTTACAGACGGCTTGATAAACTCTAACACCAGCCTGCCTAGCATGACCGATTTATATCGCGTGATATAGCGTTTATCACGTTTAACTGTCAAAAAGACAAAGGAATTTGACAGTTCAGTGTCGATAAAATCCTATAGCACGCGATATAAATCGGTCATGCTAGGCAGGCAGAGGTGGCAACCTCATACGATAAAAAGAAACAACAAAGAATCACAAATATTTCGTCTTTCTCACCTAATCGAAAACCATGGGCATGTGGTGTCATCCCATGGGTACACAGAGCACCCGACCTTGCAGGTCCACCGTATGGCGCATCTAGTACTGAACCACCACTGCTGGCTGCACTTACCTGGAAATAGCGAAAAATAGAACTAAGTCAAGTTATAGGTACCTAATGATGATGAAAAAATAAAAAACTGGAATGGTATCAGGGCAGAGGAGGTTGAAATGTATAGAAACTGCCTTTCTTACCCAATTCCAATAAATAAACTATCAAAGAATGCGGTCCTACTAATGTTACCAGTTTTGCTGCAAATTCATGATAATAATTTTATGTTGAATTGTTGGAAATTATAAATTCATAAGCAATTATTTTAAATCTCAATTCAATAAATACTTGACAACACTACTTTGAAGAGCACCGAGCTTCCACTCCAACTAGCGCCGCCAATCAAGAAAAAACATTTCAACGAAATAACTATGTTAAATAAAATTCTGAAAAATATAAAAACTAGTATTAGTTATAAACTATTTTTGTATGCGTTTTTTTCCTGGTTTAAATGTGTTTGCGTAGATACAACATGGATTAACGCCTAAAATGGCCACTTTGGGCGTTAATCCAGATTTTAACTACGCGAATTAACGCATACAAAAATAGTTGATAGTTAATACTAGTTTTTGTATTTTTCAGAATTTTATTTAACACAGTTATTACGTCGAAATGATTTTTTCCTGATTAGCGGTGCTAGTGGACGCACGATGCACTCTTAATTAAAGGTATTGGTTTTATTCGTAGTTATATCAAAAAGGTAATAAATGCATAAGAATAAATATTACTTATTCTTATGATAAAGGATAGTTACACTCGTGTAATTATTATATTCATGGTCAGTACCATCAGTACAATCTAGCGACCTTCCGAAATTCGTGAACGAAAGCGACAAAAAACAATAGGTTCATTTGTCTCGTGATCCGTGAGAAGCGCGTTAAAGGATGCAAGATCACTTCGGTCACCGAGTTTTGTGGTCTAACCCAAGTGCATAAAACAAAGACAGTAATTTACATAAGATTACATAAGGCCTTCTCGTAGTTAAATAGCGTATCACCAGTCTGCTACGCTACTTGACTATACAAATAGCTTACTTGAGTATTAAATAAATACTGCTTAAAATTAATTATTTATCTTGTAAGAATTACATTATTAGAAGCAATGGTATGGATGGAATCGGATAAAAATTTAATGTCACACTTTATTTACTAATTCTGGCGAATTCTGAATGAAACTGAAAAATGAAAAGTCTGTCTGAAAGAGACTACAAGATTCGTTGAATGTAAGTGTATACGCGGTCCTAACAGCACCATACATAGAAGAAAATTTATGGCACCATAACTTTCTTTTGAAGATATTTTTTTCAACAACATTCTTAATTAAAAAGAACGCAAAGAAAATTATTGGCATTTGCTTTCAATAACGGATGCTTAGAGTAAGACGGGCTTCTGCACCAAGCCATCGCTGCTCGAAGAACGGATGAGACAACACCGGCTGTCAAGCGTTTTAATGGAATATGATTAATTTTGTTTTCTTACGACATGCCATTAAACTATAATATTTATTTTATCTTTAAATACTTAACATAACGACGCAAAAAATTAGACAAATATTATCAAACTTCATTCTGGTTCTATAACCTTGCCCGTGTCTCATCTAATCGCTTACGCTTATGCTTATTTTTAATACATTATTGGCTGATAAGCACGTTTCAACCGAAACTACTCTAAAGCCTACACAATAAACTCCTGAAGTGCATGATAATATTCAATACAGTATTAGTACTTCGGTAAAGTATTACCTACTTCAACCATTTTATTATTATATTCTTTATGTCAGCAGTTTGTTCTATGCCTTTACACAATGCGTACTCAGATTACATGAGTTACGTAAATTACCTGAGTACGGAAAATAATTTACATGGATTCATTATATTTGTTTTATTGTAGGGTGCTAATGAATGGCACAAGCAGGAATTGAAGAGAAGGAATACTGTGCTGACGCCAAATTAATTGTGATGGAGGCAGATGATGATGACGAAAGAAGGGTAATTTTGACAATATCACACACTTTCTGCAGTAAACCTCTAAATAACCCCATTATTATTTTTATCTTACGATGTTATTTTCTATCTAATATAAATAAATAAGATATTTTCCATTAAAACTTCAGGAGCAATTTGTTTACAGTTCAAATCGAACGTTCATCGCACTGGCATGCAAGTTAACCTTGACTCACTCTCAGAATAGATGAACCCTTGTGCTACTATCTCAAAATCTGTGTTATGTCAAACTCTTATAATATAATATGCATTAACTTCACGTAGCTGGGCCCCATGGAATGTTAATTTATGAACTACTCACTAAATGCCTTGGTTTTTGATTTTGTTTCAGTTAGGTTTTAAAACAACAGTTCGTTGTTCTGAAAAATATCTGATACCTAAGGCCGACCGGTTAAATGAGCCCTCGCCCGCGGGGCACAGGGCGTGAGGGGTGACGAGAACGGGGGCGATGCGGGCGACGGGCGGCGAACCCCTGCCGCCCGCACCACCTCTCACAACCCCCGTTCTCGTCTCCCCTCGCGCCTTTGTGCCCCGCGGGCGAGGACTCATTTAACAATGTTTTCAGACAAATTAGGTCAGGCAGGGATTAGGTTTAGCTCTAAGAGATAAGCTCTCTAAAAAACTTATTAATATTTGTACTCCTGGTGTATCTTTTAACCAAATTGTACAAAATATTAATAAGTCACATATTGATGACGCTACAACAGTAGTAATATTATATGGGGACAGTTCTCATATTACAAAAAGGGACATTCTTAAAAATATTAATATTCTATTAACATTACAGACTGAAACAAGATGTAAAATAATAATTAGCGCTTTCCCTTATGCACGTAACTTAAACTGGGATTAAAATAAGCGCATTTTTAATTTAAATTTGTATATATATATAATTTGATTTGTCGTCACAGTGACGTTATTTTATACTTTGACGTTAATAAATTTATTAACACTATTGACTCCAGATAGTATGTATCTGCCGAAAAAATTAAGGATGCAAATAGCTAATTTGTTAGCTTACAATTTACAGGTCTCTGTTATAGCTGTAACTAAGTCCATAAAACCGAGTATTAGTACTTCATCTACTACTCGGCATATTGTTTCAAATAAAACAGTGACAAACTCAGATTTAAACTGAGGCACAAGACAACAGCCAGGCCTAATAATTGTATTGTAACATATTGTAACTTGTAACAGCCTAGACTGAATAAATTATTTTGAATTTTTTTTTTAAGCTTCTAAAAAAAGTCTCTAACTCCCACCTGACCCACGCGCGATTTCGTCCGCGTAGACCAGCGCACACTGATCAATTATTAAAGGTTAGCGTCCCATAATTATTTTTGGTCAATGTGTCGGTAGTTCGAAAAAACATTTTATTAAGACTTACAGGTAAGTTGTTTACATTATACTAAAACGTTAACATTATGCAGTCAGTAGTTTAATGGATATGCCATTTCAAAGTTATCTCGAACGCAAAATTATTAAAACAAGACTGATTTATCGTTGTTTCGCGCTTCTTTTAAAGTTAAGTTGGATACGTTATCAGTGTAAACTGTAAATTGAAAAAAATGGTGCACATTAAGGAAGGTCTGTACTTTTTATTGGTATATAAACAAAAAATTAAATAGATCGATTTGTATTATTAAAAATATATAACACTAATGTGATTATATTTACTAACTTTTTTAAGTTTGAATTGTGTTTCGTTAAAAAGTACAAATTAGTACACTATAATTTTGATTCTATTCTATAGCAGGGAGTGTTCGTTATATAAAAATATGCATTTTTTTTGCGGTGATCGCCGGTTTATGTCATAAAATGTGTTTTTTAAGTAATGGTGTTTCAATAAAAAATATTGATTTATTCAATATTTTATCATTTAATCGACCAGTGAAGCCGCTATCGAAGGACAATAACGATAAACTACTAAGCTATATTTTGGAGACATTAGGAGTATCGGAGCTGCCTACTACAAGCAGGAACAGTCTTCAAAATGTTATTAAAACCTTTACTGTAGCAACTTCAAGATTTTGGCAAAAAAGTTCCCGTAATATTAATAGATTCCGGAATCAAAATGAGGAATGGTTTAAGCAAATAGTAATCACCTCTGGAGGGGAAAAAAGTGTGTCCTCTACGTCTACTTCTAGAGAGGCAGGTCGTCCGAAAAAGAGCTTTTGTGAGCTGTCCGTTTAAGTGGGGTGCTGATGGCAGTGGAAGCCAAAAAAACTTTAAACAGGCATTTCAATCAGAAGATAGATCAGAAGATATTAATTAAGTTTTTATTAATTAAGTAATAACTACTATTGTAATTAAACTAATATACTAATATAAGTTAATGATAAATAAGTGTTTGCTATCTATTATTGTTGTTGTGCCCGACAGGGTCCATAGTGATCTAAAATATTATAATTTAAGAACTACTGTAACACTGTGGAATACAATAAATGATTTGAGTATTGAGTATTGAAGATACGGATGATAGTAACTTATTTATGAGTTCATTAGTTCCAATTCAATTAAGGTCGATAAGTAATCGTAAAAAAAATATTGGCAAAATCCACGGAGAAGTTGTGTTAGATGAGGATTGACGTAACAAAGTACATAAAATGACAAATTATGTAAAAAAATGCTTCGATCGAACTATTTAATGTTGTAAATACACCTTTAATTCATGATTTCAGTATTTAATAATTTCGTCCCCCTAAATTTATAAAATTGATCAGTGTGCAGCGTAGACATTCGAAAAATCCTAAATACCTAAGTAAGTACCTATCTTATGTTTTAATCCAGGAAGTAAACTATGTCTGTGTACCTTTCATCCAAATCAGTTAAGACTTTTTGCGTGATTGAGAAACAAACATCCAAACAAACAAACAAATAGTTATACCACAGAATAGCTAATAGTATAAGTGTTATACTCATTACAATATTAGTAGGATAGGATAACGAAAACTACCTTAATTTCCTTTGAGGTATTGAAGAAAGACAAAGCCTGTTAACTTAAGATGCAAGTGGGAATCCCTAGTTTTATCGCCCTACTGTGTTAAGAGTAGGGAATCCCTACTCTTAACACAGTAGGGCGATAAAACTTTATATAAGTTATACTTTGTGGTGAATATTGACTAAAACTACTGAATTAAATCTTACATAGATATACCACATCATGTCTAAGACTAGAATGAACGTAAGTAGATATTACTAATATAAATATCGGTAAAACTCTATCCGTGTTATTACAAAAGATTTTTAAACACTGTATAACACATGTTTTAATGTGATGCTGTCTCTGTCAAACAATATTGTCAAAATAGTGACAGCATCACATTTAAACATGTGTTTAGTTAAACAGTGTTTAAAAATCTTTTGTAATAAGGCCGTGTAACTTTTGTTTTCCATTATTTATTCTTAAAGAATGTATAAAATCGATAATAAAAACATAACGACTAAATCCATTCAGGTCGGGCCGGTCAGTGTCCTGTCCGGATGTATGTCACATCTAAATTGAATTCCCATTGTTTGAACAGACGTTTTCCAATTAAAAAAGCCTGCACTACCAGCTACCACCGATACGAGCGCACTCCGATGTGGTTTTAGCAACAAAAAATAATAAAGAAAACGACCTTTTATCATGTCTTCAAAGCACAACCGTTATGATCTTTTGTATCGACTTTTGCTAATTTTGTTCGACATAAAATAACTTTCTCTGTTTCCGGAATTTGTTGCGGAAAAATACTATGACGATTTCAAGCTTTTCTCAAAGGTACGCAAGCAAAATAATAAAAAAAAAATGATTATTTTTATCTGCTTGTTTCTTCTTTAATGCAATAAATCTTTAATGAGATCGTTATACAGTCTGCCAAGAGAGAAAGAGTTTTGGATTTATTTCAATTATCTAAAATAAAATAAACTTTTATATTCGGCGTCCAGAGAGTTTTACATGCATGTTAAAAAAAACTTGCACTTTTGGTGTTGCTCGTCGCGTTGTTAATTTCCGATTTCCTTGCGCAAATGCGAATGCTAACGGCGGAAACGACACGCCTTCGAGTCTGGTAAATTCATCCATCTGGGAAGTTATATAGGCCACTTAAATCGTTTACATTATTTATTTTTAGATTATCTACTGATATTTTAAATGACTGCTGGAGATTCTCTCCGAGATATCGGTAAAGTCATGTTGATTCTGTAAGTAATTAGTTTTGCTTTAGTAAAATACCTTTACAAAGACTACCATGCTTTCTAATAGATGTCAAATAAGGGAAAAAGGGAATTTTCGTAACTGTTTTTTTATTATTATTTTTTATTACTTGCTTTTCTTACATCATTGTGAAAATTTTGGGTGAATGGACTTCAATACATCATTATGACATATAAAAACATTACGAAAGATAAAAAGTTTTCTAGAAATGTAGTTAGATAAAGCAGGGACATTACCTTTTACAGCAATATTACATAACAAGTATGTCGCATGAAAAAAATATTTTATTATTCAAGGAAAATAATGATTAGAGGTGCTCAATATCTCATTTACGTCATACAAACAGACAGACTAGGACAACTGCCATATAAATAATAATTCTTAGTAACAACAGAACAATGTAACTCTTCGCCAAAAAAGAGTTAATTAAATAGTTAAATGAATGTGCAAATGTCACATCACAACATCTACTTATGATAATTCTAATTTATTATTCAGCTACTGAAATAAATCGTTTGTCTTAAGTTTGTATCTTATCCTTCTTTTAATCTACCTACCTATAAGATTATGTTTCTCATTTTTTGTTCATGTTCCAGCTAACTTACTTGACAGATAATTTCATATAACTCCGTTTCACTTTTAAATTCAACCAGAAGATAGTGACTATCCGGAACCTTTGAAACAGGTCCATATTTAAATATTAATTTATGTATAAGTATTATGAACTTTGTTAATGTTAACTGCTACTGCTACAGCTATGTAAATCCATTGGTCATGCGTGTTATATTCATATAAATAACTAAATAATTCATATGAAAACCTACCTCTAAAAAGCAAGAAATAATATTCCTATAATAAAAATACGTCTTGAAGTCGGGTGGGGCTGGAGTACAAATTCCTTTTTTTTTATTCTAAAAGCCCCACCCGACTTCAATAGACGTATTTTTATTATACGAATATTATTTCTTGCTTTTTAGAGGTAGGTTTTTTGAAGTCGGTTTTTTGTTTTTTTTAAACAATTTTTTATTTTTTTATTTTTAGTGTAGGTACCTTGTAGGTAAGGTATATTATATATGTAGAAAAATCGGCTCAGCCAAACGTAAGATAATCGCGGAGAAACATACTTAAATACGGGTCAAACTGAGAACCTCCTTTTTTAAGTCGGTTAAAAAACTACACTTAAGATATCCCTCTTCCAACAAAAAAATAATTATCTTATTCAGTTCATAAACAAAGAAGTAATTCGACCAATCATCGAGGTAATTCACACAAAATCATACTATTTTCGTGCTTTTTTCAAAATTACTTTGAAAGTACTGAACCGATTTCAAAATTTTAAAAAATGGGACCAACTTGGGAGTGTACCTAATGTAAACGTTTGAATAATTTCAATCGGTCCAGCCGTTTTCGAGTAATCGGTGGACATACACAAAAAAAAAAAAACAAATAAGTATACAGACGAACATAGAACCTCCTCCTTTTTTTTTGGAAGTCGGTTAAAAACCCCACTAAACAGAGAATTTGTTAGTACACTGACATGACTTTATTTTGACTTAGCAGAAGGAAGACATAAATAAATATTGAGATGAAGCAAACGTTCATTTTCGTAGAAAACTTCAAAAATTCTACTAACTTTAGAAGGTCTGTGCAAAGAGACATATACCATTATGTCTAGACCAAAATAAGTAATCTTTATTCAAATAAACTTAAAAAATATGGGCTTTTGAACTATCATTTTTTTTCCTATCACCTATATAGTATTTCTCATTCAAACGTCTGTTCATATAGGTTAAATGTGAAACGTCCCTAAGTTAATTGAATGTGGGGACTTCCCAGCGAGGAAGAGAGTTTTGCTAAAATTATCATCTCTGCAGAATCGATACGGTACCTTTCTGCCCCGTCTAGACGGGCATGTAGTACCTACTTACGGCAATGAACTTTGTTTAGAGTAAAACAACGTAAAATCGAGTTTATAAGGATTTCATTATAGAGCATTTTTATCTGGCGAAAACTCGTGTTTGCGATGCGATGTCTTATCTGTACTAGACTAGACTATTGGTCTAACCTCATTGCTAATAAAAAAGTGTAGGACACATAAAATTATAGGTACAGGTTTGGCGACTTACTACATGAATTTTAAGGTGTGAAAACACATAGGTATAAGTTTAAGATACAATGTGTTTATAAGTTTGTTATAACTATAAGTAATTAAATAGATATAGGAAGATATATAGGTAGGCTTACATGTTTGCCCAGCTCACATACTGAGATACCGCGAATCAGAAACCGGCCTGTCATGTTGAATGGTTTCATGTGATAACTTTTATTTGATTAGTCTACAGTAGACTAATGCCTGACATGCTTCAGGCAAAAAAATCACGTAGGCGGAAGATGATCAGGGCATAACGACGCATTTTGAAGCCTTCTTATGTAAATGAAACCGCTTTTATCTAGTGTTTATTCGAAAAACGTCTTTGTGGAAAACATTTTATTCGAAAAACATGCCGGTGTAGATTGGTTAGGCATTTTGTATTTATAACATGCTTTCAAGTATCTGAAAAACTTTGTAACAATGACTGTAGTTTAGTCAAAATAATACACAGGTGAAATGTCAAAACCATGTCTGGTTTTACATTGAAGGTAGCATCTTAAAATATGAAGCAAAGCATAGATAAGACCTATTGTGCAACGAAAGTATTAAAATTGATGAACTCGTGACTCCATAGAAACGCCAAAGATCGTTCAACTATTGTATGAACACTATTCCATTGGCATAAGGTGCACATTTATACGAACTGTTTACACGAGGCACCATGCGCATGCGCCCGTATTACGTTACGTTTTCATAGTTCCGTGGAACAATATTGTCAATATCCACTGAAGGAATATTAACGTCTCTTTGTCTATTCATCGAGTACCTAGTGCAGGTTCCATTCTTGGCATTAATACTTATTTAATTTAGCAACAATTATTTACAAGTTGAAATTCACCAATAACACTCTAAAACAATAAATCAAAATCAAAATATTTCTATCGATAATTTGTAAATAATATGTAATTTATAATCAAAATCAAAATATTTCTATCGATAATTTGTAAAGAAAACCTTAAGTATATGTTTTGTGGCTTAGTACGCATGCGAAAACTGTATGTAACCGGTTGACATTGAATTTAAAGTACGTGATTATATTTTACTCCAAGTGTGCCTTTCTGAGTTGGCAATACCTAACTAACTCACCATTAATTCGTCTATCCGTAAGCGTATCCTCCTCATCCCACCACGGCTGGTCCTGGACCCTCCTAGCCGGCTGTCGATCATAACTTCCATAATATTGGAATTCCATCTTGTGTCCATCACTTAAAAATCACTTACACGATTTTGCTCGAAAATCGCGAGTAAACACTCTCAACTCGCAGACACCACGTCTCGTTTAACGTTTAAGCGATACTGATTTACAATTAAGTGTCAAGCAGACGTTAATGAGATAAAACGCCGAGGTTGTTACTAAATAACAACAGACTAGAGGCTATTATTGACAATGGCACGGGCGGCTCTCGACCGTACAGAATATAAAATACTGATAAAAGATTCTCGGGCCACGGGCCTCACGTGGAGCGGTTCACCGGATGACGCTATCAGACTAACGTGAGGACAAGTAAGAAATAAGTCCGTCTGCAGTACTAGCACTGCTTAAATACTAACTAGGCTTCGCCAAAACAAATAATTTTATAAAAAGAATGAATGCATGGTTTATCGACGTATAATATTAATAAGGTAATATTCACAACTCTACCGTTTTGTTTATGTAAAGAAGAATGCTATCGTAATAATATAAATAAAAGGGAAAATAGTGTAGTCATAGAATACACTTCAATTCATGCTTACTTGCATATAAATAAACCAACTTACACAATAACTATCTTTGAAACGTGTTATTTGTGTGAGCCGCTAACGAAGTATTAATTATCAAAATTTCAGAGTAATTTCTTAAAAATGGTAAATATTTTTTTATACAAGTAATGTTAATTTTTCACATTTACGGCTACGGGGCAACGGGCGGCGTCGAACGGGCATTTAGCACTTTACTACGACATAGCAAGAGGATGCTAATGGTAACCAAATGAATATGTACGTAATGATACTTTAGTATACCTTTATTACGTTTCCTTTTAAATCAGGAAAAGATTTGCCCAACACTCCATTGCATAACTAAGCCATCGAATGCTTTTCAAAAATATCAATTCTAGGACGACAGGTTCTTCAAACTTCAACAAATCAGAATGACCAAGTATGGTTGTAAGATAAAATTAGCAATGTTAAAACAAAATTGGCAATATTAAAAATCTTAGTAGATTATATATTCTGTAGCCAAGAGAAAAAAATACTTATGAGATTCTCATAATGTTAGTCTGATTTTGTCATGATTATACTTTCCATATGAGACGGCTCGCGAACAATGTTGACACTTAGGTATAGACTGATAAAGTATGTTATTGATATGAGATTACTCTGAAAGATTTATGCTTAAACAATATTGAGAACATAATATATATTTTTATAAACATGTTTTGTGCGTCACCTTACCTGACCTTCCTATAATATTTATCGTGACCAGTGCATTCAACCACAATATGAAGCAAAGAACAAAGAAAGATGTAGGTAAGTATTCATTTGTGTGATGGTGACAGCAAGCTGGTAGTATATCATCAGATAATGTCGCCGTCCCTCATCAATAAAAATCATTTTTTAAAGAGTATGAAATCAACTTAAGTAAGTAAGTAACTTTTGATATGT
The DNA here is from genome assembly GCA_950108535.1 of Agriphila straminella. Classification (NCBI taxonomy): domain Eukaryota; kingdom Metazoa; phylum Arthropoda; class Insecta; order Lepidoptera; family Crambidae; genus Agriphila; species Agriphila straminella. The sequence goes on from OX467316.1 coordinate 10,699,143, forward strand.
ATGAATAATTTGAACCGATTAATTTTCAAGCCTATGACTAATGTAACTAATCTACCTCAATATCTAAAGAGACTTGCTGATATTTCAATTAGAACATTTGTATGGAGATGTAATACCTACATAAGTCGAGTAAGAATTTAAGAATAGAAGCCGATATTTGGGAAAATCGATGCTGTGTAATGTAACGACAAAAGGCGAGAAACGAAAATATTGCCATACCATACAATACAATACAATCGAGAGAAAAAAATGTTGAAATGTTCAACTTTGTCAAAGAAGATTATCTTTTTTAATTTCTGAATAATCTATCTTTTATCAATATAACTTATCTGTCGTACCCACTTATGTAATATACTAATAGTTAATACGTCTCTTTACTATAATTTTAATATTTTTTTACATTTATTTATCTGAATTTCTGATCAGTCATAGAAATAAATCATATTATTATATCGAATTCAGTTTAAGTGAAGTCATGACAGTTTTTATTTAAAATTCAACCCCATATTATTGGTAAGAAAGAAATTAAATACAGAGTTGCAGTCATTATTATTTATTATTATGACTATTATTAGACTTTTTATTATTATAGTAAAGTTATAAGTATTTAAAAATACTTATAACTTGACCATAATAATAAAAAGTTTTTTCTAGGAGGTGATCGGTCAAAACAAAGCTATTTTGAAAAAAAAATGCGGTGAAAACTGCACCTATTTAAGCAAACATACATTTACATAATTAATTTAAACCTGAAATTCATAATAAAAGCGAATTTACCTAGGTGACTTAAGTTTACGGAGGGTAACGCTTACCAGCCAATATTTAGTAAAAACACGTTGTTATTTTTAAATTAAGATAAGTAAATACTAGAAAAAATCGACTTTCCCGTAGCACCTCAGACGGACGTTGTTATTTAAGAGGCCGTCCATGTTTTCTCAAGATTTCTTAAAAATCCGAGTGCGTAATTAAAAACGTGTTTCGGCTACTTTTCGCAATATAAGATTACGGAGTTTTTAAAATACATTTCAGTTTGGTACAAAAAGTTTTCGCTTCTGACAGTTCAAATAAATGTGTCTGTGACCACTTTTGGGCTTTCGGTGCACTCTTGAACTTTTGCGACGACGGAGGGACTGAAAATGCAGAGGTTAAGTTTGCATTGTAAGTTTTCGGCCGAATACAGAAACGTCAATCAAATATTTAACGGCTACTCAAATGTTTGAGTAGCTCCTAAACACAAAATTCGTATTCTCAAACGTAAATTATAAGCATGTGTTAAATTTAAGTGAACTCAAAATTAAGTTGTGCTCAAACCCCTCGTATACTAGAATGCCACTCAATTTTATTTATCTGTCAAATGAACCGTCAAGCTGACTTGAGCGCCACTCAGATTTGAGAGTGGTCGAGAGGTCTCCTAAATCTGTGATTGGAGTCATTTAAGTGTTAAAAGTATGTCTTTATCGTCGTCCGCCGATCCGTCCGTCCACCTGTTATTGTGGCATGTGCAGTAGGTACTACACACACAACATTGCACTTTCTAGACAAGATGAACAAGAAGAGGAACCTATATTACCAAATGTTGGGGAAGAGCCTATAGCACAACCTATAGGGCCAAATGGTAATCAATATTTTCTTGTAAGAACAATGTTAATCAATACACATTTTTCTAATTAAACATATAGTATTATTTTAAAAAACTTTATTATAAAGTATTATATCACATTATAGTATAGTTGTATTGGAAACATTACATTCACTTTGGCAATATTCTTTTTATTTTAGACCTCTGTTTGAGGTTCTCATAAAGGTTGAGTTGTTGCCACGTTCTGAAGCTGCTTGCAGCAACAGCATTGTACTGGTGGGTAACAGAGTCCCAAGGTCCCAAGCTTCACGCTTCTTTAAAATTATACTGGCGTTGGTTTCTTTGTCTCCAATAACATTTTGATATCTTAAAGTAAAAACCACCGAACATTGTGTAAAAATGAATTAAATTGTGTACCAAATGAAACTTTTATTTTTAAATATTATTTTAAATAAATTTTGTAGCATAGTAAATACTCTATATTTAAACAATGTTGCGTAAAACGAGTCATCGTGAATGTTGCCATGACGTAAATTATTTGATGGGTGCTTAAATTAATATTGATGGCTGCTTAGCTGATTATGCCTTCAAATCATTTGAGTAGCCTTTCAGTATACCACTTTAATTTGAGAGATGCTTACATTTAAGAGCCCTTCAACTGATTATTGTATTTGATTGACGTTTCTGTATTCGTATAACGTCCCCCCCTCTAACTTTTAAAATAAGAGAGTGAAAAAGCTTAAAAAATATATGCTATAGATTTTATTAAACACTTTCAACGAAAATTGGTTTGAACGAGATGTAGTTAGCAGTTTTCGAGATTTTCCAAATCCGCAAATATAACTTTTCAGTCATACAAACACTGAAAAACAAAGTTATTTTTGCAGACGAATAATGATAGCAGTATTAAATATGGTATGCCATACCATAAAGTATACCACAGTATACCAGCGAATACCATAGTATTAGCTGGGTGCGAAGGTATAATAATCGATCGCAACGCTCATGGTGGCAAAAAGTAGAAATTATGTAGGTTCTGTAATCGATTTGAAAACGATATTTAATTTATTACTAGCGATACAGGAACGATTATATTATGTTTATTATCACTTAATAAAATTATTAAAGTAGCTTTATCCTCTTGTTTTACAAATTCTACAACTAAAAAAGAAGTAAACAAATCCTGATATGACCAAAATAAAACACTCTTTTTGAATAGATTTTACTTGCCATATTTAATTCAAATGACCAAAAATTATTTCACAACAATTTGTCCACCCAAATCACAGTTATTTTGAAATTTACATTAATAACACAATATATATAATATTTTTTTAAACTTTGTCACAATCACAATGCCGCCATTGCGTCATATCAGAACGGTTAGGTCAGAGCCAACAAAGTTACGAATGCTAGGTGGCGCTAAAAGCGTGCACAGAGCCAATAAGGTAACTACGGAACCCTACTGCGCGTGGCCCGACACGCACTTGGCCGGTTTTTAATATTTTATTTTCTGTGATTAAAATCATTTTTTTTCTAATTTTCTCTCTATACACTCTGCTCTGCACTGTGCAGTGTGCACTCCTTCACAAATCACAATACAAACAATAAGTGAAAAAATAAATATGAATCGTATTCTTATTTGTTACAGCTGAAACTTTTGTGAAAATACCTCTGACAAGCAAATTTGAAATTCCACTTGTACAGATTGTCTTCGTTTTAAAGTACCTGATAATTTATTACTTATGTTTTTCTCTGTATACGGTCGGCACTAATTTAAGAATTTTGCTTCCTAAAACTAAAGTTTACATCAATAGTAATGCTTTCAATCTTTAGATAACTTCTTTGGAAAAACGCTGGGAGCAACGCGGCTTCCGTACCGGAGAAGCCTTTCCTACCTAAGGAAAAACGGTAATTTCTTTGAAATGTGTATAATACAGTCTTAAAATGTCCGTAATGTTATATTTCGAAAAGTGGCCGGAACACATTTTTTAATTACGCACTCAGATTTAAGAAATCTTGAGAAAACATGAAATGTGCGAAAGAAGGAGCGGCAAAACGTGGACGGCCTCTTAAACTATACACGTGATTTCAGTATTTTACAATTACTTAGGTTTTTATTTTTTATTTTAGATAAGTATATTGTCGATAAATGAATCAGTCGCTACGTAAATATTACTTTAATAGTGCATACCTGTCAACTTCAATAAGATAATGGTGATTCGTGTGTGATATATTGACTCTAATAAGTAAATGTGAACAAACAGTTGATGTTGAAAACAATACTCACGGCGCTATACCATCCGTGCATTGTCCGTAAAATTGATTGATTATTAAATTACGTCACTAGTTGGATAATTTATAATGCTTCTGAACTCAACGCGTCCGATCATAGGCACCGACTGTCCTCACTTTGTTACTACGAAGCCTTTAGCAAACAATCCGTTTTGGAAACGTAGCAGTACGCTAAATGCTCGTGACATGCTAAATACTGCGTTATTCTTTGTCGACACGTGTTTACAATATTAGAACGTATTTTTGCTATAAACTTGGAAATTAAAATTTACCTACTTAAGTAGGTACTAGGTACTGAAAAAAAGTTTATTAAAAACACGTTTTTAATAAGGACTAAAAAACATAGACTAAAAAGTATAAAATAAACGCATTTTGTTAAATTTATTATCAATATTGTCTTTACCATGCGCCCCACGTTTTTAGGTTTAAAACTTCTGTAGGAATAGGGTTATACTTAATTATTTATAAATATCTATTTAAAAAACTGTTCAGAGTATTTGGGATGTGCAAGCGGGATTCAGGAAGGGAATGGGATGCACGGATCAGGTCTTCTCCTTGAGGTGCTTAACCGAAAAACACCTGGCTAAGCACAAAAAGGTTTACTGTGCCTTTGTGGACCTGGAGAAGGCCTACGATCGAGTCGACAGAAATGAGTTATGGAAGGTGTTGTCCGAATACGGATTGGAGAGCAGACTGATTCATGCACTGAAATCTCTCTATGAGGATTCCCGTGCATGCGTCAGGATAGACGGCGCATACACTGATTGGTTTGGCATATCTAGGGGTGTCAGACAGGGATGTGTTGCGTCACCATGGCTCTTTAATCTGTTTTTGGACAGTTGTATGAAAGGCCTGAAAGAACGTGACTGTGGAGTGATGATGAATGGGACTCAAATCAAGTGCCTCCTCTACGCTGACGACCAAGCCATACTTGCGTCTTCTGCGCAAGAGTTGCAGGAAATGATGTCTGTTATGAATGATGATTTTGTGAGAAAAGGGATGAAAGTGAATGTATCTAAGACAAAAGTGATGGTGTTTGAGAGAGAGGAAGAATTGACTGACTGTACGGTAATGATAGGCGGCGAAAAAGTGGAACAAGTCCGGGAGTTTGTATACTTGGGGAGTTTGTTCACAAGGGATGGAAAGAGTGAGGAAGACATAGAAAGACGAGTAAAGAAAGGAAATGCAGTGAATGGTGCCATACACTCGATTATGAGTAGCCAAACCGTTTCTACAAAGGCGCGAATGGCTATTCATAACGGAGTGCTGGTGCCGACACTGATGTATGGAAGTGAATCTTGGGTATGGCAGAAGAAGAATGAAAGCAGAATAAATGCAGTAGAGATGCGTTCGGTGAGGAAAACATGTGGAGTCAAATTGAGTGATAGAGTAAGCAATAACGTGATTCGTGAAAGGTGTGGTCTGAAAGATGATATAGTGACAAGAATTGAGAAAGGAATGCTTCGGTGGTTTGGTCACTTAGAGAGGATGAATGAAAGGCGAATCACGAAAGAGATATATTGTGCGAATGTGGAAGGAACGATTGCGCAAGGGCGTCCCAGAAAAACCTACGCGGACCAAATAGAGGTTTTAATAAAAAAGGCTGGTGTACGTAGTAGTACTATTATATATTCTGTGACGTAGTGACAAAAACCGCAGGGTATGTATGAAAAGATTGATGGATGTTAATGAAGCGAAAGAAGTGTGCAAGGATCGTAGCAGGTGGCGATCCATAGTCTCTGCCTACCCCCATGGGAAACAGGCGTGAGTATATGTATGTATGTATGTATGTATTTATAAATATTTACAGAAGAATATATTTTATACGTCTCGGTCTATAGACTATTTTACTAGTCTGTTTTATTGTTTTTAGTCCGATTTTTATAATTTTTAGTCCGTTTTAAAAACGATATTTTTTATAGATTTACTATTTCCCAACAGATTACCTACTCGTCAAGACGATTCAAACGAGCCCATCTGAGTATTTCAAATACTAATAACAATCGATTGAAACTCGTGTGTGATTATTTCCTCTGTGCTCGTGTTTCATTATTTAACTTGTTGTACCTACATATATCAATAAAAAGCACGCGATATTTTGTCACACGATCGATGTGGCATGTGGGCGTAAAGATTATGAAAATGTTTTTTAACAATAGATTTCATAGGAATATAACTTCTGACTGTAATAAACCTTTTTTAATTACGAAAGGATGAGATGTCTGAAAAGCACTTGAGATCTGATTCTTACTACCTACATCTTATAGTTTACCACCAAATAACATTTTCATTTTCCCGCTCCGAACATGACACTATTTAATAATTAAGTTTATACTCGTAATTTTATACTTAATAAATTTGCCGTTTATTAACCTTATATTTTAAAGTACCTATACTTTAATTATAATTTAATATCAAGATCGGGTTGAACGTTATCACCATGAGTGAATTATCAGTTAAGATACAGCAAAACAGTGGAATTGACAGATATCATCGCGCAAAGAACTTAGGAATTAATTTTTGCGTCAGTAATTAAGCTTCAGTAAATAAATGACGGTAAATAATTAACATGAACGTATGTAAAACGCTTTATCTCTAAACTAACAACATTCTATACAATAACTAAGACGATGCAGTGTTTAATAAGAGTAAGTAAATAAGATATTTTCTTATCAGAGATAGTATTTTATTGCTGCGTAGCCGTCACATATAAATTTAATAAACATATAGGAGCCGCTACCTACTAACTACTTTTTTATTACTCGTAAACCAAGTCAATATTAAAAAAAAATGTTTAAAAAACAAAAAACCGACTTTAAAAACCTACCTCTAAAAAGCAAGAAACAATATTCGAAATAATAAAAATACGTCTATTGAAGTCGGGTGGGGCTTTTAGAATAAAAAAAAAGGAAAAAACAAATTCCTTTTTCCGAGCACCCGCCAGTCCGCATTGGGCCCGCGTGGGGACATTAAAAAATGGCTGATGGACATAAAAAATAGAGACAATTTAAGAGGGCATGATCTTAGCTTTTTTGTAACCCACTTCAACAAAAGGAGTAGGTTCTCAATTCGATTGTATATATAAGTAAGTATATATTTTTTTATCGTTGTTCGCGCGTATTTTCGACATTTATGAACCGTTTTTGATAATTCTTTTTTTATTCGATTGAGTATTTTTGCGAGATGGTCCCATTATTTTTTTTTTCAAATCGGTTCAGTAGTTTTCATGTAATCCTGAAAATACTACGATTTTGCATCAACTACCTTGATGACTTTATTATTTATGAACCGAATTACTTAGATGTTTTTTTTTGTGTTGGAAAAGGGATACCTTTAGTACCTATGCCTTTAGTGTAGTCTTTTCAACCGACTTCAAAAAAAATAAGGTTCTTAGTTTGGCCTGTGTATGTATGTATGTATGTTTCTCCACGGTTATCTCACGTTTGGATGAGCCGATTTTTCTAGCTAAATAATATACCTACACTACACTACCTAATACAGAAGGCACACACCTACACTAAAAATAAAAGAATAAAAAATTGTTTAGAAACAAGAAACCGACTTCAAAAAACCTGCCTCTAAAAAGCAAAAAATAATATTCAAATCATTAGATACGCATTATCATTGTTATAATAACGTCTATTGACTGCCTCGTTCGCTGACGCGTCGCTTTTTATTCCGAACCTCTAGGAAGCCGTCTTCATCGGCCCGGCCCGGTCGGACGATATCGTGCGAAGGAGCTTTTCCATCGACGGGAGCTGGCTGTTGCGCCTTGAGTTGTTGGCGGCAGCAACGGCAGCAAAATTCCGTTGACAGCTCACGGGCGCACGCGTTATTATTATTATCAATCATTTTTAGACACGATTGAAAAAGAACTGGGAACATAACCCATGTAAAACACGCACAAAAGGTCTCCATCTTCAGCAGCGCCACCAAGCGAGATAAATTTTCTGTGATCCTGTTATTGATTTTACATGGTATTTTGAGATTTTCTTCTTAATTTTTGTGTAATAAATTACTTTAATTTATTTTCTTACTGGTATGTTACAATTTTATCTTCCATTGTTGATCGACACTAGAATCTTTACGCCCCGTAGCATCCGCTACCCACCTAAAAAGCCTACCTTAGATCAATAGGTTTTCAGCAACACTCAGATGGGAAAGTGAGTGATCTTATTCTCATTCGATTTGATTCGAGGAATGCAACTCACTATAATAGAAGGTCGATTTTCTCTAGAAACATTCAAAAAAATATGAATATTTCAATGAATACTATACTTACAGTAAAACTTCAACCTACGTTATTATCCATAGCCAGGTTGTCTCCAGTTTCGCAAAAATAGCTACTCAAGTAATTAGGAACTTTTCTTTTTCTTTTAAAAAGGTTTTAATATTTGGGTCAACAGGGGTCCTTTTGTTTACAAAACACAATGGGTATAGAAACAAATTGGAGATCCACTTTTTTAATTTAGGTCGAGTATACAATTAACCTAATCTCATTTAGATGGTTGAAATAAAACAGAAATCGTCGCTTAAATATTTAACAATACCGTGCAAGTAAAGACAAGTTTTCAGGAGACAGGAGAGGCAAAAAAAACTGAATTGCGCACGGTCTCACATCAACACCCTTAGAGCATTCAATTGAATGCTCTAAGTCAACACCCGATAGTAAGAATAGTAAGATACAGTAGTGTAAAACCGCACAAGTCATCGACATGCGCGGTTGTAACACTACCAGTTTTTTCCAGTGCTGTGATTGGCTAATTTTGATTTCCTTAGATGCGTGCCAATAATAGCTATCCAATGAGGTATAAAACGTCATACGGCCATTTTTCGACTAACGCGGTTTGTTATGCGACGAAACTTGGTTACGTCCGGTTATGGCAGCACCCTAGTTTTCCCATAAAGAAAATAGTTTTAATAAAAATTTGCTCTTGGTCTCGGCTCGGGGCGCCCAGTTTACGAATAATTTGATAATTTGTATGGGAAGACAATTTTTTTCCACGTTTCCTTACATAACGTTGTTTTGTTTAACGGTTGCTATTGTATAAGAAAGGCTTCGATCGTCGTACGAGTAAACGATGCGTTTTCATCGCACAATGACAAATTTCTATAGACTGATGTCGCCGAATGGTCAATATATTAGGACATTGTGTTGCGTTTGCTCGTACGATCGAGGACGACACGCCATAGACTCGGTGTCGTGTGACGTCGGTGTGAGATGCGTCGTTTGTGCTGAGATTATCTTAAGTATTTAATTTATTTACAGAGTGCTCCTGTGTTAGCATTTACCTAAATAAGGCATGGACAAAGAAATAACTAAGTTATAGATACCTACTATATTATCCTACATACTTCGTACCTACCTATCTCGTATCAGGATATGCAAGTTGATTAACCGTGTCTATTTATATCGCGAAACTAATGGGAAAGAATTATTTTAATTCACCATGAAATATTATGCCTGAATCATAATCGCAAGCACAGAATCATATTTAAGGCGTATGATTTTATCAAATTAGGTACCTAATAAATGCATTTTCAGTGACCTAATAAATAATATTTGTTCCTAAAATAGTAGATCTGTCACCTAAATTGAATCACCAAATAATATATTGATTAAGAATTACTTGGAAATAATATAGTTTTATTACAAAAAAAAGATAGTTTTATTACTCCCTCCCATCACTATAACGACTGTAGCTTAGTTGTTTATTACTCGATTGTATTGATTTAAGGTTTATTAAAAAGCTGTTAAAAGCAACAATACGTTTTATAATAAGGTGCATTTCCATAATCTTAAGGGAAACCGAGATATTTACTATTATATAAATAAATAAACATTTTTTTTTTCAAAATTTTGGTTTTTTATTATTATTTTATTTGATATTAGATTTACATGAACGGATGTATAAAATCAAATAATATGCATTACATTATCTTTCATCCGACACCTTATTTAAGTAAATCGGTTCAGTAGTTATTTAGAAATACCGTTTACTAGAATGGGCCGGCCGCCATCTTTGCTACGTCACAGCTCCCACCTCCATACCCCTAGGAAGTGACTACCGCACTTTTCGTATTCAGGAAAACACACCAAACAAGTATATACCGGTAGTCGGTATAACGGAGCTGGGTCCCACGGGAATCGTTATTTGAAGACTTTTTTACAAATGGGGACTACACTATATGGGTACTTTTTTCGCCTCAGGTGGGTTTACAATTTTTAAATGGATTGCTTACTCTATTATGTATTTGCATATTATGTACTTTTTATAAACATTGGGATAGTTACATTTTCCATTTATCCTATCATTATTGAGAAGCAAAGCTACCTTCCATTTGCTGAAAAACTGAATTTTGTATTCATTGAAGTCGGTCCAGGATTGTCAAAGTGCAAGCCCGCCAATTTGACTCCACCCCTGTTAGGTATTTTTTCTTTGAATCACGGAACTGATCTATTTAATAACTGGCAGACCTATTATTTTAATGATTGAACGAATTAAATGATACTAATAGTTTGTTGATTCGATTTTAGAGGACGGTTCATAAATTTATGCTATGGAAAAAAGTGATCAAACTATTATTAAGAGTTACATATTTATGATGATTTATACTTAGAGACAGTTTTGATAAATATGATTTAGATACAATATACAAAAAAAAACAAATGCTTTATTTCGTTAACAAACCAAGGGATTACAAAATTGAGATGACATTCCTAGTAAGTATAAAAAATACCTGTATCATGAAGCCATCGCTCTTCTATTTTCATTATCTGTCAGGTAAGTTTAATTAAAACAAAGCAATGGAAAAAAGTAAATAAATAGGTAAGTACATAGCAATATAAAAGATAAAGATATTAAGTATTATTAGGGTATTGCAGATTAGTGACACATCTAAACTTAGGTGACCGAAAATATTGTTTCCTATAATAAGTAGGTAGTACTAAGCAAGTGAAGTCATGTCATGCTATTTATTTAATACAATCCGATTCCCATCGGCTTACCTTTCAGAAATCCCGCCCCACAGAGGGCCTACTCAAATATCCATTCCACTAAAATTAACTCTAGTAGAATAGAATGGCAATGTATGGGATTGACAGGACAGGAGCCACGGAGCTAAGCGTTATTATGTCATTCACATACATTGTTATTCTATTCTATTAGAGTTAATTTAAGTAGAATGGAAATTTGAGTAGGGGGGGCTGATCCACTATGCAGATCATGTAATGTGTAAATCTTGCCATAATACTTGTACTATTATGTATTCTGTGCCATAATTACACTACACCCCTCGCCACTGCTAATCATCTTATATTAAACTTAATTACCTACTTACTTAGCATCTGTATTGTTTTTGTGGACACAAAACCAAGTTTAGGTGATGGATTTAGTTGAAATTATTATTATCCATTTTTTTATTAAACTAAAAAAAAATCTGCTCCGTTGGTCGAAATGAGACTGAAACCCGAGGCAACGGTGTGGCCAGCTGTAACGCTGCGTCTACACCAGTGCGATTTCACGTTCATTTCATTTTGCGTTTTCGTCTGACGCATGCCTGAAGCGCGCATGCTATTAGCGCATGCGTTCCCTATATACTTCTCAAAAGAACGTCCAACGCTTGCTGCAAGACGAATTATTAAAAAATTTGAAGACGCATGAACTTGAAAGCGCTAATCATGTGTTTCCGACTATTTGTGTAAATATTTACTCTTTCCGTTGTTTGGTATCTCTACAGATGCTCGTTGCACCAAACAGAGCAAAACTACCTACCTATACAGTTATTACTTTTATCTTGAAAAAAACAAAAAACCGACTTCAAAAAACCTGCCTCTAAAAAAAGGAAGAAATAATATACAAATCATTAGATACGCATTATCATTGTTATAATAAAACACGTCTATTAAAGTCGGGTGGGGCTGGAGAACATCTTCCTTTTTTTATTCTAAAAGCCTCACCCGACTTCAATTGACGTGTTTTATTATAACAATGATAATGCGTATCTAATGATTTGTATATTATTTCTTCCTTTTTTTAGAGGCAGGTTTTTTGAAGTCGGTTTTTTGTTTTTTAAACAATTTTTTTATTTGTTTATTTTTAGTGTAAGTACCTTCTGCATTAGGTAGTGTAGGTATATTATTTAGGTAGAAAAATCGGCTCAGCCAAACGTGAGATAATCGCGGAGAAACATACAAACTGAAAACTTACCTCCTTTTTTTGAAGTCGGTTAAAAAGACTACACAACGGTATCCCTTCCCCAACAAAAAAAATCATCTAATTCGGTTCATAAATAACAAAGTTGTCAAGTTAGTTGATTTAATATCATAGTATTTTCAGGATTACTTGTAAACTACTGAACCGATTTGAAAAAAAAATTAATGGGACCATCTCGCAAGAAAACTCAATCGAACAAAAAAAAAATTATCGAAATCGGTCCATAAATGTCGAAGATACGCGCGAACAACGATAAAAAAAAAAAAAAAAAAAAAAAAAACATACAATCGAATTGAGAACCTCCTCCTTTTGATGAAGTCGGTTAAAAAAAAAAAAAAAAAAAAAAAACATACAATCGAATTGAGAACCTCCTCCTTTTGATGAAGTCGGTTAAAAAATACCCTTTTAACACGTTTTTAAAACGGACTAAAAGTATAAAATAATATCTCCTGTAAAGATTTATAACCCTATACAGAAGTCTTAAACCTAAAAACGTGCGGCGCATTTTGGTTGACTTTTGTATGGTATATGTGCCTCACGTTTTAGGTTTACTTCTGTATATGGTTATAAATCTTCACGGGAGAAAAATTTTATGCTTTTAGCACAGAATATATAATAGTACTACTTTTAGTCCGTTTATAACGTGTTTTTTTATGAAAAAAAGTTTTAAATAATACAATGCAGGCACTGAGAAAGGGTTTTGAAACTAATCGGGATGTTAGTACTTACATATTATTATTTTTTAACCGACTTCATCAAAAGGAGGAGGTTCTCAATTCGATTGTATGTTTTTTTTTTCTTTTATCGTTGTTCGCGCGTATCTTCGACATTTATGGACCGATTTAGATGATTCTTTTTTTGTTCGATTGAGTTTTCTTGCGAGATGGTCCCATTTAATTTTTTTTTTAAATCGGTTCAGTAGTTTACAAGTAATCCTGAAAATACAATGATATTAAATCAACTAACTTGACAATTTTGTTATTTATGAACCGAATTAGATGATTTTTTTTGTTGGGGGAGGGATACCTTTGTGTAGTCTTTTTAACCGACTTCAAAAAAAGGAGGTATTCAGTTTGTATGTATGTATGTTTCTCCGCGATTATCTCACGTTTGGCTGAGTCGATTTTTCTACCTAAATATACCTACACTACTTAATACAGAAGGTACTTACACTAAAAATAAAAAAATTGTTTAAAAAACAAAAAAACCGCCTTAAAAAAACCTGCCTCTAAAAAGCAAGAAATAATATACAAATCATTAGATACGCATTATCATTGTTATAATAAAACACGTCTATTAAAGTCGGGTGGGGCTTTTAGAATAAAAAAAGGAAGATGTACTCCAGCCCCGTTTTATTATAACAATGATAATGCGTATCTAATGATTTGTATATTATTTCTTGCTTTTTAGAGGCAGGTTTTTGAAGTCGGTTTTTTTAATTAAGTAAGTAGGTACTAGGTAATTGCTATCTTTATTCCTTCCACTCTTTCGCAATCTCTTTCATGACAAAATCACTTAATTTATCTCAAATTCGTAGATTTAGTCTCTGCTTTTACTCTATACTTGTCTAAATTTTGTATTTATGTACCTATCTTTTAAAAAAAACAATAGGAACTAAATAGTTATCAGTGTTTTAAAGATTTCATGATGATAACAGTTATTTTAAAAAAGCCGTAACTACAGACAGAGTAGGGTTTGACTTCGTCGACTATTTTCAGCTAAACCTACAAATAAGAAGAACGGACAACGCAAGCAAGCTCTAATGCAATAGTAACTGAAATAAAACATGCGCGTCTATTTCTGTAACAAACAATATTTAGTTTTGATGTACAACAGTGATATTCCACCCATTAGCGATCGGCGTTTCATTTTTAACCGACTTCCAAAAAAGGAGGAGGTTCTATGTTCGTCTGTATATTTGTTTTTTTTTCTCACTCTCGGTAGATAGGGCAGTCAAACCCCGGACTTAGAGATAACAATTAACATAATGGCATAGATAAGCTAGATAACAAAACAACTAAATGCACAGCCAGTTAAAAAGAACCATACAAACAACAAAACAAAGTACTTAATCATTTGTTCAGACTCACCATCCTCGTCGTCCTTGCCTCCTACTCCAAGCACGAACGCACTCCTCATAAGGTGGCCCATTTTTGAAAAACTTAATTACAATGCTGATTTTGTGCAAATTACTAACGTAAATAACAATATCATATGACTTTACTACATACGTATATATAAGCAACTATTAACACTCTATATCACTACTAAAAACTTAGGGATAAACAAAAATACCGATGGATTACATTAAACCATAGATTACGGATACCGCTCGAGTCGGCTAGAACGGTAAACGGCTACATTTCTGCTAAATAGGTTATGAATACACGCTTTCGTAGTTTAATAAAGCCGATGAATGTATCTTGTATCGTTACTACGGAATAAATGATGTAAAACGAGCGCTACTAACCGAAATTATAGCTCGAGTTAGGAAGGCGAACAAAGGAAACGATAGAGTAGTCGGACGAGTAACTATTGCACAATGATTACGAAGTTTTCAAACAATTATTTTGTCTTGCATTGTTGTTTATTTTTTTTCTGAAAATATTTATATAACCGGCTCTTAATACTAATTTAATTTAAAAGCTTTTTTTAACCTTCGCTCGGAAAGATGAATTTTCGCTAAAGATGTATTAAGTTAACGTAAGTCACCATAATCAAAACTTAAAGACATGTCACGTATGAGTAAGCTTCTGACAATTAGTAGCTAACCAGCAAAAGAGTCTCAGGGTGCGCACTTTATAAGAGTGGTAGGCTTACAGGGCTCTTATAATTGTTTTATAACATGTCATCGTTCTTATATTAGTCTTAAACAAGTTAGTACAGACTCAAGAACACTAAGTCTTATTGTTTAGTCTCATATATGTATATAAGAGCATTTTATAAAACTATTTTGAGCCTCTTGCTCTTAAAATAACGTTAACGAAGACTCATTGCGCTTGAGAAAATCTGTTCTTATAGCCCCATTCACTAAGCGCATTTGATTTTATAATAGACTTGCTGAATGCTATTGTAAAAGTGCCATACTAATATCATCATAGCATAAGAGTATTGTAAGTATGTTTGTTTCTGATCTTATTTAATGCTATAATTAGATTAACAGCAGAGTTTAGTAAGATATCAGAGTAATATTAGATCAATATATTTACAATACAATAGACAAGATCAATATAAGGTGGTTTAATCTTACATCGATTCTGGAAACACAACTGTAAGAGCAAGATTGTATTTTACCTTAGAAGAAATTAGCATGGAACCCTAATTAATTCAACATGGCCGTACCATTGGTATTCAGAATGCTAATATTAGTATAAACGATCTTACAGTAGTCTTATATTGCGCTGGAAAAATGCAGATATGCATGGCGCAATATCAATACAAATAAAAAAAGAAAACATAATTAAAAGATGATACGATCGTATCAATATTTATAATATTTGATTAGGCGCATAAATTTTGAAGCGTGAATCAGGGTCTACTTTACAGTGAATAATTATTCCCAATGTGAATACTTACCGACAAACTACACACACGTACCAGATGATAACGACAGTTAATATCAGTTATTAATTTGTTATTGTTTACTTTTACAATTTTTTTATTGTCACGCCGCTCGCTGCACTGCACTTACACAAATTGTTTCGCGATACCGTGGTGTGATCTTACGAAAACTCAAATGAGCTTGTTGATGTTTACAAGATTCTTACGTTAGACCAATGTAAGACTATCTAGGCTTACAAGATTTTTAGGTAAAAGCGATATTAGCCTAAAGCAGCTTAAATTAGTTTTGGCAAGATTACCATAATGGCGAACAGCATTCAATGAGCCTGGTATTAGAATGATATTAAAACAAATACGCTTATAATTGGTGCCCAAATCCAGGCTTATACGATGATTTAGAATCAATGTAAGAGCGAAAAAATATTAGTCTTGAGTCTGTTGTAAGCATGGTTTTTGCTGGTTGGGGGATCTGTTATTCTGACCCCCTAGCATGACCACCGAAACACGATATACTTACTTACTTATATCGCGTGATATAGCGTTTTATCGACACTCAAATGTCAAAATCCATTGTCTTTTGACAACTCGCTCTAATCGCTCTATCGCGATTCGGTGGTCATATTAGAGGGGCTGGAAAAGATTTATCACAACTTCAACTACTCCATACATTTCCTAATGCAAGTAGTAAACTATTGACTTAGGCTAGGGAACAATGAAGAGCTCTGCGCCCGCGCCGTGCGTGTAAACACAACCGCCACCTGTCACCACTGATATCTCGCAAGCGATTAGCGGGAGCGACACAAGGAAAAATCTCGAATCGAACGAAAACCATCTTTTGACTGTACCTATAGATCGTTAATAGACATTATTAAATCCCCGCGACTGTACCACGCATGATAACACGCTAGAATTTACTTAAAATAGTCAAGCGCGAGCGTCTGCTACGGATCTCAATAATTGCCCATATTCGAAGAGTAATCTCAAGTTGACACGTCAAGAGTCACGATATAAAATTCAATGGGTTACGGGATGCTATGCTAATCTTAAGGTTTGACATTTAAACTTTTTAACAACGGATAGCAAGTGGATGTGTAGTCACGCTTAGAGAGGAAGTTTGTAAAAGGCAGCAGCACCCAATAAAATAGGTTAAAAGGCTCAATGGACATGAGGAGGCATTAACTCCTTCGCTCAGGCTGGCGCCATGGCATCATTTGTCAGTTCATGATACCCAGCATTGTTTTAACTTTATTTACATTTATTTTAGTTTATTATTATTATTTTTTTCTCTTTATTTGGGTCAACTAACAACCACATATTAATAAACTATAACAATAAAATATTTCTTATGAAATTTAAACAAATATGCAGTCAAAGCCGTTAATAACCACATGTTACTACAGAAGAGTTAACAAGACAGAATTATAATAATATCTTGGTAATTTTCCGCCCTTGCTTATAACTGAGATACAATTACATTGGATACATAATATTGTTAAGGTAAACCAACGTAAATTAGTTTGTCTAAGTTATCTCGCCTTCTACCACGTTCGGGATAGTCCCAAGGTTAAAATTACTTAGAATACTGATGCGCTACTATGAAATATCTTGTTAATAGTACATCATGAGACAAGTTAGCTTTAGTGATGTACAAGACTCGAGTCTTCGAGTTCTACTTTTGAAGACTCGAGGCGGATTGGCAGAACTCAGTGAGCTTCGTAGGCTTGTAGTCCCCAGCCTAGCCGAGTCACGAGTTCTCTGAGCCACGCCTCGAGGCTTTAAAAGAGTTCGAGCCTTCCAAAGAGCTTAAACCTATCAAAATAGCTCGAGCCTTCAAAAGAGCTCGAGTTGTTTATTTAACACTGATTCCAATTCTAAATAAGAAATAAATTAAATATGATTTACAGTTTTTATTTATTTATTACAAAAATCATAAAATCACTAAGACAACTATAAGATTTGTACTGTTTGTAGTTAAAATAATATTTGCTTGCATACCTTGAAAATTAAAATTTATCTGAAATTTCGCCTCGAGCCCTTTTTGAGCGTCAAGCTTCAAGTTGTTTTTTTAAACTCAAGCTATTCTTGAAAGCTCGAGTTCATTTAAAGACTCGACCACTTTTCAAGGTTCGAGTTGTTGCTCAAAGAGCTCGCTATCGAGCTCACAAAGCCCTACAAATCTGACTCGAGACTTCAAAATTTGAACTCAAAAAGAAAAGGCTTCGAAGTCAATCGAGCTCTCAAAAAGACTCGAGCTCTGAAAAAGACTCCCGAGTCGTCGAGCGTCATACAAACGAGCCAAGCCCTGTAAAACGACTCCGAGTTCTAGACAAAAGGACTTGGAGGCTCGAGTCTTGTACATCACTAGTTAGCTTAGGTTGCCGAGTGTGCAATAAGCAAGAGCTCACGAATTTCATACGACGTTTTTCAACACATTTGCGAGGAAAAACACAGTAATTTACCACACAGCAACAAATAGGTACGCAAAAAGAAAGATATATAATAATTATGGGAAAAGGCGCGCAGGTTTTTTTTTGTTTTTTTTTTCACACGCCCAACGCAAGAATATTTTGCGAACAAAGGGATGTGTGAGCATACAGCCTACTTCAAAATTATAATTTTAAGTAATGAAATGCAAATATTTTATAACATAATATTGTCAATTATGAATAATTTGATAATAATAAATATTTGAATGACTTAATTAAGGACTTACACATTTATTTATTCCAAAAAATGTGTATAATTTATTTTCAAAATAATTTTGAAAAATAATTTTCAACACACTTGCTCGTAAAGTGAGCCCTAATACATCGTTTTTAGGGCCATAAACCGAGCTATAAGAAACGCGTGCAATAATATATAAAACACTAGTACGTAATAGAATTAACCCTACAAAGTTAAATTAGTACCTTACTGCAAGTTCTATGCGAGTAAACAGAGCATTCCCAATTTAGCCGGGTAATACAGTTATTTTTTTAGTAACAACAAAGAGGATTTATGCTGCTGAAAATTCATACACATTTTTGGAATAAATAAATGTGTAAGTCTTTAATTAAGTCAAACAAATATTTATTATTATCAAATTATTCATAATTCACAATATTTTGTTATAAAATATTAAAATATTTGCATTTCATCACTTAAAATTATAATTTTGAAGTAGGCTGTATGCTCACACATCCCTTTGGTCGCAAAATATTCTTGCGTTGGGCGTGTGAAAAAAAACAAAAAAAATCTGCGCGCCTTTTCCCCTACTTATCATATTTTGTTTTTGTCGTATTTGTTGCTGTGTGGTAAATGACTGTGTTTTTTCCTCGCAAATGTGTTGAAAAACGTCGTATGAAAGTTAGCTTGTGCAATGAGCAACCTAAGCTAACTTGTCTCATAATGTACTATTTCATATGTGCGTGCGTATCCACTGCACACATATGTATGAATATATCTTTCGAAAAAATCAATACTTATCAATCGTTCAAACTGTTTTAGGTAAGTTATTTGCACACAAAGTTGGTATGGTAGCCCGAAAAGTATAATTCATAATTAATTTGTTGCTTGTAGTTAGAAGATGGTACATATGTACCATCTAACTAAATACTAATCTAGATTATGATGTCGTTGTAAAGACAAGGTGAAAAATATATTTATACAAATGTAGATACACCTACCTAGTTAAGCATTAAATACATAGGAACATATTGCTTTATCTAAATCATTATATGAGCCAAGGTTATCAAATAGAAGCAATATCGTATAATTTCACGCAAACAAGCTAGAAAATTAATATAATATAAGGTACCTAAGGTAGGTAAAATACCTACGAGTATTTTACCTAGGTTTTGTTTGACCGACCCACACGCAATGTCATTACTTTATTTCATTTATTTTCTATTCCGTCCATTTTTGGTAATGAGTCTCGTTCACGTTCTCTAATAAAAAAAAACGTGTAAATATTTAAACACATCTAGCTCAGAGAGCTTAGGTACCCACTCCCAAGCTCCAAACCCTACCCCACTGCATAAGAATAAATAAAAATGTTATTTATTCTTATGCCCACTGCACTTTTCTAACTTCTTTCTGCCCTTCCGTCGCAGAATGTCTCTTTCGCAAAATATCCCCTGGTCGCAAAACGTCCCTTTCGCAGAATGTCCCTTTCGCAAAACGACCCTTTTGCAAAATGTCCCTTTCGCAAAACGCCCTTTTCGAAAAACGTCCCTTTCGCAAAATGTCCCTTTCGCAGAATGTCCCCCTGGTATCAAAAAATATCACTCTTGCAAAATTTCCATTTTGTTCGAAATGTTCTATGAAACTCAAAAAAAAAGCATTGTGAATTGTGAATGCAAGAAAATAACAAAAAAAATTGTTTGTATTGTTAGCTTTCGCTTTATATTGCATATTTATTAGTTGTTTAAGAAGTTAACGTGTGTTTTTTGTAAATTATGTTAATAGTTAGTACAATAAATTCCTGAAACTCACAAACGTGAGGGTCTGACTGCTGGAAACCAGCACCAGCAGGATTTTTTTCATTATTTTTCTCATGTCTTTTTAACACTACGGACGCCGCTTAAGAACACTTTAACAGTAATTTTAAAGAATTAATTCTCTCGGGTGTAAAGGGATAAGTTGAATTAAAAATATGCGTATTATTTACTTAGAAATCCTGTTTTGTTTAAACATAACATATTTACAGATTTATTATGATTAATGAAAATTGGCTTTGAACAAAATGGCAATTTAGCGAGAGTGTGATAATGATATTTTGCTTTCTGCGAACATTCTGCGAAAGGGACATTTTGTGAAAGGGACGTTCTGCGACCAGGGGACATTTTGCGAAACGGACATTCTGCGACGGAGCCCTTTCTGCACGTTCGCAGATTTCTGCAATTTCGCTCTCGATGTACTTTTTCAGGGCTAGCGCGGCGGACGGCCGTAAATTGATTTTTTGTTTAGGTTCTAACAAAATTCATCCGCCCGAATGTAATCGAAAGCACAGAATACATAATGTCGAAAGTAAGGTTTAGCCCGAAGTTTTAAGAACATTTTGTTTGACAGCCCGAAACTACGGACGAGTAAAATCGGGCGTTCAGGAAATGACGTTATACATAATGTAATCGGGCAGGATTCGAAGCGGGCACGCGAGCGCAGGATCCGTGTCGCAAATTGACCCAAATCCGATCCGAACAGGAAGGGCAGGTGCCGGTGCCGCGGCTGTCATCATTTCACGCCTCATTAATTTCTTAATAATCAGCTCCGCGTGTATTTTGGTACGTAAATGTTTATTTATAAACGCGTCGTTTGATGCAATACAGGGAGCTTTATTGTAAAATCACGTAGATACCTAAATTATTTTCGTTCCTCGTCTGGTATTACCGGTTAGCGTAATTTAATTGTAAATCTAGGGTATTCAATGTTAACGTATGGGTTATAAGTATAGTATAGTACATTATGAGACAAGTTAGCTTAGGTTGCTCATTGCACACAAGGCTGTGGGTTGCAGCCCGAGCCGCAGGCGAGGGCGTAACTCAGCCGAGTGTGCATTAAGCAAGAGCTCACGAGTTTCATACGACGTTTTTCAACACATTTGGGAGGAAAAAACAAAGTAATTTATCACACAGCAACAAATATGGCAAAAACAAAATATGATAATTATGGGAAAAGGCGCATGTTTTTTTTTGTTTTTTTTTTCACACGCCCAACTCAAGAATATTTTGCGATCAAAGGGGTGAGGAGCATACAGCCTAATACTAATACTTCAAAATTATAATTATAAGTGACAAAATGCAAATATTTTAATGTTTTATAACAAAATATTGTGAATTATGAATAATTTGATACCTAATAATTATATATTTATTTCACTTAATTAGGGATTTACAGATTTATTTATTCCAAAAATGTATATGAATTTTCAGCAGCATAAAACCTCCTTGTTGTCAAAAAAAATAACTGTATTACCCGGCTAAATTGGGAATGCTCTGTTTACTCGCATAGAACTTGCAGTAAGGTACTTATTTAACTTTGTAGGGTTTTCTATTACGAACTAGTGTTTTATATATTATTGCACGCGTTTGTTATAGCTCGGTTTATGGCCCTAAAAGCGATGTATTAGGGCTCACTTTACGAGCAAAGTGTGTTGAAAAATATATTATAGGTAGGTAATTATGTCGTTTTGACTTTATTTAGAGTGTGCTATTTAGAGACATCGCTTTATTTTTCACATAAAATAATTTCAGATTTTTTTCTATGCCAAGTGCGTGTCGGGCCACGCGCCGTAGGGTTCCGTAGTTACCTTATATACCATACCATATTTAATACCACTATCATTTTTCGTCTGTAAAAATAACTTTGTTTGTAAAGTTATATTTGCGGTTTTGGAAAATATGATACTTATATCTCGAAAACTAATTACTATATCTCGTTCAAACCAATTTTCAGTGAAAGTTTTTATTAAGATCTATAGCATATATTTTTTTTAGATTTTTCACTCACCTATTTCAAAAGTTAGAGGGGGGGACACACATTTTACCACTTTGGCAGTGTTTATCTTTCAAACGGTTGACTTTGAGAAAAAAATGTCTTAGGAACCTCAATATCTTTTTTGAAGACCTATCTATAGACACCGCACGTATTAATATGCAGAAAAAAATTTTTTTCAGTTTCAGTTCCATGTATGGGGAGCCCCTGTAATCTTTATTTTTTTATTATTGTGTTAAAATCGTTAAGCGGTTAACAGAATACATCTACCTACTAAGTTTCAACTGTGTAATCCTAATACTTTCGGAATAAAATGGCTGTGACATACGGACGGACGGAGAGACTGTCAGACAGACATGACGAATCTATAAGGGTTCCGTTTTTTGCCATTTTGGCTACGGAACCCTAAAAATTATTGAGAATGTGCAAAAAGCGCTTTTTCATATTATTATGATATTTTATGATACCTCACATGCTCTTTAGCAGCCCCACTTCGAATTTTCAGTCCCTGTTACAGCAAAAAAACGCGGAAAACATTATTTTTTATAAATGCTTGGACAATTACACACAGCGCCATCTAGCCCCAAACTAAGCAAAGCTTGTAATATGGGTGCTAGACAACTGATATACCTACTACTTATATAATTTTTAAATATATACTTATTATACATAGTACAGACCCGTCACAGAAATTAAAATTCATCATTTCAATTTCTGCCCGGCCGGAAATCGAACCCGCAAGAGCGTGGTAGGCGGCATGTTGACCACTGCACCACTCAGGTCGTCATTGGATTGGATCTCAGGCACAGAATACATAATAGTACAATCTCAGGATTGAAAGTTTGAGCCATCTTTAGGAGGCGGGCGGACAAAAACTGTAGGCTGTACTATTATATATTCTGTGCTGTAGCCTTCGATCAAGAATATCCTAGATAACGCTTCACGAACTAAAACAGTACGCAAAAATGGCACCTCAAATAGCGTCCCACTTACAAACTTGGCGCTTATTTTGTACATAATCACCTCTTATTTTGTACAAACTCACATTTTATATCACTTATTTTGAACAAAGTAAGCTTATTTTGTAGAAAAACATATCTTTTATCGCTTACTTTGTGCAAAATAAGCGCCCAGTTTGTAATTGGGACGCTATTTGAGGTGCCATTTTTGAGACTTTGACCGGACATCTAGGATATTCGTGAGCGAAGGCTGTAGCGGGTCCTTACGCGCGAGGTCAGTCTGCCCTCCGTTGACTCCGTTCACTTATCGTCAGTACGATAAAGATTGAATTCCTTATACCACAAATTATGTGCTTTATTCCTTAATTACATTTTCAATGCCTTGGATAGTTGCGCGAAGTGTGAGATCTGTAGATTTTTGTTTCGCTTCTAAAATAAGTACTTTGCCAATAATTACGAGCTCCGTAGCACATTTCAGCTAGCCTTGGGACGTCCAATAATTTACATATTATGGCTTTAAGAGATGGGCATCGAGGTTGTATCCATGGCAGCCGGCAGCAAACAAATACGTGTGGAACACGGCACACAAAACCCGCAATGTGGATTTTTTTCCTTTAGCTATTTATCAAATTACAACTTGAATCTTTCTGGAGATTATTAGCTATAATTTTAAAGGATGTCATGATTGTCATGTTAATACTAAAAAAAAGGTAGCATTTATATTGGCAGCAGTCTGCTGCAGCAGTTAGGTTAGGTAGGTACGTGTGGTATTGGTATGTATGGCCATAAGCATAAATAAATAGTATGGCACACGGAACCTTTGAACGTGAATTCGATGAACGTCTTACTCAGAGGTAGGAGAAGGTGGGTCACGCCGGAAAAACGAGCGACACGAAAATTGTGTACTTTGATGAGCCTGCTGCTCTTTATCCTTACAAAAAAAATTATATGAGTCTTTTAAAATATAAAATATACAGCTGGCGCAACATAACTTGAACCAAACCATAGACAATGAAGCTTGCGCAGTAGCAATTTTCAGTACAAAAATTGTAGTGCGCAGGTCACGTGATACTAAAAAAAACCGTCGAAAAAAACTTGAGAACCTCCTCCTTTTTTTGAAGTCGGTTAAAAATTGGGTCAAATTATATTGCGCGAGCCGTACCTATGCGCCGTTTTAAAATATATGAAACTTTTTTGCTCTCAATCTCAACTCAAAAACTCTCACAGTACCTATTAGGTAATAAAATAACTTTATAGTAGCTCTATGAATGAGCTGTAGACGGTCTAAAATTTTCAAAAATGTCACATACGAGGTCTACAGTAGACCTCATGAATGAAATGTAGACGAATGTGATTTTACTTACCTAACGGGTGTAACAAGACCTTCAACGAAGCCGAAGTCCACGTATTGCGCCCACCATCAGGATCATTTTTGTCTTTTAGACTATACCTGGGAAACCGATAGTTACGAAGTTATTGAAGGTCAAAGTCAAAATTTTTTTTTCAAAATTTTTATGAAATCTTTTTTTATTTGTTATTTCCTACTTTTTGACTAAAGAAACATTATCAAAATTTTAAGTATTTTGAAACAAACAATGGCTTCAAAACGTCGTCACTCGATGTATCTCATGAGCACGCACATAAACGCTGCCTTCCAACTCGGCCGCACGCAGCTGTGTAGCATACTCTCGCAGGCGCGGCCTGTTGTACGCGTCACATTGTGTGGTAATGCATGCAATGCTTTTATAACACCAAAAATCAAAATGGTTTCCCAGTAATTAATGCATGCAATGCTTTTATAACACCAAAAATCAAAATGGTTTCCCAGTAATAATTTTGAACAGAAATGGTCCTGATGATGGGCAGAATACGTAGACCTCGGCTTCGTTGAAGGTCTTGTTACACCCTGTATATCTCTGCCATTTTGAAAAATTTCGAAAAACCGAATCGAAAAAAATTAAAGATAAATATCGAACCTGCTCAAAAAATTTCAAGTGAATTGGTTGAGAATTATGTGACTTGTAGAGGAGAACAGACGGACAGTCGGACAGGCATAGATGTTTCGCGCTTGCTCGGTCAATTAATAAAAGGAGTTTAGTACCTTAACTACCTTATACAAGGTCTCTTGACGACGACTGCGCAACGTAGAGCTAAATATAAATCCTTAGTCTCAAACTCAAAACAACTTTCTTCAAGGACCAGCCTGAAATCGCAAAACAAAAGTAGGTGTAGGTACTTATCTGTTCCATAAATTTTGAATTGTTCTTTGACGGAGAAAGGATGACAATTAATGTGTATATTATAAAGTATATATACTATATCTATGTATAATAGAGATTTGGTAATTTAAATATCCTACTAAAATGTTATTAAGAGAAATATCATCATTTTTTTGCCGAAAGGCAAAATTCACACACCGAGACTGGACCCTTCTTGCTGCTGCACACACATGCATGCCTTCTTCTGATTATCTCTTTTATATGTCCATTTTGTTTGTCCTTTTTTCTTTTTATGAGTTATTCACTTAATGTACCTACCTATGTATTGTTATTTGTATGAATGTGTGTGTTTTAGCAAATAAACTTTTTATCTATCTATCTATCTATATCTATCTATCATTACCCTGTCATATCACTAATATAGATACCTACGAAAATAGAACTGTAAATTAACAATAAAAAGATTCAAATATAATAAAAGAAACAATTTTATTTTCAAGTTATATTAGGTAAACCTACTTCAGCAAATAAATAGGCATTAGGTTCATAATAAGGTTCCAGCTCCCAAGAACTAGCATAGACATCAATTAATTTTTCATCTCTGCAATGGGCAATATTTTCTGAAACAACATATGAAATGAAATAATAATGAAATAATATTTATTGCACAGAAGATTCGTTTTACAAATGTAAACAAAGGCCCCCAAACTAGGCAGAGCCTGTATCTTGGGAAACCAATTTAATTTTACATGGTCAAGCGACCCGAGTTGCTACTGTGAAACCTACCTACATAGGTATATATTATGGAACTGTGGGTGGGTTGGCTTTAATTGTTTGAAATTTAATACACTTTTAAAATGATATTGGCAACTAATGTCAAAAGCTCATAGTTTTTTAATAAAACTGCGAAAACTTTTTTTTTTGCAGTTTTTCACGTATAACGCAGCTAGCATAACTTTTTTTTGCTTGCAAAGCATGGTTCTACACTCCCTTAAGGGGTCCAAATAACATACAAAAAATGCAGCTTTACGCAGCGTGTTGCGTTTTAAATGTCGAATTTTACTGGGCTAATAAGACAAGTGACAAAGTTTTTTTTTATTTACTCGAACAGGTGGCACATTTAGATATTCTCATTCATTAGTAAAAGTAAATAAATCAAGCAAATCTTTTTGATCAGGCAACAGAAACAAATTTTAAAGATTAGAATGAAGCATAACAAAATGAGGTTTAGAATTAATACAGCTCAGACCAAATATGGTTTGGGTTCAAGGCAGCCCAGCGGGGCTACCAGCTAAAAATAATGAAATTCATGTTAACTGTAATTTGACAGATGGATGTGTTTCATTGCTGCTTTTCTTTGGTAAGTTTTTATTTGTGCCAAAACGAAGCAGCAATGTCATATACATCATATATTTTAACCAATAAGTACCTCTAGTAGGAGACATATATTTTGGTTACTCGTTAGGTATACATAGGGTTGCCAGATCGCCTAGACAAAAAAACCGAACATTTTTTGTCAAAGGGTCTCCCCTTTGATAAATGTTCGGTGTTGATTTTTTTTCGAAAACTCAAAGGGGAACCTTTAAATTTTGACCAGATCAAACAGATCAAGCGCGGCTAGGAGCGGGGCGGAGAGCGCCCCTTTCCCCGCCCGCAAGTCTTGCTTACTACCCGCCAGAATAACACAGCTTTTGCTCTGTAAATTCTCTCGTGAGTGAGATATATAATCGTGTATTTTAAAAAAACGGACTTTCTATTGTCCGGTTTTCTAAAATTTTCTAGACCGGACAGCCGATCAAAAAACCGTACTGTCCGGTCTAAAACCGGACATCTGGCAACCCTAGGTATACATACATACACTCATTATGTGAATCATATCTACCTGTAACAGCTTTCTTCAATTCATATTCCTTTTGAATGGATACTGATATTTTGCCAACAGTTTCAGATATTTGTTTTACTGTCCAAGTAAGTATCACAGGATCATCTGTTGCTTGCAGTTGGGCCAAGGATTGTAGCTGACTATCTATGGTTTTGACACCTGATAAATAAAAATTCTTGATATTTACAATGCTTTGATCTCTGAATAAGGAAACTAATGGAAGTGCAGCTAAAAATAGAAGCAGCTTACCTTAGTTATGTACACCTTACGTAAACAGCATAGAGTATAAATTGCATTAAACAGTCGCAATATGGTGGACATTGGCAGCGCCTGACTGACATCACAATTGCTTTGTTTTTTTGTACAATGCGAGACAAATAAGAATAGTACTGTTAAACGGCCATATTTGTTTGCGTTTTGCTTCCACTTCAGGGTGTAGGATGTGCAAGAAAAAGAACAAAGATCAGAATTGCCGTTTGACAGTACTATTCTTATTTGGCTCGCATAGTATGTATTGCAGTTAAGGGCATTTCCATTAGTTTCCTTATTCAGAGGCTTAGATACTTAGCAACTTAGTTAGGTAATTAATTTAGGCTAATGTCTTACCTTCAACAATGCTCTGTAAGCTTTCTAAAGCTTCTACAAAACTTTCCATTAGTGGTTTTAACTGCTGAGGGTAGTAATCATCATTGCATTCATATAATTTCAAACCTAAAATAGCCCTGCATAGTTTCACTCCTTTTTCTTTTATACTTCCCCAGTCATTCAATAATCCATGTAAATTGGATATATGTGTGAAAACAGTTTTGGACACTCCTGGGAAGTCTTTATTAGGAGACAGTAGCTCTGTAAAATTATAAAACAATAAAGGATACTTATACGTTATGTCATTTTGTTATCACTGGAATTATGTAGTGTGTGAACTGAACAATACAATAATAAAATTATTTACACTTTGGCCGCATTTTTCACTTTTTAAGAGTAGGTAGTAGGTATGTACCCAATTAATTATATTGTGATTTCATATCAACCATATATCAACAGTAAAATAAATATGTAATGTAACCTAGGTACCTCTCGGAATAAAGTTATTGATTGATTCCGGAGTTTTTGACATGATTAGAACTTATAATTTAGGCTTCAAATCTTTGTAAACAGTTTCAAAACAGTATGATTATGAACGAATTTTTTGTCTTGTTTTTATTTCATTTGATCATTTTCGCAAGATTTTCGCGGACTTTTTGTGTCACGTCACGTTCTCATATGTCATGTCACATTATATTGACATCTTTTGTTTTGGCAATCTACTTTCCTCTTGGAAGTAATTTTTGCCAGTGTCAAGTGTTGAATAGTTAAGGGGCCTTACTATGAGCTCATAAAGCAGGACTTATATTGAACTGCCTTACTTTTTCGTACCATGACCTCCAGTTTAGCTAGAGTTTAGTTCATGAGCAGTCCTGTTTCAGGCCTGCTTTTGAAGTGAATGGCTTAAGGGTGGTTTCTTATTTGCTGATGGTAAACCCCAGGGGCCTTATATTGAACTGCCTTACTTTTTCGTACTATGACCTCAACGGTTAGTGTGAAAGCAGGCCTTAAGCAGTCCTGTTTAAGGCCCGCTTTTGAACTGAACGTTTTCTTATTTGCTGATGGTAAGCCACCAGTGGTAGATAGATATTGTTTCAATTTTCATTAGAATGCGGGTGCATCGTGTTCCAATGCTGCTTGGAGCATTTGGTATCAAGTATATCTAGACAGTTTACTCGGTTAGTTCTGCCGAGGTAGCCACCACTACAATAAAAGTCTCAGCTTTACACAACCCAGATCGTGCCTATTTCAATTATCCCACATATTGTTCAGTTGCGTAGACACTTGTACCACAAAACTTCACCGAATTTAAGACACAATATCCACTATAAAACAATTTGCAAATAATTAAAATAGCCACCTAACTGAACTGGACAAAATGGCGTCAAAAACTCCATCTTCCTCCTTTTCTTCTTCTTATTTTTGTTTGGCAATCTACTTTCTTCTTGGAAGTAAATTTTGCCAGTGTCAAGTGTTGAATGAATAGTTGTTCGGTGGTAAATATTGTTTCAATTTTCATTAGAATGCGGGTGCATCGCATTGCAATGCTGCTTGGAGCATTTGGCATCAAGTATATCAATGGAATTATAGACTTATAGTTAAGTTCGGTGATTGTGTCTTCAATCGGTGCAGTTTTGTGGTACAAGTGTCTACGCAACTAAACAATATGTGGGATAATTGTAATAGGCGCGATCTTGGTTGTGCGAAGCTGAGACTTTTATTGTAGTGTTGCCTACCTCGGCAGAACTAACCGAGTAAACTATGTTAGGTAACCTAGGTACCTCTCGGAATAAAGTTATCGATTGAGTCGGGAGTTTTCGACATGATTAGAACTTATAATTTAGGCTTCAATTTTTTGTAAACAGTTTCAAAACAGAAGATCATTTTTGCAAGATTTTCGCGGACTTTTTGTGTCATGTTCTCATGTCATGTCACATATATTGACATCTTCTTCTTCTTCTTATTTTTGTTTTTGCAGACTACTTTCCTCTTGGAAGTAATTTTTGCCAGTGTCAAGTGTTGAATAGTTAAAGGGCCTTTGAGCTCATAAAGGAGGACTTATATTGAACTGCCTTACTTTTTCGACGCCATTGTTTCAATTTTCATTAGAATGCGGGTGCATCGTATTCCAATGCTGCTTGGAGCATTTGGTATCAAGTATATCAAGACAGTTTACTCGGTTAGTTCTGCCGAGGTAGCCACCACTACAATAAAAGTCTCAGCTTCACACAACCAAGATCGCGCCTATTTTAATTATCCCACATATTGTTCAGTTGCGTAGACACTTGTACCACAAAACTGCACCGATTTTAAGACACAATCACCGAACTTAATACAATTGTACTTGATGCCAAATGCTCCAAGCAGCATTGGAATGCGATGCACCCGCATTCTAATGAAAATTGAAACAATATTTACCACCGAATTGAGTTTAGTTTGTTGAATCTCTGCTCAAGCACAGCGGGTCTACCGGCTAAAAACAATGAAGTTAATGTCAACTGTAATTTGACAGATGTATGTGATACATTGCTACTTCGTTTTGACTTTTGACACAAATAAAAACTTACCAAAGAAAAGAAGCAATGTTTCATATCTATCTGTCAAATCACAGTTAACATTAACTTCATTATTATCGGCATGTGACGATGCACAGCATCTGCGAGAGTGCGCCGACTTCTAGTATAGCAACATCCTGTCAAAGTAGTCATTCGACTTACCCTTTAAGCAGTTTTCCTGTCAAAAATTGTAAAACAGACTTACTTCCGGTTGGCGCCATTTTTTATTCACCTATGGAGTCGTTGCAACGAAGTGTCTTCATAGCGTCGTTACATCTCGTTGAAGCAACATCTATTTTGAAATACTACGAAATTTTTTTATGATTTCAAAGTGAATAGTTTTTACTTATGCTAAGCTTATGCTTTAGTAATAATAATTAACAGTGTCAGTGAAACAAACGCGTGCTTTGACCTCGTGCGCAGAGCGTGAGGTCGACGAAGAGTCCCATCTTCCTAGCCATAGCAGACGTGCCTTAAAACTTCGACGCCGTTTGTATAGCTGTAGCCCGGAGCCGTCCGCTGACGATTTTCGGACGCAAGGTAACAAACAGGAGACTTGGTGAGTCGAACTATGATCTACTACTACTTAATGAACTTGCGACTAAAATAAAAGTGTTACATTTGGTCATTGCTACAAAAGCTGTATTACTGTCTTAGTCGGTTTTGATGAAAATTTTGTCAAGAATGCGGCCAGTTTGCATGTAGTGCCTGCATCAGACGCCAATGGTACTATTACGCGGGAAATCGCGATTGTCTTTTTAAAAAAAAACTTATTTTAAAATACACTCATTTAATGTACTTAGGTACAATTTAAAGTAGAATATTATTGATTTAGAAATTGGTTTGGAAATTGAAATATCGAGTTCCGACTCGTAAAGACGTCTGAGGCGAACTGGCTCAATGCCCGGCGTAAGAGTTTATATATGAACTAATAAGTGTTGACTATGCAGTCAACCCTGTACTGAGCAAGGGTATAACAACCCCCCGCTTAAGACTGAACTTCAGGGAAACAAAAGAAAATGAAGTTCGGTAATTTAAACAATCTCTCTCAATCTTGGTTGAGGTTGTGGTGAGTTCTCGGTTTGACTATTGCGACTATTTTCATCATTGACGTCATTACAAGTTGGTACTTGATTTGGTATTACAAAACGATTCTTATATCTAACTACAATCTTGTATAACTTATAGCCTATAAACATTACAATAATTATGTATATGCATGACGTGAAAGCAAAGTAATGAGTTCCATATTTTAATAGAACAGGTTCTTCATTAATGATATTATCTAAATTAGCAAACAATTCGTCATTCCGATTTTGAATGTTTAAATTATTTAAATCAATGTTTTTCATAGAAACAGGGGAAACAGTGTTTAAAGAACTATACTTATCTATTTTACAGCATGAGTCATTTATAATATTAAAGTCTAAACTAGGCACAGGGATACTTATATTAACTACATTGTTCGACGATATCAGTCTAACATTCTTGGTATACACAACGCACTGTTCAGGGGTGTGCAAAAGGCCGGTTCCGAACACTGTCACTTCACGAAGTTCTGAATTGTCACAATTTATCGATATTTTGTTCGGATGCGATTGCACGAAAATCCACCTATTGTTTTTCAGCGCTTTCCAAATGTCTAATTCACCCAAAATCGTTTTAGTTATACACTGCGTGGGAATAGCACTAATTGTCCTTGTTAATAGTTCACTTTCACACGTAGGGTTGCTATTAGTCAGTAGCACGATAGGGATGTCACACACGAAGAACTCAGAGTTGACCGTCTTACACTTATCTAAATTATCTAAATTACAAAAATTTACTTTATCATTCGAAATGGCAATATAGGGACTGTTAGGCAAAATTAAACTAAAACTATTCAATTTCCCCGTATCGTGGGGTGTAGGCAAAGCCAGGTTATGGTACAAGTTAAATTCATGATTTGTTGTGAGTGGAACATGTAAAACAAATACAAGCTTATTTCTAAAATAGTAACAACTAACATCCGAAATACTTAAAATATAATGTATATTATCTAAGCTCAAAGGCAGTGGAATTATAGTATCACGGGACAAGTGCCGGTCATTATCAGTAAGTTCTCGATACACCTGGCCCGGCGTCAGGATGCGTGGGTGTAGGATGTTTTGGCTACTGAGCGTGACTGCATTTATCAAGTCCTCTAACTGAAACGATAGCGTTAGTACTGAGCTCTCGATGTTCATAAATATGGAATAGACTTTTGTATCAAGAATTAATTTATTTGAAATTTTAGTAATATTATTTGACTCATTTAATAATTTGTTTACTGCATTATTAAGTGAAATTTCGTTGATCTTTAATTTATTTATTGTTTGTTTAAAGGAATCTAATGTCGAAGTAGTAATTAAAATATTTTCCTTGACGAGTTGTGCTAGTTTTTTCTCGTCATTTTGGACAGCCTCGATAGCGGAATCGTATTTCAATGCATCGTCTTCATCTAGAGTGCCTATGATTTGTTTGAAGGCCGTTCCAATACCGCCGAACCAGGGTGAGCGTCTACTACGTGGAGAGAGTAAATGCGAGAGAGAGTCTTGATATCTTTTCATATCGTTAAAACGAACTGTTAACGGAGATAGCATATTTTGACACTGATCATTATTTGATTGTTGACACAAAAATCTGACAGTACCTAGTATTTCGTTAAGGTTAGCGAGATGCATGCTTATAAAAGAAATATCTACATGTGTTATTAAATTTAATTGACCCTTAACTATCTTAAGTTTACCTATCCTATCAAAGTATATGCCGGAACTAGAAGGGAGTGGCTGCACATAGTCCGGTTGTGCATTGACCGAGGCGCTGAAATATAACAATTTGTTATGAGAATATATCGTGAACTGGTAAGTATGTAATATAATCATAGTTATAGTTATAATTATAGTATGTAATAATTGAAGTGTTATTCTATTTTAAATTAATATCTACTGTACAAGTTATTTAAATGTGACGTCATCTGAACATTTGCTGGTTTAAGCTGGTCAAAATGATGCGTGACGTGACGTCGGTTAATTAGGAGTGTTGCAGTGTGATTGTTATGAACTTTGATTATTTTATACGGACCTTTCCATATCGGTGATAAAGCTTTTCTAAGTCTTAGATGATTTTTGAGGTAAACGTAATCACCAGCTTTATAACGCGGAGGAGCTTTAGCGTGAGCATCATAATAGTTTTTGGAAGTCTCTTTCGATTTAAGGATGTTTTCAAAGGCTTTTTCTCTTGTGTATTTAAGTCTATGTTGGAGCACTTTAATGTAGTCAGTGTAAGTAGTACCGAGGTCGCTTTCGTACACAGAATTTGGAATATGGGGTTTGTGGCCGAAGACTAACTCGTAAGGGGTAAATTTTGTTGTCGAGTGCACAGTGGTATTGTATGTTAGCATAGCAGTATAAACATAGGTTGGCCAGTTATCTTGGTTTTCGTTGGTGAAGGATTTTAGGTATTCTTTAAGTGTGGAATGACTGCGTTCTAGGGCGCCCTGGGTCTGAGGGTGGTAAGGAGATGACCATAGCTGTTTGATTTTGAAGAACTGGCAAGTTGTTTTGAATAGGTCGGACGTGAAGTTTGTGCCTTGATCTGACAGGATGGATTTGGGAATGCCAAAAAGAGAGATGAAGTGAATAAGGCAGTCGCTCGTCTCTTCAGCTGTCGTGCTGCGAATAGGATAGGCTACAGAATACTTTGTGAGGTCATCTTGTAATGTGAGAATGTATTTAAGCTTAGCGGGGCCTGATTCCGGTAAAGGACCTACGATGTCTAAAGCGATCCGCTGAAATGGGGATGTGGATGTGGAAGTTATTTCCATAGGGGCTCTGTTTAATTGCCTTAAGGCCTTATTCTCCTGGCATGCTCTACAGTTCTTTACATAGTCTTCGATGTCACTCCTCATTCCTTTCCAATAGAATTGTTCCCGAATTCGATTATACATGCGTGTCGAGCCCAAATGTCCGGCTATTGGAATATCGTGGTTTTCACGGAGGATTCTAGGTCTTTCGCTCAAAGTCGGATAAATTGTCTTATTTTTATACACATGGATAGATATTTTGGTGTTATGGAAGAGGTAGGTGAGTATATTATAAATTTTAGTATAAGAGTGTTGGTCAAAAGGATTTTTGAAATCGGATATAGCAATATCTGTTATTTCTGTAGTTGATAATATTTTTTCTCTGACATTCTTTAAGGATTTGTAAATTTCTGGGTAGGATGATTCGTCAAAATAGTGAACTTTAGTGAAAATCAAGTAAATAGTGCTATCTGCATGTTTTATTTCAAGGAAGGAATAGAGTTCTTTCTCTGAATTCAGAATCTCGTCTTTATTGTCAATGGTTGACAAGATTTCGTTGACGTACGGGTTTGATTCATCGAGATCAATGGATGTGGGGATTATTATAACCTTTTGAGGACATTTCATAAGATTTTCAGCATGTTCTGTTAGTATGGCATTAGAATTGAATTGCTTATTGGCTATTGCTTTTAGAAATTTGGAGTAGTCGTCATTGGGACATGGATTAGAATTTGTAGGTTCAAGTTCAAGGATATCGGGTTCGGAGTTGGATAGCTGAGCAGGAGAAGGATTTTGTACTTGAGTTGCAGTGGGACCTTGCATCATGGGAGGTGTTGGAAGTGTCTCTTGATTTAGTATGTCTTGGTCGAAATTGAACGGTATAGGAGATGCTGTGGGACCTTGTATCCTGGGAGGTGTTGGAGGAGTCTCTTGATTTAGTATGTCTTGGTCGAAAGTGAACGGTATAGGAGATGGTAGTTCCAGGAGTGAGTCTTCTAGGAGGTTGTCAAATTCATCTATGTTTGGTAATAAGGGATTTGGAGAAGGTAGATTAGGTCTTCCAATTGGATTGACTGGGAATCGTGAGAGTGTATCGGCATTGGTATTGATCTTTCCTTTCTTGTGGACTATGTCATATTCAAACTCTTCTAATTTGAGTCGCCAGCGGACTAACCGCGACCCGGGATCTTTGTAGTTGAATAACCACTGTAAAGGTTTGTGGTCTGTTACTATGGTGAACTTGTAGCCATAAAGGTAGGGTCGGAAGGCCTTTGTACCGAACACGATAGCCAAACACTCTTTTTCGGTTGTCATGTAGTTGCATTCTGCTTTGTTTAGAGTGCGGGAAGCATAGGCAATTGGACGGTCTTTACCTATTGGTCCTTGAGATAATATAGCTGATACAGCGAAATTTGAAGCGTCGCAGGTCAGGACGAATGGTTTGGAGAAATCAGGATATGCGAGAACTGGTGATGTGGTAATTTTATTTTTTAAGGTCTCGAAAGCTAATTGTTGTTGATTTTGCCAAATGAAAGGTATGTCCTTCTTGAGAAGAGATGTTAGAGGTTTTGCTAATTTCGAAAAATCTGGGATGAAACGTCTGTAATATGAGACGAGACCCAGGAAGGATTTTATGTCTTTGGCGCATTTAGGTATGGGAAAATTTGTGACTGCTTTAATTTTTTCGGGATTCGGACTAACACCGTCGGAATTAATAATGTGGCCCAAGTAGGCGACTTCCTTGCACAGAAACTCGCATTTATCAGGTTGGAGTTTAAGGTTATAGTCTCGCAGCCTATCGAAGACGGAGGAAAGATTTTTAATGTGGGAGTCCAAATCAGGCGAATAAACGACAATGTCGTCGAGGTACACGAAACAGCGAGATCCTTGTAAGCCAGCGAGGCAAGTGTTCATTAATTTCTGGAAGGTTGATGGTGCATTTTTGAGGCCAAAGGGCATTCTGTTGAATTGAAAGTGTCCTTGCGGTACAGAAAAGGCGGTTTTAGAGGCGTCTTCTTCCGAAATTTTAATTTGGTGAAATCCGGATGCCAAATCCAATGTCGTAAAATACTGACTCTTTCCTAACTGATCAAGGATTTCGGTTATTTGTGGAATAGGATAGGTTTCGCCGATAGTTATGTCATTGAGTTTCCTGTAGTCAATCACGACTCTCCATTTGCGCTCCCCTGATGCGTCTAACTTCTTAGGGACTATCCAGATGGGAGAGGACCAGGGAGAATCGGAGGGTATTATGATATTTTGATCTAGCATTTTGTTGATTTGTTTTTCGACCTCTTGTTTGTGGCACTCGGGGAATCTGTAGGATTTGGTGTGGATAGGGACGTCTGTGTTGGTTTTGATTTTATGTTCTATGGCTGTTGTGAACGTGAGTTGATCGTTTGGTAGGTAAAATATGTCTGAGTAATGAGAACATGTGTCAAAAAGCACAGATTTTTCTTCGTCATTTAGATGAGAAGTTCGGAGCTGTTGGAGAACCTCATTTGTTCTTTGGTATGTGTTTTCTAACGGTTGTTTTAGAGGAGTCATGCAGGAGTTAAGTGGGAGTAGTTCTAAATCGAGTTTTGGATGGACTACGGCAGGCTCATCGGAAGTGTTGATAATTGTAATATTGACGCGTTTATTGTCTTTCACTTTTACTATGCAATTTGCGATCAAAAGGGACTCTGAGATGTGCTGATCTAAAATTACGCCTTCTCGGATACTTGGGTTACTAACTGTGCACTCTATTATTGTTTCTGTACGAGGAGCGATAGTGTAAACTGGTTCAGAGAAATGTAAGTTTATACTCTCATTATAGATATTTAGTGTCTTTTGGTTGTAGTCAATTTGGCAACCCACACTACTCATGAGGTCGTTGCCAATGATGCCATCGTAGCATAGATTTATTTTATCGAGAACGTGAAATTCGTAGCTTAAAGCTTTAGGGCCTTTTAAAATTAATTGCAGTTGGAAACTTCCTAGCGTTTGTGAAGTTTCATCACCAGGATCTATTCCTTTCAGTTCTATTATATTGTCACTTAGCTGTGGGAACGTTGCCATGGAGCCCAATTTAATTAAACTAACAGAAGCGCCAGTATCTATCAAGAAGGACAGCGGTTTTTCAGCTATCGAAGTTTGGATATGGATATGAGGTAAGTATCTTTTTTCTGAATTTTTGTTGATTTCGTATATTTTATTAGTTTGTTTGTTTGATTTCAGGTGCTGTGGAGGATCAAGGACTACGTCGGGAGCTGTAGCGTTGGCGGCACGACATGGAAAGGAACTGGGAGCAGCAGGAGTAGAACGAGGTACTGATTTATACGGATCAGAGAATGTAGTGTATGATTTAGCAGGATCGAGTCGGGATTGATAGCTTTGATTATTATTTGTGGTAATAGAAGCAGTGGCTACAGAGGATTCAGTGGGTTTGGTACAATTGGATGCAATAGATACAGGGTTTTTCAATACAGCGGATTTGGAACAATTGGACACAGTGGATGCAGGGGTTTTTGATACAGCGGAATTGGAACAATTGGATACAGTGGATGCAGGGGCTATCGATACAGTGGATTTGGAACAATTGGATACAGTGGATGCAGGGGCTTTTGATACAGCGGATTTGGAACAATTGGATACAGTGGATGCAGGGGCTTTTGATACAGCGGATTTGGAACAATTGGATACAGTGGATGCAGGGGTTTTTGATACAGATGATTTGGAACAATTGGATACAGTGGATGCAGGGGTTTTTGATACAGCGGATTTGGAACAATTGGATACAGTGGATGCAGGTGTTTTTAATACAGTGGATTCGTAACAATTGGATACAGTGGATGCAGGGGTTTTTGATACAGTGGATTTGGAACAATTGGATACAGTGGATGCAGTGGTTTTTGATACAGTGGATTTGGAACAATTGGATACAGTGGATTTGGTATAAGATTCAGGGACAGCGTTACTGAATTGGGGCTGATTAACGACCTTGTTGGTATACATTGCAGGTGCTGCAGGAGGAACAGAGGATACAGAGTGATTTAATGATACAGAGGGTTTTGAACAATTTTTAACAACGTCGCTATAGAGTCGGAGCTGATTGCCATGGTTTTTAGACAAAGACTCTGCGAAAGATACAGTGGGCCGTGACAAGGCGGATACAGAGGATACAGTGGATGCAGCGGATACAGAGGATACAGTGGATTTTGATTTAGTAGGATTGGTGTCTGTATTATAAAGGCGTCTCGCGCGACACCCGAACGAGACGGTTTTTAGTTTAAATTGACGTTATCAATTTCGTCCTCGCCCATGTCTGTCGGTTGACTAGTAGTGAAGATCCTACGTGTCGAAGAAGGTGATCCACGCGAAGTGGCTGGAATCAGCGTTGGTTGCTGGTTATTTGGACGATTGTTGTAGGATGATGATGCATTGAATTGCGGTCTGCTATTATTATATTGTCGTTTACGACAATTTTCTATGGTATGTCCAATATTTTTACAGTATCTACATACATTATCATTAGTGTTATAGTTTCGGAAATGTTCTGGGCGATTCCCTGAGGTAAAACGGGAGTTAGTAGGTCGTGGTTGGAAATCGCGCCGGAATGGTGGCCGAGAAAGTGAAGGCCTATCATTGCTGTTAAGTTGTGAACTCCTGTTTAAACTAGATAGTATTTTCTCCTCTGCTACAGCAAAATTCACCGCGGCGTTCAAACTATCAGGGTCGCGACAGCGAACTACTTGAGAGAGTCGTGGATGGAGTCCAGTGATAAAAGTATGGAGGGCTAGGTCCTCCATTGCCGCTACGCGACCTGCCAACTCCGTTTTTCGTCTGGTTGGTATAGAGATGTTAATTTCCGTCAAGAGTTTTGCAAGACATGTCTCTATTTTAAGGGCGAATTGGTTGACGGACTCACTTGGGCCTTGCTTACAACCTTGCAATTCTGAGAGAAGGTGGGCATAGTGTTTTCTCTCCCCGAACTGATGTTTCAAAAATTCTACGAATTGTTCGAGGTTATCGAAATCTTTGATATTACAGGTAGATTCAGCCCTACCTTCGAGCTGGCACAATATGTATTTGAATAATATCGGTTTTTGAGTTCTGTTTGCTAGGTTGTAAGCGTTTTGGCAATTCGATATAAAAGGATTTAGTTTTTCTCGAGACCCATCGAAAGGTTTAATAAATTTAAGAAGTACGTTAAGCTCGATTTTCTCTTCGAGTTCACTGCGTAATACAGCGGGCTCTGGGGTTACCGGAGCTGGAATGGTGACTTTAGTCGCCATCGTGAACAAAAATTATAAAGAAGCCGTCTCTATATTATGTGAGCCGAACATGCGACATCCACGCACCTTATCAACAAGACTCTGGAGAATATTCATGCACGAGAGTAAATGGGTATCGTAACAACATAATGAAATGACAAATAGAAAATGGGTATGATTAATTGGAATTCCTAATGCTAAATAAAATTACTTAATTAATTAACTCTGAGTTCTAAGAGACGCACTTTGTAAATTTATGAATGGGTTCCACTCACAGTGTTATCGCCATAAAAAGTACAGGTATCATCACGGGCACAATGCAGCGTCGGTCGCCCGGTGAGCAAGGCCACACGGAATGCCTCCGTGGGAAACTGGAACAGGGAGCCACGCACACGGAAAGTTTCCGTGAGTGCGCAGAACAGGAACAGTGATTACACAGGAACAGCGATTACACAGGAACAATGCACATTTGTAGTTTACACATTCACTTTAACGATGATTTTCTTTAGGACAACTTTCCACTAATTCGTAGTTTTTTATCACACTTTTGACGTGAAAGTTTGTAATGGTAGCGTTTTCGAACTTTTCGGAGACGTATTCGGGTAGGCAGGGAGATTTTCGTATCCCACCGCTGCCACCAAATATTACGCGGGAAATCGCGATTGTCTTTTTAAAAAAAACTTATTTTAAAATACACTCATTTAATGTACTTAGGTACAATTTAAAGTAGAATATTATTGATTTAGAAATTGGTTTGGAAATTGAAATATCGAGTTCCGACTCGTAAAGACGTCTGAGGCGAACTGGCTCAATGCCCGGCGTAAGAGTTTATATATGAACTAATAAGTGTTGACTATGCAGTCAACCCTGTACTGAGCAAGGGTATAACAGTACGCACAACCCAATGCTACCAACGTGGTGCCTGTACCGGTGCCTGGGCCCAATTGATTAACAGCTTTTGACCGTCAATTGGATAGCTCGGTGGTCGTTTCTGATACCAGTGACGTTGAGTCCAGTCTCTTGAATCCTGATTTTAAAATAAAATAATAACTTAAAAAAAAGAGAGTAAGATCCCTGCCTGCTCACTCGGAGCATATAAAGAGCATAAGGTTTTAGAAATACTTAGTAATGTCGGCAAAATATTCGATACGATTTTGACTCTTAAAAGGCACACACACACACACACACACACGCCTTACTCTGGGTTTCGTAGACCTCGAGGTGAACTGTTCAACTTGTACGTTTAAAACCGGTTGCCTTTTTCCGGTAATAAGCCTGTCAATGGGGCTTAAGGTTTTAGAAATACTTAGTAATGGCGGCAAAATATTCGATACGATTCTGACTTTTAAAAGGCACACACACACACACACACACACGCCTTACCCTGGGTTTCGTAGACCTCGAGGTGAACTGTTCAACTTGTACGTTTAAAACCGGTTGCCTTTTTCCGGTAATAAGCCTGTCAATGGGGCTTACCATCAGCAAATAAGAAACCGTTCAGTTCAAAAGCAGGCCTAAAACAAGACTGCTTAAGGCCTGCTTTCATACTAACCGTTGAGGTCATAGTACGAAAAAGTAAGGCAGTTCAATATAAGCCCTGCTATAAGAGCTCATAGTAAGGCCCAATATCTTTACTAATAAATAAGAATATTGCTGGTATGATTAACTAAGTTGAGTCTTAGCCTATTCGTCTTTTCAGTTCAGTCTTTAAATTATTTTGTTATTATCTGCTTGCCTGCCAATATCTTTATATTGCTGGTATGATTCAAAATTATACATTTGAGTCTAAGTTTATTATTTTCAGTTCAGACTTTAAATTTTTTTTTTTGTTAACTTGATAAGAGATTGACTTTTAGCAGCGATTGATTTCGATTTGATCAACCTGTGATTATGTTATGTATGACCTTGTAATGCCCACGTAGAACATCTTTTGTTTTTCTATTTCGAAGTGAATATTGTTGACAATATTTTTTTTTATTACATGGATGTACATTACCTATGTTAGTTTCACCTACCTCCAGATTTTAGAAAACTGATGACAAGATTATGTAATGTATAATGTGTAATAAATATATCAAAAGCTGCTGGGACGGGAGCGTATCCTGAGCAAGCGGCTTAACAAAAACCTTCGTGAGGATTTGCGCAAGCTACCTCCGTGGTCTAAGTACTTATTCGATGAGAACTAATGAAGTGTGACAGGTCTCCGGAACAGTAGTGCTGCCCATTATATTTTTGCATGGCATTGATAGGTGTCCAGCCACACACAGTGGCGTTGTCTTATCAGATACTTTTTGAAACTGTTGAGATTAGTTCCCATTGTGCGCTTACATTCTGAATACGAATGGAATGAACCATCCGATAAGGTAAGGTGACTATCAATCACACCAACATAAGACTAATGGGGCTGCCTCTGAGCGTATCGGAGGCAGTGGCAGGTTAGCTTCGGTGCTCCGTAGGCCCTTCTCGTCATACGAGAATGCGCCTGCCATCTACCCCAAGCTTGCGCTCGTCCATCAGACAGCAAGTACTTTTTATAGCTTCGAAACGTCTCGATCGCCCGCTATGTCTCGGCTGATACACAAGCTTATGGGGCGAGGTATCATAGGGGAACTGGATCGGTGACAAGTCGGAATCGACTTCATCTCACTCAACCAGGTTCCTGACTGAGAGGAGTGACACGGATCG
Source organism: Agriphila straminella (assembly GCA_950108535.1). Classification (NCBI taxonomy): domain Eukaryota; kingdom Metazoa; phylum Arthropoda; class Insecta; order Lepidoptera; family Crambidae; genus Agriphila; species Agriphila straminella. Next base: position 10,741,228 of record OX467316.1, read on the forward strand.
TTGACCTTTTAAACGGACCTTTCAGATACAGATTTCTCAGCTCATTCAAAATAGGCGACTGGATGACGAAGCTTGACCTGTGAGGCCCAAAGGAGGTTCCTACTGCTGGTCTACTACCACCGAGTCTTCCAAACGGCCTGTCTACCGTTTGGGCTATTGTGCGCGCCGAAATATTTCACCGCTTTGGCTCAACACCTTTAGAAAAAGGTAAATTACAGTCTACTTGTACTTCTCGCTGGTCAAACAGTGTAATATTAGTAGATATATATGATAGATAGATAAAACTTAGATAGATAGTAGAGAATAGATACTATATTTTTATTTTTATTTTAAGATATTTGGGTTGACAACAGCTTAAAATTACTTAAATTACTACATGAAAATTACATAAGAGTAAAGCCAAAAACGTCATCCTCGAATTACTAAAAAAAAGCATTAACAAAAATTATCTAAAACAAAAGTAAAGATTTTAAACAATTTTACAAACGAACCCAAGCAACACGTTTAAGATTATTATTAAATTTACTTAGGAAGAATATTAGAATAAAATATATAAAGTTAAGTAACATAATAATATATATTATATAAAATATATATAATTATAATATATACATACATATATTATATCTGCTATGCACAATGACATAGAGTACCTACGATAGTTACCCAAGCTCAAGTCAAATCAAATCAAGTTTGATTTCATTTGTTTTACCCAAGATGTTTTTTTTTTTTTTTTTTCAAAAGTGTAAAGTTTTAAATTAGATAGTAGGGCTTAGCAGCTTAAATAATTGTTTTTTAAAAGAGGATTTAGAGCCCACAAATGGATCAACACTACTAAATTCACCATTATACAATCGCGCAATACGTGTAAGGACACAGTTTTTGCCATATTTAGTATGATGGAAAGGTATATTAAAGGTGTCTGTCTGGCGCGTGCGGCGAGATGGTGCATTTAGCGCTAAACCCGCGAGCAGCTCGGGGCAATCGAGGCGACCGCTAACGATGTCATGTAAAAAACTTATATCGAGGATTTTTCTTCGCTCCTCAAGTGAAAAAAGTTTATAGTGGTGGCAATTTTCCAAATAACTAGGGGATGCGTTGCGAAACTTCCAATTCAGATGTGATAAAAATTTCCTTTGTATTTGTTCCAGTCTGTCAATATGTATAGAATAGTAAGGGTTCCATATTACTGATGCATATTCCAGAATGCTCCTCACGTATGCTGAATATACAATTTTGAAGCTTTTAACACTTTTAAAACGTGTACAAGTACGTAACACAAAGCCTAGACTACGAAATGATCTATTGATTATGTTGTCTACATGATCAATCATAGACATTTTTGAGTCCAGCGTGACTCCCAGGTCTCTTACAGAGTCAACCCTTACTAACTCGGTGTTATCTAGGTGATAAGGATATAATATGGGCGCACTCTTTCTGGTAAAACTTATACACTGGCATTTTCCAAGACTGACTGTGATGTTGTTGTTTTTGTAATATGTGAGGAGATTGTTTAAATCATTTTGAAGTAGCTCACAGTCAGTTTGAGTCTTTACCGAGATGAATATTTTTTTGTCATCGGCAAACAACAAATGCCTGGAAAATTTTAAATGAGAGTCAATGTCGTAAATGTACACATTCCAGAAGAGGGGACCCAAATGTGAACCCTGAGGAATCCCCGAGGGGATATTAATATAATCTGATTTGAATCCACCTAGTACAACCGCCTGGGAACGATTGGTCAGGTAGGATTCTACCCACCTAAGTAAGTCGCCATGAATTCCTAGTCTTTCTAATTTGGACAACAGGATCACGTGATCTACACGGTCGAAAGCTTTTTCAAAATCCGTGTAGATCACGTCAACCTGGCCGCCCTTTTCCATATTTTTCAAAACAAACTGTGTAAAACAGGCAAGGTTGGATGTGGTCGAGCGTCCTCGTAGAAAACCATGTTGTGTGTCTGGAATACCGCGGGCCACCACCGAATAGATGTATTTTAAGACTAATTTTTCAAATAATTTGGCTATAGTATTTAAAATTGAAATGGGTCTATAATTGTCTATTAAACTTTTTGGGCCTTTTTTATGGATGGGTATAATATTAGCTTTTTTCCAAATAAAAGGGAATGTGTTATCAGAAAGCGATCGTCTAAACAAGATTGTGATAGGTACGGAAATACCTTCTGCGCAACGTGCCAAGAAAACTGGGGGTATTGCATCACAACCAGCGCCCTTATTTATGTCAAGGGATTTGAGCAGTTTTGTGACCATATCTGTAGTTATTGCAATGTGAGACAAAGTATCTACATTATTTTCATGTTCTGCAAAAGCGGTAGGAGGTGCAGCCAAAGAATTTAAAAACATGCTCTGAAAGAAATTATTAAATGCCACGCATATGTCTACTCCATTGTTATAAGACTGTGTGCCTAATGTGAAGCTTTGCGGGTAATTAGATCCCCCCCTTTTTGACTTTACGTAACTCCAGAAAAACTTTGGCGACTTTTGAATGAGCGACTCAGTATTGTGCGCAAAGTTATCGTAACACTGATTTTGTACACGATGTTGCCTGTCTCTTAACTTCGCAAACTCGTTATAATCTCTAGGGTTGCGAGTTTTAACCCACCTAGTATGCAGTTTTAGTTTTTCTCTAATTATTTTTATAAGGGGGGAACTATACCATATTGGGTAGTTGTTATTTTTAGATCTAGATTTAGGTACAAAACGAGCGATACTTTCATAAATTTTCTTATAGAATAAGTCCACCGCCGAGTCAATATTACTGGCACTATTTAATAGGGTGTTCCAGTCTATTGTTGACAAAAAGTTATTAATTTCAGTGTAATTACCCTTATGAAACTGATATTTAGGCTGACAGTGTTCTTTGAGTGCTTTAGTACGTAAACCAGAGACTTGAATCACAAATGGTGGGTGAAGCACGTCTATTTTAGATAATGGCTGAGAGCAAGGTGTAATTTCTAACGAAAAATTTGAGAAACATAAGTCTAATACATTGCCGCACGAGTTCTGGAGAACGTTGTGCTGAGTTGTTCCCAAGTAGTATAATTCGTCGGTGAGACCAATAGCATGAAGCTGCGTCTCACTACTGCCAGTATGTATTAGTGTGTAAGTATCATCATGCCATTTCAAACACGGTAAATTAAAGTCGCCCAATAGTAAATAATTATCGTGAGGGTGTTGTTCGAAAAACCGTGAGAAGCCACTTTTAACACTATTTAAATGAGTCGGTTTCGAAGTTTCATCCGGCGGTATATAAACACCGATAACATTCAAGTCAACTCGAGCGCCAAGCGCCCGCGCGGGTATATCTATACATAATGTTTCAATATTATCACACGCCCATTCTGTTCGCTGAGCCGCGCAAAGACTGCGACGCACACATATGAGAACGCCTCCTCCCGATTTTTTGCCGGTGGCGGTCAGATCGCGATCACAGCGAAACATGTCATATCTACCATCACAGATTTCACTATCAAAAATGTCGCTCTGCAACCACGTTTCCGTCAGCACAATTATGTCATACTCATTACACAGAATGTTATTAAAAATATCCACACACTTTGTTCGTAAACCCCGGACATTTTGATAATAAATATTTAACTTAGTAGTAGCCATTTATAAATAATAACAGATACCCCAACTTATTACCTCGTTTATGATAATAATAAAAGTTTATTAAATATTTCAAAATAATTAAAAATGAATAATTCAATGAGTTGGTTTTACCAAGTATATATGGCAAACGTATGTGTCTGTTATAGAATTTGTAGATATTATGCAATTTAGATTGTTTATTATTAAATTTCACGCTTAGGTAATTTGGACTCTTACTTGTGTTGATAGCAGAGCGCAGGTAGAATAAAATCATCATTAGTACATGCAGAAGTGAAAGGGTTTTAAATAATATATAAAAGTAAAATAATATTATATTTATTAAAATAAAATTTGGTTTAGAGAATAAAGTTAGAATAATCCGTGACATGCAATAACTTACATTATGGGCTTGAGTTCGTTCGTTAATTAATACATACATTTTCGCTGAATAACTGAAAAGGGTGGTTAAATATTTACACAAATTCAAGTAAATAGAATAGTGTCTGGTTTGGCATGGTAAATGGCGTCATTTTATCTTCACTAAATCGGTGGAATCCCTGATGCAAATATGTGGCGATTGGTCATTTTTCCTAACGAAAATGCGGCCATCTCGAACCCAGACGAATTGGTATTTTACCAGCTTGACCTTCTCACGGGTGCTCTTGAATAGCAATTTGTTGAACGGTGTTAGGTGTTCGTTTACGTACACTCTCTTTGGTTCTCCTGAAAGGTTTATATCAGCTGTAGTTATACCTTTTTTTGTGCGAACTCCAGCAATCAGACTATCTCGAAGCAGCCGCGTTCGAAGTTTGACAACGATAGATTTGTGGCGACCTTGTATTTTCGTAAATGGTTTTACACGAGTGATAACCTCAATATCCTGAGCATCCAGCTGCACATCGACAAACTTTGCTATATTTAGGAGGTAAACTCGCAGATCCTCGCTAGATTTTTCGGGTATTCCAATTAAATAAATAATTTTTCGGTAATTCCTATAGTCTAGATAAGACTATACTATCAACATCTAAAAGTGTAACCCAACCGAACCCAGCCAGAAACTGAATTTTATAAAACTGCATGAGAGAGATCGCATTGCTTATATACTTGTTGGTGAAGAGTGATAAGTACTCATCACGCGTTGGCCACCAAGCTGCCCACGCGTCACCCGCACGCGCTGCTCGCGCAGCACGACCTTACCTACCGTTGTCAGGAGTACAACTGCACCACACGGCTGCCAATGCTTACGTGCGTGTGTTTTGATGATGTGCTAGTCGCATGTCGCACTGGTATGTTGTCGCTACGGAGGAGATACAATTGTCAAAGGTACTCTTCAGAGTACCTTTGACAATTGACCAGATTCATCTCGCAAATTTTGTTATTCCCAGAGATTTCACTTTCAATAAATGCAGTAATACTCGCGTGTTACGAAGAGAGTCTCCGAGCAGCCAATACAACATATTGGAACCGGTACTACGCGACTTGAAAATAACTACGTCAGAGTACCATCAGGTAGTGAAATATTTACATCCTACTCTAATACAACACTAATTCCTTGCAACAGATGCAGCAGACCACGGGTAGAGTCAGGGACTTAGATTAGCATTGCAACCGCAAAGAGGACAAATTTACAGCGGTAAAGCATATCAGGCCCCATCTTTAGATGACATGACGTACTGACTTCTACTTCTCCTGGACCGTTGGAACATCTTGATGACAGCAGAATACCTGCCAGATAAGTATATAGAAGTATATAGCGGCTGTCTCGAGGCAGCCAAGTGGCTGGACGGCACCTGTTACGACCAGCGGTGAGCACCACGTTGTCGGTGTTCCCCCAGATCGAATTGTCGCAGGCGTATGAGAGTTGGAGAAGTATCCATCACAAGATTGTTAGTATTATGCGGTGCCTTAAACAAGACCCACGTCCTGCTGAAGGCAATGCAGTTCTGGCTAGTATAGGTATTTTGACCACAGAGCCTGATACCCTGCCTGTCCCACCACCTGAACATGGCAAGAGTGTGTATCTGGTAGTAGTACCCATATGGGAAAAAGCGTTTCGCTTCGATACTTCCATCTACGAGTTCATTTTATTTTTTATCACAAAACAAAACCCACAACACATATATTAACAATAACTATCTTACAAACTTAATGCAAATAACGGATTTACATTTTGTTGAATACTATGTAAAATTTAAGAGTCCGAACTTAGAATCAGTTCTTAAACCAGAGCATTATACTTCCACCACCTCACATTCAAGCTCCACGTTCAAAACTGGGGATGGTGTGACACAAAAAGAGGTTGAATTTTGTAGAGATAATAATTTAGACCATAAATATCTTGAAGGTAAAGGTCCATCTAGCTAGATTTCATAGCATACCTGCCTTTTGAAGAGAATTTGGCTTATCGGATGATTTTGTTACACAAATTCAGAGCATTATTATTAGAAATCTCTTTAATGAACATTTAAATTGTCATGTATAATAATGTATACGTATATGTATTTTTATTTCTAATAAAACACATTAAAAAAAAACCTAATAATAAAGAAAAAATATATATGTCTTCAAAAACAGCGAGCAGAGAATCCACGAGCAAGGTTAGTGCCTGCTGCTTCTAACATCGGGCCGGCGGCGGCGGGCGCGTACACAACCTCACTTTTCTAAGTGTATCTACGAGCCACTACAGTGATGCCGGCGACCACATCATCCTGAGTCCAGCTCTTGGATAAAAAACGGACACAGCGTTTAACAGACAGGTTAAAAATTAGAACATAGCAATATTATTATTTTTCCTGTATTTGGTTGAGATGAGTTATAAAACTAAGTTTCCAGAGACGCACAGGCGTTAGTGTTAGAAGCTTGTGCCCCGAGCCATCTCATGAACTGTAAGTAATCTGCAAATAAATGAAACCATGTGAGAGACGCAGTTATAACCGTAGCTGCAGGTTCGTTGGGCTCGGTCGTTGCCTCCCTAAATTAGTACAATAATATTGTTTCTCCAACTAATAGCCTTCATAGAGACGAAGACTGCTTACAGTCATATAATCGAATTGATTATAAAACTGCTCGTAGTCATATAATCAAATTAATTAGCAATCATTATTAGTTATTTAGTAATCAAAGCTAGCTTTTAAAGTAACTCACTTTTCACTTTGTTAATAACTCTGATACAGAGGTGACACATGTTATATTATCAATATTTCAATGAAATTAAATGTGTTTTCAGTTATCTCAAGTTAATCATGCCTTCAACAGCATCACATAGCGTCGTTTAGAGTCACCAGGATAAACACGTCTCTCACAGATGCTGTGCATCGTCACATGCCGATAATAGTGCAAGTTTTACACAACAATAAAACTTGTATTATTGAGCAGAGACGATGAGGTCATAGTACGAAAAAGTATTGGCAGTTCAATATAAGTCCTGCTATAAGAGCTCATAGTAAGGCCCCTGGGGGCTTACCATCAGCAAATAAGAAACCGTTCAGTACAAAAGCAGGCCTTAAATAGGACTGCTTAAGGCCTGCTTTCATACTAACCGTTGAGGTCATAGTACGAAAATGTATGGCAGTTCAATATAAGTCCTGCTATAAGAGCTCATAGTAAGGCCCCAGAGGGCCTAGCAAATCTTCGTTATCGCGTCATGCATGGCTGTATGTATGGCGCAAATGAGTCTTTGCCTTTTCTGCTCGAAGCGGAAAAAATTAAATGCTATCCTGCTCTATACAATTTTATAAGAAGCACTATAGAAGACATATAAGAATGAAGACTGAAAACTTATAAACAAGCTGTACAAATATTTTGAAAATAAACTCTGAAGTCATGGCTGTATGGCGCAAATGAGCCTTTGCCTTTTCTGCTCGAAGCGGAAAAAATTAACCAAAAAAAAACATCTTTGTTGTTGACTGTTGTTTACTCAAATCGTAGACACAGACAGAGTCAATTTACGAATCAAATGCATTAGAGTAAGATAAATAAAATAGCTCAAATGTTTACTTGAATTGCTGCCTGCTGATTTGATTCTCCAAAAACTACCTATTTCTATTAATAACTTGTTATTTATTGAAGTCTTTCTTTTGCGCTTGGATAACTAAACAATGGCTGGCCCCATTCAAGACGTTGTGGAGGAAGATGCAGCAGACTTACAATTTCCCAAAGGTAAGTACCCATATTATTGTTCTCAATGCTAAATTCAATCATTTTTGCCTTATTGGTTTGTAACCTGCTGTGGCTTAAGTTAGGGGAAAACATATCTGCGGGTTATAAATTGAGGTTATGTGGCTATAGAAAACTGTAACCAAAAGATAACAATAACTCCCAGAAATTGATTATGTGCTTTTTTCCAGAATAAATTAACAAGACTACCTCATAATAATACCATATAATTTTAATGCTTAATGTAGGTATAGTTTAGAAATCAGATTTCATTACGTCTGTAAAAGATTTTGTTATTTTAAATAACTTAAATAAATACCTACCAAGGATCTTTTGAGAATCTAATGATTATTCCATTTACTTACAGAATTTGAAAATGCCGAAACTTTACTAATATCCGAAGTAGACATGTTACTGGAACATAGAAAAGCACAGAATGAATCTGCTGAGGAGGAGCAGGAATTCTCAGAAGTGTTTATGAAGACATTAACATACACAAACATGTTTAAAAAGTTCAAAAATAAAGAGACAATAGCTGCTGTGAGAAAGTAAGTTGTAAACTCTAAATTTTTAGATTTTAGGCATTCACAATGCTATAATTAGTACCTATATTAGAAAAAATACCAGAAAAAATTGACTCACTCGTCCCATCTGAGGTGCTGCGGGTGAGTAGATTTTTGCTAATAAGTAATAATAATATTATTATTAGATAACTGTAAACTCTGAAATCATGTTTAGTTCAAAGATTGGGTTTAGTTGCTTATTTTATGTTCATGTTTTTATTCTATTGAGTTTTGTGTTTATATTTCAGTTTATTACAGTCCAAAAAGCTACACAAATTTGAAGTGGCCAGTTTAGCAAATTTATGCCCAGAGACACCCGAGGAAGCTAAAGCACTCATACCATCACTAGAAGGGAGATTTGAAGATGAAGAGCTCCGAATACTATTAGACGATATACAGACAAAACGAAGCTTACAATACTAAGTCTTATAATTCAATTTTAATATTTCATCAATAAACCATGGAATGTACAGTAAGACTGATAATAATACATTGTCTTACCTAATATATATTTTTTATTGTCTTTTTATGGAATGTTATTTTAATTAGGGGGCATGGCACTGCCCCCTGATTCAATGGCCATACCCCCTTTTCTGGAATAATATGTCACCATTTAAAAAAAGTCTAATAATCAATTTATTTGCGTTTACACATGCAAATCTTACTTATTCATGACAGCGTAATTTCACGAAATGTCTACATGTATATTTATTTATTTATTTTTATTTTATTATTTATTAGGACTGCCAGAGAAAATTACATTATGAAAGCAGGCCTGTTTAAGGCCTGCTTTTGAACTGAACGGTTTCTTATTTGCTGATGGTATGCCCCCAGTTCGTATCAATGTGATTTAAGAGTCTTACACAGTAGGTATTACATTATAACATGGAGAATGAAAAATTCTAGGCGGCCACATTATATGTTACTGTAAGACCACAAACTCTGGTGAATCCTAAGATTTATCAACTCTTAATGGTAAAAGTCTGGACTATCCTGTGATCATAGTCCATTTCTAACTATTGCCACCATTCAATCGGTAAATCTTATGGCTGGTTTACATTATCTTAGTCTTTAGTAGAGTGCTTTAGTTGATACATGTAAACGGTTGTCTTATGACTAAAAAGAGTAACGTTCTAGTTGCCTTTCAACATGAATCATCACTTTCCAGTAGAACCCCCTGCGCGCTTGCTCACCCCCCGCGCGACACTTTCCTTTCCTCGCACTGGGGCCTTATGAAAGTAGGTCTTAAGCAGTCCTGTTTAAGGCCTGCTTTTGAACTGAACGGTGCTGATGGTAAGCCCCCTGGAAGCATGTAAATTGTAAATCGACATTTTAGTAGTGTGTATTTAGTAGAGTGCTTTAGTCAAATCGAAGCAGGGTTCGAAAATATCCGATATTTATTATAAATATCAAAATATCGGATATTTATGATATATCCGAGATCCGATATATATCAAGAATATGATATATATCCATTTTGTATAACCGCCACATTATTATTTTATTGTATTATTGATGTATACTGATTGCATATGTGTTTTATAAACATAACAAAAAAAAACTAGAATATTTTTAGAGTTTTATTTAGGTATTTGACAAATTAGACATAAATCAGGAAAAAAAATCATTAGTTTCACCATATGAGTGGGTGGAAAATGTGGAGATAATGAAATTGGATTTAAAATATTTTTTGTAGGCACTATATTTTTAATTTAATTTTTTCCCTTACTATGATATTAATATTTATTAATCATCTAACCTAACCTACATACAGTCAGCACACACATCAATATTATCAATTATTTTTGTATTTTTATGCCTGAAATTTAAGTTACACGAAACATGATCTCTTTTATTTAAAAATCCTTACATTTATCAACCCTTGTTGGTAAATCCTAAGATTTACTAATAAAATCTAAGATTTATCGATATACGGGATTTTACAGTAACATAATACATTATCTACTTTATCAAAATTATGTTGTATCTTATTTATGAATGAATAGCTCCTCCTAGCACATTCATCAGTGTGTGGAATTGCACTTCCAGTGAAAATTTTGGTTTCTCTCTTATGACAATAATACTATCTACAATATTCCTGATACATAACCACAAGGATCACCATTCAAAACTTGGGCGAAGATACCAAATAGGACAATTAATAAGCAAGGATTGGAGGGTAAAAAAAAACTTATGTATTAAATCAGTCTGTATATTGGATATGTCTGCAATACAGCAAGATACATTACAGTGAAAACAGATAAAAGTGATAAAATATTGGAAACAAAAATAGTAATTAGAATTTCTTCTTTGAAACAAAACTATAATAAAACCATTCTTATCATTACTTATAGTAGATACTATTTTATATTGATGTTAATTAATGCCTTTAACTAAACAAGCCTTTTGTTGAACATTACATGTAAAAAAACTAAATGATTTTCTTTATCAATAAACCTCAACAATTTTAGATAACTAAACTCAACAATCCTCGATAATTTCCTTATTTTCTAATTTTGTTGCCTAAACATTACTCGATAACAAGATGCTGAACAAAAGACTTGTTTAAATAATAAACTTATCTCAATGGGCACTTTTGGTTTAGTTTAATGTTAGTATTTAATCTAATATCGTAGTAATTAAAATTACAAACTTATTTTTCATCTAAAAGCAAACTTTAAAATAATATTTAACTGTCTATAAAAGAACTATCAAATCTAAGGTCCTAACCAAGTTACTTTTATGGTACACATCGCAATGTTTCCTATCCTGAACATATAAAAATATCTTTATGTACTTAAAAACATTTATGATTTCCCTACTAAGATGTACACACATCTCTATTCAGTAGTCATATACCTCATTCTGTAGATTTCTTTAAATTAACAGGGACCATTTTATAGCACACATTTATTAATAGCTAATTATTTTCGGGTAGATTCACTAAAAATTACTACTTTTTAAATTAGGTAACAATTTATTGGGAGCTTGCATAAACCCTTAATACAACAACCTGGACCTGTGACATAAGTCTAAGTATTGGATATCGTTAGTTGAAATGTATATCAATTGTATTTTATGTGCTCGTCTACAAGCCACATGGAAGCTGACAGAAAGCAAGCCACTTAAAAACCACAAAGCTAAAGTCGACACAAACATTATTCAATGATGCAACTAAAAATGCAAAAAGCATCATTTTATATTGTATTAGTTTGGTACCTACACGAATTTTGTGTAACAGAACAGAGAGTTGAAACAGGTTGAACAGTAATCTTATATATTATATCTAGATATTGCACTTATTCCAGATAATTACAGACATTCGGATTTTAAATACTGGCTCGGTTTACTTCCACATTAATATTCTGCACAGTATAATTATATTAATATTAAATACATACTTATTATGCACTGTAAGAAAGTGAGTTGAAATAGTAGTTGAAAGAATCAGTTATGAAAATAAGTAATTTTCTTTTTTTTTATTAGGTACTGGGCAAGTTTTGTTTTTCAAACTCTTGTGCTAATTTCAAAAAAATTGCCACAAAAAAAATCTAATAAGCAAGAACACCCTGATTTTGTGAAAAGTAATTTATTTATACAGACCTAATATGCTACTCAGCACCGTCGGTAATACTTCACAACTCAATAATACTGTCTACTTTGGTGCCAGGCGGCGGACACCGTACATGGCCCTGCCTGCCGCCCTCGGCCCGCTTAGCATCAGTACCGCAAGTTGTCAAGTCACAGTCAACATTCAAATTCAAACGTTTTCACTTACATTATCACATTCATTTACTGAATAATCAATAGACACTAATATACATAAGCAACTGGAAACATCAAAGTTTTCCTTTCAATTCGGCATGCATCATAAGTGTGGTTCATGATATAATTTTGATTTGAGCAATGTCATTACAAGATTTGTCATTACAAGATTTAATAAACTCTACAATCCAAAGGTGAGCCATCCAAAATATATATTTGCCAAAGTTATTTTCACAAAAATGTTAAAAATAATTGAATATGTTCAAAAGCAGTTCTAACTATGTTTATGTAAGTTGTCAAGATTCTACATTATCAGTCTCGATGTTCAAAATGCATTTTGGCCAAAATGAGAGATCCGAATGGCATCATGGTCCATTTATTAACCATATCTTACGAAAATAGTACCGCGCAGTACCCATAATACCCGATACAGGTACTGTGACATTTAATTTATTATAACATAAAAAATACTACAGACATAAAAAGGGATTACCTCGTAATTTGGAACAAAAAAATAATAATCGTTAATGAAACAAGGGTACGTATTTATAATAGGCACTTCATAGAATCTAGATACTACAAATTGTCAAGTTACCTGTATCAAAGTACGAGTAAGAATTAATTTTCAGTCTATTTTCTTATATCCTCTTTTATCAAATTTAAAGCTCATTCTCATTACAAAATCGGGTTTCACATACATTTTTCTGTTGATCACAATTTGTGCAATTCTCCTCTTCTGAAATATATTTGGTCTAAGGTAATTTGTTTCAATATTTTAGACAATAAACAAAAGTTGAGCTACTAAAGAGTTATATTCCTCATTTTTCATAATATTGTTATGTACTTACATAATTTCAATTAATATACATAAAATGAGATCAGATTTATATATTCCAGTCATATGATGGTGTATGATGATTCAAAAATGTAAGTAATTATAACAATAAAAACATCACCCACAAAATACTCGGTGCAAACTTACATTATTACCTCTTCAGAATACTTTCAAATGTTTTGGTTACAATAAAGTGCTTTTTTGTTTCTCGCTTTGGTTAGTTCATCAAACTATTATGTTAGTTTGTCTAGATTTTAAAATCAATTTTCTTGATTACAATGTTTTATTAAATGGGATATTCTCATAGTTATCTCACTCACTTGCATTAGAAATTGTCATACATACATACCACATACCCACTATCAAAGACAGTATAAAAAAGAATTAATTAATTATTGTCAGAGTATGAAGAATGACCAATTTTTTTATAAAATGACATGATGATTCTTTGTGTAGGACATTGAATTAAAGTACTACGATCTATTATGTAACATGTATATTGTACAAATTGTACTTAATTACCAATTAATAAACATATTAAGGGTCAAGTGGCAACACCTGATGTGAAATTAGTTGTAAGGTCAGAAATGCCGGTACAAATTAGACACTAAATATATAGGTTTTTGATATGAATCAATATGAATATTTGGGTTATAATAGGTAATAAAATATAGTAGATGCCATGTATATTCAGAACAATAGTTTAAAATTTTTGTGAAAGGTGTTTTTTTAAAGAAGACACATAAGCTTAATTTGGAACAAAGTAAATATTTGTAAGTTATTTGGAATTTACATAAGATATCTATCACCACCAGCCATTCAGATTGAAACAACAGATTTATAGCTAAACTTGTTTAGCGTGTCCCGAACCACGCCCGTTTCCTGCCCGATATAAATATCGTGACATCCAGTTTTTAGCCTGGAGCTCAGCTCAAGATTGGTAAACAAAAATGGTATCACTACTACCATCATGCTTTTTGTGAATGTATGACGGAACATAATCACTCCACTTTATATAAAATACTTTTGTATCTTAATAATGGGAGACGCGAACTAATTCCGTGAGACAAGGTGCCACAAGGCTCTGAGCTATTTGTCAAATTTCCACGTAAAAGTCGCAAGTTTTCGTAAACAAATACCGCTTTTAGTATATACAAGTTTCGCGTACTTATCGGTACAAATTATTTCGCATAAATAAGACTAATAAGTCAACGAGACAAACCTGTTAAAGTGCAGCTGCTGAGAGAATGCACTTTTGACAGATTTCATCAAGTTTCTCAAGTGAACTGATTAAAATGAATTTTCAAAAAATATACTTTAGTCAGTCGATATAAGGAACATCGGTTCGTCCAATGAGTATTCTCTCGACAGCCATACATTATAAATACTGAGTGGAGGATATGTGTGGTGGTGCGATCAGTGGGGCGAGTGTGAGTGGGGCGAGTGGGGGGCGGGATTGAGGGGCTGGAAGGCGGAGCCGAGCGAGGGCCGCAGCGTGAAGGCGGCCACGCACGGCTGCACCACCGACGCCTCGGGGTGCGCGCCCTCGCCCGCCTTCAAGTTCACCTGGGAACAAACAACTCCAGTTATACATAATAATAACTACTTATGTTTATTAAATTCTGAAAAATATAAAAACTTAATAAATACTTTTGGATCAGGGACCGGAACCTTTTCGATTTTGATCTACGATATCTCGTATTCGGTGATATGATTATTATATTAAGTACTTTTGAATCGTCTATATTTTCCTACCACCCGTTCCAGACTTTTTTAGCTAACAAGAAGAACGGGCGCAAGAAACTTATCAGCTGTAACAGCCATAAGTAACGATATTTACAAACTTGAATATATCGTTATGTTGAAAAATATAAAAACTAGATAAACCATTTTTGTATGTTTTTTTACCTGTTTAAATGTGTTTGTGTAGTTACAATCTGGATTAACACTTAGTGGCCAGTTTAGGCGTTAATCCAGATTGTAAGTACACGTTCACATTTAAACTAAGAATTAAAGCATACAAAAATAGTTTATAACTAATACCAGTTTTTATATTTTTCAGAATTTTATTAAACATAGTAATTTCGTTTTAATGATTTTTTCTTAATTGGCGGCGCTAGTGGAGCCTCTGTGTGCCCTTAAGCACTTGAAAACCCCAGATTATTTGATTGGGAAACCCTATTTGATATGCAAACATAATAATCATAGCATCGAATACGAGATATCATAGATCAAAATCGAAAAGGTTCCGGTCCCTGATCAAAAGTAAGTAAATTTTACAATACGAAATTTATTTCATTAATGAGTCAGTTGCTGCCGAGTCCAATTATTTGCAGAAACGCGTTACGTAAAAATCGAATGTAAACAACAAATGAATGTTCAAACATCACTACGTCACTAGTATTTTTACGTGACGGCTACTATTATACATTTACTATGAAGTTGCAAGTAATTTAGAAATAATAAACAACAATTTGTAATAAAAAAGTTTACTTATAAATTAATTTAAGTGCACTTACTTTTTCACAACCGTCTGGTGGTTCCCGCGCTAAAAAGCGGTTTATTTGGGGCGATGTTCCGAGTTTAGAACCGTCCAGATCTGGAGATGAGCAAACGCTGCCACCTGCAAATTATACGAGTTAAAAATCACACTTATTAACAGAAAACATTACCAAACTATTTTTAAAAGCTTCGAGAATTGTATCAACCATTTCTATGAAACAAAAATCTACAAAATAATAAAAACCAATATCAGCTTAACCAACACGATTTCTATAATCTATCTATCAGTAAAGCTTGGATAATCGGACATGCTAGGGATGATAAAACCATAGTGTCTTGTGCGCATTATCTATGGCTCGTTGCAGGGTGTAGCTAATAACTATAGTCTGTTCGCAGAGAGTTAGATGGCGACATGTGAATAAACTAGCGGGCCGCAATTCGTGATGAGTTTAGAAACCCTGGTTTTTCTCAACTCTCCGAGAACAGACTATATTTGTTTTGTTTAGAGACCTGCAGCCAGGAGTTCCGCGGAGCCACCGCTGGAAAGGGACCCTCGCGATGGTGGATCTATGCCCACAAAATTTTATTTTGTAGGGGAACAGTAAAATATCTGTGTCTTTAGTGAATAAATACACCTATTATTACAATTGACAGATTATAATTTATTTTCTTTGTTTTTAGTGACTTTCATAAATTAAAATGAAGACGTATTAATAACATTGCATTCGCACTTAAGTAACACACATTGAATTGATATAATATTTGACCGAACAATGGACTAAAATGCACAGCGATAAATAAAAGTAAGAAATACCAAATATTAAAAAATCCGGATTTTTTAAGACCATTTAAATGACATTTTTACGTCCTGTATGATGCACAGTTTCACTCATTTTACGTTTACATTACCCATTTCATTGAAATGAAAATTAAAAAAAAACGGCCAAGTGCGAGTCAGACTCATGCACGTAGGGTTCCGTCCGTGCCAAAATAATCACGTTTGTTGTATGGAAGCCCCCACTTTAATATTTATTTTAATTCTGTTTTAAGTTTTTGTTGTTATGGCGGCAACAGAAATATAACATCTGTGATAATTTCAACTGTATAGCCACATTATAATAAAGCACTTAAGACTGTGGTATAGCTATCACGGTTCATGACATACAGCTTGGTGACAGACAGACGGACAGTGGAGTCTAAGTGATAGGGTCCCGTTTTTACCCATTGGGTACGGAACCCTAAAAACAACATTTAATATGTTATCGTAACAACTTGTACGTTGTATAGTCGAGAAGCGCGGCACGCACGACGCTGTCACCCCGAGGCCAAAATTGCTTGATCTAACGACGTAATGACTGGAGACTAACAACCCGACGAAAAACGGTCAAAGGAAGCGCAGTGCGCCAATCACCGTGATCGTACCTGGTATTACACTTAGGATCAAACTTATTAGATATTAGTGTGTAGGTGCAATATTTACCTGAGGAATGAGCCGTGTGACAGAGGTCATGTGGAGTTTGAGTGTTGACAGAGCGCCTGAACAGCTCCGCCAGTGGAGCGCGGTGGCCTTCTGGAGTCACCTAAAATAAAAGAATATTAGAATAACATATTTCAGAAAACTGTGAAAATGCAAGACATAAGCTTTAAATTGCTCATTGCGATATACCTTATCCCTTAGTCGGTCGAGATGTGGTGTTTGTGTGCCACTCGCAGGGTATAGAACGAGTCTCTCAATTTCTTGGTTGAGCCCCTCCACTGAAGATCTAGCTGCCCGCAACGGCACGCTACCACTGCCGAAGCGAGACCCTGAAGAACATACACAACTTGTGACTCACATAAATATTTAAAATGACTAGCTTTCCGCCCGCAGCTTCGCCCGCGTGGACTACAGGTTATATCGTGCGGACGGAGACCCGTGCCCAGCAGTGGGTAAAAAGTAGCTTATGTCCTTTCCAAAGGTCTCATCTATATCCGTACCAAATTTCGTCAAAATCGGTCCAGTGGTCTAGGCGTGAAAACTTATCAGACAGACAGACAGACTTACTTTACCATTAATAATATTCCCGTCTGAGTATTGATCTGGTGCGAGTCGTATTTTTTGTAGTATATTATTTAGTATTGTGTAAAAATAGCATTGTGAATGCAAAAATCTCAAATTTAAAAAAAAAAAATTATTATTAAATATTAACACGGATTCCATAGGTATACAACTGTTAATGACCAGACAGAGGTTTTTGTAAAGAAAATGATATCTATATTTACCCGACTGCAAGGAAAGGGTTATGTTTTTTTCATATTTTGCATATATATCAGCGGTTGCATTTACGTGATGTTTACTGTTTGCATATCAATATGTAGGTAGGTAGGTGTCAGCTAGTTATCTTGTTGTCAAATGAGATAAATAATGAGAGATTCTGTTTAATAATAACACGATTTTCGCTTTATATTCTTGCTTGGTACCTACTTTAATCTTATGGAATCAAAGTATTGTCTGTTTTATGTAGGTCAAGCCTTTTGAATAAGAATACTAAATAATAGAAATAAATATTTATTGTATTTCAAACTCACTATCTTATATAATTAACCTTGACAACTAGTTTTTGATTATGAACCCATTCATGTGGAATTCCAGGAATGTTATGCTCTAAGCACAGAATATATAATAGTACTAACGTCTCTAAGGTTCAATTCTATCTTTACCAAAATTTAAACTTAAAAACCTAAATAGTTTTTCACATTTTATAATAGTAGTAGTATGGATTGTAAATCAAACTAACAAAGCATTATAACGGATTGTAAAAGTCAACAAAAAGCATTATTTAATAAATATATTGAACACATGCCACAACTCGCATTATTGCACTATAAATAGCTCTTATCAGTTGATAATATAAATAGTAGTAGGTACTTACAAAAGCCAGGGCTCATAGCGTGTCCAGAGTCGCCCGAGGCAGAGGGTTTGTGCGGCCGCTGCAGACGACTCCTCAGGAAGCGGTCTAGCTTGTCATCTTCGGAGCCCCGCGAGGAACGACCCGATGCTCCACCGCCTTCGTCCGTCTGAATATAAACATCAAGTTACAATTGCATATTATTGTACCTAAATATGCCCAAGTAGAATGTTTTGATAAATAGTGAAAGAAATAAGTTAAATTCTAACTGTGTTATTTATTAAAAATTCAAACACTTAATAAACCTATTATTGTTGAAACATGTTAGTATTTTTCTTTCTTATGAACGAAGAAGAAAAAACACATTTTATAATAACTAAAATAGGTTTAGGTGTTTGAAGTTTTTATAAATAACATGGCAAGTCTTTAATAGTTAAATAAGTCTATGCAATCTATGGCTAGCTAACACATAGGTTTGGTAAAATTTTATTTGGAAACATTTCACTTTATAATATTTCATACTTATGGAAGATGCTTTTGTTTGACCTTGAGATTATGCATTTCAAATGTCCCTGTTTGTACACTATTTAATTTCTAACATATTATTTTAGAAATAGCTTATAAACCGTCAGCAATTCAGCATAAACTTTAATTAGGAAAACTGATGGAATTTCCTTTATTTGATTTTCAATTAGATAAAAGGAGTATTCTTTAAAATCACTAGAATAATGTTTCCTCTATGCCAAAATATTACAAAAGTAAAATGTTTGTGCTGTAGCATTGCTTTTCATTGATCATAACATACCTGAGTAGATTTATCTACTTGTAGCTGGCCAGCATGCAGATAGTAATCTCTGGACCATTGTCCTTTGTGGTACAAGGTGTCCAGAGAAGCTGTGCGCCTGATTACACTTGAGCCAAAACGACCTTTGCCTGGAAAGATATTACTAACTTGTGTATAAAGTTTATAGGTAATCCAAACATTATAATTATCACTTGAAATAGTTGGGAGTTATCCCCCCCGAAATCCGTAACACAGAACAGGACTAATTCAAATTTAGCAAGTGATTCACTAGCCCGGCTTGCAGGATGCTATCGTCCCCCTCCGAAACAAAAGTCTGGATATGTGCCTGCCTTTATCAAATGATACCATATTATTTATGTGTATTCCAGTAATGTACAGATGACACAATTATTTTTAATTCAACCACAAGTAGGTAGGTACATTTGTCAGGCCAAACTGAAAAACCATTATTGTGATAGTAATGGACATGTAAATGATTCCTTGCTACTCATCTCGTTCATTAAATGACCATTATAAAAACTAAAGACAATTATTGCAATATTTTTAAATTGATTAATAATAGCCTACCTTTGTAATTGACTGCTCCAGGGCTCCTTTGCCCTGAAAGGGCGTGATCGGGTGATATTCGACGCCAGGCGTTAGTCGGTGACAAGGTCGGGCTGTTGCCTGCGTTCTTCTTGAACCCACCGCTCTGCTTCATCACCGACGACACCGGCAGGGTGGCCCTCATAGGCCCTTGTTTCCCAACCGGGCAGTCGGACTGCTTACGGACACGACCCGACATTTTACTTTCTTGGTTTCACTAACTTTCAGCAAATCACACATATACCATTAAAGTCACTTTCAACTAACACAATACGGGAAATAACCAAGACTGACACCGACGCCGCAGTTTCTTTGTAGAGACAACAATTTTTAAGCTCGCTAAATAATGCTCAAAAATGAAGTATAAAAGTTCTTACTGTGTTATTTGATGGTTTACGACCCGGTAAAGAAATCAGAAATAATATAAGGTAACAACAAATGTTCTTCTAATACATATCACATAAAAAAATAGAATTTCGAAGCGTACAAGTCACATTTTTTCCGTACAATGGATGAATGAATGAGCAATGAGCTGACAGATCAACAGATGACAAGAACATCGCGCCATTCCTTTTTCGCCTAAATTCAGAACGTATCACGCATTTGTATTTTTACAATAGATAAAACAATAGTAAAAATGAGTCAATTTTAGTGAAAATATTGAAATAATGTCGACAATAGAAACAATTTACAACTATTCGTTGGCATTGCAATTAAACAGCTGATTACTCCGCCATGACAAGTAATGTCTACAATGTCTATGCTGTGCGTCGTAGACTATATCTATGGTCGTAGTAAAAAAAAAACAATACAGCCAACTGTAGAAAAAAATCGTTGGGCTTTGTCTATGAATTCCAAAAATGGAAAGGGGCCATAATGGAGCCCCTAGACGATCAAGCATTTCTTGTCAATCATTTACATTGCGTTTACCTTTTGGGGGCGTGGCCTACTTTTGATTGGCCACTGTGATCTATCTATTCTGTGGTGCTTGTCAAGCATCGCTCCTAGACGATCAAAATGTGATTGACAAGCAATTTTGATCGTTTAGGGGGTCCATATTTTAACAAATAATTTTAACAAATAACGCAAAGGTTAACATGGTTTATGTTTTTTTTATTTTCAATTCTCATCTTCAATCTTATACAATGTTTATCTTTCCGTTATAAGGTAAATTCACTTTAAAATCGAACTTATTATACAATATTTTATTGTCAAGTACGAGTGGCAACCCGAAATTGGTATGCTAAATCGGCGTATGTAATCGCGGCTTTAGGCGGCGACGAAGCATTTTGAGATTTTTCGTCGGACTCTCTTCTATATACCTAAAACTGGTATGTATGTGTTCCTTGTGCTCTATAAAACACGAAACTGACGGTTTTAAGAGGAGGAAGTGGGGACACGCATAGCTGTGACGTCACAAAGACGGCGGCCGACCGTATCAAGTTTTTCTTCATTTCTCAAGTTCTATCTATTGCATCAATTTCGTTGTTTGATATATCATTTGATAGGTTAAAGGTTAATTGTCTATGATTGATCCTTTGACACCTACTAACTAAAGCCGAGATTACATACGCCGATTTAGCATTCCAATTTCGGGTTGCCACTCGTACTTGACAATAAAATATTGTACAATAAGTTCGATTTTAAAAGTGAATTTACCCTATAACGGAAAGATAAACATTGTATAAGATTGGAGATGAGAATTGAAAATAAAAAAAACATAAACAATGTTGACCTTTGCGTTATTTGTTTAACTTAATTGTTAAAATTTAACTTATTATACGGGTGGCAACTCTAAAATTGGTATGCTAGATTGGAATATGAATCGCGGCTTAAGTTTTGTCGTTTTTGAAATATTAACAAAAATATGTTTTTTTTCATAATCTTTTTCTTATTACAGGTATAAACTATATAATTGTCTATCAAGTAGTTTTACGCGCGTTATTTTTTTCGATAGCTGTTCTGTACTGATATCCTTGATCGAAGGTTTGCTATTAATTTTTGGATGTTGGAAGCGATTTTTCGTGAATATAATTTTTTCTTTCGACACATTTTGGTTTTCTTCAATTTTTAACTCGTTTACTGTCTGACTTCCATAATAATCATTTATTGTATTAATATCAACAATTTTTACATGAAAATCTGGGATAAATGCCCGTGCAAAGGTCTCCAGCAGCAGTAGCGCCACCAAGCGGGATAATTTTAGTGACATCCCGCCATGGCCCAATTTGATTGGCCACGGTAATCTATGTATTCTGTGGTGCTTGTCAAACATCGCTCCTAAACATCTCCTAAACGATCAAATCAAGCCGATGCAATGTAAATGATTGACAAGCAGTTTCGACTTCTTTTACGTATCTTTTCACAAACATTACATGAAGGAATGAAAAAACTAGCTTTTATACATATTTTTATTTTCATTTATCATAATTACATTCTATACTCTAAGTAGTAACTCATAAAATCAAATATCACAATGCAAAAGATATTGCACAAAATAATATAATGATTATTAAAACATTTCCAAGGAATGCCAGCAAAACATAACAGAACAAACATAAATATTCTATTTAGAATAATAATTAATATACCATTCTTTTATCAAGAACTCCAAAAATATCGGCTCTACGCACGACATACCTACAGTTATATTAATTTAGCATTTTTGGCTCATCACTCAATCTCAAATAGCAGTAAATGCTAAGATGTGACTAAGCTATTTTTCATTCAAGACAATTTTTTGCAAGATTTTTATTTTAAGGGTCCGTAATAGGAAAACATGGAGTGGAAATAGAAAGTCTCTATTTTTATATAGAAAACGTAAAGTTGTAGCCACGAAAAATTACAAGCTAAGGAGTTTCTTTAGTTGCTACATATATTAAATTGCGTATCGTATATAATAAACCTTACAGATTGTAAAAAAATCAGAAAATCACCAAAACCGCTTGAGTAGGTTCATCTTTTTGTGGCGTAAATAATAGCGAATAGCTAGGCAGCCATTACACGCTCATGCAAGCGTCAGTCAAATTCCATCAGTCGTCATGACTGATGGAATCACGGCTGTGACTGACGATTAACCTACCGTGTAATGGGGTGACTAATGGTTGCATGAAGTTGATTTCTTCTTTCTATCAGTCAATCAGTCAAACGTAATTCATGATCATGACTGATGGAATTTGGCTGACGCTTGCATGAGCGTGAGATGGCTGCCGTGTCCCGAAACTTTGCCACACGGAGGGAAAGTACCTTAAATATTGAAGATAGGATTTTTTAAAGAAGACTTCATTTTGTTTTAAGGAAGAAACGGAACTGCATTCGAAGATTTTTTAAATTGCAAACGACTCGATACAAATTGATAAAATCCGTAATAATTGAAATTTAAATGTTAAATTTCATGGTCTTCCTTTTGTTTAAGATGCTGTGTCACTTAAGGTGGTGCCCTCAGCGAAAGTGGCGCCGCGGTGAATTATATTTAATATTATTTTTTTAATACACAATTTAAAAAATGTTTATCGTGGAGATTTTAGGGCCCACAGTCTAGTATTTTAGACGGTATCGTTACATTCCCTCGTAGTCACTGCTACAAGTAGATAGCAAAACTGCTAAAAGTGGCCGTTTTTGACACATTTGCTATCTACTTCTACGAATGACTACGAGGGCATGTAGTGATACCTTCTAAAAATACTAGACCATGGGCCCTAAAATCTCCACGATAAACATTATTAAAATCTTTTTCTATTAATAACTTATTAAATAAAAACCTCTGAGGGCGTCACTTTCGGTCAACAACCGCCTTAAGAAAAAATAATCCTTATACGAAGTAACCCTTTCGTTTCGATTAGTATTGTAATTTTTTTTTTAGTTTTTAGTGTGTTCGATTCCTGGTTAAGGCAGGCGATTTTTCAAAAATCTTTGAATGCAGTTCCAATTATTTTTAAAAACAAAATGAAGTCTTCCTTCAGTAAAATTTCCCATCTTCAATATTTAATGTACTTTCCCTCCGTGTGGCAAAGTTTTGGGACAACCTGTATAATAGTTAAATTACCAAGTTATATATGTCGTAGGATAATCGTATAAACCGGATCTTTACAAAAATCCTAGGTCGATTGTAAAAAACCGGATAATTGAAATCTAAAATAAATTTTCGCAATCGTCCGAGCAATTTTTAGGATCTTTGTAAAAAACCTAGTATGTTTCGGACAATCGTAAACTTGAATGCTGATTGGATAATCTGAGAGACGATTTATAACATCTTCAGTCTGATTGGTCAGAAGATGGGTTTTGGGGTTATTTCGTAATTTTGTTGAAGTAAATTCTTCAATTGAAGTTTTAACAACATTAATTCATTCGAAAGTCCATTCGGGTTTTGCACAACCATATTGAAAAGCGCTCTGTAGAAGTTTCTTCTCTGTAAAGAAAAGTTTCTATTTCGGATATAACCTATAACTTGTCTGAACTGATCGAGCCCGGCACTTGTATAACGTCCAATTTCACTTCACTCATCGTGTCATCGTACATTAATGTCACTTAATTGATGTCAGCACTCAATTTTTTTTTCATAAAAAACAAAACACTACAGAAATATTTGACAATAATCACAACAATAACAATGGACGCAGATATGTTACCGTTAGCCAATCAGATCATCCGTCAGTTCATAACGTTGACGTCAGCCAATCAGCGCGCGCAAAAAGATGGTTATTCGCAATTTACCTAAGATACGCTTGAACATTACTCGGACGATTGCAAAAATCTGTCTTAGATTCTAATTATCCGGTATTTTACAATCATACTAGGTTTTTTTTTAAATCCTGTTTGTACAATTATCCTACGACATATACATACGCTATACGCTGTGTCGTTTTGTAATTGTGCAATATTTTTTATTATTTAGTATAATTTTGAGTTTTATAAGCAATGACTCCCATTTACTTTGCAAAATAGTCTCGAATCAAAAGTCTGACTGTTCCCTGAACTTCTTCACTGTCACCAAATAAATCTTAAATAAAATCAGACGTAAATCACGTCATTGTACATATTAATTGAAATAACGCAAAACCCATTAAATCTTTAAAATCGAGAGTAAAATCGATTATGCTTTCTTTAACCAGGCTAGGGATGAAACGCAATAATCGGCGCAAACAAATAATTGAAATAAGGGTATGTTTAATTTTTTATGTTCATTTTACTTTGTGAAAAATATGGCTAAAACATAACCCTTTCTTTGCAGTCGCAAAACACAATCCGTCCACTCTGGAGAATTGTGTATTTTTCTTGGTTTCATATCTTTTGCCAGTAGTTTAATTGGGACGAGGTTGGTGTTTTTATTATTCAGGCATAAGTGCACGAAATATCTACTGTTAAAAAAGTATTTAGATTATGCGATATTTCAATTACAGGATGTAAAGCTGCATCAAGTATTTCTAATATTTCACTCACAAACCTTACTTTGTGTAAGCTTCATACCATACGAAATCTAGTTTCCATATATTCTAAATTGATACTAGCCTATCTCGTACGACGTAATGTACAGTCTTTTAATACAGTATGCCTAATCATTACTGGTCCTAGTTTGAGCAATTTTCTCTCTGTTCGGATATCCAAGCGTGAATTCGCTCTTTCAGTTCGGTGTTGGATTTGACTTGGTCCATGGAGAGAGGTGAACGGTTGAATGGATCTGATTGGTCGCTTAGAAGATGCCTGTGGAACAAAAATAAATGATATCATCTCATACCATTTGCGCGGGTGTGGATGACTTTCACTGCATCCTGAGGAAGCGAACAGCTTCGATTTTAAGAAGAGTTCAGAGGAGTACCAACAGCATCCTGACAGTTGTAAAAGACAGGCCTGATTGTAAGCTGTTCAGCCACTGGATCCAACTGCATGTGAACGGATCCCAAAAATATTTGAATTAATATCTATCATATAAGTATTTATGATAGGTATTAATTCAAACATCCATAGAATATAGTTATTTTATTTTAAAAAACGAATGTGCCCATACTACTAACATAGTTATTTAAGTGAATGTATACTAACAAATGGATGTATGGTCCGAAATAAAACTATAATTTTTAAATTTGAGATTTTTGCATTCACAATGCTATTTTTACACAATACTAAATAATATACTAGAAAAAATACGACTCGCACCAGATCAATACTCAGACGGGAATCGAACCCGCGACCTTTGGATATCCGGTCCAATGCTCTGACCGCTGAGCTACCGAGTCACTAGTGACATCGCCGAATTTCTTCTAGTATATCCTACTCTTACGCTGCAAGCCAGCGTTATTTCACCAATGTGAGGAATTACCTCGACATTCAATTGAAATATCTTTCCAGATATTTGGCAATCGATTAAGATGAAATAGCTATATAATTTTTAAATTTGAGATTTTTGCATTCACAATGCTATTTTTACACAATACTAAATAATATACTAGAAAAAATACGACTCGCACCAGATCAATACTCAGACGGGAATCGAACCCGCGACCTTTGGATATCCGGTCCAATGCTCTGACCGCTGAGCTACCGAGTCACTAGTGACATCGCCGAATTTCTTCTAGTATATCCTACTCTTACGCTGCAAGCCAGCGTTATTTCACCAATGTGAGGAATTACCTCGACATTCAATTGAAATATCTTTCCAGATATTTGGCAATCGATTAAGATGAAATAGCTATATAATTTTTAAATTTGAGATTTTTGCATTCACAATGCTATTTTTACACAATACTAAATAATATACTAGAAAAAATACGACTCGCACTTTAAAAATTATATAGCTATTTCATCTTAATCGATTGCCAAATATCTGGAAAGATATTTCAATTGAATGTCGAGGTAATTCCTCACATTGGTGAAATAACGCTGGCTTGCAGCGTAAGAGTAGGATATACTAGAAGAAATTCGGCGATGTCACTAGTGACTCGGTAGCTCAGCGGTCAGAGCATTGGACCGGATATCCAAAGGTCGCGGGTTCGATTCCCGTCTGAGTATTGATCTGGTGCGAGTCGTATTTTTTCTAGTATATTATTTAGTATTGTGTAAAACTATAATTATTATTTTTATTTGATACCACTTGACCATTCATAAAGTATACAACGAGGTACAAAATAACCCCTAATGCCGAATATGGTAGATAGGGACCATCAAACTCAACAACTTTTACTATGGGACCAACTCTGAAATCGCGAAAAAAAAAACTGCTGTTTCCATACATTTTGATATTATCGATATTAATTTTTGTATGAAATAACGGATTTTATTTCGCGATTTCAGAGTTGGTCGGTGGTGGACGGATAATTATTAGTTACCAGTCGTTTTTCATACAAACGAGGAAGCCTTGGTTCTACGCCAGGGATTGATCGAGCTGTGATTGGATGATGGCTATCCAGGAAGTGAATGGAGGAGCTCCAGACCGCTATACACAATAGGCTTGTTTCCATTAAGAATAAATATAATGGATAGGGGTTTATAATGATTAATTATATTATGGAGAAAATAACAAACAATTTTAATTATTAAAAGCGTTAAAGATTAATAATATTTTTTAAAAATAAATTTCGTAAAATGAAACCTTTAGTCACGTGACAGTGAACACCAATCAGAAAGCGTTACGTCACGCCGTGCGAAACTCCAATCTTGTCTTTGACGTTTCGAGTATCACTACCGGAGGCGCGTTCCAAACCTACACTCCGAGTGCAACCTAACCACAACCGAACGCAAGTTTTAGCCACTTTTTCCGTATTTCTCCATTGTTTGGAACATATATAAATAACTGGTTTGGCGTTTTTATAGTCGTGCTATCACACTGGGGCACTATACAGTACTTATAATATGAGAAATTCATTTTTAAACGATAAAAACTAGCTATAACGTAC
The DNA here is from genome assembly GCA_950108535.1 of Agriphila straminella. NCBI lineage: Eukaryota > Metazoa > Arthropoda > Insecta > Lepidoptera > Crambidae > Agriphila > Agriphila straminella. The sequence goes on from OX467316.1 coordinate 10,768,826, forward strand.
GAAGACACGATCGCTCTTTTGTTTGTTTTGCACGGCGTGACGTCATTCAAGACGCCATGACAGTCTTGTGCGTTTTGGAACCAAATTAAAATTGTTTTTTTAAAACGCGAAATTTATAATGTAAACGCTCGATTAAAAATAAATAAACCTTTTTTTTTCGATAAAATGCCTAATAAGCTAAAATATTAAGCAGTTATTGAAATTTTGTCAACTAGCCTTTTACACATCCAACAGATCTGATCAGCATTCAAAATCGACTGGTGTTGCTAATCATCCGTCCAAAAAATGTATCTATGGGTTAGCAAGTATCGCGTTGGCGAGTCTCTTTTTTTATAGAGTTAAGGAGTCTATTCCTAACCTGGCAATAGTAGTTCGGTCGACGGTAGTCCAGGAGCTGGGCAGTATAACCGGGTCGTACATGAGAGTGCTCTCAAGAGCCAGGTCCAGGAACTCTTCCGGCGCGTTGGAGAGTATCTCTTCGTCGCGTTGCCATTTTATAGATAGAGTATAGAGTTAAGGAGTCCATTCCTGACCTGGCGATAGTAGTTCGGTCGACGGTAGTCCGGGAGCTGGGCAGTATGACCGGGTCGTACATGAGAGTGCTCATGATGGGGTCCAGGAACTCTTCCGGCGCGTTGGAGAGTATCTCTTCGTCGCGTTGCCATTTTATAGATAGAGTATAGAGTTAAGGAGTCCATTCCTGACCTGGCGATAGTAGTTCGGTCGACGGTAGTCCGGGAGCTGGGCAGTATGACCGGGTCGTACATGAGAGTGCTCATGATGGGGTCCAGGAACTCTTCCGGCGCGTTGGAGAGTATCTCTTCGTCGCGTTGCCGCTGTATAGCGAGCCGGGCGACGCGAGTGGCGACATCTTGTAGCGAGCTGATCAAACCACCGCCGCCGATGCGTACTGTGTGTCAAATAGATTTTATTTTAATAATCAAAGAAATAAGGCACAGTTTACTATACAGGATGTCCCAAAACTTTGCCACACTGAGGAAGAAAGTACGTTAAATATTAAGGTAGGAAATACTGAAAGAAGACTTCATCATAAATCAATCATGCAAGTTGGTTGACATGGTTAAGGAAATGTCGGATTTATGTCTATATAATTATTTTAAAAGTACTTTACTAGTACTAGAACTACAGTACATACATGTGAAAAGACCCTTGATGAATGAAGGAATGCGATAATGTGGAGACTATTTATTACATATTATACTCGCCAGTTCGATGGCACTCACCCAGCACGGCCTCGGCCAGCGTGAACAGCTGCGGCGAGTAGGAGCGCCCGTCGTCGGACACGGCGGCGCAGAACCGCTCGCTGCCCGCCAGCTGCACGTACATGCGGCAGATGTCTCGTACTGTACTCACCCAGCACGGCCTTGGCCAGCGTGAACAGCTGCGGCGAGTAGGAGCGCCCGTCGTCGGACACGGCGGCGCAGAACCGCTCGCTGCCCGCCAGCTGCACGTACATGCGGCAGATGTCTCGTACTGTACTCACCCAGCACGGCCTCGGCCAGCGTGAACAGCTGCGGCGAGTAGGAGCGCCCGTCGTCGGACACGGCGGCGCAGAACCGCTCGCTGCCCGCCAGCTGCACGTACATGCGGCAGATGTCTCGTACTGTACTCACCCAGCACGGCCTCGGCCAGCGTGAACAGCTGCGGCGAGTAGGAGCGCCCGTCGTCGGACACGGCGACGCAGAACCGCTCGCTGCCCGCCAGCTGCACGTACATGCGGCAGATGTCTCGTACTGTACTCACCCAGCACGGCCTCGGCCAGCGTGAACAGCTGCGGCGAGTAGGAGCGCCCGTCGTCGGACACGGCGACGCAGAACCGCTCGCTGCCCGCCAGCTGCACGTACATGCGGCAGATGTCTCGTACTGTACTCACCCAGCACGGCCGCGGCCAGCGTGAACAGCTGCGGCGAGTAGGAGCGCCCGTCGTCGGACACGGCGGCGCAGAACCGCTCGCTGCCCGCCAGCTGCACGTACATGCGGCAGATGTCTCGTACTGTACTCACCCAGCACGGCCTCGGCCAGCGTGAACAGCTGCGGCGAGTAGGAGCGCCCGTCGTCGGACACGGCGACGCAGAACCGCTCGCTGCCCGCCAGCTGCACGTACATGCGGCAGATGTCTCGTACTGTACTCACCCAGCACGGCCTCGGCCAGCGTGAACAGCTGCGGCGAGTAGGAGCGCCCGTCGTCGGACACGGCGACGCAGAACCGCTCGCTGCCCGCCAGCTGCACGTACATGCGGCAGATGTCTCGTACTGTACTCACCCAGCACGGCCTCGGCCAGCGTGAACAGCTGCGGCGAGTAGGAGCGCCCGTCGTCGGACACGGCGGCGCAGAACCGCTCGCTGCCCGCCAGCTGCACGTACATGCGGCAGATGTCTCGTACTGTACTCACCCAGCACGGCCTCGGCCAGCGTGAACAGCTGCGGCGAGTAGGAGCGCCCGTCGTCGGACACGGCGACGCAGAACCGCTCGCTGCCCGCCAGCTGCACGTACATGCGGCAGATGTCTCGTACTGTACTCACCCAGCACGGCCTCGGCCAGCGTGAACAGCTGCGGCGAGTAGGAGCGCCCGTCGTCGGACACGGCGGCGCAGAACCGCTCGCTGCCCGCCAGCTGCACGTACATGCGGCAGATGTCTCGTACTGTACTCACCCAGCACGGCCTCGGCCAGCGTGAACAGCTGCGGCGAGTAGGAGCGCCCGTCGTCGGACACGGCGGCGCAGAACCGCTCGCTGCCCGCCAGCTGCACGTACATGCGGCAGATGTCTCGTACTGTACTCACCCAGCACGGCCTCGGCCAGCGTGAACAGCTGCGGCGAGTAGGAGCGCCCGTCGTCGGACACGGCGGCGCAGAACCGCTCGCTGCCCGCCAGCTGCACGTACATGCGGCAGATGTCTCGTACTGTACTCACCCAGCACGGCCTCGGCCAGCGTGAACAGCTGCGGCGAGTAGGAGCGCCCGTCGTCGGACACGGCGGCGCAGAACCGCTCGCTGCCCGCCAGCTGCACGTACATGCGGCAGATGTCTCGTACTGTTCTCACCCAGCACGGCCTCGGCCAGCGTGAACAGCTGCGGCGAGTAGGAGCGCCCGTCGTCGGACACGGCGGCGCAGAACCGCTCGCTGCCCGCCAGCTGCACGTACATGCGGCAGATGTCTCGTACTGTACTCACCCAGCACGGCCTCGGCCAGCGTGAACAGCTGCGGCGAGTAGGAGCGCCCGTCGTCGGACATGGCGGCGCAGAACCGCTCGCTGCCCGCCAGCTGCACGTACATGCGGCAGATGTCTCGTACTGTACTCACCCAGCACGGCCGCGGCCAGCGTGAACAGCTGCGGCGAGTAGGAGCGCCCGTCGTCGGACACGGCGACGCAGAACCGCTCGCTGCCCGCCAGCTGCACGTACATGCGGCAGATGTCTCGTACTGTACTCACCCAGCACGGCCTCGGCCAGCGTGAACAGCTGCGGCGAGTAGGAGCGCCCGTCGTCGGACACGGCGGCGCAGAACCGCTCGCTGCCCGCCAGCTGCACGTACATGCGGCAGATGTCTCGTACTGTACTCACCCAGCACGGCCTCGGCCAGCGTGAACAGCTGCGGCGAGTAGGAGCGCCCGTCGTCGGACACGGCGGCGCAGAACCGCTCGCTGCCCGCCAGCTGCACGTACATGCGGCAGATGTCTCGTACTGTACTCACCCAGCACGGCCTCGGCCAGCGTGAACAGCTGCGGCGAGTAGGAGCGCCCGTCGTCGGACACGGCGGCGCAGAACCGCTCGCTGCCCGCCAGCTGCACGTACATGCGGCAGATGTCTCGTACTGTACTCACCCAGCACGGCCTCGGCCAGCGTGAACAGCTGCGGCGAGTAGGAGCGCCCGTCGTCGGACACGGCGGCGCAGAACCGCTCGCTGCCCGCCAGCTGCACGTACATGCGGCAGATGTCTCGTACTGTTCTCACCCAGCACGGCCTCGGCCAGCGTGAACAGCTGCGGCGAGTAGGAGCGCCCGTCGTCGGACACGGCGGCGCAGAACCGCTCGCTGCCCGCCAGCTGCACGTACATGCGGCAGATGTCTCGTACTGTACTCACCCAGCACGGCCTCGGCCAGCGTGAACAGCTGCGGCGAGTAGGAGCGCCCGTCGTCGGACATGGCGGCGCAGAACCGCTCGCTGCCCGCCAGCTGCACGTACATGCGGCAGATGTCTCGTACTGTACTCACCCAGCACGGCCGCGGCCAGCGTGAACAGCTGCGGCGAGTAGGAGCGCCCGTCGTCGGACACGGCGGCGCAGAACCGCTCGCTGCCCGCCAGCTGCACGTACATGCGGCAGATGTCTCGTACTGTACTCACCCAGCACGGCCTCGGCCAGCGTGAACAGCTGCGGCGAGTAGGAGCGCCCGTCGTCGGACACGGCGGCGCAGAACCGCTCGCTGCCCGCCAGCTGCACGTACATGCGGCAGATGTCTCGTACTGTACTCACCCAGCACGGCCTCGGCCAGCGTGAACAGCTGCGGCGAGTAGGAGCGCCCGTCGTCGGACACGGCGGCGCAGAACCGCTCGCTGCCCGCCAGCTGCACGTACATGCGGCAGATGTCTCGTACTGTACTCACCCAGCACGGCCTCGGCCAGCGTGAACAGCTGCGGCGAGTAGGAGCGCCCGTCGTCGGACACGGCGGCGCAGAACCGCTCGCTGCCCGCCAGCTGCACGTACATGCGGCAGATGTCTCGTACTGTACTCACCCAGCACGGCCTCGGCCAGCGTGAACAGCTGCGGCGAGTAGGAGCGCCCGTCGTCGGACACGGCGGCGCAGAACCGCTCGCTGCCCGCCAGCTGCACGTACATGCGGCAGATGTCTCGTACTGTACTCACCCAGCACGGCCTCGGCCAGCGTGAACAGCTGCGGCGAGTAGGAGCGCCCGTCGTCGGACACGGCGGCGCAGAACCGCTCGCTGCCCGCCAGCTGCACGTACATGCGGCAGATGTCTCGTACTGTACTCACCCAGCACGGCCGCGGCCAGCGTGAACAGCTGCGGCGAGTAGGAGCGCCCGTCGTCGGACACGGCGGCGCAGAACCGCTCGCTGCCCGCCAGCTGCACGTACATGCGGCAGATGTCTCGTACTGTACTCACCCAGCACGGCCTCGGCCAGCGTGAACAGCTGCGGCGAGTAGGAGCGCCCGTCGTCGGACACGGCGGCGCAGAACCGCTCGCTGCCCGCCAGCTGCACGTACATGCGGCAGATGTCTCGTACTGTACTCACCCAGCACGGCCTCGGCCAGCGTGAACAGCTGCGGCGAGTAGGAGCGCCCGTCGTCGGACACGGCGGCGCAGAACCGCTCGCTGCCCGCCAGCTGCACGTACATGCGGCAGATGTCTCGTACTGTACTCACCCAGCACGGCCTCGGCCAGCGTGAACAGCTGCGGCGAGTAGGAGCGCCCGTCGTCGGACACGGCGGCGCAGAACCGCTCGCTGCCCGCCAGCTGCACGTACATGCGGCAGATGTCTCGTACTGTACTCACCCAGCACGGCCTCGGCCAGCGTGAACAGCTGCGGCGAGTAGGAGCGCCCGTCGTCGGACACGGCGGCGCAGAACCGCTCGCTGCCCGCCAGCTGCACGTACATGCGGCAGATGTCTCGTACTGTACTCACCCAGCACGGCCTCGGCCAGCGTGAACAGCTGCGGCGAGTAGGAGCGCCCGTCGTCGGACACGGCGGCGCAGAACCGCTCGCTGCCCGCCAGCTGCACGTACATGCGGCAGATGTCTCGTACTGTACTCACCCAGCACGGCCTCGGCCAGCGTGAACAGCTGCGGCGAGTAGGAGCGCCCGTCGTCGGACACGGCGGCGCAGAACCGCTCGCTGCCCGCCAGCTGCACGTACATGCGGCAGATGTCTCGTACTGTACTCACCCAGCACGGCCTCGGCCAGCGTGAACAGCTGCGGCGAGTAGGAGCGCCCGTCGTCGGACACGGCGGCGCAGAACCGCTCGCTGCCCGCCAGCTGCACGTACATGCGGCAGATGTCTCGTACTGTACTCACCCAGCACGGCCTCGGCCAGCGTGAACAGCTGCGGCGAGTAGGAGCGCCCGTCGTCGGACACGGCGGCGCAGAACCGCTCGCTGCCCGCCAGCTGCACGTACATGCGGCAGATGTCTCGTACTGTACTCACCCAGCACGGCCTCGGCCAGCGTGAACAGCTGCGGCGAGTAGGAGCGCCCGTCGTCGGACACGGCGGCGCAGAACCGCTCGCTGCCCGCCAGCTGCACGTACATGCGGCAGATGTCTCGTACTGTACTCACCCAGCACGGCCTCGGCCAGCGTGAACAGCTGCGGCGAGTAGGAGCGCCCGTCGTCGGACACGGCGGCGCAGAACCGCTCGCTGCCCGCCAGCTGCACGTACATGCGGCAGATGTCTCGTACTGTACTCACCCAGCACGGCCTCGGCCAGCGTGAACAGCTGCGGCGAGTAGGAGCGCCCGTCGTCGGACACGGCGGCGCAGAACCGCTCGCTGCCCGCCAGCTGCACGTACATGCGGCAGATGTCTCGTACTGTACTCGCCGGATCGAACTCGAACTCTTTCATGTCTTTCACCTGCACACCAGAAAAAACATACCAAGTCATTTATCATCTAGAAATATTATTCTAACTAGCAAGATTTTAATTAATTTGAAGATTTTTTTTCCGGCATGAAAAACCACTTAGGGTCAATCAATACATGCTAGCGCTGTCCAAGCGCATCGGCGCGAGTATAGCAAATTCATCCTTAACTCAACAATGAAGACGCTAATATTTCTTCTGAAATTAAAAAGAATCACGCGCATTCTACGGAATACGCGCCTCTTATAAAAATATGAGCACGTGCTAACATAATGGTAAATTGCTATATTAACTCGCTTCGATGCACTTCTACTTTGGGCTAGCATAGACAAAATAATTATGTTTTATTTCATAAACCTTATCTCTAGACAAAATTGGTCGAAGCAGGCTACGTAGTAATAAATACTGTTTTTCTTCAGACTTACCTTGAAATTCTTCTTATTAGGTCCGACTAAATGCAGTAGGAAGTAGTTGAGCATCGAGGCTATTCTTTCAACGAGCGTCGGATGGCAGAACAATTGCGGCGCATGCGCGGTGAGCCGCACCAGAGTGCGGATTGTGTCCCGTCCCAGTATGTTGTCGAAGCGGGCCAAGTTGCCTATGTGGGACAGATTTCCGAGGTTTTGTTCCCGTTCTTGGGCGGATAGGTTGTTCCACGCGCCCGATTCCCTGATGAAAATAATATTTTGTCTTTTAAATTGTTGTTTTGAAGTTAGGGTGACTGTATTCACTTGTCAAGCTTACGCGCTCACTAGACATGAAATAAAACACTTTTTAACGCATATTGGCGCGGTTTTATTGAATAAAATAAAACCGCGCTAGTAGCCGTTAAAAAGTGTTTTATTTCATGATTAGGGTCACTGGTTTTTATGAAGTAATGCTTTAGGATAGTTATGTGATGAACATTGTAAAATAATAGCAAATTTTTCTTGGGACATTGTTCTTATTATTATTTGAATACAACGTGTTAATAAATAACGAGTTATGGCGAATATGGTAGTTAAGGAACTTTAAACTGAACAACTTTTAGTAAGGACCAACGAATTCGCGACAGAAAAAAATTGCTGTTTTTATACAAAAAATAATCAGGAATATGTTAAAATGTATGAAATAACAGATTTTTTTTCGCCATTTCAGAGTTGGTCCCATATTAAAAGTTGTTCAGTTTGATAGTCCCTATCTACCGTATTGGGCATTACTTGTATTTTTGTAACACGTTGCATATTATGTTTAAGTTGTATAAATGAAATTATGAACAAGCATTTTCAGAATAAAACAAAACAATTTCAAAATTACAAACATCAGTTGAATTGAACGACTTGGCTGTACCACCGAAAGTGGCGCCCTCAGAGGTTTTTATTTAATAAGTTGTTAATAGAAAATAATTTAAATAAAACTATGTTTTATGTGGAATTTTTAGGGCCCATGGTGTATTACATTACCTCGTAGTCATTCGAAGAAGTAGATAGCAAATGTGTCAAAAAACGGCCAATTTTACCAGTTTTGCTATCTACTTCTTGCAGTACGAGGGAATGTAATGATACCGTCTAAAAATGCAAGACTATGAGCCCTAAAATACCACGTAAAGTTTTATTAAAATTGTGTGTTGCAATTACAATCACTACATATTATAAAACAAAGTCCCTCACCGAGTCTGTCTGTCTTTCTGTTCGCGATAAACTCGGTAACTACTAAACGGATTTTCATGCGGTTTTCACCAATTGATAGAGTATTTCCTGAGGAAGGTTATAGGTGTATAATAAGTTGAGATTATATGTAAATATTGTAAATTGATAGAAATATGACGATAGTTGTTAAAGAAGTCGGCAAAAATTAAGCCGTCTTGGAGCTTGCATCGAAAACGCTGCCTAAACCTTTCGAGCTATAATAAAATAATGTACGAAGGAATTGTTTCTCTGTTATAGGTTTACAAAAAAGTCCGCGACGGCATATGTCTATCTTTTAAGGATAGCTTACTATAGCCATTTTAACTTTTTTATAAATGGTCACATATAATGTGGTAATTGGAAAGGTATTAAGACGGAGACAGTATTAATCCTTATCAAATAAAATGCATTCGTTACCATAAGCGTTTCATGCACATAATTTTAGATCTTTACACTATATGGTTTAAATAAATATCTTAGGAGCTATCGCAAAAAGTTTACGCTCGCGAAAATAAATTCAAGCGCGTTCCTCATACCGATGATAACGGGACTCGAACGGGACGGGTACAGACTTTTGGAGCGAAAATAAAGGAACCTAAGCGAAGCGAGGGCGGGTCGCTAGTATTAAGGCGAGGCCAGTTCACGAAATTTACTCTTTCACTATGTCTTTAGAATAAGGTTGAATATTGCATAACTTTAATTGACGCTTCGCCAGAAATTTGACGAATTTTAGTACATTTTTATTGATTTCTGAAATACTGGATCATTAATAAAAAATGTACTCGGTTATTGTGTTAGATCGATAAAAAAGCTATCCTTTTTGCATAAAAAATCATATCGCTGTCGTTGAAAATTACGAAATCTGACGATTTGAAATTTATTTTTATAAGTTTTTATGGTGTTATTCAGGAGTTTTTACAGAGTTACCATGCCATTTTTCAATATTCTGTTCGGTTAATTTGCTTCTTTGTTTCTTTTTCAGTCTACAGTAATTTTTGGGAAGTAGAATTTTACATCAGTTCTTCACATTGGATGTTCAAAAATCAGACTTTTCATCAGATCGTGAACCGGCCTCGCCTTAAATAATATTGACCGCGGCGCCACTTTCGGTCAGGGCACCGGGGACCTTAGACTTACTGCTGCATCTGCATGGTGCGTATCTGCGCCATGTTGCCGAGCGCCTCGTCGAGCAGGTATATCGCGTCATTCATCAGCAAGTTCACGAAGCGCAGGAATATCGGCGGGTGTACGGCCTCCATGTTCGCCTCTGCCTCGTTTGCTAACCGTCTGCAAAGTTATTAGACATTGATTGAAATAAGAGCTTTTGGTACAGTCTCGGAGTGTTGATTGATACTCAAAAATTATCTTACAATGTCGTTTAGTGTTACCTATAACTACAGCGTGAAATTTTAATCATTTGGTTCCCGCCGTGGGGTGGTTCAACTCATAATTACAAGCAACTTTTACTATGGGGCCAACTCTCCTCCTCGCAAAAAAAGCAGCTGTTCCATACAAAAGTGCAGTACCTACTCGACCTTAATGTATGGAACAGCTGATTTTTTGCGAGGAGGAGAGTTGGCCCCATAGTAAAAGTTGCTTGTAATCATGAGTGGAAGCACCCCACGGCACAGAATACATAATAGTACAAGTCCCACGGCGGGGACCAAATGATCAAGATTTCAGCGTGTATAATGTAATTTATAAATGTTTTTTATCTATAATTTTTTGTCAGAATGATGATAAAAAGTGTGTAATGTAGGAATCACGAAACGGATGTTCGAAAAATCTTAAAATTTAATGCAAACTTGGGGCACAACACAAGTGACCCACCCACATCGCCCGTTCTATCATGATTTATTTGTGCTGGTATAAATAACATGGTATGGAAGTAACATACATAGTTGTGAATTCTTTACGGGTATTATCATACACATTTAACGCCCAATAATTCTATTTTAGCTATTGCACCGTTAAAATATGTTTTATCTTTAACATTTGTCAAAGAGTAAAAAGAAACAAAACACTTTATTAGCAATAATAACTTTGCTGGTTTTTATGTATAAGTCGGTAATACTTTACTTCAATATAAACTAATTCGTATACAAGCTGTTAACCACAGAACAACACTGTCAACTCACGTGATAGCATCTCTATGTTCCTCGATGCCCCACAAGAAATCCATGACCAGGTACATGGGGCGGCGGTAGTTGAACTTCTGCTCGAACTGCACGCTCTGGCCCGTCATCTCTATACCCACGAACACATCCAGCAAACATGGCACTAACTGGATAACATCATTATAACATCATCATTATCATCATCATAACATCATTATACAGTCATTGAATTTTTTTATTTTATAATAAAATACTAGAATTAGATTAAAATACTAGAAAATATCGACTCACCTGTAGCAGCTCAGACGGGATTCGAATCCGCACCCTTGGGAAGTGCATTGGGCTGGAATCCCAAGGGTGCGGGTTCGAATCCCGTCTGAGCTGCTACGGGTGAGTCGATTTTTTCTAATATAATAATTAATCATTATACAGGGTGAAATGGAAGTTCTTTTCATGTTTTTATTAAGGTAAGAATCTAACCGCAATATTGATAACTTTAGGATGATCGAAATTCAAGGTGACATATTATTATGAAATTAATGGAAAAAAAAATTGGTTTTTTAGCATCAGTAATCTTATGTCACCTTGAATTTTGATCACTTTGAGTGGAGGTCCAAACCAAAAAGTAATATTTCCATCTTAAATGATTTTTCAGAAATAGGCAAAACGTCAATTTGTAAGTAGTAGTGTTTTTATTTTATTTTGGTGCAAAATTAAGGATTTAATATGATTTATCCTTTTTCACAGATTTGCATACTTGGTTCATTTTTTACTTTAAGTGGAAATGTAAACTGTTTGGCGTAGGCCTCCAAATTTAAGAAATTTTTGACTTTAAGTTATCAATATCGCGCTTAGAAAAGATTACCAATGACTTCGATTTCACCTTGTAGAGAGAGATAAAATTGTGACTGATTGATTAGTCAAGTCAACATGCAAACTGAATTAACGATATTTTCGATTTTCCGGAAAAGGAGATAATCGAAAATGAATTTTATTCAGTTGACCTTCGATCCAGGACATAAGAACTCGATAAAATCTGTCATTCTCTCGGCAACTCTCAGCTGCTTCCTGCTCCCAGTGCTGGTTACGTAACTTTGTTGCAATCAACTCTGACAGAAATCGCAGTTACATTGTGTTGCTTTAGTAAAAACCAATATTAGAACTATCTTGACTAAAGCGGCAATGTAACTGCGGTTGCAATCGATTTCAATCGAGAATTGTTAGCAACAGAGTTACGTAATCAGACCCTTGATTACGTAACTCTTTTCAACAACGTAACAATTCTTGATTGAAATCGTTTGAAAATAATTAAATTTGTCAGTTTCAGGTTCTAAGAGAGTGCTAGCAAAGTACTCTTTTAGCAACTGAGTGTGGTTCTGAAGCTGGATATCGACATCGTGAGCCTGCCTCGCGAGACAAAATAATCGTTATTGAATTTTTAGATTTTAGGCATTCATTAGAAAAAATACTAGAAAAAATCGACTCATCCGTGTCCTCTGTGAGGTGCTACGGGCGAGTCGATTTTTTCTAATATAATATTGTCTTAAAATAATCGTTACCGTGTACTAGCAGCGCGGCGCCAGTAGAAAGAGTTTCTCAAAAGGCGCTCGGCGTGAATGAACAAGAGACATTTACGTGTAAGGTGTGTGGAAGAATGTATGACGTATAGTATATAGATGCTCGAGATGTGTGTGCACGGAAATCCGTGATTAGTTCAGAGCAAATATGTACATACTATACAATGCGATTAATTTAACTATGTATGTACAAATGTACAACAGAAGAGGCAACCTCACTTGAAAATGTATGGCAGAGTAAATTTAACAGATTAAAATACATCGTTTTGTACCGTAAGCGCCTTTAGTTTGGTAACTTCAGTGGCGTTACCATGGGTTGATGCAAACTGTTTTCGCTACCGTAAACTATCGTTTTCTCTCTTGCACTCGCATTCACTGTGAGCAGTATATCCGACAGTTTGCATCAACTCATGGTAGAGCTACTGTTGTACTGTACATAGTTAATTTAATCTCATTGTACTTTATATAGTATACCTGTAGTCTATGTGGATGTTCCTTAAATAACTGTTCTCTATAGAACGATGCTAAGTTGCTGAGCGGTTGTTGATCGTCAGGGTGGTTGGGAAGCATGGCTTCTAAACATTCTGCTAGACGAGCTCTGAAATAAATAAATAGATAAATAAATATTTGTTATAATGTGAAAATGTTGTTGTAACAATCCGTCACTAAATTTCAAAGCAATCCGAACTCGAGCGTCAGTGTAAGCAAATATACGATTGCGCGTCGAGTACCAAAATCTGTTTTATCCAATTCCGTACCCAAATACGAGTAAAAGATTCATTGCAATCGCGACATAACTTTTTTTTGTTGCCAGTGCAGCATCTATGCTAATGCCATTTGTCTGCTATTTCCTGTAAATACGAGGTCGAAATGGTAAGGCCACGTACGCACCGACCGGTGGTTTGCTTAGCGCCTAGATATGTATTTAGTAGGCGACTAGCCTAGCGAGGCGCCAAGTTCGCAGTGCGGCCGGTTGCGAATATTCGTGAACGCTCCTTTTACTTTGATATATAATATCTAGGCGCTAGGCGCTAAGTAAGCCACCTGTCGGTGCGTAGCTTAAGGCTTCTGGAAAAAAGTGAAAGATAATATTGGGGGAGCCATTTCCTTAGTCGTAACATAAGACTAAGTAACTTGAATTTTGTAAGGGAATTAATACCAAACCAACATACCAAAAAATAACATTTTGTTCTCCAAAATTAGTAAATGATCACCAAATCCTAAACCGCTCAGTGATTTCGTGATCATTTACTAATTCTGGTGGTTAGGTTAGTGTGGTAATCTTTTAAATATAAGCCATTTCGTAATGCAAAAACTATGTGTTGCTAGTAAAAATTATCACGTGAAGTGAAGAATCATTGAAGACGTTTTTGAATGTGTTTTATATATACATATATATGTTTTAGTATATAACTTCATAATTGAGACATTGTAGTGTATTTCATGGTCACATCACGAGGAGGAGGGTACTGGTGCACTGAGACACAAGCCTTGCTTAGTTCAGGTACCAGTTCTCTCGCAATCTTATGTTATTATTTTAGCTGTACTCTTAGAATTTATGTTCAAATTGTAGATTGTTGGAGAAAATAAATAAATTTTATTATTATTATTATACCTTAAATGCGGGTTGTAGGTGCGCGTAGAATCGCCCATGAACGTGAGCACGAGCGTGAGCGCCGGGTTCAGGAGCCCCGCTATGTCCGCCTCCTCGGTGATGGCGCCCACTGTGCGCCGCGCCATTGTGATCAATACCACTATGTTCTCCAATACAAACTCCGGGATACATCTGACAATTTAAGGTTAAACATTAGCTCGTGACTCGCTTGTAGGCACATAACGTGGTTTCCCAGGATTTTAGCTTACTAACGGTAATTGTTAACTATGAAATGTGTTATCAAAGCAAAATTATCTCACTAAATGCAATGTGTTTGTAGTTTTTGGCGAATACAACTTTAGTGGGTACATAATACACTTATTTGAATATATTACGCTTAATATGTTATTTTATCGGTTACTGTGACTTTTCTTATGGCAAATTTTGATCTTGACTCTTGCAACTTATCTCAGGCTCAAATGTATGTAAAATCATCGGTATCGCTGAAAACCATGCAAGAATATGTTCTAACTTATGGCCTAGTATTGTCAATTTTTAAAGTTCGCACTTGGACGGTACCCAGACCGAAAGTGGCGCCGCGGTGAATTTTATATAATATGGTAATTTATAATACATAACTTTAATACAACTTTTCGTGGAATATTTAAGACCCATTAGTCTAGTATTTTTAGAAGGTATCATTACGTTTCCAAGGCTATGGTCGACTACGACTATGATTCGAGATCTACTTTTAGTAATTTCTCTTCTAGAAATAGTAGATAGCAAAACTGCTAATAGTAGCCGTTTTTGACACTTCTTCGAATGACTTCATGGGGAAATATAATGATACCATCTAAAAATACTAGACTATGATATGGGTAGACTATGGGTTTAAAAAAATATATTTACAACTTATTAAATAATAACCTCTGAGGACGCCACTTTCTGTATGGAAATTTTTCGATAAACTGACCTAAGAGTATCAGGCGGCGGCGTACTGATCGGCATATCCAGTTCCATGACCGTAGTTGGGGCGTAGTTGGGCTGTGGCTCCGTGTGGTTGGGCCTTACAGCCACCTGCACCAGCCACGTGCAGGTGGTCGCTTGCAAGCGGTTCAGGTTCGTCAGCATCTCGTTCTCGAGGAGGGCGCAGCGTAAACTGAGGAATCTATAACAGTGATTACACAATATGAGTTACTAGTTACTAGCTTCCGCCTGGACATTCGGATAATCCCTAGGGAACCTTTCACCGGGATAAAAAGTATCCTATGTTTTGATTCAGGCTATAAATAAACTGTGTGTCAAATTTCATTAAAATCTGTTCAGCCGTTTTTGCGTGATTGAGGAACAAACATCCAAACCCACAAACTAGGACTAGTAGGATTCGGATTACCTATTCTCTTAGAATAATAACACTTAGAAACCGAGCCCTTGTATGTAAAGTGAGGTAAAAAACTAAGCCAAAATGGATGTTTTCAGATTTATATCCTTCATATACGTTACCTAATCGTAACTAAAATTTAATAAATTATTAACTAACCCCTAAAGGTAGGGAAATTGAAATTTGTTATTTCATATAAGTACGATTACGTATGAAGGATTAAAATTTGAAAACTGAGCCATTGGCTCGGTTTTATTTGCCTCATTTTGACAGTTTGCTTTGTATGGAACTATCGTTCTAGGTTGATATTATTCTAAGATTATTCCACTAAACGACCAAGGTAGAAATGTAAGTTTCCAGAACCTTATCAATTACTTTTAAAAATTGGTTAACAAAATTTCATAAAGATAAAAACAAGACAATTAAAATACTGACTTGGTCATTAGGTGATGTGTGCGTTGTCGTATTGGCTCTATCAGGTGATGAGCTCCGGCACCAATATCAGCGAGCGCACGCTGCGACCTGGCCAAGTCTTGACCGAAACGCCATAACTTCTCTGCACAAACTCTGACACCTGCAATTTCACAATTAAAAAAACAATATCAAAAATATTTCAAAGTCTACCTGCAATTTCACAATTAAAAAAACAATATCAAAAATATTTCAAAGTCTACTACGTTGATGTGAAATTACAAATTAATTTATTTGTTCATTGTTACCATGATGTTTCTTTATAGGCCGGACATGCACAGGCGCACCGGATAGACCGAGAGACGGAGCAATCAAAAGAAAAAGATGTCGTATGTCCTTTTCTTTTGTATTGCTCCGTCCCTTTCGTCCTTCCATCCGCGCCTGCGCATGTGTAGGGCCCATTACATTACCTAAAGAGGAAAGCAGTTAAGGATGGTATGATAAGTATTTCATTTCTAATAAATAAACAGTATACTAACCCCCTCACTAATAAAGATTGTATAGCAGATGTAAAGTTACACCGTATTTTATCAGTTTCTTTTCAATGTCAAATTCAAATAGTTTGACAGAGAGTAACCATTGTGTAACTGTACATCTGCTATACAATCTTTATAAGTAAGGGGGCAAGTATAAATTAGATTTCCGAAATATTTACAACATTACTTAATTGACTTACCCAGGTCTATGCACTTTTGTGTCATGAAGAAGCATTCTGTTACAAAATTGTACATTCCAGCTGATGGTCTTTTTATGGGCTGACCGTCTTCCCCTTCAAGGGCAGGTAGTAAACAAGTTTCGCCATGAAGACAATCTAAATGCACCGACTTTGCAGCACATTCTTCAGGCTGTAAATAATTAAATTTTAAGCTAAAGATATAGGTCTAAATCTAGTAAGTAATTTACTTGTAACTTACCAAAACGGCACCATAAGTAGGATCAATTTTTAGCGCTTTTGGATCATCCGGTGTAGTGCAGAACGGTTGACATAGTTGTAACAATACAGTACCAAGATTTAACATGAAACCATCCGATACACAACTTAAAGAAGCGGCACTAACTTCACCCGCCTGTAATATAAATAAAACAAATATTCAAATAAATACAAACGAAAATTTATAATTAATTAAGGTGGCTATACCGCCGAAAGTGGCGCGTGGTGGTAAAATTGTTAATAAAAACTAATTTTAATAAAACTTTATGTGGAATTTCTAGTATTTTTTAGAACGTATCACTACATTCCCTTGTAGTCATTCGTAGAAGTAGATTGCAAATGTGCCAAAAATGGCAACTTGTAGCGGTTTTGCTATCTACTTCTAGCAGTGACTACGACGGAATATAATACCGTCTAAAAAATACTAGAATATGGGCCCTATAAACGTAGTTTTATTAAAATTGTGTATTAAAAATTACAATATTAAATAAAATTCACCGCAGCACCACTTTGGGTCAGGGTGCCACCTTAATAAAATAATTTAAAAGCGTTTTATTTTTATTTGAGATTTTTGCATTCACAATGTTTTTTTATATACTAACTAAATAATATAGGTACTAGAAAATATTCGACACACCAGAATTATCTCAGGCGACGAGTCGATTTTTTTTCCAGTATATTAGTATTGTATAATAAAATTTAAAAGCAGTTAAATAACATACTTGAACATTCCAAAGTTTTCCTCTGGCAACATTTGTTTTTAAACATTTTCCGATCCATGTTAAAAGGCGATTTCTCATTTGCGGTCCTGCTTTCAGGAGGGTTAGGAATATTTTGTGCAAGTTGTTGGTTAAATGTGAAGAAGCATTCCATATTGATGTTTCCATCACAGAATTTGCCGCCTGAAAATTTATTAAAGTTAAGTTGCTCACTTATTTCAAGAAGCAATAACAATACTGTCATCAAGTATCTATACATTTTCACTACTTTATATTGGATAGGTAAAATGTTTTTTTTTTGTTTTAAAGGAATTTATTGCTTTGATTTAGTGTTATTTAATAAGCTTGAATTAGTAGTCAAAACTCAAAGTCTAATAATTTGTCTTATTAGTAGCTTATCATTACCTGATCTGTAGGATTATCAAAAAACTCATGTAGGGAAGTAGCAGTCTTTGGTAAAGCTGACAAACTTAACAAAGCACCAAGTACTGAATCCTGGTACAAACGTCCATTCGTCTGAATGTATGGTTCACAAGCATCCATTAAGATTGGTGCTAAGTGAGTGTTACCTGCAGGAATTAAAGTATAGGTTTTATAATTAAACAGCATTTGAGTGTCTCTAAGTTTTGCATAAGTAAGTTGTAAGTAACTATTCCGCTTTTAATTGTAAAGGCCTAACATAGACCTGAACTAGGAGAAGTTTTAAGTGTAGTAGTATCACATAATATATCACACAATAATATAAAGTTGTATCACAATCAGACATTTCAATATGTATTTTACAAGTTCAAATATTTATAATAATTAAATCCTTGTTATTTTGAGATATAAACAAAATCAATACATACTACTGTGACAATAAAATTTATTAAGAGGGCCCCAATCATGTTATTTCAATGCGGACCTGGAATGACTGGCAGATTCTGACCTCTGATCACAATATAACCCATGTATTGTAGTGTAGTACTAAAAAAATCCTGGATAATGTAAAGTTTAATTAAATTATACTTCACCAATAGAAACAACTTACTTGCAAAGATTTGTATTGCTGGAAGAACATAAATGGGTAGATTGATTATGTTTGATTTATTAACATCAGTGTGAATAATTTTCAGCACTGGGGTCATTGTATCCTTTAATTGAGCATGTATGTTTTCTTCGGCTGAAACTGAAATCAGCACCTTAAACCACTTGAGCATCAAGATACCACAATTGGTCACATCATGCAGAACAGATCTTGAGCTAGATCCACAAATTATTTTTGTGCATCTTTAGTCATTCATCCAAAATCAAAATTAGTGCTGGCAACTAAACCATAGCATGACTGATCCCCTGTTAATAAAAAAAACTCTTGGAATTCAAGAGTTTTTTTATTAATAGGGGATTGGCCATCTGCCAGTGCAATCTTACGTTGCTACTTCCAACTGATATTTAGAGAGCTCACGTCAAAACACTGCAAGAGATACCTCAAGGCCCAAGGCCCATAATTCAATATGAGTTAGAACCTTTGTTCGTAGGTTAGAACAGAGGGTGTACATAAGTCAGCACCCACTCGCGAGGTCAGGTAGTGGAACACCTGGCATCAGCCATAGTAATTATTAAGATTTCAACATGCTCTACAAGTGTTTTCTCAAATTGAAAAGTGCAGGGAAGAGTTTGTATATGCTCGGCAGTAAGCTGATCGGTCTGTAATTGGCTATATTTTGTGGTTTTTAGAATAAAAGCACAATATTGGAACTTTTCCAGATTTTGTATCCAATCTTTGTGTATTGTTAGTTGCTTGTAAGCTCTTTTTGAACTTCGATATTTTTTATGGTTCTTTTCTATTACATTATGTCTGTGTGCTAGATAGTCTTTTTTGATAGACTTGTTAGTTTCTATTAATAGTTTACTTAACTCAAAATTCATTTCTTTAGTTTTATTTGTGGTTTTAATTAATTCTGTTCGTTTTTTATTAGGTTTTTGTGTTATCGCTAAATATTTGGTTTCTATTATCTGTCTTGTCCTACATTTGTAAAACTTTTAATAATCGCTTCCTCAACTGAGAGATGCCAATCAAGAATCTGTTATGGTTGAGTGGTTTATTAGTTATGGTCAAACAGTTTGCATTTGCAAAGATTGCAATCAATCAAAGCACCCTTACTTAATATTACAAATGCGAAATTCAGTTTGTTTTTTACGTCTTCACATCTTAACTACCTACTCCGATCCCTACCCGATCAATATGAAATTTTACATACACTATCTCAAGGGTAAAGAGAAGGACATAGGGTACCTTTCATCCAGAAAAAAAGTACAGTTCCCGAAGGATAGCAAAAAAAAACTTTCCACGCATCTGCGTGGATCACGCATCACCCGCAACGCAAGTTCATCTGAACTTGCGTTGCGGGTGGTCGCTAGTTCCAAATCCAAATACATGTGTTGAATATTAAACTCTAAATAAAATAAAAATGCTTACCATCTGATACAAATGCTTCCACAATTTCCACAAAAAAAGTATGGCTCTGTGGGTCAACATGTTGTAATAATTCAACAAGCTGCGTAGAAAAATTTTGTCCTTCAAATAAAGCAGGCTGTTTAAGTGCTGTTACAGCATTTCTGAAAATGAGTTCTTTCATCTTTTGCACAGCTTTTTTGACATAACTAGTATTTACATTATCATAGCTTTGAAGATTTTGAATGGAGCAGAAAAGGTAGCGGAAAACTTGTTTTTGTACTACATGTTCTTTGTACACCTTGCATGTTTTTGGAATAACACTAGATTCAATGTCTGGTAAAAGTAATCTTTCAAAGAGTGCCTGTTCCAACGCTTCCAAGTCAATATACGAATGCGGTTTCGTGGCTTCTGCCAATTCTTCTAAGTATACTAATTGTTTTTCAGAGTTTCCGTAACCATCAACAGCGTTAGGGTTGATTGTAAAGTGGAAAACGTTTTCAACAATGTTATTGATTGCTTGTATTTCTTCATCTTCTTGTGTTATCTTCGACGTTATTTGCATAGATGTATTGCCTTCGTTATATGCTGCGTTATTCGTCGATTTAACTTCTGAGACGCCTATTAAACCAGCGAAAGGATTATTCGGTTCAGACATTCTAAAATCACCAAATATCAAATAGTAATTTAAATTTAAATTATCTAATAAGCTGTTATTAGTCTCACATTATTTAATATTACAGAAATAGTAATAGTACAAAATTGTATATAATGCTGACTTAGCACAAATTCAGACAAATTTTATTGTTTATCTCGAATTGAATTGAATGACGTTAGTTAATGACGTATGAATGAATGACGTTTCCAATGTTGCCAGCCCAGCACATAAATAAAAAAGGCCCGAAAGGCAACAAACGCCGAAATAAAATAAAAAATGCAATGAGGGCTTTTCACAATAATTACAAAAAACAGGGGGCTTACCATCAGCAAATAAGAAACCGTTCAGTTCAAAAGCAGGCCTTAAACAGGACTGTTTAAGGCCAGCTTTCATACTAACCGTTGAGGTCATAGTACGAAAAAGTAAAGCCGTTCAATATAAGTCCTGCTATAAGAGCTCATAGTAAGGCCCCTGTAGGCTCGATAGATGGCGTTGATAAAAATGTGTGTCAATGTGATTTTTTTACTAAGCTTCGAAGAGTATCAACACCATCTAGCCCCGGAAAATAGATTTTCCATTGTTGTGCGGCCCGATTGGGCCGCTGCCGCTGCGCTTGGGCATTCATAAATTTAACAAATAAGGATCAGTTCAGACAGATCGGAAAAATGCCCGAGCAATTTTCTGGCTTCGTTGAAAATAGGACCGTATTAGGTATTAGGGTATTCACTGTGTTAAGCGGAATCTCGCCGCGGCTACACGGTAGGTACGTGAATATAGATTTCTGGTTTTTGGACGGACAGATGCTTGCAGTGCATGAGTAAGCTAATCTATGTCACCCGGTACCGGGATCCCGCTTAACGCAGCGGACGCCCTTACAATAACCGTAACAGTGGTCTCGATATTAATACTATTTTCTGATTTAGATTATTGTAATACGGTCCTATTTTTAATTGAAGCCAGAAAATTGCTCGGGCATTTTTACGTTCTATCTGAAGTATTAAAAAATAGGGATATACTGAAACCATAAATTAAGAAAAAAAAAGATCTTATTTTACTTCTGCTTCTGACAGATGTAATTTTATTCCTACCAAATTAATTCACTTTCGAGTCGTCAACGCCCGGAAAACGAGACACAATAGATTTTTTATTGTGGTTGGGTCGCCGGAGACCGCTCGGGTGTTGATGAATAGGCGCAGAAATGTATGAAAATGAGGAGTGCAGAGTAAAATAATGAGGAATATCAATCAAACGCACATTTGCGTAAATTAACATTGACAAAATTCTGAAACCGCATGTGCACTGAGGAAAATAAATCAGTAAGTGACATAAATGAAGAAGAAAATGAAGATAAAAAAAAATATTTGTTAAGTATGGCAGGAAAAAACAAGAAAAAAATTGAATCGAAGTGTAAAAGAAGTGAAATCGACGGTTTTTGCGCTGACCCTCATCACAATACATGATTTTTGCATACCTACCAGCGGGTCTACCGCCTAACTTTATCGCTTTGACTCTGGCTTTGGTTTATGACGTCAGTGCACTATCCGTCCTTGTCATCGTGTTATATGATATGACAAGGACAGACAGAGCATTGCTATCGCTCTGGCTAAAGCTTTGAGTTATGCGGTAGGGCCCCAGGCTACCACAAATTTTAATAACCTTTAAAACCGTTATGGTCGGTAAAAAATATGTTTATTGTTTTAATTTATCTTGCAGGATGGTAGGTATGCCATAGGTTGTTCGTTTAAAATCCATGTTCTGCTGACATTACTTGTTTTTCCCCATGTCATGTACTCTTCAATGTTAATCAATAACATTGAATGATTCACTTGTTAATTTACATGATTCAAATTGGATGATTCATCCAAATGGAAAGGAAAAAAACCGTGTAATTTCAGCATAATATTATCTAAATGTGAAGAAATTCAATCGAAACGTAAACCTCCCTCGAAATCATACTAAAAAGGACAAAAGTTTCAAAATTATTACAGGGGCCTTACTATGAGCTCTTATAGCAGGACTTATATTGAACGGCCTTACTTTTTCGTACCATGATCTCAACGGTTAGTATGAAAGCAGGCCTTAAGCAGTCTTTTTTACGGCCTGCTTTTGAACTGAATGGTTTCTTATTTGCTGATGGTAAGCCCCCAGGACAAGTCTTATTCTGTCCAGCCAGATCATGATACAAATTCACTGCCAGAATGGCTGAAAACAAGGCCGATGGTTGCCAAAGGCCGACACAGATTAAAAAAGGCCGATAATCGTCTCCCCAGGAGCCAATATGGCAACACTGGCTTACTTTTTGACAGCCATTCGCCCTGCTCAAAGGTCTACAGTCATTCTGTCTGTATGTATTTCCGTTTAGAACTATAAAAAATAAGTTTAACTACTACCGCAGAGGAAACAAATTTTAAACAGTGAAAGCAAATTTGATTTGAATATAATTTTTCAATAGTACTGTACGAAAATGCTTGTTTATTGCCTAAATATGCAACTAATTTATTTATACCAATGGCAACATAGTCAAATAAGTACATGAAGATAGCTACACATCAAAAGACGTCAACATAGTTACTATTTAATCGTAAATCAGGAAAAATTGACTTACTTATTAAAGTGATCACATAAAGTTAATAAAATAAAATCTTTTTAATGAAACTTATTACAATATTTTAAAGTGGTTACTAAATACTTAAATAGTCTCACACATTCAAGAGATTTTTACAGGAAGTCTTTCATTTTGGAAAGGTGGCTAAACTGGACGATAGTAGCGCTAGTGTCAAGAATTCTAACTAATGCACACTACTCTCACTCATTTCCGTTTCCGTTTCATATCACAGCCAGCCAGCAATATTCCGCCGCCGCAGTCGTCGTCTATTCGTCCAAAATCGATATTGCGTACTAGAATTGAATTGTTACGTCTTTATGCAGCAATGCTATGAAAGATTCCAATTTTTACATGGCATTATAGTAGTCGCACATAGTGAATCGTTCATTAATGTAAGATTGGTAACACTTAATATTATTTACTATTTTAGGCCATTACAAATGCGTGTCCCTGAGGCGTGTCCCCTTATTTTTTTACTTACGTAAAAGTGCTTGATCAGCTACAAGGAAAGAAATACACACGTGCAGTACAAACTATTATCTGTTACACATCATATTATTCTATACAGATATAATTTATTGCGTGTAGAGTTTCTGTTAGAAACGTTTTGCTTTTGACAAAGGTCATTGCGAGTTAAAATGGCCGTCCATTTTTGTCTTTGAAATAATTATTAATTCTTGGAATCAGAACACCTTTGGGGTAATCTATTATTCACTTGTAACCTTTTTTTGCAATATTTTAATTACAAACATGTGCATGCATTTTATCCCATTTAGACCGTAAAGTTTTGTGTACCTACCTATAATATTTCTACGAAGATATTTATTTGGTGACGGTAATGTATAATTTAATTTAGGTTATTTAGGGATTCTTGGTTTTAAACAGAAATCAAAATGTTCATAACCTAAACAAAAAATTAATTAGGTACTTAAATTGGTATTATGCTACTAAATGAACAGTCATGGTTTGGTACTTGACATAGCTGTATAGGTTTACGTCATCCATCTTTGTACTACGCATCGTGTGCTAGTGTGAGTGAGCGTATACACGTGTGACCTCGATAAGGATGGACTCACGCAGATGTCTTTGCCATTCTAGAAGGCTGACGTCATTCAAAATCGTGGCGAGCGAGAGCGCACAGACAGCGCCGCAGCGCACAGCAAGACATTGTGAAATGTGAACGTCCACCCACTGCTTGCCTTGGCTCTATCATTCTATACCTAATTCATTTGAAAGTTGTGGCTATGAACAGTTACTGCACTGACTTCCGCCATACATGTTGATTTTATAACTACGCAATATTTAGTAATTTTGTGAAATTTGGAGATCAACTGATTCTTAATGATTATTGTTCCATCGATTATTAGGTACAGTATTATGAGAACAAAACTTGCTCTCGACATTTGACGTTTAAAACCTAATAGGTACATTTGTTTTATTAAGATTTGTGCCGAATAGCTCAGTTCATAAAATATCTTGATAATAATTATAAATAGGACAGGCCTTTTTTCTACCTGTACAAAGGGTAAGGCATAGAAAATGTACATACATGTGTGTCATTTAGTGTGTGTATGTGTGAGTTGGTTATTCGGCCAATCAATCGATACACCAACTGTTTAGTACATTTTAATGGTATCTTTTTAATTTCAAGCTTTATTACTTACACTTCATTAAACCTTAAATACTTTGTGGTAAATATTGCAAAAAAGTATTGTTTTTATCGGTGTATAAATGTTAAATTCATCAATATTGGTACGACCATTTCAATCGGCCGGGTTATAAGAAAAACAAATATGGCGGCCGATGTAGCATCCTTTGTTGTACCTTTATTAGCATGACGCATTATTTTTACCAGAGAGCGATAGTGCGTTTCTCTTATTTAAAATACCTAGTCATTATTTAGTTTATGTGCAATGAGTTTTTTTTAAATTTAAGGATAATATCTTAGGTACACCACAATCTTTCGGTACACTTGCTTATCCAAGAAAACATGGTTGCATCAACTAGAGTCTATTTAGGTACCTACATAAACCACATACATTACTAACCTATATACCTACGACGCAATCAAAAGGTTATTTTCTAATTTTATTAAATTTCGAAATTTTATTTAACTAAATATTTTGATTTAAATGCCTTATTTTACGGCTTCGTGATTTCTTAAGCTCACTTCTTAAGTAAATACAAATTACCTAAGTTGATATTTAATTTATTAATATGATACATAAGTACCTAAATTAATCTATAATTTATGGAATTCTGTTTGTTTTCGAGTTGTAACTAACTTCAATAAAACGCAAGTGTTTACATTAAATACCTTCCTCGCGATTTTATTTATTTATTTAAGAATCTAAGTAGGTACCTTCCTACATATTATTACGTACTTAACTTATATGTCTTTATAAAATTAGGTTAAATAGATTTTATATTTTATTAAAATGGCCTTGCCATTTTAATTCGTTCATTATGGTTGTCAGATTTAATTATAGACTAACTTAAAGGTACTAATAAACTTAATATTTTACGCTAGTTTAAATAAGTTTATGGGTACTACCTACTGATGCTTTTCATGAAACATATCGTGCTAAAACGGAAAAGTGTGATAAAATATAATTTTGTTTACATATAGGTACTTGAGTAGTTAATAAAATTTTATTCTGGTATCGTAAATCGTAAATATTGTCCAATTTACAATTCAGTTAATAAATATTAATCGTCCCACTATTTGATTAGTTGTGAAAGATTTTAATTCCCGACTTTATTTATTTTCTTATTAAAAATACTTTTATTAATTGGAAATTTTTATGAATTTCAGTGATCCTTCGAAAATGATGGATACAACCAACATTGAAGATTTAGAAGATGGAGAGATCGAAAGCGAAGGGGAAGACTGCAATGAACATAATAAAAATACTGAAAAAGGAGAAGAAATTATACAAGATGTGAAAGAAACAGAAAAAGAAGAGCCACAAGAGTTTTATTATTCAAAATCAGGTAAGAAAAAAAAATCTAAATCAAAAGGTGATCAAAAATCTAAAGATAAAAGTAAGAAAAATCGTAAGTATATTCCTACAGAAGATGATTTCGCCGGTAATATCGAAAAGGCTATTAGAAAAGCCATGAATAAAAGTGATGATGGGGAAACGTACCCTGATGAGGAAGTTGAAGAACGACGTAAACACAAAAAGCGGAAGAAAAATGAAGGTAAGGATGGTCCTAACAAAAAACGTAAAAAGCAAGAATTCAATGATGAAATGGATGAGAGTGAAATGATGTGCATTAGGGGTGCATCACCTGTTCAAAAACCCACAGAATCATTTGACGAAGATGACAAAGATTCTTATGCGTCTGATAGTAGTCATGAATCTCGAGGTCCTCAACATCATCGGCCTCAGAGACATAGGCCCCCACAAAGAGAACGAAATAAAAACAAAAATGACCGTAGAAGAGGGGCTCATCCAATGCAAGATCCAGATGGACTTTGTTTGTTTTATATGCAAGGCAAGTGTCATAAAGGCGATGAATGTATTTATTCTCATGATGCGCATCCCCCAAGAAAAATGGAACTATGCAAATTTTACTTAATGGACTGTTGTGCGAAAAGAGACAAATGTTTGTACATGCATGCAGACTTTCCTTGCAAATATTATCATACTGGGCTTCCCTGTATATATAAAGATGAATGCAAATTTGCACATGGAAAACCATTGACTGAAAATTTGAAAAACATTCTTTTGAAACATATAGAATCAGCACCTAAGGAAATATTGGGTGATTTCCCTAGACTACATAGAGAGGGTGCTTTACAAATGATACAAACAAATCAATTAAAATTGATGCAACAGTTTTCTGAGAATCAGGGTAACGAAGACAAAAATATTCCTTCTCTGTTTGAGCTAAATATACCCAATCCTCAAAATATGTCGGATACATCGTTACAAAATAGTTACGATAAACCAAATAAAGTTTCTCCGAAGGTACGGCAGTCGCGATGGCAGAATGATAATTTAAATTCCAGCTTTAATCCCAATAGTATACCACAAAGTAACACCTCAAATACAGCAAACGTTTTAAACATCAAAAACTTAACAGGAGTACTCACGCCACGTCAGATTTCAGATTTGACTAAAATGGGCATTGAAAATTTAGATCAACTAGGTCAGTTAACAGTATTGCAGTTAAACAGTATTGGAATATCTTTAAAACAAATTACTGAAATTCAGTTAAATACCATGAGCATTCAGAAACTAGGGTTGATAAATACGAATACTGAACAATCCCAAACCTTTATAGGGACTGCTAGCAGTTCTTCAAAAGATTTAGACTTAAGAGTTCCGCCTGTTGTTCCAGTCACTAGTAATGTTTCTTTAGCTTCTGATTTTCCTGGAAAGGATGTTGATATGCGTTTTCGGCCATCAGCATCAGTTCCAGCAACTGATGATGCAAACATAAATATGAGGAGAGATTTACAAGGCAATAAGGATATGATAGACATCGATCAATATACAAAAGATGCTTTGAAGTTTGCATCAAAGGATAAAGAGAACATTGATATTTCGAATGAAACATTTGAAAGTGAGAAGACTATTCTTGCTGTTGAAATTAAAGATGTAGATCATCGAGTATTGCCATTTTCAGATGATGCTCCTCGAATAATTCAATCTGTAGAAGATAATACTGTAAAAAAAGAATGTGATACTGATATTAGGTTCCTTCAACCGGAACCTATATTTAAAAATCCAGAAAAGAGACATCGTCGCTCTACAACTGATGACGAAGACAACCTATTAATTGACGAAAAATGGTATTCAAGTGATGAAGAGAAAGGCACAAGAAAGAAATCTCCTGCTTCATCGCCGCGACTAGCGACTCTATCACCGCAAACACCAGCGCCACATGTTATAGAGCCTTCAACTGTCCTAAGTAGGCTTGGTGATCTATCAAAAATAGATATTAGTGAAGAAGTTACTAAATTGCTTAATACCATGAAAAATAATTTACATGAAACTAAAACGGACATAAATAGTGAAACTATGAATTCTCCTAAATCAAAACATCCACGCTCTAAAAAATCTCCGGATAAGGTTAGTGAATCAAACAAGACAATTAACAAAAAACCACCTCGTGTGTCTATTTATGAGTGTGTCGACGGTGAACCTACAGATGGTCGTCGTAGAAGTGATGTAGATTTACGTCAAACAGATTATACACTTCCAGCTTTCGGTGATACTGATTTGAGGCAAGGAGCTAGCGGGGATATTGATTTCAGATTAAGTCTACCATTTAAAGCAATACCTAATTATACGCCCGCTTCGGAAATTAATGGATCTATAAATAGTCATCCTCCCATTACATATAAATTGATACCTATAGATATACCGCGACCAGATTATACAGATATAAGAAATAGTACTGCCAAGTCACAAGCTTTAGTAGATCCTAGATTAAGAAAGGTATTTCGATTGTCAGTAGACGAATCAAATAGCGACAGTGAAAAATCAACCAAGCCAGCAGCGCCAGCCATGCCGCGAGTTGATCCTCGACGAAAACCTAATCCTATCGAAAGTATTATGAGTCAGGAAACAAAACACAATGCGTTAGAGTTACAAACTATATTACAAAACTCTAATTGGTACAAGGATCTCAGTTCTACTCAAAAAATATTCGTAAATCAGCATTTAGCGCCTGTTACACAAATGATAAAGCAATATCAACAAGATAAAGTGCTTGGGAAAAAAGTAGATTTATCAGGTATTCAGAGTAATAATGTTTTGTGCAGTATTTTTGCAAATTTAGGTGTATCTTTAAATGAAAACGGTGAATTTACTTATTTGCCGAAACCAAAAGAAGCATTGTTAAAAACTCCTGTTAATTATAATCAAAATGCTAATCCTTTTGGAATAAACAGCAACATGCAGATGAATGCGGGTGCTTTGGACGGAAACAACATGAATATAATGAACATGCCCTCTATGGGCATGGGTGGGATGAACAATATGAACGTTGGCTCGATGTCTGCTTTTAACCAATCGTTATCAGATCCAAGAGGTGGACCGACTCCAGGATTATTAGGTATAGCTCCTAACATGCCACATAATTTTAATAATGGGAAATTTGGTGGGCCTAATAATTTTGGTAATATGCCGTTCAACGGGCCTGGCCCAATGAATGATTTTAATTTCATGGACGGAGAACAAAACTTTCCTAGATTTCCAAACCGCGGAGGTCATCGAGGCCGTGGAAATGAGAGGTGGAATCGCGGTGGTGGGGGTAGAGGGCATAGGGATCGAAAAAACTTCAACGATCGCGGTGGTCATTGGAAAAATGATAGACATTAATTTGTACATGATAATATAGGTTTTTATTGCAGTTCATAGGATTTAAATTATTTTACTGAATTGCCTAGTTTAGATTCCCTTCCACATATTACGAAATGTGATCGAGGTAAAATTTGCTATACTTAGAATAGTTAAAGTAAATATCCTTTTTTAATAATTTATATTTTCAAATAATAGAATAAGTTAATTTCTGTACAATATCTTGTAATGTAAATATTTTTTACAAAGTGATAGGTCATTGTCAGTATAATAAATAAAAGTAAGGTAAATTATGTTTAATAAATATATTGATTAGGTATATTTGATAAAGTACTCATTTTAAGAGCCAAATGTTTTAAGACTGAAGGCAGACTTACGTTAATTTAAGTTATTCCGGATTGTTGCACATGAAGTATGGTAATAAAACAACCTTTTTTTTTGCAAAATGTGTATTAAAAAAAATATAAAACTTTGTGTTTACGAACGGCGAAAATAGTATGTGCTCGATCCTTAAGGTTAAACATTAGCACGTGACTCGCTATTATAGGCACAAAACGTGGTTTCTCAGGATTTTAGCTTTTACACAATATATTTTAGCGTGTTCCGACAACGAATGGCAATTGTTCACTATGAACTATGTTATCAAAGCAAAATTATCTCAATAAATGCAATATGTTTGTAGTGTAGTATTTGCCGTATACAACTTTAGTGTATACTTATTCACTTATTTGTACACACTAAAGTTGTATTCGGCAAATATGTACTACAAACATTGCATTTAATGAGATAAGTAATTTTGTTTTGATAATATAGTTCATAGTGAATAATTACCGTTAGTTGTCGGAACACACTAAAATATATTGTGTAAAAGCTAAAATCCTGGGCAACCACGTTTTGTGCCTACAATAGCGAGTCACGAGCTAATGTTTAACCTTAATCTAAAATGATAACAATCATAATACATAATATATCCAATAGACATAGCGGTTCGGTTACATAGGGAAAGCAATAATGTTATTCGCGGACGAAACATAATTATACATTGTAAAAATATACAAATGTACAGGTTTTGGCTAATTGTAATAAGTAGAAGTAATAAAAGCCTACTCATTTTAAAATAAATTTATGTTTATATACAAAATTATGTCTTGATTTTTGAACCTCTCTATAATGATCAATACTTACATTACCTACATATTTGAGTTACGTAAATGAAGTTAACAATATAGATTTTTATATAACCTATGTAAAGTTACTGTGATTCTAGTTTTTGCATAGAAAATAGTAAGATACCTACACCCAAATATTTAGTGACATCCAAAGCGATCAAAAATATTGGGACAACCAAATAAAATTGTGTAAATGAAAACAACATAGCATTCTATGTTGTTTTCATTTATTTGAACAATTCCGAGTTTAAAAATAATTAGAACACTGGTTGTAAAGTAATTTTTGATCACTTTGGATGTTTCTAAATATTTAGGCGTATATTGTGTGTGACTCTTTATTTTACCTAATAATGATTGTAGTTACAAAACTTTTTTTTTTAAAGTTAACCGCTCGGCCACGACGACATCACCGCGCGCGCATTCTGTGTCTTGCGCCTCGGCAACCACTGCGCGGCCGCGACGAGGAGCTGAGAAGCTGACATCGAGACAGCGCGCATTGGTAGCGGTGCCGAGACGCAAGACGCAGGACGCGCGCGCGTTGATGTCGCGGCCGAGGCGTAAGGCCCTCTTGCACAAACTTTAGTTATTATTAAAGTTGATGCAAGTCGTCCTAAAATAATTTGTGTTTTAGGTCATGACATCAACCTCACATAGGTTTCCAATGTGATTGGTATGACGACTTATTACAGGATTTATGCAATGTTTATGAATGAATTTCAGCCATTTATAGTTTTTTCGTGAATTGATATGGTAAGTACTAAATATGAATATCTAGTATGTATTTTATTAACTGGTAAGGTATCTCAAACAAAAATAATGCAAACGTGACTTAATTATCTCTATTTATTGCTTGTATAACTGATGTGATATAATTTGAAAAGTCTATTTTGAGTCGATTGCCTCCGGACTTTAAATTGATTGCAACTCGAGACACTTTTGAAAATGTGGGTGCTGAAAAAAGAAAATTAATAGTTCAGGCTACAGAAAACAAAATATTAACCCATACCATATACAGGGTGTTTGGTAATAGCCTTATAAAGCTGAATATGATTTAGTAGATTGGGTAGCATGCATACAACCCCGGAAAATTATTATAAACCTTGGAAACCGCCATTTTTTTTCTTTTTATAGTAAACTGCATTGTGGCAGCCTTAGACCGAAATTGTGTTTTGCTTTTTCCATTTATGGGTTTGATTGTCATTTTGTATTTTTCCATACAAATAATAAAAAAATATATAAAAATCTCAGCCGTGTGGCGGTTTTCAGGGTTTAAAATAATTTTTTGGGGTTTTTTTTAATTATATCGTCCCTATCTACCTACCGTATTCGGCTTTATAATGCTATACCAAATAGCCTGTATTATACCAGGACCTAGGTTAAGACTTGACTCTCAGTACCTAGATCCTAGGTATAGTCTAGTCTAGTTTTACTACCAAAACATGTCGAATGGGGATCGCAATGCATCTGAAATCCTGAAAGACTGATCTTCTTACACGAGTTTCATGTTAAACTTATTGAAAGTTCTCTCCTTTATTTAAGCTAACTGTATGAGACGTAAGTATCCTCCATAAAGTTAATATACTTCCGTCAGGTATATTAACTTTATGGTATCCTCATAGCAAGTGAGAGATGAACACAGGACCACATCTACTAAAAAATACAGTGGTGGTTATACAGGGTGTATTTGTAACTACTCTCCAAATTTTAAGAATGTGTTCAGTCCATGAAAATGAACAACTTTCACCATGAAACATGTGTCGAAATACGCCAAATAATTTTGGTCACCCATACTAAACTGATCACGTGATCTCTTTGATTTGTATGAAAAGTCATTTTTTTTTTACATATTTGACCCTTTGTTTCATGGAGAAAGTTGTTCAGTTTCATGGACTGAACACATCCTTAAAATTTGGACAGTGGTTACAGATACATCCTGTATTAGACACCATTCGATTTTCATACAATCGAGGTAACTTTGAAGCTTGGTTCCCCGCCAAGGATTGACCTAGCTGTGATCTGATGTGGTCCAGTGAGTGAATGAAGGAGTTTCAGATCGCTATACACCACCAACGGATCTGATCAGCATTCTAAGAGATAAAGGGATATGTAAAAAAAACAGCGAAATGAGCATAAAAATGTATGTTCAGCAAATCCTGAAACTGAAAACTCTGATCCTTATATCGCTTAGAATGCTGATCAGCTAGGCGATTGCGTAAAGTCAATCGTATTCATTTGACAGTTCATATTGTATCATATTATATGTCATCCCATACAAATTGCAGCCGATTGAATACGATATGAACTGTCAAATGAATACGATTACCTTACGCAGGTGTGTCTAGCCATCTGAATCTCCTTCATTCACTCCCTGGATAGCCATCAACAGATTCATCAGATCAACAGCTCGGTCAATCCTTGCCGGAGAACCAAAGGCTTCAAAGTTACATTGTTTGTCGACTGGTGTCTTTAATAATTATGTGCCACAGTATTTTTTTATTTTAATACAATGTTAGACCAGCCTTCTTATTGCCTAATTTTGAAAATCTATCAATATGGCGAGGGGACGCGACACTACGACGCCCGCCACTTACAAAACTGAGAAAAAAATCTTTAATTATTACAATATGGGCATATTGGGCATTAAATGAAAAGCCTTGATAAGCACATTCCAAAACTAATATAAGTAACTTGTCACTAAAATGTGTAAAATAAAAATATATATTTTTTTCAAACTTTTCAGTTTGTTTTTGGCAAGGGCAGTCGTGTTTTTTTATCTACTTAAACTTTTGTTCTTATTCCATAACAATAAAGAAAATCTGGATCAACATTTTCTAGGGCTTGGCAATATCAATGCCAAAGAGTGCCGCTAGAGGCGCTGCTTTAGTTAGGTGACTACTTCGAGGTCGATTATCTATTGAGGTTAATAAATAAACGCATTAACTAATTAAGCTTCTAATGATATTGATGTCATCTGCATTAATTAGAGATTTTAGAGGATCCGTTAACATTATACTGGCAGTCATTATTTACAAATGACCATCATGGAAATATACTTAGGTACATTTTACAGATTACCAGATTAGGTAAGTAGGTACCTGTGACTTCGTGTTTTCGTTGGTTCAATTGATATCGTAATGTTGTTATCATTGAAGCTAATATCCATCAACAAAAGATAAGTAATATTGTAATCGCGTCACGTGGGATTTTTCCGTGAGGAATGAGTGAATACTTACACAAATTCAGGGATTCTATATCATCGTTATCATTGGTGCAATTGTAGAATAAAACGCATTGTTTTGCTGATAGTTTCGGCTGGGATACGAAGTAGTTGTACAGAAGTTCGAGTTCTCTCGTGGCTGCTTGGGTGGTTGTTGGTGAACAGACCAGTATGGCTCCTTGTACTCCTACACGTAACGCAGGCCAACAAGATTCAAACCTGAATAAGGATTATAATGATTTTGTTACACAGTTAGCAGTGTTGCCTACACTACACCTGAGTGGTAAAAACATGACGACTCTTGTAAAACCATCCGAGAATCGAACTCAAGATCTCCAGATGCGAACTTTTAGTTCAATTATAGGCCTACTTATGCACTTTTCTTTTTTTAACAACTGGGGGGTTATTATTCGGAGTTATTTTGATAATAAAGATCGCAACGGATCAAAACGGGTGTACCTACCTAGGTACGTAATATTTAAGCAGCAAAGGACTCGCTAAACGGTCAAGCAGTCCTTGACAAGCACGTACCTAAATTTATTTCTTTTTGTGACGTAAATTTCCTTCTCCGTCACGTTTACTTGTCAAGTATTGCTTGATTTATCATAAGTAATAGATAGCGAGTCCTTAAGGGTATACTCGTAATTCCAATAAAATCTCCAGGTTTCTTCATATCTATAGGTTTTCTTTAGATATCATTCTCTTGTAGGTGCTATATTTACAGCAAGATGTGTCTGTCGGACATTCTATGCTGCTGTAAAGAGTATCTAAATCCTATGATAAGTTTGTGCAGTAAGTACCTACATCTACTTGTTTAGTTCATAGCGCCCACTATTAGCAGTTTTAATAATCTATTGGTATCTAACTAAAGTATTGAAAATAGCACAGGCACAGAGATGTAGCAGTGTCTTGCTATTTCTGTCGTCACAGATAGAATGCTACTTACTTAATTTAATACCACGCCAATGGATGGCGCTTACTGTCTCGCCTCGCCTGCATGATAGTCCGGTCGTGGGACATTAAATTTCATAAAAAAGTTTTGATAATACTAAAAGTTTTAATTTTTGGGGAGTGTATAGATTATGTGCAATGTGAGCTATTTTTGAAAAGTTAGAAGTTTTATGCCGGTGCTTTAGGTATAGTTTAGGTATTTCGTAATATTTCGTAATATTTCGTTTAACTTCATATATATAGAATTAAAGTTTGAAATGTTGATTGTTTCATAATAAGAACTATGTTATCATCATGTTGTAAAAAAATTAGAAAGTTAATATATGTGTAACTGCGTAAATCACAAAATCACTCTTTTGTGTTCGAATAAAATTTTAAAATTTCTGAAATCTTATTTTAAGACTTTCAGTGGTTAGATATAGCTGTTGAACAAAGTTTAGAAAGTTAAGTGGTGTGCTTCTTTGATAAATTCATTTTTCTTTCGTAATATACGCAATAATGAATTAAAAATCGATCAGATCGCTCTTACATGACCTCTTCAATGCGCTTATATGCCACACAAAAAATTAGAAAAATACATACAGTGGATTTTGTTCAATTACAGATACATTGTTGTCGCTACAGGCCGCCCGCGCCGCGCCGTTACGCCGCCGGCGCGGCGGCCAGCTACTATGCCCGCTCGCGCCATATGAATAAATTAATTAGGTGGCGATACTGGCGATTGATCTGTAACATTTTGGCGTAACGTAACATTACGGCTACTTAAGACGTGTCGACTCCTATCTGACCTATCTCTTATCCCGAAATGATATATTTTTATAATTCCACTAGCGGCCACCCGCGACTTCGTCTGCGTGGACAGTTTTTGCTATCCCTCGCGAACAATACTTTTTTCGGGATAAAACCCTATGTCCTTTTCTATACCCCTGGCAACGTGTATGTAAAATTTCATTGTAATCGATTCAGTAGTCATGACGTGAAGGCGTAAAAATTGTTTACAAAAAAAACAAAAAACCGACTTCAAAAAACCTACCTCTAAAAAGCAAGAAATAATATTCGTAATAATAAAAATACGTCTATTGAAGTCGGGTGGGGCTGGAATACAAATTCCTTTTTTTTATTCTAAAAGCCCCACCAGACTTCAATAGACGTATTTTTATTATAACGAATATTATTTCTTGCTTTTTAGAGGTAGGTTTTTTGAAGTCGGTTTTTTGTTTTTTTTGTAAACAATTTTTTATTTTATTATTTTTAGTGTAGGTACCTTGTAGGTAAGGTATATTATATATGTATTCAATTCAATTCATTTATTTAGTAGTAAAGTAGAAAAATCGGCTCAGCGAAACGTAAGATAATCGCGGAGAAACATACTTAAATACGGGTCAAACTGAGAACCTCCTTTTTTAAGTCGGTTAAAAAACTACACTTAAGATATCCCTCTTCCAACAAAAAAAATATTATCTTATTCAGTTCATAAACAAAGAAGTAATACGACCAATCATCGAGGTAACTCACACAAAATCATACTATTTTCGTGCTTGTTTTCAAAATTACTTGAAAAGTACTGAACCGATTTCATAATTTTAAAAAATGAGACCAACTTGGGAGTGTACCTAATGTAATAACGTTTGAATCATTTCAATCGGTCCAGCCGTCTTCGAGTAATCGGTGGACATACACAAAAAAAAAAAAAAAAACAAATATACAGACGAACATAGAACCTCCTCCTTTTTTGGAAGTCGGTTAAAAAAACAAACAAACGGACTTTGGCATTTATAATATTAGTAAGAATAGTGCAACTCTAACCTACCTAGCTCTAACTAACGTACCTACCTAATTTATACAACTGCAACATATATTATGTAGATAGGCTCTAAAAGACGACAGTAATTTTATGAAATGAGCACAGTAGGTAAATAGATAAATAAAACAAATTAGTAGGTTTAAACAATTTGATTAATACTTTTTCAAGTATATTTTTATTTTTATCAAGTACCTAGTTTTTACTAGGCAAGTTATGTTTGCTTCAGTCAGAGTCAGAGATTGGCCAATCAACTTTTAAGGCACTCCTTTCTTGTCCCCGCTCTATAAAAAATCATATTATTACATACAACTCGGTTTAAACCTTACATTTTTCTACATTAATCTAAAATTAGATGCATTTAGCAATGCGAGAACAACAGATTACAATATTTTTTCCTTTGAACATTTTATAGCTAGTATCTCAGGAGAACAAAATCGCTCCCCATACAAAGAATCTGTGTTACCTGGCATAGCCGGTCAAAGCAAATCATGTCAAATCTTCAAAATATTGTATCAGAATACCCAATATTTTATACATATTTAAGTTCTATATTGAATAATCCTTTATTTACAATACATAGTTTTAGTAATTTTGCTTAAACAATTTAATTAATATTTGCGAAGGTTTGTCCCCAACAATGTCTAAAAAATCAGGGCTCCTGCGTGACCATTAATAATTGGTGATGGTATTAGCATGAAGGTCCTATCTAGCGTCGTTAGTATTGCCCCTTGTCTAACTTTAATTCTTGTTTTGTCATTCAATGTCTTTCTAGCGATAGCTCTCGAGGAGTGTGTGTGGGTCTTTTGTTGTTCTGCTGTGTTACGTCGGAAATCACGATAAGTTCATGGATTATTATATTATTATTACGTTAAGATATTAACTTTAATATCGGAATTTAAGATCAAGTTGAAATAGTTGTTTGATATGCAATGTTTACTTACTTATTTGTACTTTTATCGATGTTTTCCATCACGTTACTGGTAACATCAGAGAAATATCTGGTAACACCAGAGATTTTATGTACTTATGCTTATATCTTCTAATTAATATTTCCTATGGTTTGTCCCCAACAATGTCGAAAAAATCAGGGCTCCTGCGTGACCGTTAATAATTGGTGATGGTATTACCATAAAGGTCCTATGTAGCGTCGTTAGAATTGCCCCTTGTCTAACTAATTCTTGTTTTGTCATTCAATGTCTTTCTAGCGATAGCTCTCGAGGGGTGTGTGTGGGTTTATTGTGGTTCGGCTGTGTTACGTCGGAAATCACGATAAGTTCATGGATTATTTTATTATTATTATGTTATAATACTAACTTTAATATCGAAATTTAAGATCAAGTTGAAATAGTTGTTCGATATGCAATGATTACTTACTTATTTGTACTTTTATCAATGTTTTCCATCGCGTTACCGGTAACACTAGAGAAATATCTGGTAACACCAGAGAATTTATGTACTGTACGTATATATAATATAATCAACCGATTACTTCACTGTAGTGAAGTAAATTAATGGTTGGTTTTACATTTACAATTTACATTTACACTCATTATCATCATCTTATCTTCTGTGTAAAAAACCTCCTCCAAGAATCTCCACAACAATCGGTCCTGCGTTGCCCGTGTAGCAGCACCTACCTATACGCCGCTCATTACCATACCAATACACGATTGCAACAAGATTCATCACCGTGTGACTAGATGGCGCTAATGTCGAATAAACACAAAGATTAGTAAGGAATAGCGTCTCGTAGTATGGAGAATAATTATGGAGAAACCTAAATCTCGCTAACGACGTTTAGTCAGCGACGCAGCATAATATACAACTGCCAACCATCATCGGTTGGACTAATACCACCAAGCCCGGAGGAAGATCTTCCATTTGGCGTTCCTCCTAGTGGTCACCTCTCTCCATACCTACCATACCTACTTCATTCACTACACTGGTGACCCCAACGGAGCACATCAAGCACCTTCAGCAAGCAACGCAGCGCAGCCATCACTCCCCATACCTTATCCCAGCATCCGCAGCAGTCACACTGCAAGCAGAAGCACAGCAAGCCAGGCCTTCAAGGTTCCATCGCAGCATCATTGACGACGCTTTCTTGGACCTTCGGCAACTCTCGACGGCATTATCCCGACCTGGTCTTCGCAGCCCACTACTGGAGCATCACTGGGCCCTCACTCCGGCGTGGCAGCTCTGCGCACCACACCAGCAGCTCGGACCCACCGTCACTCAACGGAAGCGACCGATCTACCCAGTTTTGTATTCTTATCCTCATAGTTCATGAACACCAACTCTTAGGAGATACTCTTCGGTGCTCTGTGCAACCTGGAGCCCAATCGCGGTAATTCTGAACGATAAAACAAAAACGTAACGTAACGTTGTCATTGAGGTTATATTTAGGTACCTAAAAATCTTTGGTTTAGCTTCATAATTTTCACTTAAATTGTCCTAGATTGTAATCCTAGACTCCTTAGGCAGAGTATTCAACAACAAAACTAAAGCGAGTATTTTTCTGTAAACGAAACTGAAACGGTAACAATTTAGTTTTGGTTTTATCGTTGAAAATTAGCGCGATTAGGCCCCTGGTCATGGTCTAATGGTGCCTGCTTGGGAACCGGCTTGTTTGGTAGGTGAAGTCATCGAATCTGCGAGGGAATAGAAATTCCCGATCTCCTTCAGACTTATTATTTAACTCTATCATGTTCATCTCATTCCCACACTTTGGGGAGCACTACTGAGATATTAAAACATTATTTCCCAGTATTTTAAGGTCTTGACTATAAGAATTACATCATTAGCAAAATGAAGGCCTCCTAGGTGCTCGCCATTGATGCTGATGCCGAATTAATTCCAGTCCAGAAACCTAAAAAGATACATTACGGCTCCTTGTCTTGTTGTTATCTCGCTGCAGTTTGATGAGGTTTGAGCTCTGATTTTAAAAATAGAATCAAATATCAATATAGTCGAGTTTTCAGCAATTTTAAAAATATACCATGTGCCCAGTCATTAAGTGCACAAATGAAAAGACGTGAAATTAAGCTCAACCTTATAGTTAAAAAAATAATACGATGTTTTTTATAAAGGTTACAGGTAGGTTTTGCCGAAAAAATCACTTAAATTGTAAAAAAAATATACATTTTCATACATGGGACATAGCGACAATATGTTATGTTAAATTGTGTTTTCGCTATGTTCCTGTTATGATTTGTGATCTGGTTAAGTTAATATAACTTCGTGTCTAGTTTTATAGCTTAGATTAATTGATGAATCACTACATATTATAAAACAAAGTCCCTCGTCGCGTCTGTCTGTCTGTTCGCGATAAACTCAAAAACTATAAAAACGGATTTTCATGCGGCGTTTTCACTAAATGATGAAATGATTCCTGAGGAAGGTTTAAGTGTATTATAAGTTGAGGTTTTATAGAAATTGGTAGAAATATCACGATGATTGTTGAAGAGGTCGGCAAAAATTAAGCCGACTGGGAGCTTGCATTGAAAACGCTGCTCTAACCTTTAGAGCTATAACTAAATAATTTATGATGAAATTATTCCTATTTTATAGATCTACAAAAAAGTCCGTGATGGTATATATCTATCTTTTAAAAATAACTAACTATACCAATTATATCTTCCTAAAAAAATTATCAAGTTCAACGCGGTAATTTGGAAAGCTATTTAGAAGGATAAAGTACTAATCCTTATCAAATTAAATACGTTAGTTACTTTAAGCATTTTATGCACATTATTTTAGCCTTTAACACCATACCATTTAAATGAATATCGTAGGAGTCGTCGCAAAA
The DNA here is from genome assembly GCA_950108535.1 of Agriphila straminella. Lineage (NCBI taxonomy): Eukaryota > Metazoa > Arthropoda > Insecta > Lepidoptera > Crambidae > Agriphila > Agriphila straminella. Next base: position 10,808,859 of record OX467316.1, read on the forward strand.
AATTAACACGCGGAAATATAAATCAAACGCGTCTCTTATACCGACAACGGGACGGGACGAACGGGAGAGAAAAAGACTTTAGAGCAAATGGAGGTGAGGACTGTTAGGTATTATTTTTTTATCTTTTTGGGTGTTGTTGGAAGGTTGCATTTAGCAAAAAAAGAAGGAACCGAAGCGAAGCAAGGACAGGTCGCTAGTTACAATATAATATTCTCAAATTCTTTCTTTTTCTCCGGAGTTACTAGTTACTATATATTATTCTCTAGTGTTACCCTGGTGTCCCCCTTGTAAACAATACAGTGAACGTAATTATAAAGAATAGAAAAGTACTGCCTGACATAGAAGTAAGTTTCAAGTGGCTGTTTAATATCAAATTATGTTAAAGTTTAAGAAAGAAGAAGAAAAATCATTTACTGACCGCAAAACAAAAGAAAACAATGTACCTACACAAACTTAGGACTAATTACAGTGCGGCCAACTAGGCCCCAACCTCAGCAATGCTACAGAGGCAAACCTGAGTATGCCACTGCAACGCTGGTATTCTGGAGGAGCCTACTTGGTGACGACAGCGAACAGACAAACAAAAATTATAATTTAATAACAATTCAGAAGACAATAGACAATAATTTTAACGAAGTAATAGATAAATATTAACGAGCATCGATTCTATCATCACCAACATAAACAAAATAAAAATATTATTTAAGAGGAATAAAAATTAAAAAAACTTAATGGCTGTATGGAATTAGGTCTCCTTGCCTCTTCCATGACAGTTTGATCTACATAGTAATAAAAAGAAATATATATAAAAGAGCTGTTTGGTCAGACAAATCGAAGTACTCTTTGGTTGATTTGATATTTTTCGTTTTGATTTTATTTACGAAGAGATTATTTTATTTGGTTAATATGGCAAAAATACATCATTTCAAACAATTAAAAAAAGAAAAAGAAATCGCAACCTACATTACATACAAAAAAATGAGTTTATTTGACATTTTACAATATAATACAACCTCGGAACCACAAAACAAACAAACAACAATAACAAAACAACATTCAAGCAAATTGTATGGTGACAAAATAATATATGGGTGACAAATACAATAAATTAAAACAGGTGTCCGCCTCAAGGCGACACACACAACCCCCAAGGCTGGAACGCAACCCGGCTCCTATCGTGAAAAACCCCGAAGTGAGTCTTGTTTTTGCAACGTGGTGAGATATTTCTTAAGGTGGTTCCTGAATGTTTTAACCGCTTTCAGGTCACGTAACGGCGGTGGAATATCGTTCCAGCACTTCGAGGTGGCGAATTTAAAAGAACCGCGGAACGCCATTGTCCCGTGCTTTGGAATTGCGAAAATGTTGGTATTTTTTCTCTTTGGGAACCTGCTCAAGTCACCAAACCATACCAATTTTTCATAAAGATAGCACGGCCTTCCCGTATCTAATATACCAAACAAGAGAGTGGCGAGATGAAGTCTCCTGCGCGCTTCCATTTTCATCATGTTTGCAGAGTCCAGAAAGGGAGTCACATGCGATCGGGGTGGTACATGAAAACAGAAACGCGCACAAGCGTTCTGCACCCGCTGGATAAGCTTACTCGTCTTGGACATCAAACACGGCCCATAAACAATGTCACAGTAATTTAGTTTTGACAAAATCAGTGCCTCGCACAGTGTGACCCTCAGTTCCTCACCCAAATAAGGTCTTATTTTGAACAGTAACTTAAGTCTATAAAAACAATTGCGTGAACACTCAGCGACATGGTTTTCAAAAGTTAGGTGTTCGTCCAAAGATCTTATGTTATAATCATCCCTAGTTTGCATCATACATTTGATAGAATCAGTGATCCAGAGGTGCGGTGGATGTTTGAATTTTTGCACCTTGGTTGGAGCATGCAAATCAAATAATGTAATGAGACAAGCCGTAAAGGATTCTGCAAGCTCATTGATGTTATCAAGTTTATGAAAATCATCCCAATTGATCGCATCAAGATCCAGATTTAATTGGTCCACCATTTTTTAGTGGCCTATATGTCACCCATCGTGGGCATATTTTGTCTTTCTTGACCATAAATTCAGCTAATACCATTCCATGACCACGTTCAGAGATGTGTTTAACAGTGACATTTAGAGCCCGAGTATCCGTGCATATTACATCAATTAAGCTGTAACTGTGATCGGTAAAATGTGTGGGTTCCTTAACTATTTGTTTTAAGTTGACACAGCTAAGAAACTGCGTAAATTGTTTGTATTTACCAGTACTAACATCAAGCAGATTTATGTTGAAATCACCCAGCAGGATCAACACATCGTAGTTTCTGAAAGAGGCAATGGAATCCGCAATATCGTCCAAAAATACACCCGGGTCCTGCCATTGTGGCCTATAGGCGGTACCGATTATTACCCGCTGATTGTTAGTGCGAAAACTAACAATCAGTTACTAATCAACTCCACTGCGTTACTTTATGTCAATGTAACGCAGTGGAGTTAAAACAATGTCAATCTTAAGAAACTATTACTTACTACATAGATACATTATTTGAATAGGATACTTTCTTGTTGTATTACTTAAATACTTAATGTACAGATTTTCTTTGAAGTATCATTTTAATTCACAAAAAAAACTCAACAGTAACAGAGGGGAAATTTTTACGACGATCCTTTGTTATTCTCAAAAATCTCAAAACTAAACGTCAAACATCGTGGCCACCTTTAAAACCTAAATTTTAGATAAATGATACAAACTATAATCGAATCTATACCTTTGCTGAATGCCGTCGTACCGGGCCAAGATGAAGACGGTTTCCTCGAGGTTCGGAACAAAAAGCGACGTCGTCAGCGAGAGAGCAAGAACCACCATGGCACCGCACCGACAGGGCCCAACTTCCTGCTGCGAGCTGCCATACCGACCACGGCCGTGTACCTCTCCCGCCTGCACCATACTACCACAGTGCAGGACGTGATCGAGTACATAAAGAAGAAATCCAACTTTTGTTTGAGAGTTCAGCCACTGGAGTCGCGCCATAATACCAATTTTAAGGCGTTTGTGGTGCGCATCCCGACAGCAAGGCTGGACCTCTTCATGAAGGAGGACTTCTGGCCGCAGGGCGTGGTGTACAGGCGCTTCAGAGGGACGCTGCCTTGTGCCACCGATTCGACACACAAAGTGTCTAGGTACTTGATTTTTTTTACTAATATATGTTTTAAGTTATTTACTAACAACATTGTTTTATAATTTATATATGTTTCGTTTTTAAGGTATATATCTATGGGCCATCGATGCCTGAATATAAATAAATAAATTAAATTAAAAAAATAAAATATAAATTCTTGTAAATTCGATTAAATTTAATTTTGTTTTTCTGTTTCAAAATGCTCTGAAAGGAGTGCCTCAAAAGTTGATTCGCACAACTAACTTAGAAATACAATTATGCTCAGCTCATTTAGGTAGATTTATTTTATTTTATAAGTATTCTGTGTTATTTCATTGTATATTCATCGACATACATAACGGATGTTTTCTATGATATCGGCATCGGTAAGAACGACTAGCGAGCTACGCGACAGAAAGAGAGGCGCTTCGTAGGTGCTTATATATAATATCAGGCACGCAGCGCTGTGCAATTTGAAATTGTACTTTATTGCCGTGCGGCGAGAGTAGCTTATAGTTTGTGGCCCCGCGCCTGCCCGCGCGGCGCGTGGCAGTCGGCGGGCCCTGCATGGACCCGCTCGCGCGTCCCGCATAATTCGTATTTAAGCGCAATAATTTATCCGTAATTAAACAAAATCCACATTATGTATGTTTCTAATTTTTTGTGTAGTATATAAGTGCATTGAAAAGGTCATGTTAGAGCGATCTTATCAATTTTTATTCATTATTCCGTATGTTATAAAGGAAAAATGAAAATATCAAAGAAGCACACCACTTAACTTTCTAAACTTTGTTCAACAGCTATATCTAACCACTGAAAGTCTTAAAATAAGATTTCAGAAACTTTCAAATTTTATTCGGACACAAAAGAGTAATTTTGTGATTTACGCAGTTACACATATATTAACTTTCTAATTTTTTTACAACATGATGATAACATAGTTCTTATTATGAAACAATCAACATTTCAAACTTTAATTCTATATATATGAAGTTAAACGAAATATTACGAAATACCTAAACTATACCTAAAGCACCGGCATAAAACTTCTAACTTTTCAAAAATAGCTCACAATGCACATAATCTATACACTCAGCAAAAACGAAAACTTTTAGTATTATCGAAGGTAATTTTTCTCTAGCTACGCGACACGAGTTTAGTATGAAAAGTCGTTTTTTTGTCTGTTTTCGGAAAAGTCGTAGAACAAAATGTTGTTTATGTTGTTAGTAAACTGCTCCTGCGATGTTGTTGGTGTTTTACAAATAATCCTCTATTAGTTCTTTTAATTTTGTATGTCATATTCTTCGATCAAGGATACCCTAGATGTCCGGGCAGAGTCTCAAAAATGGCACCTCAAATAGCGTCCCACTTACAAACTGGGCGCTTATTTTGCACAAAGTAAGTGATAAAAGATGTGTTTTTGTACAAAATAAGCTTATTTAGTACAAAATAAGTGATATAAAATGTGAGTTTGTACAAAATAAGAGGTGATTAGTACAAAATAAGCGCCAAGTTTGTAAGTGGGACGCTATTTGAGGTGCAATTTATGCGTAGGTACTGTTTTAGTTCGTGAAGTATTATCTAGGATAGGTATTCTTGATTGATCGAAGGTCATATTATGTGAATTTATTAACTAGACTTACGTAGCGTAGATTTTTTAGACCTTTTGTGAAAAGGAAACACGAAACAAACACGACGCGATGTTTCCTTATCTTTTAGTAGGTAGGTACCTAACCAGTTTTGATTACTTATGTTATTTTATGCAATAATATTTTTGTCTCAGTGGATGCATATGGGTAGGGTAGGTATAGGTAGTACCATTGTCCAACGGGTGGATAAGGAGGACGGGCCATAAATAACCACGCGGGCCCAATGCGGATTGGTGGGTGTTAACGACTGCAAATGCAGCCGGGGACCAACGGCTTAACGTGCCTTCCGAAGCACGGGGAGCTCGTGATAATAAATTTTTGGTCACCCATGACCGACCCTTGCGAAAGTTGCTTAAGCTCCGCAATCGCTGGGCCAGGCGTTAAACCACTGAGCCATCGAGCTCCTCAATAGTAATATAGTAGGTACCTACCTAAGTTAACACCTTGGTTTGTATTTTAATAACATTAGTCTGAGAAAAGTTTGGCTGCAAGTGAGGGTTCACTTTCAGCACCATAGTTATCTTATCTATAAGTTCATATAATCATAGTTAGGTATCTAGAAGTTATCTGCGGCTACCTAATAAGTCCTATGTTAGGAACCATGAAGGCTACATTATAGGGTAAACGTGGTAGGTATAGGTAGTAGGTAAGTACTACATATTTACGGTTTACCTCCGTGAATAATATTGACTAAGTAACTTACCTATGATCACCGCTGCAATCCCACAATTCGATGTCAATATTATTGCTTTTCCCGTTGACACTTATGTTAGGTAGCTCGAATTCTACTATTCTGACTCCTTGTGTCGGCCGTGGTTGCGCAGCTTCCTCTATATTTATCGATTCAGATAAATAATTAGCGATTGTCGTTTTACCACTCTGTAAATGTTACATTCTTTGTGAAATTACTCGGATTCTTTGGATCCGACCAATTAAATTCAGAAAAAACTAATTGTGAAATGTTATCTCTTTGAGATTTCCTACGGGCAAAACATTTAATCTTTTTATGTCAAAGGTTTGCGTTTCCAAAGAATAGCATGATGTCCAAAAGGGTATAACGATTGTGAATTGTGAACTTATTACCTGGTTTAATAATCAAAGATCTAGAGTGAAAAAGAGTCTACAATATCATAATTTGTGAATTTCCTTACCTCAGATGGACCGATCATAAGTATTTTTAACTTATTTAGATGCATATTTATTACTTTTCACTAGGAAATCACTGCACAACAAAGAGCATGTAATCACTATGCTGCACAATGAAAAATTGTATATTTTTCAAAGTTTACAAATACGGAAACCAATCGATCTAACACCAAGGAACATTCACGTAAACAACTAATGACAATGTCACCGTCACTTATGGTTTTGTTTACAAATGCTGTTACCTAGGTGATTTGATTTGAATATTAGCTTGGGGATAGGGAACCCACATCCACATAATATTTTTCAACACATTTACTCGTAAAGTGAGCCATAATACATCGCTTTTAGGGCCATAACAAACCGAGCTATAACAAACGCGTGCAATAATATATAATAACACTAGTACGTAATAAAATTAACCCTACAAAGTTAAATTAGTACCTTACTGCAAGTTCTATGCGAGTAAACAGAGCATTCTCAATTTAGCCGGGTAATAAAGTTATTTTTTTTGACAAAAAAGAGGTTTTATGCTGCTGAAAATTCATATACATTTTTGGATTAAATAAATGTGTAAGTCCTTAATTAAGTCAAATAAATATATAATTATTATCTAATTATTCATAATTCACAATATTTTGTTATAAAATATTAAAATATTTGCATTTTGTCACTTAAATTATAATTTTGAAGTATTAGTAGTAGGCTGTATGCTCCTCACCCCTTTCTTCGCAAAATATTCTTGCGTTGTGCGTGTGAAAAAAAAAAAAAATAACATGCGCGCCTTTTCACATAATTATCATATTTTGTTTTTGCCATATTTGTTGCAGTGTGATAAATTACTTTTCTCACTTATGCTCTGAAATCTTATCATTCCATTTGAAAAAGGAATGCGGGGCGTTCCACATTTCCGAGGGGGTCTGGTTCATCACATTCTAAATTTAAAATTCAGGCCAGGAATGAATTTCAATACTTACTTCCCGCACCAGCACCAGTGCGGGAAGTAGGTACAGTGCGAAGATGATCTGGGTGGTCTGCGGCAACTTCTTTTTTTTGTTTTAGCTGTTCACAAAAACAAAAAAAGCAAAGGCACATTTGCACCATACAGCCATAACTTTAGTTCCTTTTTTCTGGCACGCAAGCCAACGACAAGACAGTTAATATTATAAATGTAAAATTATTTAATAGGTACTATAATAACGATACAATAAAAAAAATGGTGCGCACAGAGTATATTACTATAAGAATAAATAAATATTACATTGTATTGTACCAGATTTATCAGAGACAAATCCTCTAAGTAATCTTGAATTATGTACAGCGCCATCTACCGCCGAGAAGCGAAATGAGATGGGTTTTTGCTTCTCGGCGGTAGATGGCGCTGCACGTAATTCAAGATTACTCAGAGGATTTGTCTATGATAAATCTCATTTTTAATATTAATTAAATTTAATTAAGTTTCAATTGAAAAGTTTTTTATTTCCTCGCATTTCTTGAGAAAAGCACTATACAAGCCTTGTTCGGAAGCTACTTGCATTGCCTCGAATGATTAAAGCCCTCGCCTGCGGCTCGGGCTTCAAACCATCCTCGACAATGCAATCGCTAGCTTCCCGTTCACGGCTGTAATGTACTATTGTTTTTTCCTCGCAAATGTGTTGAAAAACGTCGTATGAAACTCGTGAGCTCTTGCTTATTGCACACTCGGCTGAGTTACGCCCTCGCCTGCGGCTCGGGCTGCAACCCACAGCCTTGTGTGCAATGAGCAACCTTAGCTAACTTGTCTCATAATGTACTATTATTGGAGTTTCGTGATATCAACCCAAGAAAATGTTCATTATGAATATGAAATTCTTGTATCTACTTGTAAAGTAAATGCTGACAGTAAAATAAGCGTGGTACGCAACCATATAACCTCATTTCTCAAAGTTTTTGCTACAAATCAAACTGCCTTATTTGGCCACACGGGTTGCAAGGACGATGCGCAAGCGCAAAAACCAAACATGAAAGCTTTTAACGGTGCACCCATGCCTAGGGGTAACTGTTTCTAACGACGCCTGGCGATGCCTGGACTGGACTACGGCAAAAACACTTCAGCTTTCCCATTCATTATTGCTCCTGCACTGCCGTTATGATTACGTAGCAGATTTCTTCGGCGTAATATGTGTGGAGCTTCTTCGGCGTATGGAACTCCCAGAATGTTAATAGTTTATCAAAAAATCTGAAAATTGTAATCATGAGAGACACGCAGTTGATAAATTATAATAATATAAATAAACAATAAAAAGACCGTAGCTAGGTCCGGAATTTAAATGAACAACTTATTATGTAATTTATTTCATAGGAATGAATTTCAAGGAATACATATCACCAGTGCCCTGTTTATCAAAACTAAGTCTACAAGTAAGTACTTTACAAAAAAATACAATTTTATGTACCTACTTAATTCACATGAACATGTATTTTTTGTAAAGTAGATAATGTCAATTTTCCATTAAAACAAACAGACATTAGGTACTTTACATTTTTTTTTGTAAAGAATGTCTTTTTTTCTAATAACTTATGCAAGACACTTGTAAAAATGGAATTGGTGTGTTTGTGGACTTTCGGAATGCAGACGCCGGACACCCTCAGAAATAAGTACTCAGGATTTTCCATTGAGATTTTTACAAGTTTTTTTTTATTAAAGAAATCACTAATATAAGGGTAAAAGAAAACATATTAGGTAGTTAAATAAACAAAAACATTTGTAGCGTTTAATTTAACGTATTTTGATAAACGGATTTGTGGAATGATTATTTTCATAATATGGAAAATGATTGTTTTAAAAAGTAAAAGACTTGTAATGTAAGTTTTGATAAACAGAGCACAGATATTTATGCAGAATCTTAGCTTAGTAGGTGCAATGCTCAAATCTCTACAAGGTGCATAATAGTTATAATAACTTTTTATACTAAGATCTTAACTTTTCATTCAAAGATAAATTAAGAATTTTCCGGTGTAGGTAGTTGATATAGCTAACGGATCATTCTGCGGTCACTCTTCAAGGCAGTTTGCGGTGAAAGTCTTTGCATAATCCTGCTGCATCATGCCAACCACTCATTTATCAGCCCGTTACGTCTGTTTATAGTTAGTAGATAGGTAGGTACTACTAACTACATTTTAGATGAAACTTGCTTATTATTTATAAAGGACTTTTCAGAAGTAGGTACCTAACTGGTTACTACCACGTTTTTAGGTTGCTTTGGTTTGGTTGTTTGCAAACGATTTTATACTAGCTTCCCGATGAGCTAGACTTGAAACTTTGAACATAATTATAGACAATGAAATATTATGGTGTCATTTTCTCATTCTCATCTTTTTGACATTTGATATTGGGAGAGGAGAGGGGAAGGGGGGGCTGGGTGTGCTTGACATTTTGTCTTTGGGAGGGTGGGGGAAGCTCAGGAAGAGGGGGGGGGGGGGTCGGAGAGGCTCGGGGGAGACTCGGGGGCTATTTGACATTTGGGTCCCCCTCCCCCTCCTGAATGTTTAAAAATAACTGGTGCCTTTAATGGAAACGGGAAAAACGATGGAAAATCTTCGTGATTCGATAAAGTTATTATTCCATCGAGATTTTTCTTGTCGAGATAGTACCAAAAACCGAGTTTCATCGAAATTGGCCTAAAACAAAAAAGTTGGCCACCATCTTGGATTTTTTTTATATTTTTAACATAGCGTTGCTGTTTTCTTATCAAAATAGTACCAAAAACCGAGTTTCATCGAAATCGGCCCACAAATAACAAGTTGGCCGCCATCTTGGATGGTTTTTTTATATGGAAACACCACGGCTACATTGAGTTGGCAAAACCCAATTCTCGAAAGAAATGAAATATTACTTTTTTGTTTAAATTGGCAGAATAAACTATGATTCTTTTGCTTTCAATTAAACTTAATTAAATTCTGGTTTAAAATGGCGGGTCTTACTTCTATGATTTAAAAAGTTATTGCAAAAATAGCAAAAATGTAATAATAAAAGAAAACATCATTTTCCAAATCATTTTTTTATAATATTTGCTTGTTGTGAGTGTGCATCTCCCGGAATGCCAGATCTTGTTTTCTTGGACCATGCTTACGAGTACCTATGCAGAACAAACTACCTACTCGGTAAAGAGATGCAAGGGACCTCATTTATATTCCAGAGCCTTGCTTTCATCTGTCATCATCAAATCGGAGGTTGACTTACGTAGTGATTATTTCCTCTGTGGTTGACTTATGAAAGGCATAAAGGACTTTTATCGCTGCTTTTATTTTACTACATTGTGCCATATAGGGACGCGGACGCATGTATTGTGTTGTGTTCACAGTTGGTGAAGACACGCGCCGCGGCTATTTCATTCTACTAGGACAGTGATGTTAGACAGCGTTTTATACATACCTAAGTATTGTGTGTAGTGTTCATCATACTTACCTACAGAACGCGAACAGAAAAAGAAGAAAGAATTAAAAATACTAAAGAACTTTACAATGCAAACCATTAATTACCACCCATTACATAAATTCCTATAAGATGAAACATAAAACAACATTTTCAATTTTTATTAATTGTAATATTTAAGTACCAGGTAAAACAATTTGTTTTCAAAGATTGAAAAATTCTACAAATTAGATCTTAGGAGTATGGAATGATTAAAATGAAAAACTTATAATACGTACTAAAGTTTTGTATTTTTTTACTCCAAAGAAAGCGTATCTAAGCAATTATTAAAACGCTATGATACGACTAACTCAGCATTTCCATGGCGATCCTTAGGGAGCAGTATGCATAGCTTCCGTGAAACTAAATTAATTATAGCATAAGTAACTACGTTAAACATTTCTACGTCTGCGGTTATCCCGGAAGCTTCGAAGGTTGTATATAAATAACCTTTCTAACTGTTCCTAGACTGGTCCAAAACTGGACTGTTCCAACTATCTGCATTAATCTTGACGTTGTCGCTACGAGTTTTAAGCTAACTTGTCTAATTCTTGTTTTCTAGTAACTTTGTGCAGGCTGGTAATGTCTTACTTGACGAATCTTTTACGACACATTGTTTTAGATTTTAAGCATGCTGTGAGTTCATCAACCTACTTATCTGTGGCGAGGGGTGAAACTATGGCGAAACTAAGCCGTTCTACAAAAATGTTATGATCTGCATAGTGGATCAAAAATATTTTATTAGGTACCTTAATTAATTACATTATTATAAAACCTGAAGACCACCAACCACTAAATGATGCTGAAATAACGAGCACCCGGGCGAACAATAATAATATAATGAAAAGTCATGACATTTAAAGAATCCCTTTCGATATAATAACTGTGTTACTACTTACTCTTAATATGAATACATACCGTGTTTAGCAACCTCTAAAAGACTAAACTAAGTATTTTATTTGCGGACAGTTCAGAAATAACTCAGCTCCCACAATCGGCGTCAATAGAATCGCTCTTTGTTTCATTTATACAATTTTCAAACAATAAACATTCACAAGTTCGAGTATCGGCTATTCAAAAGCTAGTATGGGCATGTACCCACCCATCTTCGTGGCATTGAATGGCAAACGCTTTGGATAAATTAAATTCTGCAGAGAGCGTGCGAAGCGTGTTAGATTGCCTGATGAGTCTACATTTCACTAGAGAGCATGCAACGCGCAAAAGATGAACTCGAATGCAATGCATGGTTAGGCTCTTAACACACTTTAAAGCCAACAATGATACGATAACAGAATTTACGAGATGTTAAGAAGGATTAACAATTGATTTCTAAAAAAATTGTTTCCTAAGTTTGTTTTCCTACTTTTCATCAAATTGCTGGAAGGTAGAAGCTAAATTTCAATGCGATACTCGTAATGTTTTTTAAACTTCTCAATTTTTAAGCAGATTACTATTTGTAACAATTAAAGAAGATAAATTTCCGATTACTTAAAGTATAATTTTTAGTTAGGTACCTACCTAATTTAAATTGTCATTTATAGTTAAAATTAAAAATGATTTACTTAACTCAATTTACACAAGTATTATAATTGCGTCCAAAATTATTTTCTATGCGATGTGTTATATGCTTCTTCAGTGAACCTTAATTTTTATCCTGTAAAACCACCAACAACCTTGCAGGAGTAGATTGACAACAAAGTTTGTTGTACCTACGACTTTTCCGAAAACAGAAAAAACGACTATCCATACAAATGTCCGAACAGCTGATTGAGTAGATAATGATGGATTTTTGCAGAGATGTGCAAAATACTTTATTAAAAGTATTTAAATACAAAATACAAATACTTGTCATTTTTTTGTATTTTAAATACAAATACAAAATAAGTAATAAGTAAAAAGTATTTAAGTACAAAATACAAAAGACGTATTTTCAAAATACTTTTTTCAAATAAAATACCTTTTTTTCGTATTATTTTTTTATTATTGTTATATTTTTTTTATATTGGGTAACGTAGCTCACGCCTGCCTAGTGTAGTTCTCTTTTTAGCAATTAGTCGCAATACTTGCAATATGCAATGTATTGTATGTAGCTAGCTGCATACAATGCCTATATAGATAGAAAGTAGGTAGATAGTTTTTTGTTTATCAGTGATATTGGGTGCATTCTAGGTGACTAATAGCTATCATTGATCGCCATAGAGTACATTTTAAGCATGGAAAGTAATAAAACTGAACATTAAAACAAAATTACTTTCCATGCTTTAAATGGTTAAAATGTATGCTTTGGTGATCGTTTCCTTAGCGATTGGTCTGCTGGAATGTATCCATTGACATAAATAAATGTCAAATTACCGAGCTTCATGATTGGTTTTTTGTTTGGCAGTGACATTGACATGACAAATTACCTAGCTCTATGATTGGTTGTTTTGTTTGACATTGACTTGACATTTACATAGAAAGTAATTTGTATTTTACAAATAAGTACTAGGTAATTTTAAACGGTATTTCAAATAAAATACTAAATACATTTTGAAAAAAGTATTTCAAATACAAAATACAAATAGGAATTTTGTATTTGTATTTTAAATACTTGTATTTCAAATAATTCACATTTTTGTATAAAAAGTAGTTTTTTTGGTCTGTTTTCGGAAAAGTCGTAGAACGAACTTTGTTGTTTATGATGTTAGTACTACTCCAGCGAGGTTGTTGGTGTTTTACAAATAACCCTGTAAACCTACCACTGAAATTTATTGTGGGCTGAATCAAATCAATGTCGTGTTAATTTTTAAACATTTTTGAGTCGTGTAAAGGCATCCTTATAAGGCTCGCTTGTTCAGAGGCGCCAACTCCTATTTCACTTACCCTAACCGCCCACTCGCGCCTACGTAGGTACAAACTCGCTTTGCAGGCACTAAACTTTATCGGGGCTAAATTTTACTAAATTTTTATGAATATTAGATTGTGTATTTTGATCTGGAAGCATCAAAAATAAAAAATTCTGTTGTAGTAATGCATTTTGTAATAATTTTCACATTCTGCGAAATTAACGTCATAATAGCCTTAGCGCCACCGCTCACGGGCGCTTAATCGCCGAGCGATTTTTTGTAGCCCAGAATAGAACATATGGAGTTCAATACGTAAACGCCCACGAGCTACAAAAAGTAGCTCACACATAGCTCGGCGACTAATCCCCCACGAAATGACACTGACAAGAGTGACAAGCGGCTTTAACCCTAAAAGACACCACAATTTTTTTCGCTGGCTGACATAATTATTTTTGTAATGGTAGAGTTTGCAATAAAAAGTAAGAGAAATATTATTACATGATATGCTTACCAATTTATATAGTTTTTAATCCTGTTCCAAAAAAGGTAGGAACACACTACGAACCTAAGGTCGGTTATAGGCAATTATTGTTCTGGGATTATCATAAGTTTATAATTTACCTATATTATTATGGAAAACTTAACGTAAACGTAACAAAAGAAACATCAAGTTAGCTAAAGAATTTGACTAGTCGCTAATAAAATCGCATTGAAAGCACTGTCGGATTGTCTAAGAACAATGATTATGATTTTGATCGTTTGTTGTTATTATAACTACGTGTTTTTCGAGGTATTTAATTATAATTATTCAATAACTATAACGTTCGAAAAACATGAATAAAATATTCTATTGTACTGTTAGCCGATCGGTTATTATAGGGTTTGAGGTTATTTTTCGCACAAGTCATCACGAAAATACGAAAATGTGGTATCGATGCATTCAATACGATGCCCCGATCACAAATATATAAGATGAAAAGCGTGAAAATGGCGGGGGTAGAAACTGTGATGTCATAAAGTTTTCAGTACTTACAAAGATTTTTTTCATACCATGTGGTATATCAAAGCCCTTTGGCTTTGTGAGTATATTGCGAATATAAAACACACCATAACATGTCATCAAAATCTCATCATAGTAACATACACAGTAACAGTTAAAACACATAAAAAATACCGTTTGTGGAACATGGATAAAAATATTATTTTTTAATATGTCATAAAATGATGTAATACAAAAACTAGCTTATGTCTGCAAAACAAACACTTCGAGCGACTCGCAATATTTTTTCGGGGTCAAAACCTTCCAGTAGGTATCGAACAAATTTTTATTAATTCTTGAATTTGCGCATATAAAATAAATGCAGAATTTTTGTTCTTCACACTATTTTGACGATAAAAGGATCTGTACCCTTAGCACGAACAGCTATCAAAAAAATAATCATTCGATAGATAAATTTTGTATTGGAAATTTGTACAACGCCATCTATCGCCGATAAGCGAAATGAAATTTTCCATAGAGAATTGTCTATCGAGTAATTTTACGTGCGTTTTTTTTCTCGATAGCTGTTCGTGCTAAGGGTACTGAAGACATTTGAATCGTATACATTGTTTGCTTCATTTGTGAAAAGTATATAATTACTGACATAAATAAATCATAAACTTTATTTTATAGAGCTTAGCAATAATAAAAGTGATTGTTCTATAATATTATTACCGGGTGCCTTTTAGGGTTAACCTACGTCAGCGACTAAAAAGCGCCGTGATTGTCGCCGCGATTATCGCCGCGTTTATCGCAGCGATATCGCCGCGATTAACGCCGCGCTTATCGCAGCTACAAAATAGCGCCCGTCAGCGGTAAGCCTTAGTTATTAGTACGAACGGAATCTTTAAGAAATATAAATTAGTCTTCGTTCTATGAAGCCTTTGTTATATTTCTAATGTTTCGTATTAAAATAAATATTAGCAGTTACAGACGAGGTATAATAAAAAAACTTCAATAAAAATTATAACCCACTCGTAATCTATACGAGCTCGTATAATTTTTATTAATTTCCGCTATATAAAGAGCAAATTATATTTTAATTTATACACAGCAAGGAAGTTACAGTCCACCTTAAGTATATTTCAGATCATAATAGCGGCAATAAAAGTCTCTAACAAGTACTTTTTTACCATCGCCACTCAAAAAAGTGCGTCTTATTCATTGATAACAGTGAATAAATCGCGTTTTTATTCACCGAGTGAATAAAAGTATTTTGAATTTGGAACAAGCGCGCATCATATGAATTATGTACAAAAAAAATAAAACGTCCTGAAAGTATGGAGCTATTCCATAGATAAAGCAATAGATATACAATTAAAATAAAAAAAAATATCCCGCCTATTTTAGTTAGGTTCTTTTTAGTGTCTTAGCTTTGGGTTCTTTTCTATCTATAGGTTCTTTTTAGTGTCTAAGCTTTGGGTTCTTTTCTATCTATTATAGGGAGATTAGATGTTCGGTCTGTGGCATCAGTCCGTTTTTTCAGGGTACGGTCATCAGGTCTGGAAAAAATTCAAAGTCTACAGATTAATGGCATGGACTGATGCCAGACTGACTGATCCTGTAATCTCCCTCTTATCGTGGTTGTTTTATGTAATGGAAAGCTTCTAATTTCATATACACTTCTAAAGCTTGCGCGCGTACAGTTCATTAAAAAATTTCAAAATTTCTAATTTCACTATTTAATTTTTCTAATGTTTTAAATATTATCGATTTCCTACCTAAATATCAAAATCTGATAACCTATAAATACCTACTATAGGAATAAGTACTGCTTTTTGTTTTCTCGCAGTCGATGGTAAAAAGTAGAGTACACAACTCGTGAAAAAAATTTCATCTCGGTCCTTTGTATCCCTCGCTTCGCTCAGGATTCTACTTTTGAATCCCTCGCTACGCTCGGGATTTAACTCTAGAATCCTTCGCTACTCTCGGGATCCAACTTAGTCCCTCGAACTAAATTCCCTTCTTTTTCACTTGTTGTATAATCTACTATATCTTAATCGTGCAATAATGGCTGTAAAGCTACCGCCCTTTCTTGCTGCTCTGCATCATTGGTTAATGTTCCCATATAAAGGTTTGAGCACACCAAACGTAGTGCACCAGCAGTGTGTTGGTAGATATAGATAAGCCCATTTTACGAAGACTTCCCCAATCGATTAAAGTTTTGTTTACGGGTTTAGTGTTCTGAGAGAACATAACATTCTAGTCACATAGGGTGATTCAAGTGTTTTGAAAAGAGTTTTTTTTGGCGAAATCGTAGTCACAGATAATTGCGTTAATTATGTTTTTGGCAAACGTGATTTCATATCATAATTCTATGAAAATTGGGGTCTTGTGGAAGCTAATAAAACTTCTTACCTAAATCACGGTAAAAATATTATTTTATTCATCATCGTTCCCTAACATGACTACCGAAACACGATATCGCGTTGTATAGCGTTTTATCGATACTCAACTGTCAAAATCTATATCTTTTGACAGTTAAACGTGATCGCTATATCATATATCGCGTTTCGGTGGTCATGATAGGGGGGCAGGACCTTTCTGATGTGCGGTTTTCAAACCCTATAAAAAGTAAATAACCTATTCAACCTACATACACACATCAACTTTGTCTAGGGATACAGGTGTTATTTTCATACAAACGAGGTAACTTTTATCGATCTTTTAGAATGCTGATCAGATCAGTTGGGTGTGTATAGCGATCTGAATCTCCTCCATTCACTCCCTGGATGGCCATCATCAGATCACAGCACGGTACATCCCTGGCAGAAAACTAAGGCTTCAAAGTTACCTCGTTTGTATGAAAACAACACCTGTATCCCTAGACAAAGTTGATGAGTATATATATAGTAAATACCTATACCTATTTCTAGTTAAACTATTTTCAACATGGGTGTGTGGGGTAGTGGTGAATTATTGTAGTATTAGAATCCTACACGCATGCGCAACAAGTTGATCATATTCCACTCAGTGTGCATCCGGTTTTATAGCGTAGGGCCAAGATGTTCCCATGATTACTGAGCACGGCGATTTGACCATAAATGCACAGTTTATGGTAATATCCGGGACTGAGTGTGATGTATTAAAATGTCATGTTCATGTGTGACTCCATTACGTAGCGGCATGAATATCAAATTTTATATTAATTTAACGTATTTCTTATGCAAATCATTTTTTTTTCGCAAAAGACTCGTAGCATCTTTAAAAGTTCCTAACTAAAATAATCGCTGGGCTTTTCTAGCGACTACGGTAATGCGATTAGTACTCGACTTTAGATGTGTTCCCATAAATTTCTGGTTAGACAATACTTTACACACTAAAATTAATTGAAACTAGAGGTAGGTAGTATAGTTAGTTCATCATTGCATCTAACAATGCATGTTTTCTACTTTTGTGGACGCAGAGTGAAAAAAAAACTCCGCTGAATTTCAGGAAGTGGACTAGTGCTTTGAAAATTTTAAAGCACTATAGTCCACTTTCTGCAGTTCCGAAACCGAAACCTATTTGTAAACTTGTTTTAAACTAGTTCTCTTCAACAAAATGCGGATAATTTTCAGAAAAGTTCTCAAGTTGCAATGAAAATTCATTGATTTAAAAATTTGATAAAATGCTTGAAAAAGTCTTACTTATTTTTAGCGTTGGTACTATTATACCTATATATTAATATTCTGTGTTTTTACTTTGAATACATTAAAAAGATAAATGAAACTCATTCGCTGAAGTATTGGAGATAGCCATTCCGATCCGAGTCTTGTATTACCATCATTATAATTAAATGCTTCTTAATGCTACAATGTATAAAGTAACATTGAATCTTTTCTACTGATGAATTTTGATATTACTATTCATTAATTATCATATTATAAACGAATAGGTAGGTACCTACTTTTATCTTTAGCTGGAAATGATATTATTTTATTTATTATATTAAATAGTTTACGAAATCATTTCAAGAATTCAAATAATGTAGTTTACTTACATAACGTTAGCGACAAAAAAAAACCAAGACCACCAGGTTCTACTTATTTACTTTCTACCGTGAACTTTGGTCCAAGCAAAAGTGCAAGTCATGCAAATTGGTTGCGTAACTTGCGTAGTAGGTACCTATTTGTTGTATGGTCTAGCTGTGCTATGTATACATACCTACTTGTCCATCAGCCATTTTTGATGTCCCCACTGCTGGGGCACAGGCCTTCCTTATGGGTGGTAAGGAGGATGGGCCATAACCCACCACGCGGGCCCAATGCGGATTGGTGGGTGTTAACGACTGCAAATGCAGCCGGGACCAACGGCTTAACGTGCCTTCCGAAGCACGGAGGAGCTCGAGATAATAAATTTTTGGTCACCCATCCCATGACCGACCCTTGCGAACGTTGCTTAACTTCCGCAATCGCTGGGCCAGGCGCTAAACCACTGCGCCACCGAGCTCCATTATACCTACTTACTTAAGTTAAATAGTTGAAGTACTTTGATCGATCTCCTACTGCTGTGCTGTGCTGTGCTGGGTTGCGTTTGAGAGCCCTAATCCTTTTGGGGTCACAGACAAACAAAAATATTTATTTTTTTATATCCAGTTTTTGTGGTAGCTAATTAGGTGATAAAAATAAATATTTGCAAACAAATGGTTGATGATTTAAATGATTATTCAATGTAAGTAGGTTTAAATTAATGGACTCTAAGGAGTAAATAATTTAACTATTGAATATTTTTGAGATTTCGTAATCTGAAATTTTTATCATTTAGATAAGGCATCAGTCATTAGGTCTGAAGATAGTAGTTGAAGCTAAGTTGACTTGAAGTTAAGTTTTAAATAAATTCAGTACGTACCTACCATTGTGCTGAGAGTATATATATTCTGTGCTGTAAGTATAACAACGTCGCGTCGTCGTAGATGCAACTATCTAAAGCAAAATCTCAGTTTATAAGTAAGAAGAGAGAGAGTATGATCGAAGCAACTATACCTTAATATGTAAGCTATTCGGGATCGTGAGGCGCTTTCTAAGCTAGACCCAGTGTACTAGTAGAGTACTAGAGGTACTTATGTATCAACCTAAGTATCTTAAGGTTCCTAGGTCAGCGACCGCATCTAGCCTGGAAGGCGGTAGGTTCGCAGGATACGATAAATTTCAATAGTGCATTGACTCCGTGCACTCTGCTCTATGCAGGAAGATGGGTATAATTTGTGGACGTCTAATTACTTCCATATCGTATTACCGACTTTATGTTTTGCGATGCCTATCTGACTTTTATGGGAAGCAATATAAAGTTGGCTACTTTCTCATGTGAAAGGATAAGCATAATTAAATATAGGCGCAAATATCACATGCCAATTTTTCGATGGGAAGTGAGTAAAGTGATTAGGTAAGTATAATTTATGTAAGTACCTACCTATGTCGTTTCTTTAATAAATAGTTTTCTAATATTGAGAATTCATTAAAGGAGAATTCATTAAAGCTAAAATTTTTCCTGCAAAATTTAGGATAAAATGAGGAAAGTAGTTTGCAACTGCAAAAAACATTAAGTTGTATTTTGTTGTACTTATTAGACGGAAAATGTTTAGGTCTATCTTCGAGCTTTGTGGTAACTAAACTGTATTTTTTTTAATGATAACCTTATGAACTTATAAGCAATCTTTTTCAAGCTGTAAATTAAATACTAATGTAAAAACCCGCCTGCATAAAAAGACAAGTCAACTGAAAAGATGGAAACAAGATTAAATATTAAAGGCAACATGTCATAATAACATGCAGTCGGAGGCATGCATAAAGAAAGTGGCATTATGAATGATTTGAATTATATGCCTCCGACTGCATGTTATTCCATCTTTTCAGTTGACTTGTCTTTTTATGCAGGCGGGTTTTTTAATTATTTTTTTTATTTATATATATATCTGTTTTTAGTTATTATTATGAATATTACGGTCATTATATACCTTTTTGAAATCCTTATTATATTACATACAAACACACATACAAACATACTTACAAGATACGCGCGAAAAACATAACCCTTTCTTTGCAGTCGGGTAAAAAAAGTAGGTTAGTACGAAAATACGCCAAGAAATGACGCAAGCATTAATTTTGCTCAAGTCTGTAGTGTTTTCTTATTTTAGTTATTATTTTGATAAAAGCTACAACATTATCTGACCAAGATTGAATAATGAACAATTGGTTATTGTAGTTGTTTTAGTATTAAAGAAGCGCGGTGGGTCTGTGGATGACGTAGTGTAATCTAGACTGCGCGTGCGCAGGACTGCACTCAGACTGCATAATTACCATAATATTTGTCTGAAAGTTAATTGATTTGAAGTTCTGTAGCTTTATCATAAGCTTTTTAAGCTGAGTTTTAGCACAGAATACATATAAGTACTACCTTGTTTTAGATAGGATGGTATAATAATAAATACTGCATGTCTCATTTTCAGAGCATGAAAATTATGAAAATTGAAACTCATGGTTAATCGTTTTTGTCTTGACCAAAGTTTAGGAGGCGATCTAGTCCGTAAACGCTTGCTTGCTTTGCTAACCCAGTCTCTTACACTATCTCGTGAATCACATCAAATTACACCTAGTGTAACTGGGACCCCTGGCGTTTAAAAGCACCACATAGCCCCATTTAGAGTAAATTAGAGCTTTTTTGTCCTTGACGAACTCCGTGGTAAAGGGGGAATACCTATATAAACGCACTTTAAAAATATTGTTACACACATTAAAATGTTTAGCTATAAAATTAATAATAATTGAATGAACTTTAAAAATAATGGTTTGCACTATAAATATGCTTAGCTTTAAAATTAATTGAATCATCTATAAAAATAATGGTTTCCACTATAAATATGCTTAGTTTTAAAAATAATTGAATAAACCATAAAAATAATGATTTCCACATAAATATGCTTAGCTTTAGAATTAATACTTTGCACTATACAATTTAATTTTATAGCTTTAGTCAAGCTTTAGTACTTGTGTAGTGATGTGGACGTAAGTAGTGGATAATTAATTGCTCGTTACGTAGGTACATAATTAATGTATATAGAAAATTCAAAATTCAAAGTATTAAATCTAAAGCTAAGCATATTTACAGTGGAAATCATTATTTTTATGGTTTATTCAATTATTTTTAACTACTCGTGCCTCGTGCGTGTTCGTTTCGATTTCAATATAGTTAAAGTGCAAACCATTATTTTTGTAGGTATTTTAATTAAGTTGTTTATGAAATTATTACTTTAGAGTGTATATTTATTTTGTATTTTTGGTTCATGATTATTTAAGTGATTATATTAAGTATATTAAAGATCTATTATTATTTTAAAGTGCTTAAGTACAATTTTATAGCTGTTTTCATCAAATTTAAAGTGCTATTAAATACATCCCGTGGTAAAGTAGCTTACACTCCGATTTTCACGGTGTTTTACATTCTCTGAGGTTCTGGGACTGATGTACAGACAAAGTTTTCTATATTATTATCTCGGGTATGTGGTATCGTCGTCGGTCGTTATTTTTTCTGATTTCCATAAC
The DNA here is from genome assembly GCA_950108535.1 of Agriphila straminella. Taxonomy (NCBI): domain Eukaryota; kingdom Metazoa; phylum Arthropoda; class Insecta; order Lepidoptera; family Crambidae; genus Agriphila; species Agriphila straminella. The sequence continues at coordinate 10,830,642 of OX467316.1, forward strand.
ACAAGTGTTTCAGCTACATACGAGTACATTGTATGTGATGTTGTCCGATATTTTTTTTATTATTATAATTTATGATCCGGCTCTGCTAGGAATGAATGCAATCAAGCATGACTTAACTACCGTCATCGCTCGTTGCAGTTCTGATGGGTCTATCAATTCATTGGGTCTATCACTTTCTGATTTTACTGAATAAGTAAATATTGTCGGCCTTACCACAAAAGATTTTAAAACACTGTTCAACAAGTGTTTAACTAAAACACTGTTTTAATGTGATGCTGTCACTTTTTTGACAATATTGTTTGAAAGAGACGGTATCACATTTAAACAGTGTTTTTTAAAATCTTTTGTGCTAAGGCCGAATGAGTTTAAACCAATATTTAAAATGTTTTGTAAGAACTGGTAAAGTTGCAGTGCAGTTAACAAAACGTCGTATGTACATATGTTTAATTTTAAATTAGGTATAATTATTAAGTCTATATCTCAAATGGGCATTGCTTCTTCTCGACCTGTATAACAATCTACTTATCACCGTTTTTGTCTCCCTTTTTTTCTTACTATAAAATCGGCATTGACTTTGTGCAATAAAATGAGCCTTTGCCAACCTAGTGCGAAATAAGTATTGAACTTGCTAATAAACGAGTAAATATGTTCTTTGCTGTTTTTTAAAGAAAACGATAACTTTCATGGAATTTTTTACTTCGGTGTGTCAAATTGCTGTTGCTGGATGTTTTGTTAAGGCAGTCGGCAAAGAATATTTTACTACCACCATTCATGGTTAATCTACGCAATGAGTTGTGAAGAAGTTGTGTGTTTTTTTTTCTGTGGCTTTAACGAACAAAATTTTATAACTCTTTTAAGTGTTTTTTCAAGAATGCATTTGATGTAAGCTGAAAATGTTTTCTCACGAATATAGGAGAACCTGTCTCAATGTTGGCACCCTTTAGCAATTAAACATAAGGAATTTATTCAATCAACTGTGTTGTTTCAAAAGAGACTCGTTGATTTAGTCAATTGTACGTCTAATTAAATGTTAATGCTATGTAGTTCTACATGGTACTTACATGCATGTTTAATAAAATAAACCTTTCGATATTAGTAAAAGTCACCCAGCATAGCTTTAATAACAACTAAAATCTTGCGTCGGAGTAAATAATTGTTGCACAATAAGTTAATATAATCAATTGCACTCGCCGATAAAGTTTCGCATACAGTGATTTATTGGCCGTCCGCATTTCCGTAATGTGTCTTGTAGATTTTACTTAGGTAGTCAAAAGTTAATAGAAACCCGTTTTTGGAGACTTCTTTATAATAAATAAATTAATCATATTTTACATGCAGTGCATTCCGAACTTACTAATATAAGTATGTAAGTTGTAGCCAAGTTTTTTATCCTATCTTTATAATATTCCGATCCACACGTTTCTTTGTGTATACATATAAATATTGTTTTTATTGACACCAATAATTACACAACAAAGTAAGGTAAATAAAATAAAAGAACTGTGGGTAGAACTTAAATATTGGGCAGATTTGTTGCATGCCACTTTTGATAATCAGATAGACAAACGCGTTTGCAAACTAAAGTACTTTTTTATTGCAAGTTACAATTACAATAAATTAGAAGACTAATAATAATAATAACAATAATTCATTTATTTCGGATCAATCCATATCACACGCATACATTCATAAAACAATAATAAAATAATAAATAAAATCAATCAAATCAATAAAATCAAAACAATTAGACTAAAATTCATCAATTCATCAATACATCAATAATAATAATAAAAATCATTTTAAATTAAAGTTCTAAAATAATAAAATAAAATAATAATGCTTCATAAAAATAATCAAAAACCTAAATAAAACCAATGTCAAGATATAAAATTAAAATAATATAAAATCAAATCATTAACGTAATCTAAATTTAGGTTTGGATCCAGAGTGCTCAACATGCAGCCTGTTCCAATGCTGCATTATTGAGCAGTCCTGATCCATCCTTGAGGCAAACAGCTGCAGGTAACTGTTGGAGCTGCCCCGGACTCGGAGCATCAGGGATGCTACTCTTTTGCGTAAAATCGCTGCGAATCCATCAATATGCGCGTCCGCAAACATCCCTGACGCACTACAATACGGTGGCAGCCTCAACAGTGCTCTAAAAGCATTATTATATTGATCACTAAATCAGCTAATAATCAACAAGCTTCCGCCCGCGACTTCGTCCGCGTGGACATTCGAGAAAATCCTTAGGGATCCTTTAGCCAGGATAAAAAGTATTTTACGAGTAAGTATGAGATAACCCCTTAAGAGGTTGATTTTCAGAAAATTACGGAAAATATGTTTGCATATTTGTTTTAAGTTTCCAATCATAAGCCTATAATTAAATTAGGTGAGTTTTTCTTAAAAAATGAATGACTTTCCATTTACAAATTCATCCCCCTTTTTACTCCTTCGGGGGGTGGAAATATCAAAAACGCTGAGGCAGAATATATTAATTTTCAATCGTCAGCTTGAACATGTGGTCCTGACTTCGAAACTCACGAATTTTCATACAAATTAACAACCCCTATTTTACCCCCTTTAACCGAAAGGCAACCATTTATTGCTCAAATATACAGTAGAAAGACACTTAATTTGAATTTTACTACGAAAAATGCAGAGTAATCTAAAGAATTAATTACATGTTTATGCAGAAAATTATAGCATTATTAGCGAGTTGCGAGGACTTGGTAAATTTCTGTGTAACGACAAGCAATATAAATGCCGCAGTGCAGGGCTGGACTTAGACTTTATAATCGTTTGCAATAAATATTAAGAAATGTAAGAAACAAAGAACCACTTGGATGCCTCTGAGCAGAGTGAAGTCTTTGTTTAGAGAACTTGGCTTAATAGCTTGTTAGGGTCAAAGTGGTTGTATGTACCTAGATGGCAGTAACACGGAATACTTTCATGAGTATGATTTACCTACTCCACTTGTATTTAAGTGCAGTAGGTAAATAATCGAAATTGTATCTTATTAAAATTGACCACCTCATGTAACGATGAGGTTTTTCGGTTTTTGTTGCTTTACCTTGGGTTATTCGGACCAGTCAAATTAAAATCTAGACAACAGTCTAATGGAGAAAGTCTCCGAAATAATGGAGAAAATTCTTAAAAACAGCTACCTATCCCACTCAAGCTGAAACACAAACTTCCTGTGATTACCTTTTTAAAAAATATCTCTTCATTAATGGAGTGAAAATTATATTCGAAATAAAAAGAAAAGCATCGTCAAAAGTAAATTACAACATAATGTTTTAGCAAAGCAATAAATGGACGCGACGAATATTATACCTAATACTTTTTATTAGTTGTAAAAATAAAACTACAGGCTAACCTACGATTTGCCCCCCAAATTACTACGAGTATTATGACACTACGTATATACTACGTATTACTACGTGTTATTTTGAAGGAGACTTTACTGGGAGAACTTCTGATAGATTCAGGGAGACTATTCCAGAGACGCAGAGCTTGCATTGTGAAAGAATCAGACATATAACCGGAATGAAAGAGAGGAGTAAAGAGAGAAAGAGTGTTAGTAGATCGAAGTTAACGATTGTGAGAGTCGCAAAGATACTGAAACTTGCATTTCAGGTATTCTGGGGTATGGGGATTGTTGAGAATAGAATAGAGCGTGCAGAAGTGTTATGATATGACTCAATCGTTGTAGATTACCTGATTTGGTCCCTGTGTCCGTGGTTATGGGCAAAGGGCAGGCGGTGGCGAGCGCCCGCGCTCCAAGTGGCTTGCATGTCATTGCGAGGCGCGTGACTCAGCAAGCCACGCTCCTCTGCATACGTTCGTTTTTGCATCTTGATCTATCTTAAATGCTGAAACTTACCGCAGACTGATTGCTTTTGTTACGTGGAAACAATGTTTATTTGTGTAGGTACTGAGATTTAAGCGAATTGTTTTAAAACACTTTACCCTGACCACCCGCAAAGGTTGACAAACCAAAAATCAAACTATCATAAAGGAGCAACTAAAAGTTGCATTTTCGTAATTCGATGTATTTATAATTTTGTTTGACTGCAAGTCGAAAATATCGGTGATTTAAGAACATTGACATTCAAACGTTCAACTTACAGAATAGCTCTGAAATTTTTTTAGGAGTTGATGCTATTTTTTGCTAAGTTTGGAAGACTTCTTCCATTCTCAGGCTTCAATGCTAGCATGTTCTTGGAACTGTAGAAATGCTACCCTAGGATTAATAGCATGTCTTTTGAGGAAATACTTTCAATTTGTTTCCTTTTCTTTTCAAACAGAACCTCCTCGGGGTATTACACGCTCCACTTTACATCTTCGTTTTTGCCCCATTTCCAACTAAGTAATGCAGATTCAAGAGAAACGGTCTTCCATTTGACTATGTGCATCCATTTGTTTGTTCAGTCGTGCAGAAAATTTGCAATAACATAAGTATTATCCCTTAAACACAGATATCGTATAAAATAAGTGACGAATCAGCGTCCGGCAGTTTAACAAATTATAAACAACGTTGTGGTTTAGTATTCTTGGTTATTATTGTGCAGAATGGTTTGTAACAATGACAGTACCATTATGGCTGCGACCACAAATCAGACGGAGCAGTAGATCCGAGGGTCATGATTTATCGAGCTTAGGTATTTCCACCAGCTAAGTCCACACAGAATGTTCCTTTTATCGTACATTTGAAATCTGCGTAGGGAGCCGAGATTACGCGGAGTCAGCCCGTGCTTCGCTCTGTCCGGGATGTCATTTAGATATAATTTACTGCAGTTGCTCGAAAGGTCCGTAATATAAGTGCATGTTCAAAGTTCGCTGTTATTCTTACTTTTGTATAATAACCTTATCTTAAAGCAATAGAGTATAGAATTGCACGTGTTTGCGAGAAATTTAAAAAGTATGAGTAAATATGATGAGTTTGCATGTCCTCAGGATATCTGCATTACGATCAAGATGAGAAAATCTTAAATTGAGTGATTGTTGTGATGTGTGTTGCGGATCTGAGACCTGGAAGGTCCTTAAGCAAAGTAAGTTTTTACTCCAAGGTTTTAAAATAAAGTTAATAAAGTTTTAGTACACGTCTCACACATTTCTTTATTGGTTTACAGCATGACACCTCGAGCGAGCATAGTGTTCAATAAAAACCAATGGTAAAATTAACAGCATAGAAATTTCGTAGGCAATTGTGATGGTATTTAAAGCAGTTTAATTCCTATCATTAGTTAAATGAGACTCGCAGTCAAACTTAGGGATATGTCGGAATAGGAATTAATATGAGTCACGTTTCACTTCCTGATAGCCTATCAGATCTGCGTGGCATCTATTTAGCCTTATTCGTTTAGTGTTTCTAATGCACTACCGTCAGTGGAATGCTTGGCATCGTAATTGTTACAGCTCTTACGCTAGCGCTATCTAGCAAGCGGGAAGATGGTATCGGAAGATAGCAACCACGAGATCCATTACTACCGGCAAGTTTCGGTTCCAGCCTCCACTGAAAGTGATCTTTATCAGTTATTTATTATTTGAGCATCATGAAAAGAGTTATCTATTTTAAGAGCTATCTCAGGTTTTGAATATTTTTCATCAAGATAAACCACTAATAAAATAAATACCTAATTAAAGTCAATTGTCCTCCAAATAATCACTTCATGGAACAGGTTGATACTATTGATATTTTTTATTTATTTACTTTGCAAGGAAAATGATAGACGTTTATTGGTTACTTTAACGTATTTATTTATACAGCTCATTTTCTTGCTACAAGTAGTAATCAATTCAGAAGATTTTTGTCTACTCTATGCTACCTTCTAACATTGAAGAAACAGCATCCCTATAACTTTCTTTTGATTCCAAAAAATTCAAAAGATTTTTTGATAAATTAAATATAAAAATACTCACGTAAGTTTTCTAGTATCCGACCCTGGTATACCACCGATTGTCAGATAAAATCTTTATTTCTAAAGTCGGGTTTTAACATTATTTGATAAATGATTTTATGTGAACCAGTGAGTTGTTAATGAATGTTCGTAAACATTCATATTTCATAATCGAGATATAGGCTGATTCGTAGTATAGTGCTGTCAACATTTCAAGCGTATCATTAGGGCTATTCTTCACACTCGCGGTGCAGACATAATTGTATTCGAATATAGATGGGCCCTTACTTAATGGTCCGTAGAAAATTTTATTACTCCACAATTCATGATGATGATATATGCACCTAAGTTGTAAATGATGGGCTGCAGAGTGCAGTCCATAAGGAAATATTTCACATTTATGTTTTATTGTAAGTCGGATTTTGTAAAGGGCTGGATACCGAACTTGCTTAATGTAAAATTTTTTGGTAAATGTAGCCAGTCTGCGAATCAATATAACTTCAAATTATAAAAGGTAATATAAACAGACCAATACATTTCTATTAAGTTAATATAAACAGGCCAAAACTCAGATGAATGTGGTGGATTGAAAAATGCTAAACGAGTGTTTAATTTTCACTGCGGGTGCTAAAAAAACATAGTGGTATTGAATGATCGAGGTAGGTAGGTAAGGTAGTAATTGATTGCACCGTGGTGCCCTATACCACGCTATCGGCGATCGCGGCTGCACAATGTCCAATAAACTAGCCAGATCTTATCTGATGTTGTAAATGGATCAGCGCCGCTCGAAAACCTACACGCGACTGACCGTCGACTTTTTAATATTAAATTATTAATGAAATTACTTTATTTAGGTGCTATTGTCGCTGGTGCAATTTGTTTCTCCGTATTTATTTATGGGTTGGATTGGAAATTGATTTTTTTATACAGCTCGTGCAGGATTTATTTCTGTATATAGATTTTATAGAGTTGAGTTGCGTATTTCCTTTTAATTTGTTTTGTTTTTTGTGATGTTTTTGGAATCAGTGAATATGTACGTACATGTGTAGGTAGGACGTACAATCTACTGGTAATCTCAACTATTATTAATTGTAAAATGTGATTGAAGATCATAAGAGTAGTTATTCTGATACTTACTTACAAACTCAACACAGACTCTAAAACCTAAGCTTCCTTTCAATTTCGATCGCCTTACCCAAATCAGGACTATGAAACTGCTTCTTCTGCGGATCGAGGAGAAAAAAAGACTTAACAGACTGGCGGACCAAACAAATCGGTCAGCATCCTATCATGTTTCTGTCAATCACTTAAAGAACTGAGTACTGTAATCTACTTTCTACTTTTTTTTTTGGGTACAACTTATGAAGTAATACTGTGTGAAATTATGTGTATTTGACGTTGTAAGGCCCTCTAAGGGGTGAACATTGACGCGCGAGGTCTACAGCTCACAGAGCCACTAATTATGCTATTTATGAAATCAAGTCTCTACGAATTTATAGTGTTTATCGTTTGATACGTGTAAGGTTAGTTTAATCCAAATAACAATAATAGGAAGAAAACAGTTTTGACCTTTAAAATAATTTTATTGGCACCCACGCTCACCATTGACGGGCTTTAGCATTATTTCGCAATCCGACGCATTTGGCATGCACAAACATGGTAATAACACCTTACTATGAGCGCAATTTGTTCGAAAGCAGACTGTAACGTCCAAGAGGGTGCGTAAAAAGTCATTCAATGGACAGATATGAGAGCATTACGCAGCAAACGATACTGAGCAAATACTTACCTGAGCCTTAAACTTCGCAGAGAAGCGATGGACTCCATCGGCATATAAACTGTGTGAAATGTTTGCGTTTCGTTTCATGGTACTCGTTAATTTTCCGAAATAGGAAACAGTTTATTATCCTGATAGGACGGCTGTTCTCCTACTTAGACTGATGTTTTTTCTGTAAGTTTGTTTATTATGAGTATTACATTGTATTGGGATTAATACTCGTTAGTGAGCTATTTTTCCACTTTGATGCCAGTAGCCAGACCTTCTAGGCAACATCACCTGTTAGCGTAGTGCCAAGTAAAAAATATTTAATATCAATTGGTCCTAACGTTCCATCTCCTTAGGCCAGTTAAAGAACCAAATACTAACTATTACTAGTGCAGTGTCAAAGGTTGATGGTATAGACATCCTGTAGATAGCACTAACCGAAGTCATCTTCGGTCGTGTTCGTCGCCAAATTTCATCCAAATCTGTTCAGCCGTTTTTGCGTGCGTAACATCCAAACACACAGACTTTTACATTTATAATCAAACCATACAAACCTTTCCATTTATAATATAGAAATAGATTATTAGAGGATAGTAGGATTTAAGTAGGTAATGGTAGCAGCTGAATGAATTATCAAAAGCACATTATGTTATTCCGCTGAAGGGGAATGTACTTTTTTTAACGACTGTCATAAAACTGCCATTTTTAACATACAATTACAAATTATCAATAAATAATGTGTCCATAATATTAACATTAACTCTTACTGGAATACAATTAGCAGTTATCATTAAGTACAATGAGATATTAAGTTATGTGAATGTAATGGTATGGAACTAACGAGTTGCTATATAAGGTGATGTGATATTTTCTGTTTTTGTGACAGTATACGAGTACAATACGAGGGGCATGCCAAAAGTTTTAGATGCTCTTGTCACGCTTATGAAGAATAAAGGAAATTACCTATATATAAAAGAAAGGACACAATTAAGGAATTCATTTCATCCGTCCTGAAAAGCCTGAAAATACAAGTAAGTAATATAAAAAGGGTATTAAAATAAGGTTGCTGGACGTGACACAGGCGCACGGAGGATGCGCGCGTAGGTGTGATGGGGTAGAGTGACTAGAACACGAAGAGAAGAGTAGAGAAGCAGGTGGAGGTGCGCCAGTAAGTGCGCGTAACCGGCGCGTCAGATGGCACGAGCTGCCTACATCTCGGTAACGGAGTTTTCTCAGCGACTCAGCATATAACTTCCAACCATTTGTTGGTTGAACCGCGGTCCTCCACCAGCCTGGAGGAAGATCTTTAATTTGGCCTTCCTACAAGTGGCATACCATCCCTCCTATCCTAAAATTATATCCTACAATTCGTATACTGGCGACCTCGACGCTTCCTACAGTGGCGCGCAGGAGCACCACAGGTGACGCAAGTAGGGGGCGTGCGCTGAGTCTTCAAGCCTCAAGCCCGGAGGACACGAGTAGGGCCTCGGCGCGGCAGCGTGCGGAGGGGCGCGCGTTGAAGTCTACAGAAGGTACTCGCATCGCAGGAGCAATGTGATGTGACTGACTCAAAATAACAAAAAAAATTAACTCGTAGCACATTACAGTCGAGAACGGGAAGTCAGCATTTGAATCATTCGAGGCAATGCAAATAGCTTCTCCAGTCACAGAGTGCTTCCAGTACCAGGCTTGTATAATACATTTCTCAAGATAAAAATCTTTAGTAAAAATGTAATTTTAAATTGGTTTCGTAAAAATAACGCTTGCTGTACCCTTAGCACGAACAGCTATCGAAAAAAATAACGCGCGTAAAATCATTCGGTAGTTAAATTTTGTATTGGAAATTTGTACAGCGCCATCTATCGCCGATAAGCGAAATTAAATTTTCCATAGAGAATTTTCTATCGAGTAATTTTACGCGCGTTTTTTTCTCGATAGCTGTTCGTGCTAAGGGTACTGATGAGTCCCTGATAGGTACTTGATCGGGAAGTAAGTATTGAAATTCATTCCTGGCATCTGAATTTCAAATTAAGAACGTGATGAACCAGCCACCACGGAAATGAAAAGCGCCCCGCATTCTTTCTTCAAAATAATAGCAAAGCTTTAAACTGTGATAATAGGGCCCCAGATTTTTGAAAATAAAGCGTTTTTAAGAAACTGATACTACACAACCTTATCACTAAATAACCAGTGTTTACAATAGTGTATTTATCTTGACAGTATTTTCTAAAATCTTTTGGCATCCCCTCGTAGGTATTCCCTCACATTATTTATATTCGACTTGTGTCATTATCTTTTCTACTAATCTCTCATTCCTATGTTTCGTACTCTTGTTCTTACATTTCGTGTATGATCTTACTGATATACTTATAATCCATAAACCTTAAAAATCTTTTAATGGTAAAGTTAAATTAGTAAATTATTAGATTGCGAAGCGTTTACGAGAATTTGGTGAATGTAATGTTTGACGAAGATATCATGAGAATTACAGAAAAGTTATACTTACACCTACTAAACTATTTGGATGTACACCTACATATTTACTAAAATTATTATTCCGAGATTTCGACCTAACAACAAAAGCAGTAAGATACGGTAATTACGGTATAATGCGTGCAGTAAACCAAGAGTACTATAATAAATTCGCAATGCAAGTTTTCTCACGTGACTCTAAAATTAGTTCTTAGTAGTTGTTAGGATGTTTTAAAAGAAGCCAATTTGTTTTAGTTTGCATCTAATTTTATATTATTAATAGGTATACTTACTCGTACCGTAGACTCTCATGTTTAATTTGTTTAACCAACACAGTAGTATTACAGTGTTTTAACAAATTGGCCTATATACTTCTACCCTAAAGAAATAAGGAGTCAATGGTAGTTCTGTAAATAAAGAAATTAATTATTGATTGAGATTGGATACTTAAGAAGGTTACTAAGTACAGGGTAGACTAATATAAGAAGATCTATTTATACAATGTTTTTAAATTATGCCTTTGTTCGTTTTTTATAATGAGATACTTGGAATCTGATTTTATATACTTAGTTTGGTAACTATTCTCGTCTGCTCAGTGACATGAACCCGCGAGTACATTCATTTGACTGTCTCATCAATCATGGTACCCGATTGATGCTCAGACTTTAGAAACTCTAGGGCTACCACGTGACAGGCTATCAAGACCAAAGTGAAGACAACTTTTGATTTCTGGTTTTCAATCCCTCTTCTTTCTTTCTTATTTAGTGCACGTTTTAGATTATGGGGGATAAGATAATGGTTAAATTATCTTCAGAAAATAAGAATAAAAAAAACCTGATGGTACTAAACACTTTTCGGCAAAAAAATTGTTTGTATAAATAATAATAATGAATTTTGAAACTTTTATAGTATTTATAGAAAACCTTCCATGCTGCTGTATAGGTTAATTTTATTATTTACTAAACGTTTTGAGAATGCCACAAATTTTAATTATATGGGTACCTACCTAGACCTACAGACCTACATTCAGTACAATACAAGGCTAAGGTACTAATCAAACATGCATTAACGCAAGCAGTATTTATTTTTAATCCCTCATACTCTACTTTATTTCACATAGGTATAGTTCAATAGTTGGTAGCCCTAAGTACTCATTAATATTAATATGGTTGCTTCTGCGACGATAGCACAGCACGTGCCGCAGAGTAACCATCAAACATCTTTATATGGGAATTCTTATGGCAATATTATAATGCCGCATTCATAATTCATAGTTTACTCATTGAATTGAAACAACACAAAATGTTTTTGAACAAATCTTATTTTTACATAATTTTGTTCATGTTTTGATACTCTTGATTTGGTGATGGCTATAACATTTTTTATTCCTATATGGTTATGTATGATTAAACTCGAATCATTATTTGTTTTTTGCATTTTATCTTTTTATTCATTTCTTTGTGAAGGCAAATAGGTAATAAGTCTTGTCTTGATCTATTTTTACTTTTATAAAAAGAGCTATGCTGCTCTTGTCTGTCATCCTATAGTTTTTACATTGATGTTCTTACAATGTTGTAGAGTTATTATTAAAATATTATTAGCTAAAGCTGCGTTTATATTTTGCTTTGCTGCGGTTGATGATGATGCGATGTTGAATGAACCTTCTAAATCATTCTAAATTGAGATTACACTCTGTATTAGGAAAAAGAGGTATTATAATAAAAGTGTGAATGTTCAGGTATTGTTTATTCGTGTGCATATGGCGTGTGCGAGAGCCTCCGTGAGCGGGCGGCGCAAACGCTGCGCGGAGCGGTCGAAACGTGCGCGTTTGCCGTACTTCGCGCACTCCGGCATCACTGTTGAGTTGCATGACTCCTAAGAATAGAAGAGAAGATCGTAATTAGAATTTAAACATTGAAAATATTTTCTTAATTATCATCATCAAAACACAATAAAAACATGAATATTGAAGATTGTAATGGTGAAATATGTCTAACGCACTCGAGTTATTAAAATTATGGTGATGACACTAAAAGGTTTTCCTATGCATATGAAAACTGACATTTGAGCATGATACAAGAGGAATGGGTTCCTCGTTTGTTTACTTATATTAGACATTAAACAGTAATTGTATACCAGATATTATTTCTTCTTTTGATAATGTTTTTCTATTTGACATTAATTCATAAAAAAGCCCTATAAAACTTTGTTGTAAACAAAAAAAAGCTAAGGTTATAGCTATATTTTTATCTAAAGGCTCTCCCCCAGCATCACCATCGTGTTGCACGACCCTGCAGCGTGACGGCACGACAGGCTTGTTTATTAGATGGACGCCAAACTAAGGGTTCTAGGAACTATCAGATAAAAGCTAACGGTTGTCTTTGACGCAATTAGGGACAGATCAAAATCATTACCGTCAAATTGACTTTTCCAAAAAAGATCAAGTTTAGAATAGTAATTGGTTGGCGTTGGAATTCGAGCCGAGAGCAAAACTCAACCATGTGCCAAGCCAACACTAAGGACTTCTAAAACAGACTTAAGTTCGGTCTCTCTATCCTCATTTATTGTTGGTCTTATTAACACCCAAATAAGTAATAACTTAAATATCAGGTAATTTTATTTTGTTAATCGCGTTTGATAAAATCCAATCCTTTAATACCTATCTTAAGTTTAAAGTGAGCTTATAATATTTGAGTACCTTATAATGGTTGAGCTGCACTTCTTGTAGTGGCGCGTCCCACCCAGCAAACGCCGCCGACCCAAGGTTGGCCAGCGGATAATGATTGAAGGCTGTCAGTACTTTACTAGTCAGCATCAGACTTTTACTATAATATCCTATGGGACTCACTGTCGTAGAGCTTACAATGTTCTGCACCACCTTAGGCGGTACCAAATCTTGTTTACATCTTGACTTATAAATATCATACAAATCTCTATCCAGCGCTTTTAAATCTATGACTTCATTTAATTCATGGTTTAGTTTACCACTTTCAGCTACTAATTCGATTTCTTCTATGTCTAAGCTTTCTGTGTTTCGTAATCGTACATCATCACGCTTGACATAAACTTTATTTTTCGTTTCAATTCGTTTTAGTTTGTATTTATCAATACCTTGCATAAAACCAAAGAAGAATACGTTCCTGATCAAGATGGCTGAATATTGCAATGGATCCCAGCCAACTTTACTTAGGCGTTTTACTAATTCTGGTAAGGTGTTTGCTATTTTTGGTAACACGATTTCATCAACATCCAATGGAATGACAAATTCAGATTCTCTGATATTTCTATACAAACAATCGTTATAAGTAATGATATGATCTCTTCTTCTTTGCCAAAGAGATCTGTCTGGCTTATATTTAATAGGAACATTGTAAAGTCTAACATAACCTTTATTTCTGTAATGCAGTAAAGTATTTTCACTGTCTTCTTTTATGTTATCAACATAGAAATCAATCGTTTCGACTCCCAGTATTCTATTCATTTCTATCCATTCCACTAAATTCTGAGAAATATCTTTCTCAAAATGTATATCCTTAACACAAATTGTGAAGTTTCTTTCATATTTTCTTGAAGAAATAGGTTCCAAAGAAAAAGCGTTGGTAGGATCATCACATGGTTGGGTGACAATGGATACTACTGAAGGCTGGCTCAATGATTCTGTTAGTGGGCACGAAAGTAGCAGTGGTTTTTCAACATCGTCAGCAGAATGTTCATCCCATTTATGCCACCAAATTTCGAGAGGCTTAGCTGCCACTACTTCTACAAAATCATCGTCTTGGCCCAGAAGGCGGGTTTGACAGTACAGCGGTTCTTCTGTTGAGAAATTACGACCTGTGAACAAGCAACACAAATTAAACAGAAATCTGTGCGAGATGAAACATAAGTAACGAAATGATAGTGTTTACAAGTACCGTTTCCATCTACCCTGTTAGTTTACCGTAATACCTTATAGTGGAAAGCTATTACTCCAAGTTCTATAATAGTAATTTGTCCGAGTCATTTCCTTGGGCGCCGGTGAACGCTTACAAGGAACTGTCATTACAACGGGGCCTGAATTACTGGCTTCCTACTCCAGTATAGGATTTCCCTTTGGGAGAAGATATTTAATATAATATCGGGTAGAGCTTACGGAATGACCTTTGGCTATAGCATTTAACGAAAGTAAGCAAAAGAACAATGCACAATTCAATCCAAGTCATTCGAGTTAAGTAATAGTTTTTCAGACTTTTCTTATGATTAAACTAATCCTATAATATTAGGTAGACCCTACTACTTTTACCTTTACCTTTGTAAGTTAGGATTTTTGTAATTTTTTTTTAAACTCCAAATAAAATTATACATACTATTACCAATTTTTTGAGTTGCAGAAAACGTTTTAATCCTAATATACGTTCACAGTAAAGAAAGGATATGCTTAAAAACGAATTTGCGTTAGGTTCCACCTGTGGTACGCTGGCAGAAAGTGTCGAGAGAACGTTCCATTTTAATCCCCGCTGCAGCGTTTATCTTGCCGGGAAGGAATTTACACGGCGTGCTCTCTCGCCCCTGGTGACAAATGAGGTGGGCCTTATCGCGCTGGCGAACGTCGCACGCGCATTTTCGCGAATCCCTTGGCTCCCCTACTATTTTATCATTAGCGAAAAAACTAACTTGGTGGGATAGGATTTTCGCGAAAAAGGGGTTTTAAAGTATTTTTTACATTCGCTTTTTCCTAACAATAAAGGCAAATATTTTTTACCATTCTGTTTGACTTGTAAGTATAAATGTTTTTCTTTGCAAATGTATATGTTTGGTGTAGTAAAATAAGATATTCAGCTTCTAGACAACAGCACTCATGTTGTTATTGTCAGACAGTACAAATCTATTTTATGCATAATCAATAAACTTAATCTTATATCGTGGTTGGGGACAGCGCAGCAGTCTCATAAAAACCAGTGTGTAGGTACTTAGTATGAGATGTAAGTATTATCATTTGTACGCAAAATGATGAGTGTATTTTCATGACACTTCATTTTTGTTGAATTATTGACCGAGCGAGCGCGAAGCGTCTCCGTTTCAGCTTGGGCAAAAATCTTTTGTAAGTCCGTCTGTTGGTCGCATTTCTCGACCGATTCTCGTGAAATTTTCTGAGCAGGTTCTATAATTTTATATTTTTTCTGTCGATTCAGTTTTCAAAAAAAAAGATATTACAGCCATTTCATAAATATTACAAACGCGAGGTCAACAGTTCACAAACCCACTAATAAATATATAAATGAAGTTACGTCAAAAGTTAAGAGTTCAATTGTTTTGTTCAGCAAATTGCTGCTTACGGCAGATTAACCTATATTACGATAGTTTCAATAAACTGCCTCTCAATGCGTAATAGTGGGATCGATTACATTACAATTCCCCCTAGATACAACGCAGTGGGCGTTGTATCTAAAGAATATCCAGAATACTTCGACCACAATTGGATTTTAATGAGACAACCGCAGTGACTTATAGGTGCACATCCCGCAAATAAAATTACAAGAGCCCGAGATCCCTATTACCCTTCTCGATTAAGTTGCGATTGGCCACTTACGTGTACATTGTTATTTTGCTCTTGGTCGCAAAGTTAATACAAACGAGGGGTCCGATACCACGTCGCTCGATAATTATGGTGTTGTTTTATCACCCCACGAGATTTCGCGGATGTCTTTATTGACTGAGATTGTGTCAGTTTTTACTTAAAATACTTCGCTAGAACGCTTGTAACGTAACGAAGTCTTATTACGGGTTCGAGCGATCTTAAATTATAGGCTCACAGTCTCACACTGTTTACATTTTAAGGATTTGAGCCGTAAACTTTTATTGAGATGATTACATTTTTTTTATAATCGGGGCGATGTTGTTTTGTGCTCAGTTCGGATATGATGCGTAAGGTATATTTATAGCTAATTTACATAATTACTTGAAAACGGTAAGGGTCGTAATATATATAATTACGATTGAAGAGAGCAGCCTCGGGCAGCGCGCGTGCTCGCTGCTCAATCCAAATAGAAGTTAATTGCCGATCCTGATGATATCGTCATTGTGATAAACTTAAATTCTTTATTATTTTGTAATATTTAAACCAATCTAATTGCTCCTTAAGCTTCAACAAAAATATAAAGTCAAGTCAATATCAAGTAATACATGGATGCGAAATTATTAATATCTCATTAAAGTTTAGGCTTAAACTCTGTACGTAATTTGCTAATAATAAGCATAATTTTCATTTTTGTGTTATCTTTCTTTTTGTATTATTGTAATAAAAAAATGATGCACTAGTTTAACAATCGATTAGATATTGACTAATCGCGGGATTTTACAAAATTTATCCCGCTTGGTGGCGCTACTGCTGCTGGAGACCTTTATACGGGCATTTATCCTCGATTTTCTCATTTATTTTAAATTATATCTAAAAATGGTTGACAGTAAATGAATTATTGAAGCAAACCAAAATGTGATGGAAGAAAAATTGATATTACGAAAAATCGCTTCCAATCCAACATCCAAAAATTCATAACAAACACATGAAAACAACAAAATGACAGGTCTACATCTACACTAGAGCCAAGTTGTGGTGGTGCTGGACCTGGACCTGGTGAATGGTGGACGATTTGCGAATCATCAAAATTATCCTGCCATTAAGGTATCAGTACCCTTAGCACGAACAGCTATCGAGAAAAAAAACGCACGTAAAATTACTCGATAGACATTTCTCTATGGAAAATTTCATTTCAATTATCGGCGATAGATGGCGCTGTACACATTTCCAATACAAAATTTATCTATCGAATGATTTTACGCGCGTTATTTTTTTCGATAGCTGTTCGTGCTAAGGGTACTGATCGAAGTGCCATTGCCATTGTAATGAAATAATTTGTGAGTATTTTAATAATAAAACTTTCTGAAATTAGTTTTTATTAAACATCCCAAACTTACAATATATCTCTATTATAAACTTAAATATTTTTTACTCTGCATTATTTTCTAATCGCTAACGTATACTGAAGCAAGCTAATTACCAATAACTCGATACAGCATTTACCCTTTGCCAGTATCAATATTTAAAATACTTGTAAGTAAAAAATCTACTGCATTATTCATAATTGGTCATGTTGGTCATAGTTTAATGTGGTTTAATTATGTTTGAATGCAAGGTGTAGGGAAGGTGTATTAGTAATGAGATGCCAATTATTGCATACTGTGAACCATTACTAGCTTGTTCAATTATTTAACTACTAGCAAACGAGCCAAATTAAAAAACCTACAGGTACCTATCTATTATTTAAATTTATGTGCGTACTATTGAAATAAAAAACACATTTTCTATTTTTATAAATGAACCGATAATTATATTCTTCTAGAAATCTAACTGGTTCAAGAGTAAAATAGGAATGCTACAGAATTCGCACACACAATAAAGGACTTAAAAAACATCGTTTATATCATACCGAGCTGTGTAGTAGGATGCCTTTGACTATTGATATAAAATATTAAATTGAATATAAATATTTTAATACTGAAAATAAAGTAAAATCAAGAAGACGACTGGATGATATTGATTCCGACATCGTATACGAATGAAGATATTTATTGATCCATAAAATCGTAAACATACTGTAACGTTGTGTTTTCTCTATAAAGAATCAACCTCTTTCCCTGGCCCGGCTAAAGGCAGGGAATAGAGTGAGCAGATTTAATGATTATAAATAAAAGAAGGAGTTTTCAAGTGTATAAGTAAGTATAATAAGAAAAACAAACAATGTACATGTATCTAAGCATTAAAAAAAATATTAAACAGTAATCAAATCTAAAATAGGTAGACCTAGTTTGTCTTATTAATTTTAAAACAAATGAATGGGGTGGGTACCAAATCTTTTGCTCTCTTAAAATAAATACGGAAGATTATTTAATTAAAAAGAATTTAAAGTTATTTACTAGAGAATCGTGGTCATAAAGAGTACGATTAAATAACGTCGACGTCGCACCGAAGTTGCAGTATTTCTTGCCAAATAAAAGTCATAAAAATTAGAACGCCCTTACTTGATGCAGACGAAAAGCTCGGATAAACTTCAGGATCAGGACTGGAGCTGCAGAACTTCGCAGATCGTTAACAGTCGCAGATCAAATTCATAAAAACAATCAATGAATTATAGGGATATCATATAGCATCTCTATATCATATTATATCATATATATCCCTCCTCTTCCCTCCTGGAATCGAGAGAAATAAAGGAGTTAGTAAAACGAAAAAATAAAAATAGATAAATAAATACAAAGAATAGTTTAAAATGAAACTATATAAATACGTACCCTTTAGTTATTAATCCAATTATCATGAAATTGGTATAATGCAGCGTCTTTGATTAGCCAACAAAACTTTCCAAAAACAAACAGTAGTATGAAAAGCCTAAAAACAAACGATTTTATCAATTGTGTGTAAAATTTATAAAAATCAACATTTTATTCTCTTTATAAACACTTACCCAACAATAATTTATGTGATTCTTACAAGGAATCAACAAAATTTTAACATTTGTTTTAAAATCATATCAGTGCGGAGCAAAAATAAGCTTCGCGCCGTGGAAAGTGAAAATTTTCCCAAGAAAGCGCGGGAAACGCGACGAAAACGGTCAACACCAGAACAGAGTAAAAGAGTGAAAAGGATGAACGATGTAAAATGGCTGTGTAAGAAAAGAACAAGAATACTTGAATATTTTTAAATGTTGTCGAACATGAATTAAAAAGTTATAAAAAATAAAATACATAGATACCAAAGAGTTTTGTAAAAGGAGGTTGATAATTTGAATTTGGAGTATGGACGAAATGAGGTCGCATGTATGAAATAAATACAGACAAAGGAATATTAATGAAATATTTAAATAAATAGTGTTTTATACTTGTGGATAAATAAATAAGATGGAATATTAATAAATATGAGAATGAGACGTTGTTTTTTCTTTATAGAGAAAACACAACGTTACAATACACAAATAATATCCAAAGAAGTTAAATAAAAATTGGCACAATTTCCTTAGCGGCATTTATGGCTTTTCTAGAAATATAAAGTTAGTGTAGTTAGTACCTATGCATAAGTTACTAAAAGGAAAGATAAATTATGTTATGCGTAGATTTATATAACGCAGGTGACAATAGGAAACTGATAGCAAAGCCATTATCTTCAGATCCACTCCACATCGTACCTACGAAATGTACTTACGCATTGCAACAAACGAATTTTCTTTGTATAGGTATAGGAAGTCTACTCAATCATACTTTAGCTAAACGGATGTGATGATCGAAGTAACGCAGTTTTAACTCTAATTGCAATGTGTTTCTTTGGTTTGCGTTAGGCTTAAGATGCCTTTTGCACACTTCATCGAGCCAGAAATCGTTTAATTATGTAAATGCTATGAATGAGAACCGTCGGTGCCAGTCCAGTGAGACTAGTCCAGGAATATTCATGTCCACGAAGCTTGTTCACTCCTACGCCTCAGTTAGAATTATCTTTTAATTTAACAAAACGAAATGATTACGGATCAGAGGGCCTAGCCAAAGTAACATTGGCAAATCTTCGTTATCGCTTCGCTTTCAAAACATGTATGGGATTGACATAAGGTTTCGTTAACAATCGAATTTTAAAACGTCAAATCCATACAAATTGCGAAGCCAAGCGATAACGAAAATTTGTAAATGTTACTTTGGCTAGGGGGGCTGATTTATAAGACATCGTGTAAAACAAATGACTAATCATTATTCTGACCACGACTAGTGTGATTGCTATCGATTATTTTACCACATCGCATCACGCAGATTTGGTTGATACGATGCCTGAGTTTTTAAGATGCGATGTGGTAAAATAATCGATAGCAATCACACTAGTCGTGGTCAGAATAATGATTAGTCATTTGTTTTACACGATGTCTTATAAATCAGCCCCCCTAGCCAAAGTAACATTTACAAATTTTCGTTATCGCTTGGCTTCGCAATTTGTATGGATTTGACGTTTTAAAATTCGATTGTTAACGAAACCTTATGTCAATCCCATACATGTTTTGAAAGCGAAGCGATAACGAAGATTTGCCAATGTTACTTTGGCTAGGCCCTCTGATCCGTAATCATTTCGTTTTGTTAAATTAAAAGATAATTCTAACTGAGGCGTAGGAGTGAACAAGCTTCGTGGACATGAATATTCCTGGACTAGTCTCACTGGACTGGCACCGACGGTTCTCATTCATAGCATTTACATAATTAAACGATTTCTGGCTCGATGAAGTGTGCAAAAGGCATCTTAAGCCTAACGCAAACCAAAGAAACACATTGCAATTAGAGTTAAAACTGCGTTACTTCGATCATCACATCCGTTTAGCTAAAGTATGATAAGAGTAATGAACATTATTTTGACCGGTGTTGTATCATAATGTTATATGTAATCCCAAAAACTAACAGAGAAAGATACGACTATTTCGACTTTAAATGAAAATTCTTGTGATCTTAACCGTGAGTTTGTAATGACTATATTTATATAAATAACAAAAATTAAAAACCCCCTACAAACGGCTGATCAGGTCATGGTTACCTTACCATATACTTCCAATCTCATTAAAGTAACTCGGTACCAAATTTCGAATCGATAGGACATTATGGAAGGTAGTCATCAGATCCCCTCATCAACTATTAAAGAGCTGATGATCTTCAAACGGCTGATCAGGTCATGGTTACATTACCATATACTTATATAACACTCGGGATAAAATTATCCATGACACAAAAAAAATTAAACAAAAATAGGTTCATCCGTTTAGGAGCTACGATACCACAGACAGACACACAGACACGTTAAACTTATAACACCCCTCTCTTTTTGCGTCGGGGGGTAAAAACGTTGACGTAAATGACAAAGTTTAGGATCGTGTTACTATTGTCACACTACAAACAAGTTTTTTGTGTACATCCGAAATCAATAAGATTTCCGGTAACGCAAAAGCATACAAAACAAGTTTTGAGTATTGTTTCACGAGACGAGTTGGGAAACATTTTATGCGACTATGTTTCTCGGCGCAATAGGGGGATGACCACAAGAATTTTTGGTAGACTGATTATGCGATCAAAACGAATCATCTAAGTAGAAGAGTAACCGAAGCGTCTAGCGTAGTGTTATTTGGAACACTTGGTCTAGTATACATTTAGTGACTCTTTACGAGATATGTATGTGTGCAAGCGAGCGGCCCTTCTGCCTAATTTTGTGCAATTAGCCTGAAACACTAACTATTAGATATTTACCGTGAAACATGGCCAATATCCGCACGTAGCGTTGCGGCGTGCGCTCATCGTAGTAGGCGGCGTAGAGTGACACACGCGTCCCGGAGACCCTCTGCCACGAGGACTCTATCGAGCCCGGTGACCACGTGCGGTTCTGAAATAATACAAACGATCATTTTACTTCTGTTTACCTGCTATACTACTACATATAATTAAAACACTTTTGACGGACACCTTGCGTGGTTTAAAGACCCCCGTGACCACGGCGGCAGCTTCAAAGGTGCCAAAACGTCGGGAATGCTAAATTGAAACAATAAAACCGGCCAAGTGCGTGTCGGGCCTCGCGCCGTAGGGTTCCGTAGTTTCCATATATACCATACCATATTTAATACCACTATCATTTTTCGTCTGTAAAAATAACTTTGTTTTTCACAGTGTTGGTATAAATGACAAAGTTATATTTGCGGTTTTGGAAAATATGATATATCTCGAAAACTAATTACTATATCTCGTTTAAACCAATTTTCAGTGAAAGTTTTTATTAAGATCTAAAGCATATATTTTTTTTAGATTTTTTCACTCACCTATTTCAAAAGTTAGAGGGGGACACACACATTATACCACTTTGGCAGTGTTTAACTTTCAAACGGTTGACTTTGAGAAAAAAATGTCTTAGAAACCTCAATATCATTTTTAAAGACCTATCTATAGACACCCCGCACGTATTGGTATTAAGAAATTTTATTCTTTCAGATTCAGTTCCATGTATGGGGAGCCCCCCCTTAATCTTTATTTTTTTTATTTTTGTGTTAAAATCGTTAAGCGGTTAACAGAATACATCTACCTACTAAGTTTCAACTGTGTAATCCTAATACTTTCGGAATAAAATGGCTGTGACATACGGACGGACGGACAGACAGACAGACAGACAGACGGACAGACGGACAGACGGACAGACGGACAGACGGACAGACGGACAGACGGACAGACGGACAGACGGACAGACGGACAGACGGACAGACGGACAGACGGACAGACGGACAGACGGACAGACGGACAGACGGACAGACGGACAGACGGACAGACGGACAGACGGACAGACAGACAGACATGACGAATCTATAAGGGTTCCGTTTTTTATTTTTATTACAGAAATATTTAGATGAGTAAGCTCACGGAAATAGGCAGTATTAAATAAAAGTTGACTAGTGGCTCTGTAGAGTTGTAGACCCCGTGTTTGTGACATTTTTGAATATTTTTTCCAAATGGATTAAACAAGATTATCCCCATATCTCCACAATTTTGAAAAATATCGAAATACTGATTCGACAAAAAAATATAAATAATTAACCTGGTCATAAAATTTCACTAAAATCGGTCGAGAAATGCGACATGGAGAGATAAACAAACGAACAGCCGGACCGACATACAAAAGCATTTCAGCCCAAGTTGAAACGGCAACATTTCGAATAGCATCAATATAAATATTTTAAAACTGGTAAAATAATATCTTAAATGCTTTCAAATAAACATCGACACAAGTGTTGAATTGAAATCAAATATTACTTCAGAGTGCAGTGTTATCTTAAGTGATATAGTTTAAGTGAAACCATATCATGGCGCATTTGCATCGAACTTTAATAACAGTAACGAGTTTTTCACGGATGTGCATAAAACCTTATGCTAAAACGACATGATGATCGGACATGATATGGTAAAATGTTGTGCCAAGATTACGCGTGACTTCATCCACTGAGCAATTACCGACGCCCACTTTATGCAGACCCTGAGCTTGAATACTGCAAATGTGAATTAAAAAAATACCATGAAAACAAAAATATATATTTTTACACGACTGCAAAAAAAGAAGAGTGTATTGTGTTCAGGGTTCATGTATGTTTGTATGTATGTATGTGAATATCTTTGTTCCACCCTTCTAAATACCTAAACAGATTTGGATGTGTGTGGAATCCTTACGACCCAAGTGACACTGGCTATAGATATTTAAAGAAAAAAATGTCGGCTGCATGTAATAATCACAGAGGAAATAATCACTAAATAGGGGTTGAGTATGGGTAGCAACTTAAAGGCTTTGAGCACATTCCAAAACTATATAATTTATTACTAAAATGAAATAAAAATAAATAATTAAAAGAATTATTCAATAAAAAACTCGACTGCCCAGCAAAAAAAAGAACAAAAAAGTTAAATAACATATCATTTCAATCGCGGCACAATGTCGGAGACCGATTTGTCGAACAATTGTTAATCCAAGAGGTCCCCCGACTATTTAACTTGTTATTTAACCCTTTAGTTCATTTTTAGCAGGGCAGTCATGTTTTTAATATTTATTAAAATTATTTATTTTTGTCTGGCAAAAACTGTGTAAAAAAGTTTTCCGAATCACAGTGGCTCAGTCATAAAATGTAGCAAATTTTTAACCATTAGCGCTAAAATGTTGTCTCTATATTAATTGTGCTCAATATCTTCGACAGTCACAAAGATGATGGTATTCCGTTTATAAATGGACTAAAAGGATATCCTGGTTAAAATCGGGAAGCTGCAGTTAAGAAACCATTCGAAAAGACTGTTCTGTCTAGAAATGCAGGCTTGAAAGAAATTGTTAAAAATCTTTTAAAACGCTGATGGGAGTTCATCATATATTTGCTCAACAATTTCAATTGGTATTTCGTCACACTTAAAAAACGTTTTTAATTCACGAATACCGATATTTTTCGAAGACCAACAATAAACATTAATTTATGGTAAAATTTTAAAAGTTGCAAATTAGAGAACTTTTCGATTCAGTCGAATTTAATACCGTTGTGTGATTTAATCAATTAAGTGAAATATAATGGTGTTAGTGCCGAATATTGACTCTTTTAAGAACCGAATGCCGGACTTAAGTCACATATTTTTTGTAATTATACGTGTTTCGTACCCAATCAACTTTTCGTCGAACCTTAATAATGAAGCCTTTGATCTTTTAAGTTTTGAGAACTTTAATTTTATTTCACATTTTTGGTGCCATTTTAACTTGTTGAAATATTTAATAATAATAATGAAAAATTAAGAAAGTTATTTTAGTTGCTGCTGTTCAGTGTATTACAAACAAATATTTTTAAATAGAGCAATTTGAAAAATCTTATTACATATTATATAGAATTGGATAAAAACTCCATTAGAACACACACAATATAATCAAGTAATTTTCTGCATAAGTACATCATTTTGTTTTTCATAAAATACGATTCAGCGACTATCACTTAAAAAAGACATCAACGCGCTTACTCACTTCAAAATAGTTTTAAGATCACCGATTTTAAGCAAATACATTAGATACAGGATGTAAATTAGGTTTTTACCATCGCCACTCGAAAAAGTGCGTTTAATTCAACGATAAGAGTGAATAAAACGCTGTTTTATTCACCGAGTGAATAAAAATATTTTGAATTTGGAACAAAATAAAACGTGCTGAAAGTATGGAGCTATTCTATAGGGTATTCTTTCGTTTATCATAATTTTATTTGTAATAATTTCATTTGCCATAATGATCCTCAGTCATAATATTCATTTGTAATAATGGCTTTTATACTAACAACGTATGACATAACAATCCATTAGCCATACTTTTCAGTTGCCATAAAATTAGGTGCCATAATAACAAGTGTCATAATGATTAGTTCCTATAAATATTATTTGACATAATATACATAACTTATAACGTATCTCTTCACCTAAACGTACCTAGGGAATAGGGATTATAAATAAAAACTTTAAATGCGACCACCACTACTGGTAGGTTAGGTTAGGTTAGTGTTTTGACCACTCGCAGCGGAGCTCCATAATGCTTGCATGCATGTTGCATGCTGAATGCCTGCTTGCATGCTACATGCCTGCCTGCATGCCTGAGGCCCCCCGCTATAAAGAAAAACTTTTAACGCACTTACCAGTAGGTTAGGTTAGGTTAGTGTTTTGATCACTCGCAGTAATGCTTGCGTGCATGTTGCATGCTGCATGCATGTTGCATGCTGCATGCCTGATTGCTTGCTGCTTGCATGCTGCTTGCCTGCTGCATGCCTGGCTTGCATGCTGCATGCCTGCTTGCATGCTGCATGCCTGCTTGCATGCTGGGTGCCTGCTGCATGCCTGCTTGCATGCTGCATGCCTGCTTGCTAGCTGCACGCTTGCTTGCATGCTGAATGCCTGCTTGCACTGCATGCAATTGCAATTGCATGCTTACCTACTCATTATATTTAAAAATGTATTATTAAAAAGCTAATTATAATTTTATAAATCAAATATATAAATAAATATATTTTATAAATAAATATATCCACTCATAATGAAGGCTTGTGCCTCAGCAGTGGGGACATTCAATATGGCTGATGGACAAATCAAATATGAGTAAACAATTTTATTTTAGTTCCATAATTTTGTCGTTTTAAATTGAGTTTCAATGCCAAAGCTCTCAAAAATTCTCTATTAGTTCAATAAATAAATTATCTTGATTGGTCAAATTCTTATTAATTCTATAAATATGAATTATGCTGGCATTCATTATTTCTTTGCTGAAATAATAGAAAACAAGGTTTGTTTTGCCAAATATTGTAATAAGTAAAAATTATTGTTATAGATAATAACATTATTTTAAATGAAGAGTATGGCAAATAAAATTATGTAATAAGAACAATATGTCATTTGATTGTTTATGACCAATGAAATTAGTGAAAATAAATTTATGTCATTTGTTAGTTATGGCAAATATATCATTATGTTTAATGAATTTATGGCATATGCAGTTATGGCAAATGAAATTATTGCATTTATAATTATGGAAAACATTAGTAAACCATTCTATAGATAATATTAAGCCATAGTTATGAATAAAAAATATAACCCGCCAATTTTATTTAGGTTAGCGTGGTTGTTTTATGTCATTGGAAAACTTCTAGTTTCACTATTTTCTAATGTATAAATAGGTATTACTGATTCTGATTACCTACCTAAATAATAAAAATGTGATAACTATAAATACTATAGGTATAAGTACTGTTACGGTTTTCTCGCATTCAATGGTAAAAAGTAGAGTACACAACTCGTGAAAAAAAAAAACATCTCGGTCCTTTGTATCCATAAATTCCCTCTTTTTTCACTTGTTGTATAATCTACTATTACGCCACCGACAGGTTAATCTTTCTATTTCCCATACAAAATTACTCTATTGAATGTTTTTACGCGCGTTATTTTTTTCGATAGCTATTCATGTCCAATTCTTTATTACCTACAACCTACCTTCTTAAAAAACCTTCAATTCTCATGTCTTTCACCACACCACTTTTGTACCAGTAAATATACATAATATAAATAACATAGCTTTGCCGTAAAAACATAACATTTTTTTTTTCGTTTATCGCAACTTATCTAAAAAAAAGCTGTATACACACATTTACAGAGTTGTAGATAGTACTTAGTTTAAGTAATTATTTCATTTATTGCGAACCGCATTTAAGAAGAAATAATTACAGAACACTTTTGTTTAATCGGATAACTGTCATGTGCATAAGCGTAAACATTTATCGCGTAATTTTTTTACGCTTCTAGTGATTTCTGATTACTTTGTGAGAGAACGGAACATAACTATACTGG
The DNA here is from genome assembly GCA_950108535.1 of Agriphila straminella. Classification (NCBI taxonomy): domain Eukaryota; kingdom Metazoa; phylum Arthropoda; class Insecta; order Lepidoptera; family Crambidae; genus Agriphila; species Agriphila straminella. The sequence continues at coordinate 10,857,705 of OX467316.1, forward strand.
AAAGTGGAAACCTGTGTTTATGAGATAATAAATACAATGTATACCATATTTTAATGTATTCACTTATTTTTACTCGAGTGTAGACTTCCATAACAATAATTGCTTATTAAACAATAATTACGTAACTAAGTATCTCAAAATATTTATAGGTAACTTATTACTTATATAGTTGTAGCCTACTTCTATATATAAATATAGAAATTTATATATTTTGAATATAGTTTAAATCAGTTTGTTTGAAATATTGAAAGCATATATTTTTAACAATTAGATTAAGTTATATGTGCAAATTATTTACATTTAATATAATTTACATCAGATTACAACGTTAATAAATTAACTAATTACTAGTGACTCGGTAGCTCAGCGGTCAGAGCATTGGACCGGATATCCAAAGGTCGCGGGTTCGATTCCCGTCTGAGTATTGATCTGGTGCGAGTCGTATTTTTTCTAGTATATTATTTAGTATTGTATAAAAATAGCATTGTGAATGCAAAAATCTCAAATTTAAAAATTATTAGCTAAGTATTTCATCATAATCGATTGCCAAATATAGATAGATAGATAGATAGATAAATCGTTTATTTCCATCACATACGTACACAGATGATAATTGACTACATAACTTATAAAGCAGAAAAAAAAACTAGACTGTGTGCCGCATCGACAGAAAAAGGCAAAAACTCAGTGATATCTTTGCTTTAATTAAAGCAAAGCACTGATTTTCAGTTTTGCCCAGACGTAAGCGCGTGGTCGCCGGTGACGACACAGACGTGTATGCAGTTATTAGTAATTATATAAATTAAAAAAAAAATATAAAATTAATAAAATAAAAATAATAAAAATAAATTAGATTTCGTTTATAACATTCCAAAATTACCATTATTAGTTTTTATTGTTATTATCATCATTATAAACACTGTAAATAATTATTATATAAGTAATTACTTTTATGATTATTATTTATCTTAGAATATAATTATTATATATCCGACTTATTTATTCATTTATAGGATGTAGCAGGAGGACAAACCGTTATCAAGCAATCACTCGTGCTTATTCCCAACTTTTGCATATGGAGTAGTGCTGATTTTATATGCTTTTTAAACGTTTGTCGAGATATCTGGAAAGATATTTTAATTGAATGTCGAGGTAATTCCTCACATTGGTGAAATAACGCTGGCTTGCAGCGTAAGAGTAGGATATACTAGAAGAAATTCGGCGATGTCACTAGTGACTCGGTAGCTCAGCGGTCAGAGCATTGGACCGGATATCCAAAGGTCGCGGGTTCGATTCCCGTCTGAGTATTGATCTGGTGCGAGTCGTATTTTTTCTAGTATATTATTTAGTATTGTTAATAAATTAAATTGGTTTTCATAATTTTACAATAGTTTTAAATACCCGTAAAGTCTAAGGATACTGCAACCCTATAAAAGCTACATAATAAGCTGCGCTAAAGCATTTAAGCCCCACTCGCAACAAATTAGTGTAATATTGCGTCTAAGCTTCATCTTGATAACGCAAGGTGTCTAAACATAAAAAGGCTCTGAATTGATTAGTTCGTTAGCCATCCTAAGCTTGTTCCACGATCGCGATACGATGGAGTTACACAGCCAAGAGTAGCTATTGATTTAATGCTTGTCTTGAATGGCTTTAGTAGGTTTTTATTGGCTGGCCTGTTTGTTTGCAGGCAAGGACATTTTGTCCTACAGATTAATAAGAAAGCCTTTTTAATTATTTAAAAAGTATACATACCTTCTCAATTTAAAGTCAGTCAGCTGCTTGTGGTAGCATAAGTGAGGGGATATTTTTTTAACTTTACATATTTTTTGTCTTAAAAAAAACAAAATATGGATTGTTTGATTAATAGCTAAATATTTATTACACCTTAACTTTTTAATGTCTAATTAGTACTATGCAAAAAGGACAAAAATGCGCTTTGATGAGAATATAACATTTAAGTTGGTGATTTATTTAATCAATACAACTAACAAATTAATGTTGTGTTTCTTACTTTGATTTATTTACAAATCACACTCAAGCTGGCTTGATCAGTGCACCACGCGACAGGTAGGTACTTACATAAACTGGGTACTGTAGAATTTTAATTGGATTTCCCATCATTATCATTTCCTGTGCGTCGGGAAGTAGGCCGTTGGTCCCGTCTACTGGTGTAAAGAGGATCAAAGGCTATTTTATTAGCACATAGCATGAAGCATGCTTATGTAGAAATTAGCTGCAGTATAAAACAATACTTAAAAGAGCGCACAGCATGTTGCCAGCCGTGTAGACAGGCTTTGTTAAAGTAACTTCACGTGTGGACTATGAATGGGTTGTTATCCATGTGTTTTGTGTATTCTAGGCTCAAACTGAGTAACGTATACGAGGTTTGTTTAATACGCAAGCGTCTTACTGATTAGCACTTTTCATATTCTCCGTCACAGAAATGGCTAAACATAAGTAAGCTTAGATGAATAGTTTTCGAGCTCTACCTGAAAATAAAGATACGAATGAGTTTCCCAGCAGATTTTTTTCTGTAACTAACCATGTAAGTGTTATTTTATTTAAGTTAGGTGGCTTGCAAACCTAAGTTAAATATTAAACACACTTGCTTAGCCCAGTCATCAAATAACGAAATATTAAATAGGTACTGCCATCAAGGTTTCAGCCAGCCAGTTAAAAGCTTATAAAAATATTTTTTGGCAAAATGTAATTTAGTGAACCGGTCCATTAGTTATTAGTTATTCAACATTATATTCTTATGAGCCGTGAAGACTCTATATTCCCATACCTAATTTTTAAAAAAACTTGACTTTATACGGGTTTTACTCGACTCGCCGTGCGTTAGAACCTTATATTTAATAAAATTACTCACGGGTTTTTATAGAGTTCCTTATAGTGGGATATAAGTGGATCTTAATGCTTTGAGTGGTGTGATTATTACATTGCACGATGCCATATAATTAATTGTTCCGAAAGTTATTCATAGCAGATATTTATTATACTTATTCATATCTATGTATAATATACGAATACATTGCACTATGTAGATTATGTTAAGTTTTACTGAATTTGGTGATACTGTGGGTCTACTCAAATCATAAAAGCAAGGGAAAATGTGGGCAGAAATTAAGTTTGCTGAAAATGACATTACGGTATATAAACTTATTTCCCTTAAATCATATATAGGGAAAATTTAGGCAGAAATTAAGTTCTGAAAATGACATTAGTACAAAATGAATGGGTACTACAGCAGATCAAACGAAGCTATATTTCAAGGCGGCAAAGTGATTTTTTAATATCTATTCCAGTCACCTTTCTTGTACCAAATCTGCTTAAGAAACTTTACAAGTAAGAAAATAAAATTTCTGGGTTTTTATTTTTGTACTAATAGTTTCCAAAAGGAACCCACTGTTAGCAAGTCTGTTGGTTTATATTCCAATGCCTTGTATTGTCATGTCAATGACGTAAGTAGGTCACTTAACAGTGCTCTAGGTACAAGTACAAAGCAACTCACGAAAAGATAACGAATAAGGTGACACTGCACGTGACCTCACGTCCCTGCGCATGCACGATGACCAACGAAAGTCGAATCTAATAATTGTTTCGACATTACGTCTCGGTGCTGTAGTTCGACGTAAAGGTATAAAGAAAATTAGTTCCAGTGAGTTTTTCAGAAATTTAAAAATAGTAATGGATTTTTCACGATAAAATGACACGGGTCAATTCCAATGTGAAATGTGTGGAAAAAATGAGAACAACATATACCGCTGCTATCACCAATGATAATAATATGGAAATCGATATATTTATCATAAACTCTATTCATTGATATAGTTCCAAATGCAAAAAACGAAATCTTAATAAAATCTTTTTACGAATACACCAGAAAAGTATGATTAGTAACAATGTTTAATAGTAAGTAGGATAGGAAACACTAAAATAGTTAGATTCTTAGTAACAAAAGAAAATAAAATAAAACATATTTATGATACGTGCGTCGCTTACCACGTAGGATCGATTGGGTACATCGATTGGGCGCGGGAGATCGATTTGAAGAATTTGAATGATTGCAGAGTACGTGACACCTGAGCCTTGGCTAATTTTGGATGCCGTTATGATTTATTTATTTGTATGAATGAACTAGGATGGTTCTTTGAACTTTATTCTTCTGGCGTTGCATGTGTTTAAGTACTATCATAGCATTTTCTTTTATCTGGTGACGATTTCAAAACTCATAATGTATTAACTATCTATTTGCATAAGAATAAAATTTAAAATTGCCAAATTAGTGTTTAGTGTTTGAAATACCTTCGTTTTTTATATTTTTGTTTAAGGATTTATCGGAAACTTTTTTCGATTTTGTAAGAGCTGCAACAATTGTATAATCTCTTAAACAAGGAAAAAACAAAATCGATAACCAGCTCGAAATAATGGTAGCTATGAAAAAGTAGTCTCCCAACCTTTACTTCACACGTACGCTCGCAATTACCAGCGTAATCAAACAAAATAGCAATATTACCACTGAATATAGTTTTGAGCAATATACAAATTGAGCACCATCAAGAAATCATTATCGTAAATCACATTTTCGTAGCAAATCGACCAAAATTATAAGGTGTTATTACTATATTTTTTGCGAAATTAAATGTGAATCTTGGTCGAGATGTGTTCCAGTGTGATTTTTGCAGTGTTTTAAACAAAATTATTAGTGGTAATTTTGTTTAAGTTACGTCGTGTCGTACAAGGCTAAAATCATTTTCTTATTTTTTTGTAGATATTTAACGTATAATTTTTAACACTAACTATGCGCATCTAAAACATTATTGCATACAGTTAGGTCAAATGATTATTGTTTTCTTTCGGTTATTTTATTTTTTATTGTAGTGTGGGATTATGGGGCCCACCCATGGCAAACATTTTTGGTACCTACACTATTCACACACAGTGTGACTCATATTTTGTTGATTAGGTAGTAATTAGTATGGGGTTAAAATAAGGCTTGGTTTGTAATTTTTTTTCTACCTTTTAGTAAAAGTGTTGTTTCTTTTTCAAGTTTTCCCCACCTTTACAAGCCCAGTTTGTTTGTATTGCAGGCCAATTTATTTTTAACCGACTTCCAAAAAAGGAGGAGGTTCTATGTTCGTCTGTATAATTGGTTTTATTTGTGTATGTCCACCGATTACTCGAAGACGGCTGGACCGATTGAAATGATTACTTTTCAAGTAATCTTGAAAGAAAGCACGAAAATAGTATAATTTTGTGTGAATTAACTCGATGATAATGCTTCTTTGTTTATGAACTGAATAAGATAATATTTTTTTGTAGGAAGATATCTTAAGGATATCTTAAGTGTAGGTTCTTTAACCGACTTAAAAAAGGAGGTTCTCAGTTTGACCCGTATGTATGTTTCTCCGCGATTATCTTACGTTTGGCTGAGCTGATTTTTCTACATATTATAATATACCTTACCTACAAGGTACCTACACAAAAAATAAAAAAATAAAAAATAGTTTAAAAAAAACAAAAAACCGACTTCAAAAAACCTACCTCTAAAAAGCAAGAAATAACATTCGTAATAATAAAAATACGTCTATTGAAGTCGGGTGGGGTTTTTAGATTAAAAAAAAGGAATCTGAACTCCAGCCTCACCCGACTTTAATAGACGTATTTTTATTATTACGAATATTATTTCTTGCTTTTTAGAGGTAGGTTTTTGAAGTCGGTTTTTGTTTTTTTTAAACTATTTTTACTTAAGTATCAGTTATTAAATAACTTTGAGGAATAATGGACAAGTAGGTAATAAACCTTTACGGGTGAATAACCTGAAAAGCTAGATGTACTTGTATTTGTATAATTATGTAACTGCACTTGACATGTTTTGCATATTGGCAATTACCTACTTAATAATGGAATATGTCGTATAATGATTGCTGTGGTCAAACTACTCATACATTAGATTAATTCTAAGCAGTCTCACTGGTCTGGTATCCATGTACTTGGCATTTATAGTAAGCTAGCGTTAATGCATGACTGCATACGAACATTATCTATACATTTTTAGTAGTCACGGAATTATAAAGGCATGTTACATAACTAGTAAGTAAATGTCTTATCTAATAAGGATTTACACTTTTACATTTCCATTACCAAGTGGGTAGATAGCCACATTTTAAACCTTTTATGCTATGATAAAAGACTCTTGACAACTCACAATTTTAGTGATTTTACTCGTAGCAAATGTTAAAGGATATTGATAAGAATCCGTTTCTATTTAATTTGAGTACACCATCCCAAGCAATGCGTACGGCATAACAAGCGACTTGAGAAACAAAAGAGCATAGATAATAATATGTATGAAAGAGTATGCATGCATATGCGCGCGCATTGTAAATAGCCAGCTCACTTCCTGTTCTAGCCGACGCCGACGCGTGCTAGAAGCTATGCACTATGGTATCTGGACTAAGGCAGTTCGTATACAGGGAGGAAATGAAAAATATTAAACTGAAAAATAATGTTTCAAGTGTATAAAAATGGGTAAAGAAAAATAAAATAGTTCAGCAGATTTTCCACCTCTGTTTGTAAACTTTTTGTTTTTTTCGTAGCTATTAACGACGAACTTTATTGTAATCAATAAAAAAACAAAAGTTTTCCTCATGTTTTCGAATTCGAATTTTCGAACGAATTTCGACTATTCGGCAAACAGTCATTATAATAAAGGAATTAAGTGAATGAACCTAATGGTCTTTGAGTGGTCTTTGACTTTACTATTTTATGATTTGGAAGGAAGGCGGGGTGGTCAAATGGAACTGCTAGTTCTTAAGTTATATAAACATAATAAAATTGTGATTGTCATTGGTAGTAATAAATGTTGAGCTTGCTATTACTGCCACGTAATTTGTAATTTATACAATTAGTCATATCATAAGGGTGTATACCTATCGGAAAATAATGCGTTAAATTTTAAGCAATATGGTACGGATAACAAATCGACAGTTTACAATCTCGCGAGATAGATTATAATCTTACGGTATTTACGATTTTACGGTGACACATACAAAGATTTTTAATACATCTTCAGTCCGAAGAAACATTTTTTTAATCCATTAATGGACAAGGGTCTTAATATTGTCAGCCCAGTATACGACGCTCCTAACTAAGCCGGCAGCGGCAGTAGTGTTCTATTAGGAATACTCACAGTACTAGTATATTGATATCGATTTATTTTCCGTTCGTGACCGGCTCCGGTTTACATTGTAGGAAAGACTGTAGCCACAGATCTCTAAGTTACTATAGCTTAAATCCGTGGACGGTGCGAGATTGTGCGATATCGCCACATCTACGGATGCTAGTTGTTTATGTTGTTTGTCATTATTCTGAACTGGTGTCTATTTTCACTTTCTCAACCTTATCGAAAACAATTTATCATGGTTGTACTGCATTTCGCTGGCGTATGTATTATTTACTGGGCGCGAGTTCGCGTGCTCGATTGCATGTCAGCTAATCCGCAGTGTAGAAACTCGTATTTGGCGAAGTAAAAAAGTGTTAGTAGAGCTATAATTCGGAATACAATCCTATTCTCTACAGGGTATTTGGTAATAACCTTATAAATCCGAATTTGGTAGATAGGGTACAATGCATACTACCCCGGAAAAATATTATAAACCCAAAAAATCACCACGTTAAAAAAATATTTTGTTTTCCTTTTTTTATGATTAAACTGCATAGTGGCAAACCTAGAACTATAGACTATAGACTGAAATTGTGTTTTGTGTCGCGTATCAGCGCTTATAATAATTTCTCTTTTTGGGTATATATGCATGATACCCAATCTACCATATTCGGCTTTATAAGGCCATTAACAAACAGGCTGTATAAAAATTCACTTAGGCAATGAAAGCAACCAGTTTGGAGGGATGTCATTTTTATGATTTTTTAAAACACCTTTGATTAAACTATGTAAATATTTCTAATTCTACAAAATGATATTGTCAATTCGTTTAACCATAATCGATGAATACGACACTATGCAAAGGGAGACAGTATAAATTATAAGATTAATATTTTCAAATGCAAAAATTGGAAATAAAAAAAGAACTTTAACTATATTGTATGACTTTTTGATTACCGATAAATATAAATAAAATCATATTTACAAATAAGTTATTGCTGGTAAAAGCGTTTAAGTATAATAATTAGGTTTAGAAGTTAGAGGCTATAAATCTCAGTGGCTATTACCATAAGCGTATTATTGGAAAATACTTTAGTTCAGTTTATTGTGGCTTGGAGTGAAAAAAACCAGCTCATTTCAAATCACTTTCACTTGTTCGGTGTAAAAATCCGTTTTATTGATTTTTTAAAATATTTTACAAGTAGGTTATAAACTTAGAATAATAACACCTAGAAGGCGTGTCCTCGTATGCAAAGTGAGGCAACTAATACTAAGCCAGAATGGCTTAGTTTTCAGATTTATATCCTTCATACGTTACCTAATCGTAACTAAAATCCAATAATATTGTAACTAATCTAATAAATGTAGGAAACTTGAAACTGTTTTGTACTTATTCGGTATGATTAGGTAATAATGGAGAATAAAAATCTGAAAATGAGGCCATTTTGGCTGTTTTAGTTGCCTCACTTTTGAGTTTTTTACACTGCGCTTTGTAGAGAACTATCGTTCTAGGTGTTATTATTCTAAGGTAATAAATAAATAAAAAATTCAGGAAAGTAATTGGCAGTTACATCTTACAAATATATTCTGTAACTTGATGTATTCATTGCGAAGTTTCATTTCCATGAAAAAACATGCATCGACTGCTTTTTTTTGATTTTGAAATACGACAAAATAAATATTTTTTATGTGGTTTAAATTTAAAATTAAATTAACTTCGTACTTACATGATTGAATTAAAATTGTATTAAGTGACAGTCAAACGGTTTATAAGTGGCAATTGAAAATGAACTTCTGCTTAATAAAAATAAGACCATAAATATTTATGTTGTTTGTTCAATGTTCAACAAAGTGCTGTTTTTTCTTTAACATCAGTTCCCATAGAATATGTGCTGTGTGGTGCTCCTCATTTAGATACAATAGGTCGTCTATAAATTCTCACATATTCTTCTGTAATATAAATCATGTTTAATGAGAACGGCCTGAATACGTTATTAGTTTTAATTTTATTACTTACTTTTATGGAACCGGTATTTTCTTATTTATTTTAACAATAAATTATAAATATTGTTGACTTTTTGTTTCTTTTTGTTAAATCAATGCGACCAAAAAATTTGCGTACTTTTAAGTATGATTAAGTTTTAAGAAAACACTGCATGTAGGTATTTCTCTAAATAAATTACAGTTTTTAAATTTGAGATTTTTGCATTCACAATGCTATTTTTACACAATACTAAATAATATACTAGAAAAAATAAGACTATTTAAAAATTATATAGCTATTTCATCTTAATCGATTGCCAAATATCTGGAAAGATATTTTTCGTATTTTTTTTAGTATATTATTTAGTATTGTGTAAATTACAGTTATTAACAATTTTATTAGTTAAGTTAATTGTCAATTAATTTTTTATTTCATCTGTCCGTCTTAATTTCGATACGCACGCGTGATTTTGTTGACTCTTTTTTTTCAATACGTAAGTGGTAATTAACGCAAAAATATCAAAGATTGGGGTATATTAATTAATCTAGTCAACTGTTGTACTGGAAGACTAGCTGTTGACCGTTTACCAATAGATAAAAATGTAAGTATTGCGTTTTCGTCACGCACACGAGGAAATAAAACTGTGTCTAAAGTTTTTATTACACCCGCTTTATTACGGAATTGATCAAAACAATCTCCGAGGAAGCATTCATTTGCATACAAAATAAAACTTGATCACTGATACGAACTAGAATCTGTGAGCTTGATCTTAGTGTGTATTAAAAAAACAACAACAATTTGTATGTAAAACAATCGCTGTATCTTGTAGAAAAAGTTTATTGCCGATTCATAGATTATTCACTCTGATCCAACTTTGTAATCGGTTTTGAAAGACCTCTAGATATTTTATGAGTTTTAGTCTAAGTATTTTAGTAACTATTGAAAATTGAATAAAAATCTATACCAATTTTAGCGGTCGTTCGCTGTGCTTTTTATTAGTATAATAATAACTAAAACTATGATAATAACTCCACCAATTGCTAATGCGCAGGAACCGTTTTCACATTAACATCCACTTTAACGTCATCCGCAGCTAAAAATTACATAAATTTAATATATTAATTATTGAAATATTATTTTCATTATGATAGTGTTTAAGTACCTATATATATTTTTTTGTTTTTCCTTTTTGAGGTTAAAAAAATGGCCGACAGGCGCATTAGCAATTGGCGGGGATAGTACCTCATGTCTGGAAATTCTTTATACCAATTGAATAGTATATAATAAATAATATTCCAAATACTAACAATGTGCGGTATATCCGGGAAAGCCGGTAGCCGGTCGCACGTGACTGGCGAGGGCCTGTCCATCTCCGCCTGTTTGCCTTCAGAATAGGCCACGATGGTCCTCATCGTAGTCAGCCCTCCCATCCCACTTCGCTGCCCACTCCATCGGACCCCAGCATGCCACTCGTTGACAGAAGCTATCCAACTCACGCAGAATACCGTCACACCCGCCAGCAAAAACTTCATCACACGTACGTACTTCCTCGCATTGCACGGCATTTTAATTTACAATGCCATGTCTAAAGAATAATAAAAAAAGAAAACGTCAGTTGGTATTAGAAGCGCGCCAACGACATCCGACCGTGGGACTGCAGGCGATCGCTGCGCGCATGCGCTCTCGGCGCGTTACCATGGCGGACTGCGCAGGATCAGCTGATAGCGTATCAACAATGCGTCCCTTGCGGCTAATCGTTCTAACCCTCAACGTGGAAATCTAGTTTTCTATACCAGTTTTTACCCAAGATTCTCTATAGTTAGCGTGGACGTCAAAGCGACTCGTTTTATAAAAAACATAATTTAAAGTTCAGTAGCAAAGCAATAGCACACAGACGTGTAGTTTTATGGCAAAAACCGCATACAAGCTCTTATGGTTATTTGTAATTATTGCGTAAGAACGATTATTTTCCATGTAGTTTGCAATTACAAGGTAAAATATAACGCCACTTAAGGGCATTAAATATAGCAGTGAGTGTCAGTCGACCCTGTTATTTTATTTTGAACAGAAATAGTAGTTAGGGTTGCAAAAGTCTATAAAATTATGGCATTATTTTTACACTAATCATTTTTTCTTATCAAAGTAAACCCGTGTGTGTTTGCGCAACTGCACCAATTTAAACAACATAAACTTTTTATGTGGCATTATATTAACGAGAAACCAGAACAAACCAACCCAATGATTATTTAAAAGACAAGAGTCGTCGTTCCCTCGTAAATTACCTCAGACAATTTAATAAACACATCAAGTCTTAAACGCTTTTTCAATAGCTTCAGATTACATCGTAGGGTATTAATTTGGTCTGTCGTACATGGCTACTGTTCAGCAATAATTGTAGGTGGAGCAAAGCTGCGCTATGGTTTGCGAACGATTGCCAAGAACGTACAATTAACATTTATACATAAATATAATGAATTTACCGTTTACTTTAAAGTATTTTCCGTTCCTAGTAAAATTATCAAAGACAATAAAATAAACTGTAAAATTAAAATTGTTATGATAAGTGTTGTCTCCCATCAATTCTTATAATTAAGCTGGTTTGCTTTGCTGGTCTATTAATTAGACATTTAACTGTATATTTAATGCCAGTACAATAAACAAGTATACCTACCTTACCAATGTGGATAAAACTTGAATTATTTCTGAACGTGAGACTGGACGATAAATGAAGCATAAAATTATTTCCTGTGGATTGATTGTGCAATTTTTCCCACAATGAACCATTACTTGAAAAACCACATTAAAATAATATCTTCTGTGGTTTTGCCATGCCTAGCCCCAACAGTAATTGGTGAAAGAGTAAGTATCATTGTTTTGGTAGACATTTATTAATAAAACATAGTTTGTGATGTTCCCCAATGTAGCAATACTTAGGTTTAGCTTTCACATCATTATCTTCATTTCATAAGTTAGCGGGTATCGGTTAATCGCAATAAGCCTTGCTATCATCATGAGAAAATTACACGTTTAGTTAATTAACACTGATATCTTTCTAACTGCTCGCTTATCTACAATTAGTTTCCTAGTAGACTTCTAAACAGTAAAATATAGGCAGTAAGAAAGTTTATTTTAGCTTTTATGACATTTTGATAACACAATTCAATTCAATTCAATTATTTTTGCATAAATATGAGTAGGTACATAAAAGATGACAAGAGATACATTATTAAGTTCGTCATATTTTACCCATAATGGGTGTGCAGAACAATGACAAACACAGGATATACCATTAAAAAAGTATAACTTAGTTAACATAAGTTGCATATTCTAATAAAAAATCCTTAATATATTGATCAATTTGCAATAATCAAAATGCAAAAGTATGTGTATGTGTGTGAATGTGTCTACTTATAAATATATGAAAGACTTGCTCTCGCCCGCGAGTTCGTCCGCGTGGAAATTCGGAAAATCCTTTGGGAACCTATGATCGGGATAAAAAGTATCCCACCCTACCGATCTGCTGTTTTTGCGTGATTGAGTAACAAACATCCAAACATATTAACTATCCTTTTCCTGTAAGTTCTAGTTCCCGCCCCGAAAATAAGATATCATAGAAATTCCATATTCGTAGCAGTTGATTTTAGTTAGATCATTTCACAATAGTAGATTGTTATACAAGACGCTAAAATTACCCATTGCATACGAGGTATTTTTATTCCCGAGCTTTAGCGAGGGAATAAATAGAAACCGAGTTACCATGGGTTTTAGCGTCGTGTGTTACACTATACTTTTCACTACGATTGCGAGAAAATAAAATACAATATTAAATAGTTTATACCTACTTACTTCCGTAAACGAATCCACTCGTTTTTCTATCCTCCACTTCATAAACTTTTTGTACAATATTTAAATAAATGATTTGTGCTTGACGGCAGAAGATTAAAATTATTTCTTTCCTATTACAGTCACACAATTCAATCACTTTGTAATTATAAAAAAAATCTAAAGATTTCGCGCCATGGTACCATTTTTTAATTTCTGCTGTAGCAGCTCAACAACACAAACACGCATTCTACGATTCACTCTGTACACAGAGTATAAATAAGTCTATGATTTCACCGAAGAGATGCTTTTAGTTCCATTTTCAAAAATAAGAATGAGAAACTGGGGGCCTATTACGAAACTTGGTCACGATAGTCGTCCGCAGTTCGTCGGATATAGTTATTACAAATATTTTCAATGTAGCTATCGTAGTCCATAGTCTATTGAACGAATAATGACGGATCCACTAGAGAGAAACTGTCAAATTTACGCAATCACTTTGCAATATCGCATACGCAAGTGCTTTGTAATAGAAATCAATCAGAACGAAGCACGGACGCAGCCGCGTGTATCGCATTAAACTTTTCGTAATAGACCCCCAGTATTAAGTCGAGCTAGTTTTTATTCGTGATTATGAATAAAGACTTTTTCGTTTTAGTACGCTCATTGGTAATAGACAAACATTAAAAAAGAAAAAACTTTATCCCCTAGGGCTTATTATGCTATTTTATCTCGACTCTTGTACGTTACAATGACGCACTTTTTGAGCAAGAGGAGTGAAAAGTACATTTAATTACGTATGCACAAACGCGTGGTAAAAACCAACCCCAATTCTAAAATCCATAATACACTTCGAGACCCTTTGCACTATTTTGAGACGTATGCATGCACCAACGCTTGGTAAAAAGGGACCGTATCTCACAAAATGATGGCCAGCGTTGGTGGTTAGTGTCGCAGTCAGTATTGAAATGGCAGCATTATCGTAGTGGCCATCTCGTTCGTTAGCCGGCCGGCACCCGCTCGCGGAGTATTGAACCTGCTATCGGCATTAGAGGGGCAATAGCGAGCCTTCGCCCATGCAAACTCTTTTATTTGACTCGCGAATCTTATGTATGCATCATTATTATACCTTGTATCATGGATTGAAATACCGTTAAATAAAAATAACGAAACAAAAAAAAAATAACATTAAAAATACCGTTAAAACATTTTATCTGTAAAATAACGTTAAAATTATTGTACCGGTAAAATCACCGTTAAATATAGCGTTAAACTTTACCGGTACAGTAGTACCGGTAAAAATATCGGTAAAAAAGTAACGTTATTAGTTGGAATAACGTTAATTTTAAAGTAACGGTAACAAAAAGTAAGAAATAACGTTAAAATTAACGTTATTTACTGAAATAACGTTAATTTCAATGTAACGTTATCTAAAGTAACGTTATTTATTGACATAACGTTAATGTTAAAAGTAACGGTAAAAAGTAAGAAATAACGTAACATTTAAAAATAACGTTATCAATCCCTGCCTTGTATGGACGTGGTCAAAGGGATATTCAATCAGATTTTGGCAATAATACTTTTCATCCGGTATTTTAGTTGCGGGTTTCTAGAGCAAAGAATAGATTTACTTAAGTCTATAACATTTTCTTAGTTTTTTACAACGCTATCTTACCAGGCGAAATTAAAACCACAAATAACAAATATTTGTATTGTATTGAAGTTAGTTCGTGATTTAAATTTTAAACCTAGTTTGAATTGAAAGTATGGGAGTATAAACTACTTTCAACAGGGATATGCAATCAGTTTAATTAGGTACAAATCGTGTCTAGGAAGCAGCTCGGCGTACCTACGCGAGTACGCGACTTCCCGAACAAAATCACGAAACTTTCCTGTTATTACCCCACGCGGGTGTGATAGCACTAAAATACACCTTAAAACCGATAAATACGAATTAATACGTTTTGCGAGTGTATTAAGACTCAAAATGCTGTAAACTTTCAGGAGAAAATTAATTATACCTGTCAGAATGTCGTACACGGACTCCTATAGAAGTTCGTTAAATAACGCACTACGGTACCTCATAATAATTTATTTGCGTCCTATTGAAGCGGATTAATGTATGATTTCATATTTCAAAGGCAGTACAATGTTCGTATCGAATATTTTATTTTCACGCGATTCAAAAATAAATGTCTTCGTAAATAGTGCGGCCTGCGCCCGCCGTGTAAGTTAATGCAGAAAATGCCCGTGGTGAGCATAAATTGAATCCACAATGCGTTATTGAGTGGTAGTTACGTTGATGTGCTAGCCCTAGGTAGCGCTACAGATTTTAGAACAACGCTCCTTAGCGCACTATCCAGTGTTTGATGAAAGTCTAGCGATTTGCTTATACTCATCACTACTTATAAATTGACAATCTATTTAAGGTTTTCATTCACCTCAGTTCGTTATCGATAGTATTCACACCATAATATCTAAAAAAAGTTGCGTAGACATTTCCGAAAACTCAAGTAAAGCTAGGGTTTCCTAGGATGACGGTGCCGTCATATTACGGCCGTAATTTAGCGGAGTAGAACGTTGTCTATGAAAACAATATGGCACGTCGTATTATTTACATAGAAAACGTTCTACACCGCTAAATTACGGCCGTAATATGACGGCACCGTCATCCTAGGAAACCCTAGCTTAAGTAGAGCAAAAGAAATACGTGACAGTATAGTGCAGGGTAAAAGGAACCGAATTCTGTTTTTATCATGTTTTACACATCGAGAATTTAGACAAATTTTTCATTGAGACTACTCAAGTAACTCCTTGATTTTTAAGTATAATGCAGGAAAATATACAATGAAAAGTAGAGGTTGTACGCAGCCTTAAGTGGAGCCTCGCTTTTTATAAACAGTTGGTGGTTCAGCTGCACTGACTGTAATCTCAATAAACCAATTTGCGATGCGACGCGCGACGCGGACGGCTCGCTCAGATGCGTTGACGGTACTTTATTAGCCTTTGTTGCTGACGTTACTGCGGGCCCTCCCAGGGTCCCAGGTCTCCGTACATGGTCATATTTTCAACAAAGGTTGCTATTCAAAGCGAGTTTAAAAATGTAGCTTTTGATACTACAAGTGAAAGCTTTTATCTTTGAGAGGTTGTTATTTGGCATTTAGGACTTGAGTTCGAAAAACATTTTGATAATCGACTAATCAAAGATACATAGGTATGATCGAAACGCTTTTATCGAAAGACATAAGAAAAAGCATACTTACCTAATAGTTTTGTTGTACAGAAAAATTAAAGTTCGATTGCTATGTGATTCTATTCCAGTATTAGGCAAAAAAAAATTATTACTTATAGTGAATAATTTGACTGACTATTAAAAGTAAGCTTATTTTAGTATAGATTTAAAATTATTGGCATTGTTATGCAGTCTAATTTACAAAGCCCTATTACATAGTGTAATTTACAACTAATTTTAAACCCAAAACAAATTATTCGAGTTAACTGAATAAATTTAGCGTTCATCTGGAGGAATGTACAGTGCAATTTGAATATATACATTGTTTTAACTAACTATCGAGTTAGGATAATGAATTTCAATTAGATTTGTACGGTACATATTATATTAGAATTGTTTTCTGTAGAACTTTAATATTTGAAGAGTTCGATGGCACAGTGGTTTCGGTTGCTTATTTACAGATTACAGTTTTCATTATTATTTTGATTTTTTTACAAATTAATCTTAATTTTTTTTTTAAACTTTAAATTGCAATACCGTTTTGCGAAAACGTTATGAACTTAATCTACTTTTCAGATAGAACTTCATTTATGAAGATTGTAGAACTACTTTTTAATGAGGGTTTCCATGGCAGTTAAGTGAATGCGCCATATTTTCACTTAACACCGTTTGTGTAAAGCACAGTTAAGTAAATATTAGGAACGTGTGAGCTAACTGCCATTGTGTCGGGTGACCTCCCGTACAGGTGCGCATGCGCAGTTAAAATGGTTAAACTGTCCGTTGCTGTTAAGTGTGGATTGCGAGCGGTAATGTGATAAGATAACCGTGAAATAAGTGCACGTTACTCACATTTGTTTCTTTAGAAACAGGCGTTTGTATGTTGTAAGTAGGTACCTAGTATTTCAGGTCAGCGAAGGCGGCACTCCTTGCTTTTAAGCAGTTGTCAAGCTAAATGAAGTGGAGTCCGCCCACTTAGAGTCTTTAAATGCTCGAAGGATTAAGAGTAAAAAAAAAACAATTAAATGTTTCTTCAAAAAAATTCTTTGTTGATGTGCGTTGGTCGCACAGAGATTTTTTAAATTACAATAACACTATTGCTATGTGAGTGTGACTACTTATTTTATTACCTTACAATAAAAACGTAATAATTAATCAGTTCTCATCGTTCGTTATAATTGATGTTTTTGTACAAGTCTACACATTCCTACTACTGATGAATACGTGTCCCTTACAATAGTATTTATTTCACATTAATATTACAATACCACGTCTTCATTTCTCATACATTAATTAATATCTTCACGACCACTACCGGTTTGACGCACCTTTGATGAAGAACGGTTTTTTTACAATAGCTTCTTGTTTAGTAGTTTACTATGTGGTGATATAGTTAGGCTCGCTGTCTATTTACTGAACATATCTTTCGTGTTTAATATATTAGTGTCATAGAACTTAACAAAAAGGAAGGATCTTTATAATACCTCGCTTTTTGCTTGGTAATCCCTTTTATTTATGATCGTTAGCTCTAATCATAAGAGCATGTTATCAAGGGAGGTTTACCTAAGGCATTGCTATATCTGATAGTTTATAATAGTTGTTTGTATAACGACTCTCAATAAAATTGTAGACGAATTTTTATTAATATTTCTGTTGCTGTTACAGCAACACAAATATTAGTTTAAAAGTTATGTAATCATCCATCTATCTACAGTAATAGGTATCGGTAGTACCAACGATGTGGAGCTCGGTGGCGCAGTGGTTTAGCGCCTGGCCCAGCGATTGCGGAAGTTAAGCAACGTTCGCAAGGGTCAGTCATGGGATGGGTGACCAAAAATTTATTATCTCGAGCTCCTCCGTGCTTTGGAAGGCACGTTAGTTAAAGTCAAAGATTCTGTCGCTAAGCTTGCATCGCATTGCATCTCTTTATATTTTCAGACAAATAGACAATAAGCTTTATCAACACAATATAACTAAGTGAAAAATCCAGGTGTTAGTCTAATTTATTACTCATCTTATTCCGGTGACTCCATACAAGCAAAAAATGCTACTAAGACAACAGCTATTTGGATGAAGCATAATTAGAATTGATATTGATGGATGTGTATGAGCATACGGCGAGCGGCAAAACGCGCAGCAAAAACAACTTATTGAACACTCGGAGACCGATCGAAGCTCGGAGATAATGGAAATATTATTTAGTAGGGTTCCTTGTACTACTATTCTTATTAAATTTCATGTACTTAATTATATTTTAACAGTCCTTATTAATCCGTAAATAAGTTTATTTTTAAACCCAAAATACGTGCCCATCAGGTACCACAAGGGTCTCAACATTTAAACTACCTGTGTACCATTATGGCAATTTTTTTTACAGTTATACTATTAATGTTTGGATGTTTATTTTCTTTTAGACCATAATTACAGAATATTATAATAGTAATGTAAGCCGAGACAAGGTGGACCGACGATCTGGTGAAGGTCGCGGGAAGCCGCTGGATGCCGGTAGCGCAGGACCGATCGTCGTGGAGATCCTTAGGGGAGGCCTATACCCAGCAGTGGGTGTCGTGCGGCTGATATGATGATGATGATGATGAATCATAATGTTACACATGAGCAAAAGGACGCTTGCGATTTTTGTAGATGCTGGACACTCACTGTAAGTTTTTATAGAAATCGTTTTTTATCGGTATAAGGCGCGAATATAATATTCGGAGCCTGCAATTACTAGATAATGGACTCCGTCCAGCGAGGTGTATTATGACACCGCCAATTAATGGGTTCCATTTGATGGATTAATTTATTACCTACCAGTTTGATTTATTAATTAGCATTTCAAAGAAATTTTAAGTTCTTTATAAATCGTTATTATAGGTTATTAACTTGATTGTGGTGTGTTGTATCTTAAGATCTTATATCCCCGATTGTATTCTTTATCTGTACAGTATTAATAAAAAAAAATAACGTAAGTACTAGTATTTCGGTCACATGAGGAGCACAAAATTGATTTAAAATCTAAGTA
Organism: Agriphila straminella; assembly: GCA_950108535.1. Classification (NCBI taxonomy): domain Eukaryota; kingdom Metazoa; phylum Arthropoda; class Insecta; order Lepidoptera; family Crambidae; genus Agriphila; species Agriphila straminella. The sequence goes on from OX467316.1 coordinate 10,876,933, forward strand.
AGTATTCAACAATTAAGTGTCAAGGAAGCACATTATGAATTTATTTATGTATGATTTCATGACGTTTACGAGCCTACTTAATATTCTGCAGGCAGTTTCTGTACACAATGTGTATAGGTTCTTATGTCTCTTTACATAGGGCTACTAAAAGAATTTTAGAAGATTTATGTTTGTAAAATAACGCGAATTCATTGTTTCGCACGCGCGTTCTCGAGATGTTATTTAAAAAGCAAATGCATGTTGCAGTGCGGCGTGCAATACTAACACGAGTGCCAAACAGCAGACCTACTCTGTAATATTCTTACAAATAAATAAACATTGAATTACTAGTTTCAAATTAGTGAAAAAATATCGCGAAAATCTATTTGGTTTTCATTTTGTTCACAGTGGCAGAATTATTTTTAATTTACCTAAATAAAAACGGTGTGCTTCTTGAAACTTATCAAAAATAATTGTTTCTGCTCGCAATAAAGAAAATATAATTAAAATATTTAAATGAATACATTATCCTAAATTCTAATGTCAAGTTTAAACAAATTGAATCAATTATATAATCGTTATAGAGTCTCCAAAATATATTGAGTGACATCAATTTTTTTATTGAATTATATTTTAATCGACCTTATTTGTAGACCAAGAAACGAATAAAGTCGAATTACTTGAGTTTAACTTTTAGATTCCCAGAATAGTACTGCAGGCTAAATATATGAAGAACGTGGGTATTTATGCTAATAGTTCACCTCATGTAGTGTTTTAGTATGCCGTCTATTTCTAATTTTAGATAATTTTGTAGAAGCTATTATGCCAGTGAAGGAATTGAGACTTTTATTTGCGACATGTTTTTATAAAAGTTTCTTTGCTAGGTAGAAAAGCAGTAATCGCAAAATACGCAAGAAAAAAGTATGTAAAATAAGTGAAAAAGCCAATTTTCTACTGCAAACAAACAATAGTAAAGTTTTAGACACATTTAAATAAGCTATTGTTTTAAAGTAAAAAACAACTTTTTGTACCGAAAATCTGAGAACAAAATGTAAACAAGTACCTACCGAGAAGTCTTCGCAAGTAATAAATAAAAACCTGATACTGGGATCTCATCAACCTCATGCTTATATGATTAATCAATCTATTTAATTTCACCTTGTAACTCACAATAAATCATAATTGACACTTGGATATTAAATCAGTTGAATATTTTATATTAATTTGCCGTATACATAACGACACTTGAACCATCTTTATTATCTTGCAAGGACCAAAAAGGACTTGATTTAGATGACATCGAGAGTCAATTACTCCACGGTTGGAGACCACAGCTGAGAACTGTGACCAGTGGTGTATTTTCAACTGTTTCTTTTAATTTAGAGACTGTTTCTCAACTTCCGGTAATATTCTGAGTATAACATATTTGACAGGTCTCTATTTTTTTTAATCAGAATTCTGAAATGTCTGAAATGGGCACCAAATAATAAGGTGACAACAACTTTTTTCGAATACAAGACACTCTCACTACTAGTTAGCCTACCATGTAAAAATGGCTTTTATTTAAATGATCACCATACTAACCTAACCTAACCTAGAATTAGTGGGGGTCAGCCGGCTCGAGGGTAACCAGTCTTCTCCAAGCTGGTCTAATTTGGAGATATCACATGCGTATGACGTACATCATCGCTGTGAGAAAAACGACGTAAGTCAATCAATAAGTAAAACCTAGAATTAGTAAATGCTCACTAAATCTTGGGCGGCTTAGGATTTGGTGAGCATTTACTAATATTTTGGAGAACAAAATATTTTTTTTATATGCTAAAGTATTCATTCCCGTAAACAATCACTGCAGTCTCCGGTAAGACAAACACTTCATTGTAAGTCGTTTGAAAGTAACTCAAATTTTTAGAAAGGTGATGCATCCTGCAGTAGGTAGGTATATTTATTTGTTGATTTCTTCTGCTATGAAAATCAACGCAGTATATTATGTAAGCACCCACCAATAGGGTTTAAACCTGACTTACTGATTTCGACATACATACTTGTGTCTCTGACTGCATTACGAACTTAATTGTTTTCAAAGGCAATATTTTTTCTTGGCGCTATCAACGTAGTTTTTTTATTATTTCTGAATTAATTAAAAGCGTGTGCGAACACTCGTAAAACTACCGATAGTGATTTTCGATTGCATAATGTTCACATAATTTAATTTTATATTTCGTTATCGTAGATTGAATTAAGATATTTAGATTTATTAACATTTAAAATGCAGTCATGTCATAAATAAACCAATAAACATCGCCAGCGTTAATTTTGTTTTATTTTATTTTTTTAAGTTTAAATGTCATAAAATCTTGATTGAATTTCTATGAGACAAATGTATGTTTATTTTTTGAGCAGATTAAGTATTAAGGCGAGGCCAGTTCACGATCTGATGAAAAGTCTGATTTTTGAACTTCCAATGTGAAGAACTGATGTAAAATTCTACTTCACAAAAGTTAATGTAGACTGAAAAAGAAACGAAGAAGCAAAGTAACCAAACAGAATATTGAAAAATGGCATGGTAACTTTGTAAAAAAATCCTGAATAACACCATAAAAACTTATAAAAATAAATTTCAAATCGTCAGATTTCGTAATTTTCAACGACAGTGATATGATTTTTTATGCAAAGAGGATAGCTTTTTTATCGATCTAACACAATAACCGAGTACATTTTTAATAAATGATCCAGTATTTCAGAAATCAATAAAAATGTACTAAAATTCGTCAAATTTGTGGCGAAGCGTCAATTAAAGTTATGCAATATTCAACCTTATTCTAAAGACATAGTGAAAGAGTAAATTTCGTGAACTGGCCTCGCCTTAAGCAACGTGTTAAATTCTTTAACCAAACCAAGTTCAAATCTAAACCGAGTTTTTTTTAAATATTTATTTATGTTTCGGCAATAATTTTAATATATTTTTGCACAAGATCAGCAGGCCTAATTACAGCTATTACAATATGAAGGGTGTTTTGGAAAAACAACCAATGTCATATTCATATAATTTTATGCTAGAAGCAAAACATGATTATCTTAATTGTTGTTTGTGTATACATATTATGTATTTACAAATAATCGGAATAAGCGGACGATGTTCGTCCCAATCCAACTCGCCAATAAAGTTAATTTAGTCATTCTGCTTTTTGAGCCTATCAGGCAGCGTGATATGACGAATTGCGTCCGATTATCGAAATTCTGTTCATGTACCTAATAAATACTAATAAACCTGTAGACTGTAAACATAAAATAGCATTATTTATCTTACAAAGTATAATTATTTAAATAGTATTTAACATTCGTCAGTATGTCAAGACAATTGGAATGGAATTTACTTTCATCAATACGGCTAACCATTTTAGGCTTTAACTATAATAAGCGACTGAAACGCTTGCTGCAACTTTTAAAACGCTCATAAGGCTCCTCATGTGACTAATTAATAACACAAAGGGATTTTATTACCAACTGTGACTTTGAGCACTATTAAAAAAAAGTTAGGTTAGGTTAGGTTACATTTTATAAACGCAATTTCAGGTTATTGTCATAGTATCGGTGAAATTATTTGAACTCTCTATAACAACTTAATACATGTACGAGAATGATCTTTTTATAGACATCATCACAGAAGTGAATTTAAAATATCCTTACCATGATAACACGCTAGCACTCGGTGAACGAGCCGCCCTGTCAGAAGGCTAATAGGAGTCTTCACACTCTAACATGAAGCATCATTACCAGAGTGCTAGTAACATATTATACAGTTGGTATACACTCTTCCCAACCGCTTGTTATAATTAGGGTCGCAGTGCGATCCACATCCACACATCAGGCGCATCAATTGAAGTGATCTGACGCACGCTCCGGCCACCGCTTAAACCCGGCATAGTTCTCCCATTCAAACGTCACCGTTGATAAATTACTCCGATCTGCATAAACCAAGGGCAGAGAAATTAAAGTTGAGCTTTATTTCTTCTAATTTTGAAGACGGCAGCTCTTTCACCACTGATTTTTACTTGTAAGTTTGGTACTTGAAAGATACTTTTTTTTAGTAATATTACATTTTATAAGTCCGACATAGTCAACATTATGTTTTACTATAATAATTTGTTTACGTGATACGTTTGCTAAGTTCCAGTATTATTAGTAGTTTATGATACTGATGCATAATGAGGGGTATTAAAACATGAGTGTGTGTTTAAAAACCGAGCCGTAGGCGAGGTTTTTAATAGTATCACACGAGTGTTTTAATACCTAGTTATGTGCAGTTTCATACACTACTTTATCTACACTCATACATTTTGGAATGAACCCACTAAATAAAAGATCAACGTTAGAAAGAGAGAGAGACTTTGGTTGTATTAGCTATGTACCTACACTACCTACCTTGTAATATAAGTCATTTCCTCAGCTGCATCTAAAATAATTTTGCAGAGTCAATTTTTTTCACATTTTTAAGCAAGAATAAAAAACACCTACGAAATTCAGTATAACAAAATGTAAAAATTGAAATCAAAATTCAAAACTTTTTTTGTAATGCTCTAAAAATGGCATTAAAAAAATGAAATGAGCTATATTTCCTTGGGGAAAATATGAAAATATCGTTGTTTTTTTATATCACGGCACTACCTTCTTCTTGGATTTGTATCGTAATGAGAAAAAAAGTTACTTTATGATGCAGCTGACTGCATCGTAATGAGTTTTTTTTTTTAATTTTACCTATTCACGAAAATAAAGAACGTATTTATAATACCTTTTTTGAATTCATATTTGGAACATTACGTTGTGAGTGTAGATAATAGTAGTTTATGATACTGATACATAATACCTAGTTATGTGCAGTTTCATACACTACTTTATCTACACTCATACATTAACCTACTCAATAAAAGATCAACTTTAGAAAAGAGAGAGAGACTTTGGTTGAATTAGCTATGTATGTACCTACCTTGTAATAAGTCATTTCCTTAGCTGCATCTCAAATAATTTTGCAGAGTCAATCTTTTTCACATTTTTAAGCAAGAATAAAAATACCTACGAAAATCAGCATAACAAAATGTAAAAATTAAAATCAAAATTCAAAACTTTTTTGTAATGCTCTAAAAATGGCGCGCATTCCATTAGAAAAAAAATTGAGATGAGTGCATTCTTGCAAACTAATCGCAATAAGTCATCGATCACCATAGAGTGCATTTTAATCATGGAAATTATGTGGGAAAATATCGTTTTTTTTTTAATATCACGGCACTACCTTCTTCTTGGATTCGCCCTGTTTCGTAATGAGAAAAAAAGTTATTTTATGATGCAGCTGACTGCATCGTAATGAGTTATTTTTTTAATTTTACATATTCACGAAAATAAAGTACGTCTTTATATTACCTTTTTTGAATTCATATTTGGAACATTACGTTGTGAGTGTAGATAAAATCATTTTCCATACCCAAATCTAATTAGGTAGCATACTTTAAAAATCAAATAGCTTTATAGAAGTTTTTAACCACCCATTTAAAATAGAACAGATTTTTTATAATCGCGTACAATCGCGTATGTGTCAAATGTGTCATAACTCACAATGCGTAAAATTGAACATTAATAAAAGACAGAGTTACCAATGACATTGTAATCATGAAAGGTCACATAACATTGAATATTTTATTGCGTTTTCAAACTCTAACTAGGCTTCGGAATTAAATTGACACGGCGTATGGCTTTTAACCAACGCTGACGAATATTTTTATCTTAGGGAATATGATGTACTCCAATTTCAGAGCATTTTGGTACAATACAGCGAGTCATAATATTATTTGGAATTGTTTTCTTCCATACACCATATAAAATTATTATGTTTTGGGAACTAGCTATGCTAGCGCCACTTTGACAGTTGCCAACCCCATTCTGACATTTAATGCAGGGTCGTTTCTGTTGTACGATTTTCGTTTTGAGGCTCTGTCTAAACGGCATTTAAAATTGTTTATTTCATATTAAAATAAATACAATAAAATACAAAGTTAAAAAGGCAAAGTCAATACCGCGCCGTTTCTTTTTTTTAAGCAGTAAAGGTTAAATAATAAAATAAATGTAAATATTTCTATAGCAAAACGAGAGTTAATAATCTAGTTTATTTGACCAGTAACCGATGTTGCCAAAACGTTTCTATAAGATATTTTTTAATTTTGATAAAGAGCTTTGATTTTGATAAAAGTTGATACAGAGCTCTTGGAACTTTTGGAAGTGCATTGTATTGCCTGTCAACGTTTTATTATAGGCATTATCGTCAAAATTAACCATAATAGGAATCAGTGAATTATTTATTTGATGTTTACCGCCTCAACATGTTAAACATATGTTGTTGGAAAACGTATCCCTAGAAAGGGAAACACTTTTTGTCTAATCTCACTCTTGCGGAACTCCCCGTATTCCTAGTTTTTGTCTCAATACCTAGGCCGGCTAGAAGCTATTTTTACATATCCCTAGCAACAGACCTTGTTACCATTACACAAGATCTATTTTACAACGCTCCTTTGTTGAGATTTAAAACAGTGTTGCCTCTGCATCCTGAATAAGCGTGAACTTCACGTAATGTGTGCAATCAAAGCAAAAAAGGTATACGCTTGGTTCCGCTGAATTAAAAAAAAACATTCGCAGCTAAACGACTTCTCTCTTATTTTTAAGGAAGCTTAAATACCTACGGTAATTTCTCATAACCACGCAAATAAGGTTTATAAAAGTTGTCACAAAAACTCGAATGCAATTCTTAAAATCATAATGATACTGAAGTTAATAAACTTACTTTTTAAAAGGTTAGTTAACCACAAGAAATATTTGGTGTTATTTATTTAAAGTCAGTGTTACAATTTATTAAAACTTGAGCAATAAGTGTCTGTACTAATACTCTCTCCTGTAGGATTTCCAGTTGTTACGTTCCTTGAAACACATTCGCTAACTTTTTGCTTTTGTAACTGTCTTAACACTATCACTAAACACTTTTATGAACACAGCAGTATTTGGAAAATAAATTGGTCCTGTAATGCAACCAATCAGATTTAAATTCTATGACAATAAAACCGGTGCTGAGACGTAATAATTAGTGGTTTTGGTTCCTGAACGGTAGCTCTACCATGAGTTTACAAAAACCGTTCTCGATCACGTCAATATTTGATTTGCTTGCTCTTCAAAATGCCTGCGATCTCATCTCTCTGTATTCAAATTTCAAAATCGTCACAGAAAAAAATCACTGAACTTAAAAGTAAAATAAAGTAGAAAATAAGCATAAAATTTATTAAATGATAAATTCTCCGTTAAAAGTATAATGTTTTAATTAAAATAGTAGGAATAGAAAACTATACTGTGGACGGATCCCTAAAATGTATCGTGAAGTTAGAGAAATCGTGACCTTATTCTCCGTCTTTGCCCATTAATGGAATAAATGGCGTGGTTCCGATTCAGTGCCGTCGAAAGGAAAATAAAAAAGGTTCAATGGGAAAGTTTAACTTAGGAATATATTGAATTTTTAATTTCTTTTTCCACTTTTTCATCTTAAACGTTTCAACTTGTAGGAACTTACTTATTGTGCATTATGTGGTTTCAGTGCAAAGCTTTACAACTTTCTATGTAAGTGCCCGTATACAGCGATCCGTTTTACAGATTCTTTTTATTGGATACCTATACGTTTTTATTCGGTTATAGTAGTTGTATGAGCTTGTTAACACACAACACAGTATATAGGATCCGTATGTGTACTATACATAGCAACGTATACGATAAAACGGTCCTGTAAATGCGGTGTGAACATCACATCCAGTAGCGACGCGACGGATCCGTTAAAAAAAATATTTTTTTTCACTACGTATAATAACACCGTACAGCCGCCATGTTGGTTTTTTATAACGCCACCTTCTTAAGAACACTTGGGCTGAAAAGACAAATCTAACGATATCTTAATCATAGAAATCCGTTCAGCCGTTTGAAAGATATGAGGTAATAAAGAATATTACATACAAACATACATACAAACATACAAACATACAAACTTACTTACAAGATACGCGCGAAAAACATAACCCGCAGTCGGGTAAAAACGAACTACGCACACCACGGTAAGAATTGGAAATTACATAAATTGCCTTATGTTACAAATCAATGCGGTTACAAAATAGTTATAGCTCCTCAGAGTGAAAATGATTCATTTACGTTTATACCTATTCGATGATTGATATGTGTAATCGTTGCATTTGTTTATTTTACTGAAAAATATACGCTTCTGACGACTTTTGTGCTTTCAAGTTGCGATATAACAGCGACTTTTCATGATTTCAATTTGAGTATGATGATTTTAGCTGAGGACTTTTAATTCAAGTTGATTTGTTGTTGTATTTCGTATTTTGGTGCTAATTTTATACTGGTGTTTTCAGTTTACCACAAGCCAAAAGCTTATGAAAATCTCTTCTTATTTTGTAGATTTACAAAAAGTGTTTATTTTCAAACTGCAACAGTGTTACAAGTGGTTAGTTAGCACGAGTGTTTTAGTGATAAACGATAATTTATATTCATAAAAGCTATCGGAAGCTAGTGTAGATTGCGTAAAGCCAACTTTGTTAGCATCTCGTCGCCGTTTATTTGCATGGCGGACCGCGAGCGGGCGCGCCGCGGGCGAGGCGCGGACAAGGCGTCATTGAAATGTGTTGCCATTGTGCACTGAATAAATAAATAAATATTTTAGCGTGCCACCCAGGTCGGCTCACACAAAGCGCCCCTGATTGATCCCTGAAGGGCAGCCCGTTTTATTTCCATGCCCGATATGGTGCCGGCTGTGATCTGGGTACCTAAATTTAATAAGGCCGCTCCCGGTTCTCGTTACTCTGCGTTTGATGGATTTAGCCCTTTGTTTAATGTGACATGTACGCGAATGCAAATTCTATAAGCGGAATAATTTAAATAAATATTTAATTGACGCATGAAATGCAGTCAGCTGGCATATTTCTCCACATGCTTACTCTTTTCATTTTATTAATTTATAGCGGTAGGGACGGCAGGTTGTTGGGGGGCGGAGGCAATACAATTTGTCAAAGACTTGGGACGTCGGCTTAGACAAAAAAACCTGTGAACCCCCACTCTGGGTCGTTTCTGGTGCAGAGGTTGTCCATTGCCATCCGACGCGGCAACGCGGCCAGCGTTATGCATGGGCACATTTGCACCGGGGACTACTCGGGGCCTCGGCTTATTAGACTAATTTATTAATTGAATAATTGTATTTATATTTATGTTATGTGTTTCTTGTTTAAGTATATTGAATTGTAAGTTTTTCTTATTAAAAAAATATATTAATTTAGAATGACAAGAAAGTCCATTTTTGGCATACAGACTTTCCTGTAAGTAGGTACAAAAACTTATTTTTAATTTTTACTTTCTTGCTATGATATTTATGTTAAACCTGCAGTTATTAGGTGGTCTTCACATAGTGGCATCATCGCTGCAGGTCGGCCGGTACTTAATTTACATAAGGCACACAGCTAATAAGTGTACAGGGGCTGGCGCGGGTTGTCAATCGCTGTTGTTTTTGCCTGTCCGCCGCAATAATTGCACCTCATAAATCCTCTTTGTTGACGTGCTATGATGAATGTAAATAGGCCCTGGGAACTAATGAGCTCTCAAGTCTTTCGAGTAGCGTCGGGATTCCGTTTAGATTCTGTAAAGGAGCACTCAATGCCATCAATGTCAAATCGCTACGAAGCTTAATTTGTTCACTTCAAGTCAACGGTAGGTAGGTACCTATGCGAGTGTGGCAGCGAGCTTTGAGAAGAGCTTTTAGATTATTATGTTCAGTATAAAGATTCTGGCATTCTAGTTTGGAGTAAAAATAACTTGTGTCTAGTAAAATTTGTAATACTATTTTGCAATAGGTAACGTTTTAGCAAACTAAGAAAAATTCTATGAATTGGTAGGTATTGCGTAGTCGCAGTCAGATTTAATCTTCTCAATAAGTCCCATATTACGCTTATCAAATGTTGTTTTTTCTAAAACTTAAGTATTTCATCTAAGGCAACGAAACTGCCGCTAATTGCTATTTTAATTGTGACATCTGCTTGATTAAGTAAACATTTAGCCAGCGTGCATTCATCACCTCTTACGCAGATGCGCGTGAGTGAAGATTTTATCTAACGAACTAGTGTGAGGGCATTTCTAGCCGCAGGCTCGTTACCACGACGTCCACGAGCAATTACCAACGTATGTCTCACCCCAGGAGTAAAAATAGACTATGCAAGTACCCATACTGTCAACTGATGAACTTAGAAATACCTCGGATGACATAGAAGAATCTATTGCAGTAAATCTTGAGTTCAGTTGCTTTTTTAAACGGCGATAGATAGGCTTGATCATTGCAAAGGCTGTAGAGTTACCTAGTACTCTCCTAGTAGATACTATAATGTATTATGGTAGAAGTTTGTGAAGCGAAAACTGTATTTTCATTGGAAAAAAAACTATGTTTTTGACGGAGGATTAACATGCATCATTCTTTATGTATTTTTACCCGACTGCAAAGAAAGGGTTATGTGTTTCGCGCGTATCTTGTAAGTATGTTTGTATGTATGTATGTTTGTATGTATGTTTGTATGTAATATTCTTTATTACCTCATATCTTTCAAACGGCTGAACGGATTTCTATGATTAAGATATCGTTAGATTGGTCTTTTCAGCCCAAGTGTTCTTAAGAAGGTGGCGTTATAAAAAAACCAACATGGCGGCTGTACGGTGCTATTATACGTAGTGAAAAAAAAATTTTTTTTTTAGAATACTGCAATATGGGTGTCAAATTAAAGGGCTTTTTATAAGGATTTCAAAAAGGTATATCATGACCATAATATAATTATAAAAAAACAATAAAATAAAAAAAGTAAATTATATTACGCAAATGCGAGCGGCCGCTATAAACATGTCAATGAGAAATTTATATTTTGTTTGTGTATGTTAGCCACATTCATGATGAAAAAATAGGCTATAATATCATCCCAAAATCCCTCGGGATCGAAGCCTCAGGCTATGCCGCAGGGCACGGCTAAGTTAATCAATAGATGGCGCTGTAGCCGAGTACATCGCGGTATGGTTTTGTATTCATCATCAATAGATTTCTAGTTGCATAGACCATATCAATAGATGGCGTTGTAGCCAAATACATCTCGGTATGGTTTAGCTCTCTGTAGATTATATAAGGTCTTTTGTGTACGATAACGAGAAATAAGAAGAAAAACTTTTTTAATTGATAATTATTTTAATACGATTCCATCTAGCTAGCTAGAGTACATTCAGTATTTATTATACTAGATTCCATCTATCTAATTGGAACGCGTGTTGCATTACTTTACTTGCATTAATATTGAAAAAAATATTAAAGAAGTAGATTTTGTTAGGTTTTGTAGCAAGTATACCTAGTTTAGTTAGGACTAAGGATTAGGGTGTTTAGGAATATCTTATTACTGAATTAGTGATTAATTACATTCTCTTTGATATCGATAATAGTACATTACAGCCGTGAACGGGAAGCTAGCGATTGCATTGTCGAGGATGGTTTGAAGCCCGAGCCGCAGGCGAGGGCTTTAATCATTCGAGGCAATGCAAGTAGCTTCCAGAACAAGGCTTGTATAGTGCTTTTCTCAAGAAATGCGAGGAAATAAAAAACTTTTCAATTGAAACTTAATTAAATTTAATTAATATTAAAAATGAGTAATCAGACAAATCCTCTGAGTAATCTTGAATTACGTGCAGCGCCATCTACCGCCGAGAAGCATAACCCATCTCATTTCGCTTCTCGGCGGTAGATGGCGCTGTACATAATTCAAGATTACTTAGAGGATTTGTCTCTGATAAATCTGGTACAATACAATGTAATATTTATTTATTCTTATAGTAATATACTCTGTGCGCACCATTTTTTTTATTGTATCGTTATTATAGTACCTATTAAATAATTTTACCTTTATAATATTAACTGTCTTGTCGTTGGCTTGCGTGCCAGAAAAAAGGAACTAAAGTTATGGCTGTATGGTGCAAATGTGCCTTTGCTTTTTTTGTTTTTGTGAACAGCTAAAACAAAAAAAATAGAAAAACTAAAAAACCCACATGCATCAAAAAACAAGTCAACTGAAAAGATGGAAACAAGATAATATATAAAGGCAAACTTAAAAAATATTGATGGTAGTGTTTAGATTAAAGGCAAACTTAAAAAATATTGATGGTAGTGTTTAGATTAAAGGCAAACTTAAAAAATATTGATAATAGTGTTTAGAACTTTTGTTCAACATAATTATTACCCGACTGCGGGTTATGTATTTCGCGCGTATCTTGTAAGTATGTTTGTTTGTATGTAATATTCTTTATTACCTCATATCTCTCAAACGGCTGAACGGATTTCTATGATTAAGATATCGTTAGATTGGTCTTTTCAGCCCAAGTGTTCTTATGAAGGTGGCGTTATAAAAAAACCAACATGGCGGCTGTACGGTGCTATTATACGTAGTGAAAAAAAAAATTTTTTTAGAATACTGCAATATGGGTGTCAAATTAAAGGGCTTATTATAAGGATTTCAAAAAGGTATATCATGACCGTAAAATATAATAACTAAAAAGAGATAAATAAAAAAATAAATTAAAAAAATTAAAAAACCCGCCTGCATAAAAAGACAAGTCGACTGAAAAGATGGAAACAAGATTAAATAAATATTAAAGGCAACATGTCATAATAACATGCAGTCGGAGGCATATAATTCAATTATTCATAATGTCACTTTCTTTATGCATGCCTCCGACTGCATGTTATTATGACATGTTGCCTTTAATATTTATTTAATCTTGTTTCCATCTTTTCAGTCGACTTGTCTTTTTATGCAGGCGGGTTTTTTAATTTTTTTAATTTTTTCTTCTGATAATTATCAACGTTAAACTATTCATATAAGTATGATTATAATCATAAACTTTAGTTTGTCAAGTTAAATTGATAACATAAGGCGAGGCAGTTCCCGAAATTTACTCTTTCACTAGGTCTTTAGAATAAGGTTGAATATTGCGTAGCTTTAATTGACGCTTCGCCAGAAATTTGACGAAATTTAGTACATTTTTATTGATTTCTGAAATACTTGATCATTTATTTAAAATGTACTCGGTTATTGTGTTAGATTGATAAAAAAGCTATCCTTTTTGCATAAAAGATCATATCACTGTCGTTGAAAATAACGAAATCTGACGATTTGAAGTTTAATTTTATGGTGTTATTCAGGATTTTTTTACAGAGTAACCATGCCATTTTTCAATATTCTGTTCGATTATTGTGTTTCATTACATAATGTTCAGTCTACAGTAATTTTTGTGAAGTAGAATTCTACATCCGTTCTTCACATTGGATGTTCAAAAATCGATCTTTTCATCAAATCGTGAACTGGCCTCGCCTTTGGAGTAAAATATTGTAATTTCTTACATCAGAAATAAAATATCAACTGTTTTGGAATATCATTTACTGTATAAAATAAAATATAATACGTCAAGAATTGTAATGTTTCAAGAAATATGCTTATCCCATAATAATAGTGTTATAAATGAATTCTCATTCAAAAAGGTCTTACTTAAGTGACACCTATTTATGGAGACTCTAAGCCTCTGATCGATCTTCTCATAGTTTAAGGAGTTTTTTCAATCGGAAAGGAATAACCATGACCCTGGTATTATATATTTTTAAATATTATACACATCACATTTATCCACAGTCCAGAGGATCAGTCGACATCGGTGTAGGTAGTTGAAGACTTTAATATATATAAGAACAAATCTTAAATAGGTACTGTCCTTCTTTTACTGGATAGATAGACCATTGCATAAACAAAGCAGACAAAAATATATATTATGCCTGCACGTAAAGGTCATTATCTTGTCGCAAAACGAAAAAAAACGTCCAAAATAAGTACAAGGCATAAAGTTTGATTGGATGGAACTCCAATTTCGCACATCATCCGCGCGTCAGCTGTAAAAGCTATCTGACCTAACATTTTAACAAGGAATGTCAAACCAACAGGCAGATATAATTTGAAATGCGGACTTTAGCATGCTTATCCTACAACATCGTCCAACAGGCAATAGCATTAATCTCAGATGACAGCTCAATTACCTTAGTCACAGTTTATAAGATAAGGCAGTATCAAAACTGTATAGCCTTCTCCATTACACACACCACAGAGCGTATAATTTCCGTACTACTTGGTATTACCACAGTTTTAGTATACAGTACACTCTACAATTCGGAGTAAAGCTAGGGTTTCCTAGGTGTCGTCATATTACGGCCGTAATTTAGCGGCGTAGAACGTTGTCTATGAATACAATATATGGCGCGCCGTATTGTTTACATAGAAAACGTTCTACGCCGCTAAATAACGGCCGTAATATGACGGCACCGTCATCCTAGGACACCCTAGCTTAACACCTAATCGGTACCTATTCTGTGGTAAGATCATGTGCCCTACCAGTGGCGAGGGATGAAGTTATGGCGAAGATAAGCCGTTCTACAAAAAACTATATGATCTGCATAGTGGATCGGTGGGGTGGGATTTCTAAACGGTAAGCCGATGGGAAACAGCTTGTATGGACCCTTTGCCACTGTGCTCTACTCTTCAAGCGCCGGAAAATGAGACACAATAGATATTCCATTGTTGTCCGTCTCCCAGTGGCCACTCATCCAGGATATCGTCCTCCCAAGTCAGGGCAAGTCTCACGGTATCCCAATTCTTACTAGATGAGGGATGTGCACGCGCATGTTAAAACAATAAATAATAGGTACCTACTTACTTACCATAATAATGTATGTAGTTTGTAAAGTAAGTAAATGATATTGTATGGGTCAGTTGTCTGAAATAAATATTTATTTTTATACAATGATCATTTACAGATTTTAATTTGAAAACAAAGCTGCCGAGAGCGTTTGATCAACTTTGTTGTGTAATCAAAGATTCTCTACTGTCCCGATTTAAATCTTCTTGACCTTTGTTCTTGTGCATATTGCACCAAGTGTAGTCGAAGAGACTGCGACCAATGATATAAAGATTAAAGTCAACGAAGCCCGCATTTACTTTACGGCACTTCCTAGCCTATACCATGCAGTATTATACAATACGTGTTACAAAATAACCCTTATTATCATTATCATTGTCAAACTGAATGAACAACTTGGACCAACTCTGAAATCGCGAAAAAACATCAGCTGTTTCATACATTTTGATATTTTCGTTATTAATTTTTGTATGAAACAGCTGATTTCCAATTTTCCTTTGTAGGTGCTGATAATAGAAAAAATCTTTCCACAGATTTATACCTAAAGCTAGGGTTTCATAGGATGACGGTGCCGTCATATTACAACCGTAATTTAGCGGCGTAGAACGTTTTCTATGAAAACAATACGGCGCGCCATTTTGTTTTCATAATTATATAGACAACGTTCTACCCCTAATATGACGGCACCGTCATCCTAGGAAACCCTAGCTTGTCTTATCTAATAACAAAGGTGTTTTTTTTATTGTGAATGTAACATTATTCGCTCCAAATTCAGTATTTATAAGTTTGTAAAATCTGTAAATGGATGTTTTTCCTAAAACGGTGAGAATTTACTAAAATTGTATTTCCAAATTTCCTTTGCAGGTGCCGATAATGGAAAAAAGCTTTTCACAGATTCTTACCTAAGTCTTATCTAATACCAAAAGTGGTTTTATTGTGGAAGTAAAATTTATTGCACCTTAAGTTTTAATTCAAGCCCCAAGTTATTTTAATTCGTGCTTTGTTTTCTTTCAACGTCAGGGCTGTCACAAAGGCGAGCCATTTCGTTCTGTCAGTCCATTGTGTTTGTAATTACATTTAATTTTGCAATCATGCGAAAGGAAACGTTTATAAAAATGTTATCTTGAGTTTAACGTCTGAGTAAGCAATGAAGGACAGTTTTAAAGGTAAGTAAGTAAGACTTGTTTGTCAAATATGAATGATGTGATAAGTCTATGGATGTGATACATTTATTTTGCGCATTACCGTCTTTTGCAATTTGTTTTTGATGTAAAATAAATGTATCATCCAAAATAATATAAGTACCTTATCATATTTTTCACAGGTTATATTATATTTAAAGTTTAGAGCAGCGAAATTGTATGGAATAAACAAGATAAAGAAGAAAAAATAACAAAATATTTATTTAGTTAAAATGAGAATTTTAAAACGACTTTGTGGAGAAGTTTTTTATTACTGAATTTTTACCTAATTTTAATTACTTTGGATCAAAGGTATGAAAGCGTCCTCTGACCAAAGTAAATGGAACTACGGTTATAAGTAGGACACGCAGAACAGTGTGCTGTGCGCCGACCGACGACGGGGTAGTTTTGCAAGCTTGTATACGAGTTTTCTCTGAGTGCTTATAGATGACGCTATGAGTAGTGTGAATACGGCTTTCTTTTACTCTCATATTTCCAAGCAAAATTTTCGATTCTTGGATTACAGCAACTTACCGTTCCTAATTTCCTACCCGTAAGTACAGGGTAAAGTTTTTTTTTGGTTCATTATGTCCAAACTCTACTTTGCGATTTTCAACAAATAAACAATAGCAACAAATCTTTAGTAGGTACCTAAGGATTTTGAATATAAAACTATTTTATTAAAACTGAGTAGGTTAGGTATATAATATTAATTGACTAGCTTCAGTCCGCAACTTCGTCCACGTGGATATTCGAGAAAATCCTTAGGGAACCTTTAACGAGGATTAATTAGTATTCTATGTTTTAATTATATCAAAATCAAATCAGCTGTTTTTATGTGATTAGGCGGGTCCTCACTACTCTCCCCTTCCCTCTATCCTCCTCTCCCCTCCCTTTTACTCTCCTTCTCCCCCCTCACGCTCAAGAGATTGATTGAAGATCCTAGCTTCGAAACCGAGGTCTTTCACACAAACTCTTATTCCTTAGTTCAACCCCTTCAACCCTTATTTCACGATAAAAGGTAGCCTAATGTTCTTTCGCAAGCTTTACTCTATCTCTGTACCAAATTTCATCAAAATCGGTTCAGTAGTTTAGGCGTGAAAGCGTGACAGACAGGCACAGTTACTTTCGCATTTATAATATTAAATAATAAGTATGGATTTATATCCACCCGAACGATAGCGTATGGCGTATATATGCCAATACCATACAAAAATCTTGTGTGAACCAATACGCTGCGTATTAGTACCGAGGCTCCGTCAAACGCTGAATGGACGCGTCACAGCAACCATTCATCAACATTCAAACGCCGCCGATGCTGACTAAGGGGTTTGCGAACTCGCTCGGTTTTGGAATCTAAGGCACTTTTGTGTTCCTTTGTAGGTAATATTTAATAGTTGAGGTTGATAATATAAAGTGTTACAAAAAAACGTAAAAGTGACAATCAAACTAAACAACTTTTACTGTGGGACCAACTCTGACATCGCGAAAAAGAAATCAGCTGTTTCACACATTTTGATATTTTCATTAAATTCGTAATAATAAAAATACGTCTATTGAAGTCGGGTGGGGCTGGAGTACAAATTCCTTTTTTTATTCTAAAAGCCCCACCCGACTTCAATAGACGTATTTTTATTATTACGAATTTTATTTCTTGCTTTTTAGAGGTAGGTTTTTTGAAGTCGGTTTTTTGTTTTTTTTAAACAATTTTTTATTTTTTTATTTTTAGTGTAGGTACCTTGTAGGTAAGGTATATTATATATGTAGAAAAATCGGCTCAGCCAAACGTAAGATAATCGCGGAGAAACATACTTAAATACGGATCAAACTGAGAACCTCCTTTTTTAAGTCGGTTAAAAAACTACACTTAAGATATCCCTCTTCCAACAAAAACATTATTATCTTATTCAGTTCATAAACAAAGAAGTAATACGACCAATCATCGAGGTAATTCACACAAAATCATACTATTTTCGTGCTTTTTTCCAAATTACTTGAAAAGTACTGAACCGATTTCCAAATTTTAAAAAATGGGACCAACTTGGGAGTGTACCTAATGTAATAACGTTTGAATCATTTTAATCGGTCCAGCCGTCTTCGAGTAATCGGTGGACATACACAAAAAAAAAAAAAAAACAAATATACAGACGAACATAGAACCTCCTCCTTTTTTGGAAGTCGGTTAAAAATGAAAGGCATGTTACTAGAAGAGTAATGGATATGGATGTTGAAACGTTAGTACTATTATATATTCTGTGGTTAAAGGCTGGAAAGCAAGAGGAAGACCGCAGAAAAGATGGATGGATTGTGTGCGGAATGAGATGAATGTGAAGGGAGTGGATGAGGAGATGACGAGTGACAGGAAGGAATGGAAGAGAAGGACGCACTGCACCGACCCCAAATAAATTGGGATAAGGGTAGGGGGATGATGATTGTGTGTCAACAACTCAACAAGCAAATCCGTACAGTCGTCAATGTAAAATTTTATACGGCTTTCAAAATTGATTATCTGTACGTTTACGGGAAATGTTGTCAAATTCTACATTTAGGTATGTGATGTACGTAGGTACTTGGTTTCAAATAAACGAATGCTCCAAAATATTCATCTAACTCTATTTATACAGGAAAATCCTTAACATTTGATGGTTTTAATTCCGTAAACCACTCCGAACTACTACTGTTCGATGACCGTTTCCAAAAGCGAAATCCAAATAAAAGTATAGGTATACTGAACTGTAGGTTTTTGAGCAATTCCATCGTTGTTTTATTTCGAAACAGACTGTGAACTCGATTGCAAACATAATCAAACAGTGGAAAACGAATTTACCTAATTACGTATTCGGGGAAAGGAGAAAATTCTCAAAGTTTGGTATCGAATATAAAACTCATTTGGTTTTGCTATAAACGTCACCACAGCGCAGAGTCAGATCAATATAATTATAAAGGTATATTTGTTTATTCAATACCGTGTAATACCTACATTAATGGAAAATAGTTAACTACGTACAAGTCTACTAAGTACTTATTAACTTTTTCGCAGGCAACAATACATTTAGTAAACAATAGATTTAGCTTAATTAAATCACAATTATTCTCAGTAACTGGTGAATTTATCTATCATAGGTTCAATGGGCTTATTAAAAACATAATATTTCATCTGACAGTTACTGTTTATTCATTAATACACCATATTTTAATAACAGATGCGAACTCAAAAGAACCTACAGGCGTACAACCTACACCTCAAAAGCTATTTCACGTTATTCAGAACATTTTCCTGGGAATAATGAATGTTATTAAAATAAATACAGCCTTAATTAATTAATATATAGGTAACAATAACTTGGTCCATTAACTAAGGAAGGTTCGCCTACATAAATTGGGATGAATAAGCGAAGAGAAAAATATAAAAGTTAATTTTCTTTGAGGATCGCTACGTAGGTAGTAGAGGGGAATTAGGGTAGAGGGAAATAAATAATCAATTTCAGAACTATCACGAGCTTTATGTTGCCAAAACACAGTAAGTATTTCGTCTTTGATAACAATATATTTTAGCTTAGCTGTAAACAACCTTCCTGTGAAATAAAAAAGTTTAGAATAGAAATATTTATTTTTTATTTTTCAGTACGTTTTCAGTTTCAAGCTTAAGCAACGGTTGATTGATGAAGTTTTAGTATAAACTGGTTGTATATACCTAACTAATGTCAATATCATCATTTAATGGAAAAATCAAATAGTTGATTCTATAAGAATAAAGTCGCATACAGGGTCTCAATCGGTCTCAACTAGTTGATCGGTTTAGTTGATCGGAATGGAATAAGGGATTATATCTCATTGAAACTTTTATTAAACGTCTGAATAAGTTATTTTCATTATGTTAATGTTTTGCTATAGTAATCTTTTATCTCATTTACGATCTTTTGAAATTTGTCATGATTCAAATTGGCATTTCAACTTCTCCCAAAACAAAAAGGCTATGTCGGGAGTTTTTCAAACTTTAAGCATATAATATCGTCGGGTAGGTATTTTGCATATATGTCTTATTTGAAACGTGACCAAATAAATAGAGTTTTATATGTGCCATAAACTCACACGACCGTGTGCAAATGAGAATACGCTGTTCTGTAGCGGTGCCGACTGAATTTAATTTACATACGTAATTTGGTTTGAATCTCTTATTTAGATCTAGATACAGGGGTTCAACCTTCTCACATAATCTCATTAATCTTAATGTGTTTGATTAGCAGATAAAACCCACTAAAAAAACCTAATTGTGGATTTTATGGATAAAATGAGGTTTTAGCATAGCGCTGCGTTTTCATTTCTTGTGAACTGAATGTGGGTTAGGTATACCTACGACACAGATAATAATATAATACTACTTAAACTCGTGCATACGATAAATGATAATTTTAATAATAAAGGCTGAAATCGATCGCAGAATTCCAGGTGACTATTGGACTCCTCTATTTGCGAAAAATAAATCCTTGTAAGTTGTTCCGAATTCATTAATTGATAAAAATGTACTCATCTTCTTTGATGAGCATCAAATCAAACTTTTCTTGATATCTCAGTCACTTACACTCAAAAGTGCCGGCAAAGTTGTAGGCGATAGCTTATATAAAATATTCGCAAACGCGATCTTTCGTTCGGCGGCGGAGTTTTGAACAGTGGGTGGGAACTTTCTGGAATCTTACAGGTGTTTGGAAATGTGTTACACAACTGGGTCGAGTTAACGCGTAATAAATTTGTGAATTTGTAAATACCCAATTACGACCTACAGTCCTCGTGTAAAAGTGTCACAGTAAAATACGGAGCATTTAATTATGCAAGAGTAACCGCTTCAAAATAATTCAAATGTCTGACGTAGGCCGTTCCCCTTTTAAATAATTCATGAGCCTTTCGGGTTATGTCGCAGCTGCCCAGATACTTGAACAACTGAAGTGAAGGAAGCTCCTTGATTCCATTCAATTCAGCAGGTCTTTTAGCTTTTTTCTCTGAAGGTAGATAGGCGGACAGATTTATCCAATTCAGCTTTGCATCAACTTCCAGTCTTACACGGGATAAATCTTTGCTAGGCATCATATACTAAAAATGCTTTAGCTATACAGGGCTGTTCTTTATTTAACGATGTGATCGGTCCATGAAACTGGATATTTTTCCATGAAACTAACCTATAGGAGAAATTAAAAAATATACCATTAATTTATCGTTGTCTATTTATTGTATCGATGGGTTTAACGCTATTCTCACCTGTAGAATGTTTTATTTCCGCAAAGGCAGAAATAATTTTGTAAACTTAGGAATAAGGATAGGGAAGAAGTGTCTGAGTTAAAGTAGCCATGGCGCCAATAAAACTAGTTTATTGCCACTAGTTCGCTCGTCTACGCCGCCCCATGTAAGGAATGCCATAAAATAAAAAGCACCTCAACGACTACTTTGTAACGAATCGAGATACGTTAATGTCTCGTTTTATATGTTTGTAGTACCAACATGCTTAAACTACAGTGTAACAATAATACACAACTTTATTTAGCTTTATTTAGCTGGTAGGTAACTAGTACATTTCTGAGTTATACACCGTTAATTTTTAAGTATTTCTAAAAATGAAATGAGGATTTCAGACCACGTGAATGAACAACTTTTACTAAGGGCCAACCATGGAATCTCGAAAAAAAAAACAGCTGTTCCATAGAAAAGTACAACATCGACTAGACTATAATGTATGGAACAGCTGTTTTTTTTTTTGCGATTCCGTGGTTGATGGCCCATAGTAAAAGTTGTTCATTCACGTGGTCTGAAATCCCCTTATCATTTTTAAATAGTTACTTAAAAATTAACGGTGTGTATTTTTTTCCAGATTTTACTCTCGCTACCTTGTTACTTATTATCCATGCTATGCTGCGCATCTTCTTTGAGAAAATACTCAAACGGCTAGAGTAGGGATGTTGACTATTTTTTTTATTATATGTTACATAAATTACCTCTCAAAAAAAGAAACATTGGTAAAAGAATTAATTCGCTAGCATGAAAACTGCCCGAGATATCACAGTGTGAAATGCACACAAATGGACTCGATCAAAAACGCTCCATACTAATGGCTTGCACGTTATGACGACACGCCGTGCTAGTTTGTATGCAACGCATAGGAAATTTGTTCAGCAGCTATATTAAATATTGTGTTTATCAAAATGGTTTCTTCGACATATTTGCTATACATTTTACGGACTAATTAAAGGTATCATTTATTTTAATAAATTGTATACTTTTTAAATGGACTTGTCCACCGAACTTTGAAGGGTCATAAAACAAATAATATGCAATATATAAAACCAAGAGGTATACAAGCTACTCTAAAAGTTTAATATGTTTACGATTTTTATTAGTATTTCGTTATTTTATTCATTAGTCAACATCCCTGTTCTATCACTTTTTCTATTTATTCCTGATAAAATAATTCATACGCTTATCTTTGTATTACAGTTTTTTGTCATCCACGTGTTTTATATAGAAATAAACTCGGTTTTTATTATATTATAACGAGTTATTTAACACTAGAAAGGGCTACCCTAATTTAAAATGATTTCCATTTCAAAGAACGTAATCTGAAATTGAGATGTCGAAAACACAAGCAAGTCAGAAGCCATAATAAATAGCGTAGCTATACATTACGAATCGAACAATCAAATACGAATTTCCGATCAATGTTCGATGACAAGGACGTGTAAGGCATATACGCGGTATAAACACCAAAGACCATTATACCACAGTACAAATTCAAAACAGTATCTCAACTAAGCCCTACTATTATTACCGCACCTACTATGTCGTTACGTCCTGCCCTGGGGCGGACGGCGACACGGGGCGGTGGCGCGCGGGCGGCCGGCGAAGCGAGCGTGACGTGACACAGTGTAATGATGACCAACACGACAAGCGACACTGACTGACCGTACCCGTAGCACGAAAAACTATCGAATTCGTATCGAATACAAATTATTGACAAATTTTTGCATTGAAATTAGTACAGCGCCACCTACCCCCATAATAATATAATCTACCACCATAATGGTATACATGGTGTAGTATTATTTATTATGATTTCTCCTTACAAAATGCGATTGTCACTCAATTTTTTTTTTGCAACAGGCATTGGCCAAAAAATAACTATTCGACCGGGCGGCAGCACTCGTGATGAGTCGTGCGTGACTGCTACTGGGCTGCATTGCTTGCGAACCATGCTACCATCAGCTCTCGCAGCGACGCGCGGAGACGACGATGTGTGTGTGAGGGCGCTGATATGGACGTTTGTAAATAGTTGCGTTACTGCTAGCTATATTTATTCTGTGCCATTACTTACACGCTGGTTCATACTCGCACGAATTTATGTGCGAGGAAGGAGTCGCGTGACAATTTATGCTGATTTTATCTTCAGGACAAGTGCGAATGCACTCCCTCGAGACTTCTACGCACAGCTCGTAAAAGGATCTACTTTACCTTTATTCGACACAAAAATGTCCATTAAGAACGTTGAGAGTTATAGTACTCGAAGGGTCTTTAATTTACAGTTAAAACACGCCAATTATTCTTCAACTTCAACTCAGTTCGAGATAGCAATTTGTTTGAAAGCAAGGATCTCAGAAAACTATTGTTAAGAGTTTGCTCGTAATCAACATTGAAAATAACGAGTAATTTTATAAGTACCGAAACACTTGTAATTTTAGTAGGTACTTATCTATAATTTAACATTCAAATCAAATCAAATTGTTTTATTTGCAGAATATAGGTATTTACAATAATTGGTGTTGTATTACAAAATTTGAGCGCTGTATTCTTACCCAATGGGTGTGCAAAATTAATTATTACATAGAAAAAGTCAAACAAAAAGAAATGTCACATAATAATAATACATTACATTACAATCAATTTAAAAGTCAGTGTCACATAGGTATTCAGTCAACGTATAATAGGTATTTAACTTTATTAATACGGTAAGTTATAAACCTAAAGAAAAACTATTTCGCTTGAAGCGTGTCTGTTTAATTTAGCGCTTTGTTATGTTAATTTCAATCATCGTTGGCAGATCCTGTCCAAGAATATTGTTAGTGTAAATATTCATCATGTTACTTAAATGAGTAATCATTTTGGGTTGCCTTGAAGAGATTAATTCAATGTAATGCCCGGAAAAAGCTGTGAATGCACATCAGCCATATTTAAAGACTTCATTGCTGGGACACAGGCTTTTCATATACGCGGATAACGAGGACGGGCTATAACCCACCACGCGGGCCCGATGTGGGTTACTGGGTGGTCTGTATCAAAGTGTTCAAAAGGAGTTGTTAAAAATAGTTAACTCTTAAATATAAAATGATGATTATGTAATGTCATATTTTTCTACATGCTAGTTTTTCTTTAGGTTTTCTTCTTCTTATCGAATGAGGATTAGTGGCCACCTCTGGTGTTAGAGTTTATCAAGCCGCCTATAAAGGCCTCTAACTTGACTTAACGACTGTTATCAATTGACAACAGCCGGGACCGACAGTTTAACATGCCCTCCGAAGCACGGAAGTTGTAATGCCACTTTACGGTCGGTCACCCATCCGACACCTGACCGGACGAAGCGTTGCTTAACAGACGTGATCGAGTACGATCAGTCTGTCAAGTTCCGCCATGAGCGTAAGCATGAGAAAAATGAATGATGAACATGAGAAAAAGCTGTGAATGCACATCAGCCTTTTTTAAGTCCCCATTGCTGGGACACAGGCTTTTCTTATGCGCGGATAAGGAGGACGGGCCATAACCCACCACGCGGGCCCGATGTGAATTACTGGGTGGTCTGTATCAAAAGCCAAGTGTTTAAAAGGAGTTGTTCAAAATACTTAACATCATCGTATTTCTCAAATATTATCTGATGATTATTTAATGTATATATTTTTCTACAAACCGATCAACCCAAATAGTTGAGCTGTTGAGAAGCAAAATAGCTGATTCGTTTACTTCCCAACCGATCAAACAAATAGTTGAGTTGTTAAGAAGTAAAATAGTTGTTCAGTTTCCAGTTGATCAGAATGGAAAAAGGGGTTTTCCTTTAGGTTTCCATGACACTAGGAAAAGAAAACCCATGTAAAAAAGTTTGCATAGAGTTTTCAAATGAGTATAATATTTTGATTCAAATTGAATAGCATTCCGCTAGATGATTACACCCATACCGGTGTTACGTGCCGTTACGTTAATTTTGAACGTGACGTTTGGTCCCCTTCATTCAAATGGGGAGGGTTTACGACGTCACTATGAAGTTTCATTACAAGCTATTAAATGTGTACAACATTTAATTTGTGTTTAAATGTTGTTTCTAAGCAATGTAATGTATTATACTTTATAATATTAATCAAAAAACGCTTTCACTGATGTAGGTACCTACAGTTATCAGCATCAAATTATACAAAACTAAAGAAATTCTCCAATTTGTTTCAAACTAGACTAGCTCAAGGTGCTGATGACTGTACCTACTAGCACACGCCTAAACGAGAACTGAAATACAAAAATAAATTATGTAAAATATGTTTTATTTTCATCTTGATGAAGGCTGTTCTAACCATAGATAATACACAACAATCTTTCAAAATTGACAAGAAATTGACACTACATTTGACTTTCTTCTGAGAAAACGTTATTCTGTTTACGATGTTTAATTAAAGCCAGCAATTCTCAATATTCTGTGTTGATAATTATTTTGTCAAGAAATCTTTGCTTAATTTTTAATAGGTAACCTAAGATGAATGTTTGTTGTTTCTTTTAACTCTTCAACGCCCGGAAAATGAGACACAATAGAAAATCTATTGTGTCTCGGTCGCCAGCGACCGCTCCGGCGGTAATGAATTAATAATGAATTTTTTAAGTGCTTATCTATACAGGGTGTTAGTAGCAAGTGGAATTTTCCGTCGCAAAATTCATGATAAATTGAGTTTTTTTTCCCACACATTGTCTAAGTTGCATAGAACCTAAATTTACAGAACAATAAATTCAAATATTAAAATTTTATAAACCCGCTATGTACAACTGTTAACCCCGGGCCGCGATATTATCGAGCTGATACGCGTACATTTTTGCTTCTCAACGAAAAATCAAAATCTCAACAGCTATGCATTTACGACAAGTGGTTTATTTTGAAGGGTAGAATCATCTCTTAAAGTTTTCGCTAGGGTGCTACTGACACCCAAACACTGGAAGCAGAAAGTGTTTTTTTTCAGTTCGTACGTATCCTAGATTTCTGACTGTGCTACGGTCGGATGATATTCAGAAACTAGGTACAGTCAGCAGCAAGTTAGGTTATATAAAACTGACAAAAAAATTCAATTTATTTTAAACCTTAATTGTTAGAATTTAAATTTAAAACTGATTAACCGATTGTACATTGTGTGTACTGTACATTTAAGATATTTTTTTAGAAAACATGCCTAATTGATACATGCCCCTGTTTATTTATTAAATCTGTTTTATTTGAAATACTTATCTAAATTGTAAAACTTGATAATAATTTACTTTTTAATAGTATGATCTGTATGATGTGAATTCTAAGCTATTATCGGAATGTATCGGCAGTTTGATTTTGCATATCGGACTGCGAATACAATCTGGCGGATGTCAGCCATCCTGCCACCAATTTAGGTGGCCTGATAGTACTCGCGATGTTCCAGATTACTGGCTGTGACTGTGCCATCGATCGGCTGATATTTGGGACAAACGACACAGGCATTCTGTGCAACTTTTTTTTGTATTAAAGTCTCAACTTTTCGTCTGAAGCCACGGTGCCTTTAGTCAACCCTATTTTTAGCTGAAATTGTGAAGTGTTACGCAGAAGAACACGGTTTTTCTACTGTATAAAGTACATGGTAAGCACAGAGTAAATTAAAAAAACGAGTTGTAACGGTTCACCAACAACAAAAACAAAACCAAAAACATGGATTGATCCATGAAGTTCGCCAACAGAATTAAAACAGCGATAACGCGTTCACAGTTTTACAAAGACTTTAATGAGAATACAGTCCAACGAAACATAAACTCTGCAGTGATGTGCGTTCTACTATTTTGTGGTTCAACCTTCAATATAAAGTTTTGTAATAAGCGGTCTCAAGAAACAGGGTCTTCTGGGGGAGACTCGCTTCGCGCCTAATTCTAACTATAGTTGGAGCTACAAAGTTTAGGATAAGTTTCTTTTGTCTAATTGACCGTGAACCCGAGCAGGGAGATAAATCTGCTGGAAGGGCTGTCTGATTTATTACCTGTTCGGATTATCTTATTTATCGCGTAGCCCTGTTAATTAGATATCTTATGTTTTATTACGCTGACCCGAAAGGGTTGTTACTGATGATAAAAAATTAGGATGGATTTATATGCGAATTTCAGATTACCTTTTTAAATGATATGCGGAATTGCGGTCCTTTGTTCGCAGATGCTTGTTAAAGTAAGCCTGTGTCACAGAATAGATATTAAGTACTACCATACAGAATGGAAACTCTCCGCCCCGCCCCAGAATCAATTACGTCACCCCACCCCGCGAGTTCGTGTGCCGAATCATGTGCTCATTGCTCTAAGACAATAGCCCTAGATTTCACGCACACAGTTGCGCGCCTGCGCGTGTGCAAAACGTCATCTGTGTAACGTCTGTGTAATACTTCGATCAGATACCAGCCTGCCTAGCATGACCGATTTATATCGCGTGATATAGCGTTTTATCACTTTTAACTGTCAAAAAGACAAAAGAAATTGTCAGTTGAGTGTCGATAAAATGCTAAATCACGCGATATAAATCGGTCATGCTAGGCAGGCAGTGTTAGGTAGTTGAAACGCAAAACGCGGCGCTTGTAATTGTATGGAGTGCCCGGGGTGCGCCTGTGGCCTTCAAAAATTGATTGTATAATTGTGGGCATTTCAAAATCTGTTCTAATAAGTAAACGTACTTATCTACCGAGTTAATAAATCTGTAAAAAAAGAAAAACTCCAATCAAAGTATCAGTCGTTTAATAATTCCAATGAAAAACGTCCAAAATCCACAATGTTTACTTTTCCCGGTAAAGTATGTTTTTCCCCTATGTCGCGTGATTTGTCATTACGGCGTAGAGGCGACGTGCGACATCGTCGTCGGCACGGAGCGAACGGTGACATATCAATCACTCAGGTTTCCTCGCATCATCTGTGAAGCAATGGGGTTATTGGGGTGCTTTTGAAATGAAAATTGAAAATATAGGCCTGAGCTGCATTTGCAACACAGTTTTTGGGCACTGTAATTATAATATTAAACAAATAACGCACAGTTATAGTAATATGTAGATAATTCATGCTTTCTTCTTTATGTGCAGACCCTTTTTGAGACTTTAATGAAACAATAACAGCAACAAAAAAATTACTTACTCTACTACATTATGTAAAAGTATTCACCAACTTTATTGCGTGATGACATTTTCGCTGTCAACCAGAAAATGGTTCACAACGGCGGCGTTTTTTCACCATTCATCATTCAATAATATACCCCATCTACTGGTATTAAGCACTATTCTAATCAGTAATAATAATCATCCTTTTTCCACCACATGCCAACTTATATTTGTGGCACTATTCGCATCGATAAAGGGTGATACAACACTTCCGTTACCAGTGTCCACATGGGGGTGATAAAAATGAAGTGAAAGCCATTTCACACGAATGCTACTAAGTAACCAGTAAGTGGGGAATCGCCTGACTAAGAAGCATTAGCAGGACCAGTCTTGTCATTGCCCCGCGTATCACTGTCTGTAGATGTTGTTCAATTACATGTTTTATAGGTGATGCTTCGAGGGTGCGACTCGGTGCAATCTGAAACGTGGTTATTTTTTTTATTGTACAATGGGGACTTTGCTTGACCTATTCTTATCTAATGTCTGACTCTTGTTATTTATTAATCGTACAACGCAACGCCCAAAGGTGGGCATTGTCCTCCCCAAGAAAACGCGCAAGTAAGTACACTTACACTTACCCTAATTCGAAACGCATAAAAAATTCTTTTAAGTTTCATGCAACAATACTCTCTCAAGAACATTTTGTTACATGCTTCTCTGAGTCAATCTATAGCTTGTACGTTTCTTGAATTTCTTTTTATTCGTTGATATGATCTAAGGATTGTTTAATTAGAAAAAAAAATGATATCTCGTATGCGTATATCTCAATGAAAAGACTCCAAACGAAGTCCCGTGAATATAATATTGATTCCCATACGTCACGTCTTGGTGCCGTAAAATATTTCGTTTGGAAAATTACGTCTTAAAGCCAATGTATCGCGAGCCGAGACATTTATTACTCCGGCATCGGTAGTAGAGGCTTTTTGGCTATTCTTTATTATATTAGCCAGGTAGAAAAATAAAAACGAATGTTTAGGAAATAGACCCCATATTTTTTTTAATAAGTAGAGTTTTGATGATGTATTGTGTTGTGTGAACATCTGTTTTTTCTTTATCTAGCGCTAGTGACCGATTTTTTAAAACAATTGTTATGGAATTATTAAAAAAACTCTATCCTGAAATACCTATGTAAATTCCCTGTTTTATGTTTTAAACCAGTCCCTTGAGTTTTTTCAAAGCAATACCTTTTAACAAAATTGAACCCCAACAACGATAGTAAACCCCAACAACGATATTAAACAAAAGCGCGTTCTAATTCCCAAAAAGAAATGAAGACAAACAAAACAGCTCAAGGGAAAAACAAAATTTTCCACGTCAAATTTTCATGTCAGTCACGTTCGTGGTTACGTTTTTTTTTGCGAAATGAATTTCACCGTCAAACAAATCACCAAAGATCCAATCAAAGATGGCGACAGCCGGCGTATTTTTCATAAAATTATGGATCTCGTAATAATATGATACTGAGTTTTCCTGTTGTATAGAATATTAGGTTCGCCGTGACAGCTGGGTCGCTCGTAAACACTGACAGTTAAATGGTATTACGATTCTGTATTCGTAAAAAGGTTGTTTCTTTATCACTTTGGTAGAAAATTACATTAAATTGTAACTCAAATGTAATCATTGTGATTTTATATGTTCCTATATTTACTCAGATAATGTGATTCTCTAAGCTGTTTTCTTATTAGATTTCGCTTTCCTATTTTCGGCTGGTAAAGGTTTCTCTTAGCTACAATTGAATAAACATTTTCACTCATTAATTTATAAAATCCTCGAATTTTTTTTAACAATAAATGCATGGTGGGATCATTATAGCCAGTGAAAATTGAGAACATTTTGGTGTAAGTATTAGGTATTAGACTGACGTCGTCTGTTTTCCTGCCCTGATAGATTTCGCAACCCTACTTACTATGGGTTTTTCTGGTAGGACGTACCCAGTTTTCATTTTTGTTTTGTACATTGCGCCTTTGTCGTATAGAAAATAGCACTTCTTTCGTATGTTAAACAACGTTTATTAATACTTTATATATATTTTTCATTTACAATGCCAATCTTTATACGTAGTCTAAATAAAACAACAGCACATCTCTAATCACTCAGACGTGAAATTAAATCCACAACAAATCGTAAGTCCATTCAAGCAACGGATTAAGACATCCCATTTCACACAGAAGCCATAACATTCAAAATCGATACCTCAATATCCTCAATTAAGTTCTGATTATATTAGTCGTTAGATCCCTCGCAAATCCTCAGAGCAGCGGGTGGGGTACTTTGGTAAATTGCTTCTCTTTCCTCAGTGGGTGGCGCAATCGGATCACTGTTGGAGACAGAAGGACGAAGGTATCTTGATTATGCTTCTTAAAGTCTGATTGAGTATGTCATTGCGATCAAACAGGACACGTAATTTAGATACTAAATCAATATTGTTTCAAGAATCAATACTTAACAATATACAATAGTGAAACAGCTGAGAATGATCGTACAAATATTATGAGGAGCTGGTTCAAAAGATATCACAAGGATTCTACTTGTGCTGAAAATGAAAAACCGAATATTGAAACTGCTAACAAAGGACACCGATAGGAAGTAATCTTTTCAAATCGACAAGCTGTTTTATTTTATAGCTATCAGGGTTCCTTTTTACCCGACTGCAAAGAAAGGGTTATGTTTTTCGCGCGTATCTTGTAAGTATGTTTGTATGTGTGTTTGTATGTTCTTGTGTATGTATGTAATATTCTTTATTACCTCATATCTTTCAAACGGCTGAACGGATTTCTATGATTAAGATATCGTTAGATTTGTCTTGTCAGCCCAAGTGTTTTTAAGAAGGTGGCGTTATAAAAAAAACAGCATGGCGGCTGTACGGTGCTATTATACGTAGTGAAAAAAAAGGTATATCATGACCGTAATATATAATGACTAAAAAGAGATAAATAAAAAAATAAATAAAAAAAATAAAAAACCCGCCTGCCTAAAAAGACAAGTCAACTGAAAAGATGGAAACAAGATTAAATATTAAAGGCAACATGTCATAATAACATGCAGTCGGAGGCATATAATTCAAATCATTCATAATGTCACTTTCTTTATGCATGCCTCCGACTGCATGTTATTATTTAATCTTGTTTCCATCTTTTCAGTTGCCTTGTCTTTTTTAATTTTATTAAATTTTTAAACTAAGACCCGAGACATTTTCGAATTTTAAACGACATACGAGTACAAGTAAGTTATAAAATAAATTAAAAATAAATAATACCTTAATGTGTTTTTAATTATTTTTCTGTATCAGTCTCTTCTCAGTTTGGGTTGCGTGATTGGTTTCGGACGAAGTGGATCAGGATCAGGCAGTTACTGCTCGGCGAGGGTTTGTTCCATTAAGTTGGGATCTGTTCCCAAACAAATTGAAATCCTAGTTAGAAACGATTTACGACTGTAAATTACTAAGCATTGTGTATGTAACTCTGGGAATATTCTGGAACTACTATTTTAAAAGGTGCTCGATGTTTGAGAAATTCTATAACTATCACTATTAATTTTGATAGTCATGCGATTTTACTTACAATCATCGTTTTCTTCTTTCAAGAATAACGATCATAAAATGATGATTCTCTTAATTTAATTGTAAAATAGGTAATTTCAAAGGGAACTTAAGTTCACTCAAAATAATTTGCTATATTATAATTTATATTTCAATAACCTAATGATCAAGGCTCATTTCTATAGTAACTCATAATACTAAAGGCTAATATCAATAAATAATTTGAAAGTTTCTTTCATGCTGAGGAATTTCTAAATAACTACCTACCTACATGAAGTAGGTCGCACAGCGATCTCATGAATTTCATAATTCCTTCACGAAGCGTACGTTAATCGCATTCCTGGCGATGCTAAATCATAACAATATTGCGATATAACCTCGCAACAGTTTTTGTTTATTTAATATGGCTTTTATTTTTATTATAAAGCATTTGTTAGTCGTTATGTTGTTTTAATAAGGATTTTGTGGCATGATTAAGTTTTTGGGGAATGTTCTTTTCCTCTTTTGATTGACCATCATCATATGGGTGGATAAGGAGGATGGGCCATGGCCCATGACCCACCACGCGGGCCTTATGCGAATTGATGGGTGTTAGCGACTGCAAATACAGCCGGGACCAACGACTTAACGTGCCTTCCCGAAGCACGGAGGCGCTCGAGGGATAATAAATTTTTGGTCACCCATCCCATGACCGACCCTTGCGTAAGTTGCTTAACCTCCGCAATCGCCAGGCCAGGCGGTAAAACCACTGCGCCATAGAGCTCCTCTTTTGATTGGTTGGTATTTAATTTTATATTTCAGATTGCTAATGCAGCCGAGACCAGAAACTCGAAGTATTGATCTCTCGTCACATGGCCGACCCTATCAAAGCCGAATGCGCTAGCCACTGCCCATTACTCACTAAAACTATTGTTATAGTCTTTTGAGATGTTTGAACAACTTAACAACAAAATTTCTACAAAGGTATTTTAGAGAGGCGAGATGTCTTTTACTATCTTCATTCTACCCATTTTCTATCTATCTCTTATTTTATTTTTTTTATTTTATTTATTATCCCAAAATCCACAAATTAACAATTCAGCCCCCCTAGCCAAAGTAACATTTGCAAATTTTCGTTATCGTTTCGAAACATGTATGGATTTGACGTTTTAAATTTCGATAGTTAACGAAACCTTATGTCAATCCCATACATGTTTCGAAAGCGAAGCGATAACGAAGATTTGCAAATATTACTTTGGCTATTAGGCCCTCAGGTATTCGATGGGGTGGTGTCATCGAAGCAAATAGTCCCAATAATCCAGTTTGCCTTGTGACAAACCGATATGTCATGACCAATATCAGTAACGGCCGATAATTTGAAACATGGCCGCCATAAACTAGTTACAGGTATAACTCGACGTGTTGCAGTCATGTCGGCGTTTGCAACAGACTTAATTTCATAAAATCCATTATAGATAACTATTTTATTATCACTTCTCTATCTATAATTGGTAATGAATACGATAGATCTTTTGTTTATTGACAATATTCTAAGAAAATTATAATATAGATTGTAAGCAATAAAATGCATCTTAAAAGAAAATTAAATTGGAATTGGGAAGCAAAGGAAAATAGAGATTCACTAGCTAGATCGCCCCATCCGGGATTCAAACGCAAACACCATGGCGATTATGACGTTTTTTCTGGTTATATAAGTAACTAGTTTTTGCCCGCGACTTCGTTCGCGTGATTAAGATAGTTGTGCATTTATTTTGAAAGTCACGGATTACCAATATACCTAGATATTTATCAGTAGACCTCATTTCCCACATTTAAATTTTCCAATAAAAAAACATGTACAAACTGGAACACTGGTAGCACCCTGTACAACGGGAATTTTCCAGAACCCTTTCTTAGTGCTTACCTACATACACCATGAAAGGTATCTACCCTCCAAAAATAGTATCTCTACCTTCAGCCGTTAGGGCTCCACGCCTATCCCAACAATGAATCAGTGAATCAGTCAATCAATTTAGAGTTTTATATGTATATCTACATGTATAGTATACTTATGACTTTTTTCTTCATATTATAAAGAATCAAGAAGCATCAATTTATATTTTATGCCACTATAAATTTAAGCTTCTTGGCTCGAATGATAAAGTGTAATTCTAAAAAGTATGTTACCAGTGTATTCGAAACTCCGAAAAGTATGTAACACTCTATTTGATTTCCGTTTCTCACTGATCCGAACTCTTAGTGGGTCTCGAAATTCGTTGCAACAGCATTCCACCAGAAATATGAAACGTTAGGAAAATATAAATTCTTTAGGAATCACCGAACACAGCTTGCAGCGACAATGCTACCGTCCCCAAGAGATGTATAGAGGAAAATTTGTGCAAAACTAGTACACGATATTCTATTTTCTGGGTACTAAGGGTGTACGACAAGCAACTTGCTCTCAAAACTAAATTTTGAAGTTCTTGTACATTTTATGTACCAAATTATTCTTTATCGTCTCTTTTGTCTGCGCGATAAGAGTTTCCTAAAATAAATTTCAAGGCTTTTATGCAGCATAAATATTTGTCTAACATAAGTAACCTAACCTTGATCAGATAGTCGCAAAAGATATGAGCTTCTAGCTGTATGTATAAGTATGATACGTTAATAATTTGTACTTTGTAGAGATTAACTCCATACTACTTTTTTATCTAAATAAAAAAGGAAATTAGCTATAATTCAGTTGTCTAGAAGATTCTAAAACTACAGATAGAGACTGAATATTTCTGTTTTACTCTGTTGAAGAGATGTGAACTATGTTCTCATTTTACAGTGGAAAGTTTGACGATCGAATTATTCAAACGTATTGTACCTACCTGAACTACGTGGACTTTGCCATGAGCCCTGTAATAACACCCTGCATTTAGGCGTCGCGTGTTCAAATTCAGATAGATATAATTCAGAGTTATCCAAACTTTAGAAATATTCTAAAAAGTAGTTTTAAATCTCCACGAAATTATTTATATCTCTTCGTGGAGATATTTGGGAAGACCATGCCCAGCAGTGGGTGGCTGATATGCTGTTGATTTTCAATTGCGGAAACTATAAGATAAACGCTCATACACACACACACACCGAACACAAACACACACACACACACCGAACACAAACACGAATTTCGAATAAAAGTATGTAATGGTAAATGTTAAAGGACAAGTATTTTTCCAAAACTTTGTGATTCATTGCTGTTTTATAGGGAAATCTTCATAGCACAATACGCGATGTGTTTGCGAAGACAAGTAGGTTTATTTTTTTCTCATTTAGTGTAGGTACTATAAGTTTGGGAACCTCTGACCTAGACTGTGTACAGGGTGAGTCTGTTTGGTAGAGGCTCCCCTGTAAACAAGTCCAAATTGATTTTGAAGCTTAGCGAGCGCGCCGCGCGCCCCTCACTGAGCGGAATTTTGCAATTTTGACATCGTTCGCCTTTCGTTCGCCGAGTAAATAAACGGTATAATTCCTCTGATACGAAATATTTCTTACAAATGTCCGAAAAATAATGCTAAATGAATCAACGTGACTTGTGATGTTTTATAGAGTTACCTATTCTGTGTTGGTAATTTGTTGCCTGTTTTACGTCTTTTAGAGACCATATTTTTTTTCTATAATAAATAATAAAAACGAATCTCTGAAATGTATGAAATCACCAAATTATAGATCATTCTTTTTTTGTTGTGTTTGTTATTGGAGGACGAAATTGTTTAAAAGATAATTTTCAAAAAAATGTACGGCATGATGACGTTATTTTTTATAGTTCATAATTATAATCATTTTATACATAGCTAGCGGCCCCCCGCGAATTCGTCCACGTGAACTCTAGCTAGGGAACCTTTGACCAGGATAAAAAGTAGGTATCCTGGATATTATAATCCAGGCTATATGCGTGCCTTTCGTCAAAATCCGACCTTGAGTTGAAAATGGTGTAACAAACCCGACCTTGTTTTATTAATTTAGATTAAAATTGAGATGCTGAATTTATCTTTGCTACCTGCATATTTAAAGCTGTGAGACAATAGCGACAGCTTAGATACCTGTCATTCATCAAATTCGGGAACGCCGTAAATTAACGGAATTAGAACCATAATGCCGCCTGGTTGCTGAATGCCGTAGAATCATTCCACTTGATTTGCAACGAGCTTTGCATACTTGAAGATAATATTAATAATCATCTATAAGTATATTTATATTTTTGACCTAAACACTTCACAACGTACCTACCTGAAAAATTGCTACACAGGAAAACTACTTAGCAATAAGTCCGTCTTTATGTTCTTTCGTTCTATTTGCCCATTGCTGATGTAAGTATTGTGTGAAAAGCATAAATACCCAAATAAACAAAAATGCCTAATTACATACTTTACAGTTTTTGAGATAGGTTCTCAGAAATTCCTGAGTAGGTAAGTGCTTTTTATTCATAACTAGACAAAGAGGATAAAAAATACGAGTATACCGTAAAAACTGTTAAGCTTCAATTTTGCGAAATTAATCCAAACTGTTTTTAAAGCGGACATCTCTAAATGAGATTCTGAAAGTTTCAAAGTGCCGTCGCTGAACAGTATAATTACGGCGTAAACGTATTTCAGGTTCGGCGTTTTGAGGGTTTTCGAAGTTTTATGGAGGTCGGCATTAGGGCCAGTGGCCGAACTAGATTCTTAAACGGCGTACAAACCCCCTCCGCCTCGGGCCATTAAACCTAGGATTAGTTGGCGGTGCGGAATAAGAATAAAACGGGTAAGCACAGGTCACGACTTTTGTCTTAAGCGATGAGCGGAGAGGTGAGCGGTGACCAACGAGAAAGGGTTATGTATTATCTTGCCCAATCTCAGCTCGACCGCGATTTTGTTATTTTGCAGTAAAGATGCTGTAGGTAGATAGTCCACTTCACTGGTAAGGTACACCAATTTTTTGATGGGGTTGGATGCAGAACGGTGAGAAGCCTGCATGAGTACAGGCAAGGCAGAATGAAACTGATTAGTTAATGGCCCCTTTTTGTGCACATATTATGCAAACAAGCGGTCATCCACGGTTGCCATGATCTATACGTCCATCTCATTGTATTTGCCACGTGTTTGGGTGCTTATGACTTTACCTTGCACCATTAGTCACTCGAATAATGAACCAATTCGCCTGAATAAATATTGAAAATGCGAGCTTGAACGTTAAAGCAGTGCTTGATGCTAAGTTCTCGAAGTATGGAATTTAGTCGTTTGAACGTAACTCTGGCAGCGCAAACATATCCATACGATGAGGATTTACATTTGTTACACACACCTACCTAGTATTTTTTACGTACGTCACCTTACCGCTCGTCGCTTTTATCCGACGTCTCGTAAGATTGTGGTATTGGCGGAGTAGTAATAGTGCTGCTAGGGCGAGTTAAGTTGGCTTGAACGGGAAATTGAGTGGTTCGTACGTAATTACTGAGAGTTATCGCACATGGCGAGGTCTTGCTTGTGTTACTAGTGCTCAACTGTGTTGCTGAGTTAAAAAGCTGTTCGAGGTAGTTTGTTTAAGATTGACCCTTAATTAGTTTTCGATATCGTTAAAGCAGTTCCTAACTTTTGGTGAGAAATTATATTTTTGAATAAATTGTACGGACAGGCAGATTTTTGTCTGTCAATTCTTAAAACAGTGAGTAAGTAATTTTACTGTTCAAGAACTAGGGTGACCTAGATCGGTATTCCTTTTGCTTTGTCATCAAAAGCATTCAGAATTTAGCAGTTCCAAAGGACTTCTTAGTGGTCATGATAAATTCATTGATATTCCGGAAACGTCACACGGTTCTCAAACCTAAATAGTGCCACAGATAAATATGTAGAAGTAGTTAGTTTACGTACAGTTCAAATCGTATGCGCTTTCGAGAAAAGTGCAGTTTGGCTTTGAATGTGAAATTCTCTTTACTAAGTTACCTGCCTGCTTTGGTAACAAACATGTCGTTTCAAGCGTATTTATGTGTATGTTACTGCTAAAGTACGGAATACGTTAATATGCGGATTAACTAGGTAATCTGCGTCAAACTTACCCGGTTTGACGAATGAGCTTTGATAGTTGTTTGGGATAACAAAAAAATAATTAAAAACAAAGATGATTTTTTTTTCAAACAAATCGGTAGGTATGTATGAAAAAGAATTTGAAAATAAAACAAACAATGAATAGGTACTAAATAAACAAAACGGTTACCCTAAACTCCTAAAGCTATGTGTACATGATATGTAATATAAGAAAATAACCCTGCAGGCGTTTTATAGCGTCGGGGATGTAATTAAAGACGCAGCCCCCGGGGAAAGATCGCCGCTCGTGTTCTAGCGGCCTTATGCGGCAGCTTAACAATCACCGTTTTGTTTGGAGGTTTATATTATATGTAATCTTTGTTATTAAATCAAAATTGCGTTGGGTAAGCGGCGTGGTAATGCGTTGTTGTATTTCTAAATTCTAGCGTGATGAATAAAATAGAAAATTCGAGGTTCAATTTACACCGGGGGGAGTGTGGTTGGCATATTTAAAATGATGATAGTAAATTGTCATAGGAATATGAATAAAATAGTATGCGTCATCGCTCACGCCGAGGGCCTTAATACACGCGAGTACGTTCATACAGATATTGCTCTACAATGTAGAATGGCGTAGAATGCCTGAAACTGTGAAACCTTCTACTAAGTAGGTTGTTTGTTAACTTTAAATACCTCTCAAAGTATGTAACTACGAGTATTATATTTTGAAATTCAAAATGGTACGCCAGCAATTTTGTGTTAAGCTAACTTTGTTGTTGATGGGAGTGGAAGGCGGTGCAACGCGGCTGCAAAGCCGATAAGTCTCGCGGCGAATCTAGACTCTATATAGCCTGTTTGTTGACGAGCCTTTTATTTATAACCTATATTGCAACTTTGACCGAATTATTTTAGGAGTTTTGGTATTAAAAATTGTGTTTTTCAAGTATATAATGGTACTTACCTGCGAAGACACGCAAGTTTAGAATAATGATCGTGGACCTAACAGTTTTAATACTATGTATAAAAGTTATGATTATCTCAGCATAAGTTATAGAGAAACATCATTATCATGATAAACTCTTGAGAAATTGTCGACTAATTCTTCAGGCCTATTGCATAAACATATACCGCCCATACCGGTCAATATCATAACCCTCTTCTTTTTGCTTCGCCGTAGTCGGGTAAATAAAAAGAAACATTATAATTATTTGGACGCAATTTGTCATAACAACTATCAACTATCATTTATTTAAGATAAATAGAGTTTTTAAATCTTTATTTTATGCCTTATTAAAAAAAATCTATGAAGTCTTTATGCAACAGCTACTTATAAAAAGATTTGGAAAAAGCTAAAAACAAAAATCAACATGATTTTGTGTCTTGGCAAAGACTGCTTCAAAACTTTCACCGAGTATCTATTAAACTTAATAATTATTTTAAGGGGTTTTTCGCTTGAACATGCTTTTGAGCCAGTGATGAATTAAATTTTGAATGCAACGCAACTACCTTTATCTTAAAGTCTGTATTAAAAATAAACTAAAATTGTCAATGGAAGAGCAAATACGTTTTATAAATCTGTTTCACAATGCTGAAAATAAGATTAGAGTTTAGAAAGAATATTCGTTTTTTAGATGTCGTTGTCGAACACTTATTTAAGTTACTTATACTATAAACCGAACGATGAGATACTTCGGAGCAATCTCTAGCGAGGGAGTCGCAGACTTTATGGCCAAAACGTGCGGGTCTAGGTAGTCGGTAGGTTTTAGTTCTAGGTACTTGGTTGTTTTACTGGACACGGAACATAGCGACGCGCGGCGCGGCGCGGCGGCAGGCGGTGCGGCGAAGAATTTATACTTTATGACCTCTGCATTAACCATCCGAAAACGAAATGATACATATATAGGGTAGAATTTTGATAGCTAAGTGTCGATAATGGTCATCTAACAGCTGATAAGTTTTTTGCGCCGGTTATTCTTGTCAGTTAAAAAAGTCTGGAACGAGTGGTAGGAAAATATAGACGATTCAAAAGTACTTAATAATAAGTTTATTTGAATAAAGCTTTTTTGACTTTGACTTTGAATAAACCGCTGAAGAATATTTCTGCCGTAGGTACGTACAATGAAGAGAGAATTTGCTCACCGCGCTGCAAGTCACTCTATTTCCGTGGCCAGGCTATAAAGTTTAAGGTTATTGCCTACCTCACATATGTAAGAATAACTATGAGACGTCCTTTACTTAAAGGTTTTAAGGAAAATGAAATAAAGAAGATAACAGTATATGTTCGTTTTATTTGAAATGCTAAAATCTTTTCTCGCTTCGGGTGGCACGACTTGTGATTCCACAATTATTTTATCCATACGTTTTTCAATATAAAATAAGTTGTACAATAATTAGGTACAATACAAATAATTCGCTATGCAATCATTTTTATGAAAATAAAATTTGCATACGATTATGGCACATAATCACTTGTTGTAACCAAAGTTATTCGTCGTTTTTTCATAGGATATGAATATTATAATGGAAAAGAGGGTCCCGATGACCACCGGCAAAACTGTGCTTTCACTGGAAACTTATGAATATATTATGTGAGATATGGACTAGGGTGGACAAATTACTATCCCACATGTGCTCCCTGTGGTTGTATAGTGTATATTGTATCGTATATCGTATTTTTGGAAACGCCCTCTTAAAGGGCTATTTTATTGCCTTTTGGCTCAAATCTTTTATTATAATACGAGTCATAAAACATAGGCTGTCCGTCTGTTTTTCTCTACAGTCTACGTCTGTCTTTCTCGTGAAATTTTGCGAGCAGAGGGCCTATTACAAAAAAGCATCGCGATAAGCGTACGATGTTCGTCCCACTCCGTGGCACTATTGACTCATGAATAAGGTTCAATATCAAGTAAATTTAACGACGAATTGCGTCCGACTATCGTGATTTTTTTTTTGTAATAGACCCTCAGGTTCAATAATTATATAGAATTTATTGTCAATTTAGTTTTTCGAAATAAAAAAAAACTTATTTCAGCAATTTTGAAAAAATGTTAAAAAATGTCACAAACGCGAGGTCTACAGCTCACTAGTGCTAATTCAGGTTGTTACATTAGTTTTGTTCAAATACATTTCTATGAAACAGAAAGTTGATCTATTCCCCACTCATCCGGATGAGTTTTGTTAATTATTGAAATACCTACAGCAATTTCCCTTTTTTCCGAAGACCCGAAGGTATGCCCCACTCATCTTAATAAATGTTGAAAGATTTTGTTTCTGGACTTTTTACTACAAACCACA
Organism: Agriphila straminella; assembly: GCA_950108535.1. Lineage (NCBI taxonomy): Eukaryota > Metazoa > Arthropoda > Insecta > Lepidoptera > Crambidae > Agriphila > Agriphila straminella. The sequence continues at coordinate 10,918,229 of OX467316.1, forward strand.
AGGTATCCATGTTAACTGTTGTTTTTAAATTTTAATATTGTGTATTATTTCAATTTAATAACACGGTTTGCCTTGTAGAGATAGCTTTGCTTTAAAGCACACGAAGCCGCATAAAATGACCCACTGGTTTTTCAGTGACTAAGAAGCGAGTAAATTTTATTTCAACCAATCAAATCGAAATTGTAAGTTCTGCGAATGGTCTAGTGTGCATGCAAAGCGACTGCGAATCGAATTGAAACAGGTACACAATCCGATTACACTCGTTTGTTTGAAGGCTCGCCATCCGACGTGGACTCGATTCCATTCGATTATCGATTTTTCGTAAAATTAATAAAAATAACTTTATCGAAAATACTACGGACGACTCTCATGAATTCATGTTTCGAGTGAACTCTACTTTCTTTGTAAAGTTATGTCCTTTTCCATTTAATATTGTTGAAAATAATATTCATTGAATCATGGTTAATTCGTCCAAGATTGAACCTTTTATCTCACCGAAAATTATCTTTGGTATGCAATGGCATTTGTATTAAAATATATGTACCTACTTCTTTTACGACTTAAAAAAATATACTATATAAACGATACGAGATACACCATTTCATTGGAACAATAAGAAAGCGAAACAACAATTTACAGAGGAAGTTTTGTTTAAAAACTGAAATATATTCTGTTATCTGACGGTTACCAGATTAACCGCGAAATAACAAATAAATGAGATTATTATCAGTTTTTCATCTGACTGCGACTGTGTTAAGAGTTATTTTCTAAACTTAATAAATACTCAGTAAATGTACAGTAAATGTGTTTGTAGCACTTAGCGCCAACGCTCACGGGCGCTTAATCGCCGAGCGATTTTTTGTAGCCCAGAAAAGAACAATGGAGTTCAATACGTAAACGCCCACGAGCTACAAAAAGTAGCTCACACATAGCTCGGCGACTAATCGCCCACGAAATGACACTGACAAGAGTGACAAGCGGCTTTAACCCTAAAAGACACCACAATTTTTTTCGCAGGCTGACATAATTATTTTTGTAATGGTAGAGCTTGCAATAAAAAGTAAGAGAATTATTATTACATGATATGCTTACCAATTAATATAGTTTTTAATCCTGTTCCAAAAAAGGTAGGATCACACTACGAACCTAAGGTCGGTTAATGCAATTATTGTTCTGGGACTATCATAAGTTTATAATTTACCTATATTATTATGGAAAACTTAACGTAAACGTAACAAAAGAAACATCAAGTTAGCTAAAGAATTTGACTTGTCGCTAATAAAATTGTATTGAAAGCACTGTCGTTTTGTCTAAGAACAAACATCTAGTAAATTTTATTTATTTATAAATAATGAAAATCAAAGAAGTCGCCGTTTAAATATGTTTACCATAACAATGCCTAATGAAGTAGGTAAATCTACTTCTGTTTTGCGTAAAAGAATCGCAAGATTTAGTTTTTTAAGTAAGATGATTTTGGTCAGGGAATAGGGCATAATACTGAGGAAGTAATGGCGCCACATGCGACTCTCCTAAATTCGTTAAATTTGTTGTTTCAGATGTAAAATGTAATTTCTGACGTATTTTAGCCAATCAAAACCATTTTTGTTTACCACAGAGTACAATGGCGATCTGCGAAAAGTTTTGCGTATTATTTCCTATTGCGAGTTTTTACACAAAAAAAGAAAAACCATAAGCATTATATGGGTTCTTTATAAGGGTTCCGTAGCAAAATGGTAAAAAGGAACCCTTATGGTGTGACTCAGTCTGTCTGTCTGTCTGTCACAGCTGGATATCTCGATAACTACCTATTAATGGTATCAACTTGAAATTTGGAATAGTTTAAGATGACGTTTGCCCAAATATTTTGCAAATAAGGATGTTTTCTTTTTTACAGCAGGAATTGAAAAGGGGTCTTAAAAAATTTATGTGAGGCTTCTATAGTAGGGCATGTCAAACATTTCTCTTTTTTTAGGCCGCATAGTGTTCGACTTATAATGAAAAATGTAAAAAAATACCGTTAAATTTTGTTGTTATTATAACTACGTGTTTTTCGAGGTATTTAATTGTAATTATTCAATAACTGTGACGTTCGAAAAACATGAATAAAATATTCTATTGTACTGTTAGCCAATCGGTAATTATAGGGTTTGAGGTTAGTTTTCGCTCAAGTCATCACGAAAATACGAAAATGTGGTATCGATGCATTCAATACGATGCCCTGATCACAAATATATAAGATGAAAAGCGTGAAAATGGCGGGGGTAGAAACTGTGATGTCATAAAGTTTTCAGTACTTACAAAGATTTTTTCATACCATGTGGTATATAAAATGAAAGGGCTTTGTGAGTATATTGCGAATATAAAACACACTATAACATGTCATCAAAATCTGACCGTAGTAAGATATACAGTAACAGTAAAACACATAAAAAATACCGTTTGTGGAACACGGATAAAAATATTATTTTTTAATATGTCATAAAATGATGTAATACAAAAACTAGCTTATCTCTGCAAAACAAATACTTCTAGCGACTCGCAATACTTTTTCCGGGTCAAAACCTTCCAGTAGGTATCGAACAAATTTTTATTATGTCTTGAATTTGCGCATATAAAGTAAATGCAGAATTTTTGTTCTTCACACTATTTTGACGATAAAAGGATCTGAAGACATTTGAATCGTATACATTGTTTGCTTCATTTGTGAAAAAGTATATAATTACTGACATAAATAAATCATAAACTTTATTTTATAGAGCTTAGCAATAATAAAAGTGATTGTTCTAAATTATTATTACCGGGTGCCTTTTAGGGTTAACCTACGCCAGCGACAAAAAAGCGCCGCGATTGTCGCCGCGATTATCGCCGCGTTTATCGCAGCGATATCGCCGCGATTAACGCCGCGCTTATCGCAGCTACAAAATAGCGCCCGTCAGCGGTAAGCCTTACTCGTAAACTAAATACTTAGATAGATAGATAAATTGTTTATTTGTTGCAATACACATAGAAACATTTGGTAGACAAGAATAACATATAGGTAGGGGAAGGTGGGGCACAGTGTAACTAAAAAGATATAATCCCTCGTGGAAATCAAATAATTAATGAAATGGCACTTTTAAAGTCTCTCAATATAACTTCAGTCCTTAGTCTCTCATTTGGCATCTAAATATCACGCTAATTAACCTTACAAACTATCAGAATAATCATTTTTTAAAAAGCAGTCTTTTGTTACATTGAACCCCAGGGTAGGGGCTCATTGTAACATACCCTGGGGTACTATATAACACGAAGGAGTACTATGTAACAATACTGCAAAACTTGTGTAGTAAAACATTTAAAATCTCGAAATTAACATAGAAATTCTAAAAAATTAACAAAAAATATCAAAATAAGGAATTATCAAAATAAACAATAATTATTTTAAAATTAACGTAGAAATTCTAATAAATCAACAAAGATGATTAAAATATGGAATTATCAAAATAAACAATAATTATTTCAAAATCTTCTAATAGAAATTCTAAAAATCAAGAAATAAAAAAGGAATAAAGAATTTTATTGTATTTCATACAAAATGCATTATTAAATTATATTTTCTTAAAGTTTTATGAGGAAATTTTGACTTTTTATTTTATTTGTCAAAGTAGGAGACGGCAAAATAATATATGACAAACGATAAAAAATATAAATATTTTATATATAACCTGTAAAACAAAAGGTACCCCATGGTATTGAAGTTTAAAAACAAACCTGCCCAAAATTTATAGGTAATAATTTCAGCCAAAATATCTAGTATTTAAACGTGTCATAATATAGCGGTACAATACAAAATAAACTTACTCACTAAAGCTGCAATAATGTAGGTTAAAACACAAATATACTATTGCTATTTTAAAATTTCAAAATACATAAAATATAACAGCCGTTTAAAATTTACGTACCCAGAGACAACTGTCAAAAATGACAACTGGCCTAAGATGGCGACAGATGTGTTTGACAATTCAGTTCAGAAACCCTAGTAAAATATTAGAAGGTCAAAGAGTTATAGCCACTGTTATACTGTGGGCACAGTACTTGTTACACTGTACTTGTTACACTGAGCCCCACCTTCCCTACTTACGAAAAAAAAGAATGAAAACTTAACTAATGGTAGTGCGGATGTGCCTATGTGCAGCAGCAGCAAACAGGGCCTAGACTTACATTGTAAACATTAGGTACGTACATGCTATAGAAGTTCGCTTTAATTTTTTTATTATTTTATACAGATTATCGATAAATAGAATAGTCTACGGCAGAAAATTGGCGTGTAGTCGTGAAATTACTTCATAATCGAGTTCGGTCATATTCGGTTTCGGTTTCGGTTCGGTTCTTCATAAACTAGGTGTAAGTTGTGATGTAAGATTATTTCAATCAAGATTTTATATTTATTATTATTATTTATTTATTAGGACATGAGGTTTGAGTCGAATTGTTTAACCTTTTCGGGGGTCCTTTAGTACGATGAGCATTTTGATCTAGGCCTCTTCTAGCAATAAATCTTACATCATTGGAAAGGTCTTTAAATTTGAAACATTTTATTGTATGACAGCAAACGTCAACTATTAGTACTTTGAGAGTTAAATCGCTCTGAAATCAACCAAATTTTATAACATTAATGACCTAAAACTCTGAAAATACTAACTATTGATAAAAAGTATGTTTACAGCAAATATTTTTCATATAAAAACCTTTCTAATGATATACCACTCAATGCTAGAGGTGGGGTAGATCAACTCCCATAGACAATAAACCAGTTTTATACTTTAATAACCTTTAACTCCAAAAGTATTAACAATTGATATAAAGTATATTAACAGCAAATATTTGTCTTTAAAAGACCTTTCTAATGATATATCATTTATAGCTAGAGGGCGTGTTAATCAACGCCCTGCTGAAAATAATCAACAAAAAAGATGACATCTTTGACAGCCATTTTTTCCTGGTTAAAATTGAATTTTTTCTTATTGTTTAATATATAAAGAAGTTCAATAAAAGAACTACATTTTCATATTTTCAACCCCGCACGATTACTACGAAAGAAAATATCGACTTTTTAAAATTGAAATATTCCCATACATTTAGTATGGAGACTAACCGACGCCATGACCACGAACTGACACTAACAGACGTTGCCAAACTTAAGTTCATGGCTTGTTAAATAGAAAAGGCTATGACTTTTTTAGAATACTGCAATATGGGTGTTAAATTAAAGAGCTTATCATAAGGATTTCAAAAAAGTATATCATGACCGTAATATATAATAACTAAAAAGATATAAATAAAATAATAAATGTAAAAATTACAAAACCCGCCTGCATAAAAAGACAAGTCAACTGAAAAGATGGAAACGAGATTAAATATTAAAGGCAATAACATGCAGTCGGAGGCATATATGTAATTCAAACCATTCATAATGTCACTTTCTTTATGCATGCCTCCGACTGCATGTTATTATGTTGCCTTTAATATTTAATCTTGTTTCCATCTTTTCAGTTGACTTGTCTTTTTTCCCAGTTGCGCGTCGTTGCGCGGAGCGAGCACACGTCCCGAAGAGTCGCTACGCGTGATGAGGTGTTTTTTTTTTGCGACTACCTTCGATAATTTACAATGAGTGAAAAAAGTAGCTGTGATGGTATAGATGCGATTAGTGGTGGTAAGCAGTTAGGGAGAAACGAAGAGAGTGAGCAACAAGTAAATGAAGATTATGAGTGGGATAATAATGGCCTTGAACTCCAAAGAGCGGCCGAGAAGAGGAGAAGACAAGAGAGTGGAGAAAGCGGAGAAATTGTAGATGACGGTGAAGGAGAATTTATAACGGTACAAAAAAGAAACCCCAAGCGGTTGGCTACGAGCTTTTCACAGAGCAAACAACAAACTTGTACGGGAGAAAGTAGTAAGTACGAAGTCTGTGTTACCGGAAAAGAAGCCCTACCTAAACAGTTCGGTTTCGCTAAACTATTGAAAGAAGAAAATATATCAAATGTAATCAATATTAAATATAAAAGCTCGTACAGAATACTATTAACATTTGACAATAAAAAAGATGCTGAGAACTTATTATCAAATAAAAAAATGAAGGAATTGGACTATAGATGTCAACTAACATACGAAAACTCATTTTCGTATGGCGTAATAAAAGATGTGGACCTGGAATTAAAGGAAGAGGAAATTTTGTCTACTTTGGAATGTAATTTGGAGATAATTTCTGCTAAACGAATGAAAAGATTAGCAGCTGGTGAATGGATAACTAGCGAAACAGTGCGGCTCTGTTTTAAAGGGCCCACCTTACCTCCATACGTTATTGGGTATGGTTGTAGGTTCAAGGTCAGCCCCTATAGATTTCCAGTAACCCAGTGTTCAGGATGTTGGAAGTTCGGACACCTCATTCGCTTTTGTCCAACAAAAAAAATTAAATGCCCAAAGTGCGGAGGAGGTCATGCAAATTGCGAGACAGAAGATTTCAAATGTAGTAATTGTAATGGCCCCCACATGGCCTTAAACAAGTCTTGCCCTGCATTCCTAAAAGAGAAAGATATCCGTGACATAATGTTCAGCGAAAACTTCACATACAAACAAGCATTAACAAAGTACCTAAACCAAAGACAGTCAACAAAAATAAATCAAAATTTCAGTCAGACAACAATCACAGCTTCAACATCTCTCCAAAATGAAAACATTGAATCGAACGATCCTTCAACCCCTTATAAAAATGCACTTCTGACGAATACAATGGCATTAGAACATGAAGACGAGAATACACAAAGTGAGCACGAACATGAACTATTGACACAATCCCAAACAACTAAACGACACAACAAAAAAAAGAAAATTAAAAAAGCGGAGAAAAATAATCAATGTGAATCGACAATACAAGAAGATACAATGTCTACCGAAAGCAGCGCAGACGTGGAGGAAGATAAAGAATGCGTTACTGGGCAGAGGTTCAAGTTTTTACTCAGGAAGTTAAAACGCGTCATTTTAGCAAATAGAAGTCTAGAGAATAAAATTTCAATGGTGTTTCAGGTGCTAATAGACGAGTGTAAGCTTTTTTTAATTGATTTGCTGAAGGAAGGTAAGTGGGTCAAAACTATTCTTAGTTATTTCATCAATGACTAACACAAATCAAGGGACTAGCAACTTAAATATAGTCCAGTGGAACTCTCAAAGCCTAAGGCCTAAATTAACAGATTTTGACTGTTACTTAAATCAACAAAAGATACATGTTGCCATTCTAAGCGAAACATGGCTTGCACCAGAATCATCATTGAACATAAGTAATTATAATATATATAGGGATGATAGATTAGACTCTTATGGAGGTGTTTCCATTATAGTTCATAAATCTCTTAGAACTCTAGAATGTCCTATATATGTTCGTAATTCTGGTATCCAAGCATTACATATTAAGGTGTTAAATTGTAATGACTTACAAAATATAGTCTCCATCTACTGCCCTTCAACCGTACGAACGTCACAATCAGATTGGGACTGCATTTCTAGTAAATTTTCTAATAGGACGATCATCGCTGGGGACTTCAACGGACATCACTCAAACTGGTCGTATAAAAATGATTCTAGAGGTATACAGCTTTTAGATTCAGCTCTGGAATACGGTTACATTAGCCTTAATGATGGTAGTCCTACTAGAATCAAATTAGTCGACGGTAATATTCAAAAATCTTCACCTGATATCTCCTTTGCATCGTCAGATATTGCTATGAAAGTACAGTGGGAGGTAGCGAACGAAACCTTTGGCAGTGATCACCTTTTAATTAATATGCGCCTTAATTATCGTCCAAATACATATGTCACTAAAAAACGTAAATACAAATATGCAGATTGGAACAAATATCGAAATCTATTAGATGAAGCATTCACAAATCCTATTGAGGAAAGTGGCTTACAGGATAACTACAACAAATTCGTTAACTTAATGAATACTGTGGCCTCCGAAACTATACCATGTTCTAAAAGCTGCAATAACCCAGCTACCAACTTTATCCCAAAAAGCTATTGGAACCCAGTCATTTCCGAGTCGGTAGCTAGACGAAGACTCGCCTTAAGCCAATTTAGACGTAATCCTACTCCAGAAAATTTTGATAATTTAAATAAAAAAATCGAGGAAAGTAGCCGTCTCATACGACAAGCCAGGAATAATAACTGGAAAATGTTTTGTGACTCAATAGACGACGTAACATCTAGCCATGAAATGTGGAAACGTATGCGATGGTTGAAGGGCTGTAAAGGGAGAAACAACACTGTAGACTTAGACAAGAAAAAAGAACTTTTGTGTAACCTAGCGCCTGATTCTGTCCCAGTAAAGGTTCCAGTATTTCGCTCAATAAATACTCAGCTTTCCTCTTCATTTTCCATACACGAATTAAATAACTGCCTTAAAAAATCGGATACTGCGCCGGGCGAGGATAACATTTCATATTCAATGATTTATAATTTGCCCGACTCCGCAAAGAAATACTTACTCAATATTTACAATGATATCTACTTTACAGGGACTATTCCACATCAATGGCGCAATATCTTAATACTACCAATACCAAAAGCAAACGTTCCTAACAATGAAACCAAACTAAGGCCTATATCTTTAATATCATGCTTGTGCAAAACTTTTCATCTTATGCTCACGAAAAGGCTGGAATGGTACGTCGAAAAAAATAATTTCCTTACTAGAAATACTACTGGTTTTAGAAGAGGTCAGTCTTGCATGGACCCTCTAGTTCGTTTAATTTCACAAATATTAATTGGTTTCTCTAATGGTGTACACACTTCAGCCTGCTTCCTGGATATTGATAACGCCTATAACAACGTGTTAGTTGAGACTGTCTCTGGTACAATGGATGAAATAGGTGCAGGTGCTGAAATGTGTGCTTACATTCACTCTTTTCTTTCTGAAAGACACCTTACAATTAAAGGGGATATAGGAAGGAGCGAGACTGACCTATGTAGATGGACAATGAGAGGCCTGGCGCAGGGAGATCCTATTTCGCCATTGCTTTTTAACATAGTAACGCACAAAATTTTTCAAGCAATCCAGAATGTCACGTTACTACAGTATGCTGATGACTTCGTGCTGTACTCTACCGATAAACTACAATTTAGCGAAGAAAGACTGCAAGGGGCATTAGAGACAATAACAAACTTTTTGGAAAATATCGGTTTGCAGTTATCTCCTGCTAAATCAAAAACTTGTGTTTTTAGTAGAGGGCATAGGCAATGTTTAGTTAATCTAACAATGAACGGGAGGAGGTTAGAATGTGAGAACAACGTCAAATACTTGGGCATGTGGCTGGATAGAAAGCTGCTATGGGCTAAGCACATAAATGAAACACGTGAAAAAAGCCAAAAATTCTTAAACATACTGAAAGTTTTAGCAGGATCTTCGTGGGGAATACATCCAAAACAACTCCGCAGAATTTACATGGCGGTCATTAGGAGTCGCATAGATTATGGCAGCTTTTTATACGATAGCAGCGCGAAGACTCACGTTTCTAAGTTGGACAAGGTACAGAACCAGGCGCTAAGAGTGATAGGAGGCTTTATTAGAAGTACACCTATACAGGCAATGGAGAGCGAGATCTGTCTACCGCCTTTGGCTGTCAGACGACAGTATTTGGCATACAAATATTGCTTGAAGGCTAAATCGTGGTCAGATAATCCAACCTTAAAATCCCTAGAGAACCTGAGCACACTATGTAATAATAATAGATACTGGCAAAATAAAAAATCACCTTTACTAGTAAAAGCTTTTAACAGAACTAAAAATGAAAGTATTCACACATCTTACCCATTACAAATGTTCACCTTACCCGTATGGGTTTCTAATATTAATATAAACCAAATTGTTAAAACTAATTTAGATTGTATTACAGCACCAAAGAAGAGAACTGATCCTAACTCTTTGAGAAGTAATGTACTAATTGAATTGGAAATGAAATACAGAGCTTGGCACAAGGTTTACACTGACGGATCTAAGTGTGCTCAGGGCTCAGGGGCAGCCTTCTATGACTCAGGGTGTGGCCATGGTAGACATTTTAATATAAGACCAAATTTCCTATCTATTATGTCGGTGGAACTTACTGCAATCTTAGAAGCACTTCATTATATCAAAAACCTTTCATACAGACATGTGGTAATACTAACTGATAGCAAAAGTGCTCTACAACATATAGCTGGATGCACCTCTGGCAGCAGAGGTGCATCTACAGCGTATGCTGTACTAAAACTAATTTTAGAGTTAACTCAGAACAACAGGACGCTCAGATTGCAGTGGGTTCCATCGCATGTAGGCCTAAGTGGTAACGAGGAGGCTGATTCTTTAGCGAAGCTCGGTGTAGCTGGAGGGCAACCACTTCAAGTTGCACCGAGCTTCACTGAATATAATCGGATCTTTAAAAAAGATTGCCATAAAGAGTGGAAGACATATTTTGATGAGAGATCAACATCAACAGGCATCTGGTATAAGACCATGCAATCCGAACCTCCTCATGTACCGTGGTTTAACGACATACACTTAAGTAGGAAATTGGTAGTCATTGCTCACAGACTACGATCTGGACACATTCCGCTAAACAAGTTTGGTTTCCTAATGAAAAAAGTAAACTCACCTAACTGTACTGTGTGTGGAAAAGTAGAAGATGTACTACATTTGTTGGCGGAATGTGTCAAGAATCGGGTTGAGAGAAATAGGCTAGCTGCAGTTTTGAGAATTAATAATGCCGATGTGGGCAAATTTCAGAGCTTGCTATCAAAACCCTCATCGAAGGAAGCCTTGTTGATTTACAAATTTGTGGCGGCAAACTTAACGTCCAATTGTTAAATTAATTAAGACAACAGTCACGATGGGACTGACATGTAAATAAATTTACAAAAGTCCCTAAAATAAATGAAGAAAAAAAAAAAAAAAAAAAAAAAAGTCTTTTTTCCCAATATCTCTGCCATATTGAAAAATTTCGAAAAACTGAATCGACAAAAAAGCCATATAATTATAGAACCTGCTCACAAAATTTAACGAGGATAGGTTGAAAAATGCGATGCTACCTGCGTAGAGGAGAACAAACGTACAGCCGGACACGAAATGAAAATATTTTGGCCCAAGCTAAATTATTAAAGTAGGTAAGTACCAACTAAACATTGCAATGGGTGCAGTCCAGCAGCTTACTGTCAAACTATATTAGACCGCTCGGTTCCGCATTTTTTCTAGTAGGTATATCGTACTAGTATAGAGCTCTATAGAGCTAAATAAAGTTCCAAGCGGGACAATAGTTCAAACTTTCTCTAGCTTTTCTTTTCACACAATAATCTTATGTTTGGCCTTCGCAAAAGTTGCTTTTTAGTGTAATCGCATAGTGATTTTCCTAAGTAAATGACAATGAGTTATGCGCAGAGTTTATTAGTAACATCAATCACGAAATGGACTAAAGAAGGTCAGGGATAGCAAACAGATAAGTTTGTATAGAAAGGATTAATGAAAATAAGCAAAGAGAACGAAGTCTGTCAGGAAACACAGTTGGTCAAGATTATTTCATTTTATTTATTTCCACAACGCGTGGTGGTTGTTTGGTATGTTGACCACGATGCGAAATTAGCTCTGTGGTCTTTTTGTGATTTCCACAACGACGACACGAATATTGCGTTCTGGCTTTTTGGCAGTGACCACAATGCGTTGTGGGCAGTTTTTCTGCTCAATGAGCGATTTCGGTCAAAACTAATCTGTACCCTTAGCACGAACAGCTATCGAAAAAAATAACTCGCGTAAAATCATTCGATAGTTAAATTTTGTATTGGAAATTTGTACAACGCCATCTATCGCCGATAAGCGAAATGAAATTTTCCATAGAGAATTGTCTATCGAGTAATTTTACGTGCGTTTTTTTTCTCGATAGCTGTTCGTGCTAAGAGTACTGTACATAATCGATGTTTAAAGCATTACCATTGTGTCCATCAGCCATTTTTGATGTCCCCACTGCTGGGGAACAGGCCTTCCTTATGGGTGGTAAGGAGGATTACCATTGCTGGATGAATATTACAAAAATAATTTTCAACGAGATACATTCCTATTTATTTCCAAGGGCCATATTTTCGAAAGGCGGCGAACGCTCTTTGCAACTAATTTTCATCGTTTTCATCGCATGCGGTGCACAAACTTACCTATGACTCGGTGACGGCGTCGCTGTCGTCTATATATTCGACGGCGTTATCTAGGTAACAATAAGTACCTAATAACACTTAGTTCCAGTTCTGGCCACCGGGTCAGATTAGTTTGTGTCACTGTACTACACTAACAAGTAGGTACTGGCCAACGAGCGATTGAAAATAAGGATTTTGCTATGTCGAATAAAAATGAGTAGCAAAGATCGCTCGCCGCCTTTCAAAAATAGAGCCCGGATTATGCAACAAATAATGATCGTGCATAATCCAAGGCTCCTCTAACCGGCATGAATAAAGCCGCCGTAAAAAGAAAAAAAGACGCAGAAGTAGCGACGAGCCAGCTAATTTGCGCGGGCTTACAAACTTCCCTTTACCCAAGAATGGTAGAAAAAGCTTAAAATCAACCAACCGAGATTTCATTCAACGCGGAGAGGTGTTAGTCTGCGCGGCTAGTTCATTCCCCACAATTGAAATGGTAATACGACCCCTGACTGTGCCCTAATTGCCATGCAAATGCTGTCGGGCTGAACGTGTAAGCCTAGGTCAAGTCAAACACCGGGCAACGCGGTCGACAAGTTTCAGAGGTTGGCCACAGAGCAACGTTAATACTTATAAAATATAAATACCTAAATGAAAATATGTGTGCCTAAGAAATCTAACTTTTTTTAAAGTGATTGGTTGATAAGTTATTAAGTTATTGGGTCAGTTTTTACATCGATTCACTGTAGGTAGGCTAAATTCAACCAATGTTATTTTTATTATGAAACATTAACTGACTAATAGGTTCTTGTAATATTATGTATTCTGTGCATTCTGTCATGAAAAATCGTCGTTATTAAATTAGACAAAATGGTCTCACCATTGCTTTTCTATGATGCTGAGATTACATCTTGCGAATGTTCTGCGGGTCGTTATCACTAAGTAATCGAAGTCTGCATTAGTTTAACAGCTCCTGAGGTACAAGCTTGCTGTAGTTGGAGATATGACGTCGACGGAGTTTCTTCACCGAATAGCTCCCTATTTGCGAATAGTTTAATATTGCAGCGTGTATTGTATACAGAACCTTATAACAGATACCATGATACCAGCAAACCATAGTATCACTTTATGGCTGTATATTGCTTCTTATCACTTTCAACTTTTATCATATCGATCTTAACATTTATCAGCACCGAAAATTTAGAATCGTTACTAAGTCTCTCTACTCTCTTATCAGACTACGACGAAGCTAAAAGAACAGTTAATATTCTTAGTGCCATGTTTGTTCGTATGATTATGTTTGTTCCTGTATTTAGATATAGTAGATAGATATTGTATTATTCCTAGATTGTGCAAATAAAATTATTTCGCTATTGGATACGAGCCATGACATGAAACAAATCGTTTTCTACGTGACAGTATTCTTAACGATTCCCACCCTTCCTTAAATCTGTCTTCAGGCGATTGTTTACAAAATGAACACTAAAGAGATTTAATTAACAGCATCTGAGTTTTAATTACTAATTATCCGGAACCAGGGCAACATCATCATGACGCAGGTAAACAGTTTTTACCCTCCGCCGATTGTGACGAAGAAACAATGCGAAAGTCGTATTGTTCAAAGTTAACTGGCAGACAAGAGAGAATTCACAGCAAATAAGCGCATGTCAAACTTTCAAAGGGGCGGTGGATACCCAGTTTTCAACTTTGTCCGGTTATGAACTTCGTACATATTTTCATCGAGATGAGTTGCTTTGTGCGAGTGTCAGAAACATTGTACGATGTTTTCCGTTTGTCTTTCAAGCCTTTGGTTACTGTTTAAATGGTCAACAGCTTCAACAAGCACATTTTGTGACTTTATATGAATTTATGCAAAGCTTGACTGCTCCATTATTATTTGATAACCTTTATTTATAGATATACATTTTATTAGACATGTGAGTTGTGAGCTTTAACTAGTCCGATTGAAATTCGCCTGCAATTAAAATTAAGACTATCAAATTTTCTTTTGATATTTTCAATTTTAATGAACCATAATACGTGGTAATTAGTTTTAAGTAACAGTAGCTAGCAGAAAATAGATCGGTAACTTTAGGTTGAACCTGTGATTAAAGTAACTAACCCAATTTTTGAAATTCTCCTATTAATTATTTATTGTAGGTACGTTTATGAATCATATAAGATATGGCTTGACATTAAAACACGTACAATTTTTATAAAAAATGCAGTACTTTATGGTCTTGTAAAATTAGATTATTAAGGAGACGGAGCCGACATCACTGTTTACTTTAATTAAGATCTGTTGGTCTGATAGCGTCTTTCATGTTCTCGGAGATAAAACATTCTTCATAAAAATGTGTTTTCATTTAATTACTTTTAAGGCACACAGATGATTTGATCTTTGTAATGATTCAGTGTTTTTCTGTAAATGGATGAATTAAAAATATCTGTTGAGTAAATATTGAAGTAATACATGGTTGTTTTGCGAAATTCGAAGTTTTCAGGAGTTTCTTAGCAAATAAAATCTTATCCAACCGTTAGTTCAGTAGAATTAAACCAAAACCTCTCCTCACCACTTAAGCACAACTCCGCCGGGTGGGGGGAAACCCAGGACAGTCATATTTTTGGCAACAAATGAAGCTTTTATAGGAATTAAATCCGATTTCAATTCTTACCCTACTGACCTATGTGCAAATAGGGGCTTTGTTATTTTCTTTGTCCACTCGGCCCAGCCTTCTCACTGAATCATATTTTATTAAGGTTGACTTTACATTTTTCTTCAAAGAACAATTAACTCACTAAGAAAAATTATTAATTCTGTTGTAAATGTTTTTTTTATTTTTATTTTAGTTTTTTTATTTTTTTTATTTTAGTTGAATAAAAAATTGTCTTGACTAAAATATTTAAATGTTTATGATTACTTAAGTTAAAGTTTATTCAATTATTTCAATAGTAAGTATCAAATTTTAAATAATGATTCCATCTAAAACTAAACTAAGTGTAAGTACTTGAGGAGATTAGCACATGAACAGCACTCTCAAATTAATGAAATACTATTTATTAACGTAACGATTTCTAAATTTTGTCTTTCAGTTAGGTATCATAAGCTCTAAAACTTTCTGTCCGTTTGGACTGAAAGTATTGAAAGTAAAGGAGGACTGATATCTAACATGGGGACAAAGGTACCGAGCAGGTAGGACAACCATCAAACTGTCGCGCTAGAAAGCTCCGTGACATCGGAATAAAGAGGTCCCACTATTGTTCCCAGTTGAGGGAGACGGAGACGGCAGGAAATAGACGTGTCCACGGTACCTTTACGGAAAAACAAGGTTACAACTTTCAGTGGCTTCAAACTTTATATTATGCTTTCCCTTTGAGATGCAACTCCAAAGAAATATTTGTGGCAGTAATTGAACAGGGGCTTAATCGCACTAATTTTCAACGATAAAACCAAAGCTAAATCGTTACCTACCGTTTCAGTTTCGTTTATAGAAAAATACTCGCTTAAGTTTTGTTAAAATTGTTGAATACTCTGCCTAAGGAGTCTATATAGGATTACAATCTGGGACAATTTAAGTGAAAATTATGAAGCTAAACCAAAGATTTTTAGATAAATAGGTATAACCTAAATGACAACGTAACGTTTTTGGTTTTATCGTTCAGAATTACCGCGATTAGGGCTCCAGTTATGAAGTTTTGAAGCATAATAATTCTTAAACGTTTAACCCTTTTGTGGTTCTAAGAACTAATACAACACACTAGTACACTACTATTATTGTTTATTTATATTTTTGTTCCTGAATTGGTTTATTTGAAACTGAAATCTCGTTTTATTTTGAGCATATTTTGCAATCGATTGCAAAACCTGTGATACGCAAGCAGAATTACGTTTTGGGGAAATAGTATAATTACGTTTTGGGGAAATCGTATACTCAGTTGTATGTACCCGTACATGCATGTTCGTGCAAGTACTCCAACTATTGAATATTGCAACACGCCGTGATGGGTTTCAATCAAGCCTTCAGCATCTTCAGGATCACAGCTTCCTGTAAACAGAATATATTTTGTTTCGATGCGAAATATCAAAAATTTTGGTGAAAACTTCTCAAAGGTACTTAATGCCTGCATAGTTTATTCGACACTTCACATCACATCATTTTCGAAAAAGGAGTTTCAACAACGAAATCAAAAAAAAATAGGTACAATGTTTATATCGTTAGAAATCGTTCGACTGTTACCTATCTTTAACATCTTGAAGATATTATTGCCTTTCATACTGAATTATTGTGTTAATGTCATTCGTGTGAAAGTGTTTTAGCGTATATATTAGAAAAAAAAATAGGATAGTAAGGTAGTCTTACCAACTTCATTTCCGACCTCGTAGGAATATTTTTGCATATTTCCTCTTTCACGGAACCATCGATTTACTTTAGTACACCGATTGAATATTCACTGTCAGCATAAAATACGCTATTTCATGTAGCTTTACTGCGGTGAACCAACCTATTCAGCGATATTGAAACTTAACGCATGTCTTCGTGGCAGGGATTGAAATACCGTTAAAAAAAATAACGATACTAAATAATATACTAGAAAAAATACGACTCGCACCAGATCAATACTCAGACGGGAATCGAAATCTGAGTATTGATCTGGTGCGAGTCGTATTTTTTCTAGTATATTATTTAGTATTGTATAAAAATAGCATTGTGAATGCAAAAATCTCAATTTTAAAAAAATAACGATATTTACAAAAAAAACGTTAAAAATACCGTTAAAACATTTTATCGGTAAATTTACCGGTAAAAATATCGTTAAAATTATTGTACCGGTAAAATTACTGTTAAATATAGCGTTAAACTTTACCGGTACAATAGTACCAGTAAAATTATCGGTAAAAAAGTAACGTAACGTTAATGTTAAAAGTAACGGTAAAAAAGTAAGAAATAACGTTACAGTTAAAAATAACGTTATCAATCCCTGCTCCGTGGTGACATGACTTAATATTATCTCCTTGTGGTACGCAATATTTGCATAGTTTTCTAAAAATAAACGTAACTGCTAAAGGAACACAAAAGTCCTTAACAACCTTTTTGCTATAGTTTATAAACATGCTGGTGCTGCATTGAAAGCTTCCTGTCGATTCTGTAACAAACTCGCATCTCACTTCGAACCTCACTTCATTTCGCGGGAATTTAAAATCATAAAGAGATATGATAGGCTATTTTTTTTGGTCGCAAAAGATTTTAGATAGCTTCGTGGTAGCTGCCTAAAACCTTTTCAATCGGTAAAATAGCTTATATTCAGCTAATTTCTAATAACAAATTGACGCGAAGTGAGATGCGCGAGTTTGGTTACAGAATCGACAGGCTTGATCATTATAATTTGGGGACGTCCAGCCATTTTCTACGCACGCACACTATTGGTCATGAATAAACATACTGTAAGGAGATGACGTAATAATAATATGGTGGGTGCTGATGAGTTATTTAGATGTAACTTATGGTTCTTTTCACCAAATTAAAGTGACGTTCAAAAACGTAATCAAAATAGTGCTCTATTTCATGATTCATCTATTTTCACTACATTTTAGCCATACAAGCCCATGCAGAGCAGACTTTCAGCTAATATTTTAGTCAGCCTGTTTATCAGTATAAAAAGCTCATTGTGATAAGCGCACCTTCTAACTTTTTCGAAAGCCAGACTAAACTTAGCCATTAAAAACCTACTATAAATAAATAGGTAACCAACCTTTTAATCAACCTATCGGTTGATTAAAAAGTCAGTGGTCTACAGAGGTTCGTACTTTGTTTAAGTGCAGGTCTTAGAGTAAGATGGGCTTCTGTTCGGGACGAAGCCGTCGTTGCTCGAAGAGTGCAGGTACATAAGTTTATATAGGGTACAGTAACCGAGCAGTAAAAATTAAAAATACACGACGTAGGTACTTCTCGCTCAGAAAATTTCGGTTGCACTTAAAACAAGCTCATATAATCCGTGTTTTATTACTAATTAATATACCTAGGACGGGAAGACATAACATGCTTTTCCGGTTTTCGAGTCTTTATGGTTTCTTTTCATGCTAAATAGTAAAAAAGCACCCACATTATATGTCTAATAATAGCTCAAGTCTTGTACATAAAAACTCGTAAAGGGATGAAAAAATCTAATAAGAGAAAGGGCCTGTTGGTAGGCAATTGTAAATAGTTAATGTGGTTAAATGTAACAAATGTAACAAAGGTAACAAAGGTTTGCTTTCTGGATATCCAAGATCCAATTAGATGGTGATATAGGTATTTCCTTTTTGTATAAGGCTTATTAGAAAATATTTTGCCGTTACTTATCACTTTAAATACGATCGGGATGTATCGAGTGTTTTAAAAAGCAGGAAATAAATTAATCAAATCAATATTACTGAAACTTCAGTAGAGTTATTATGTACCTATACGTAGCGGTACGTACATGTAAATTTTCATTATTTTATGGAGCAGTCCAGCAATAAATCTAAGTTTACTAAAGTCTACCTACAGCAAACTTACATTTTCTAAAGCTTAATCTATTGAGTGGAAACTTTGCTAGTTTTAGCGATGAGAACTTTACGTAACCTAATACACTAAAACTACTCACTAGATTAAATATTGCATCGCATGAGATGTTCCGTAAAAATTGCCGGGTTAGATAGAAAGTGGGACATGTTTGGCAAATTTAATCGCGAAAATCCTTTGTACAACTCGACATGGAGTCTGCACTGCAGTGAAATGTATAATGCACTGTACAAACAGGAACTTTAACAGCTTCATAATTATTATGCGCTTCATATTTATTTTCAATTACGTGTCTGAATTTTAACGGTATGATGATAGCGTCCCTAGCTTTTCCGGCTTAATATTTTACGTAAGAATTTTTCGGAAAATCAATTTTAAATCATACACTTATTAAATTAGTTAAACAGTTAATGTCTAAAGCATTTTTTACACGAGGCCACCGCTGGCTGCCAGTCTCAGCAATGACTTGGTATTGGCCTTGTATAAACCGTTTTTCAAGCCAAGCTAGCAACGCTGCTGGCGAGAATAGAGCACCCGTCTATTTTTCAAGCCAGTGAGACTGGCAGCCAGCGATGGCCTCGTGTAAACAACGCTTTAAACTTAATATATGTTTTTTTCGGTATGTCCATCAGCCATTTTTGGTGTCCCCACTGCTGGGGCACAGGCCTTCCTTATGGATGGTAAGGAGGATGGGCCATAACCCACCACGCGGGCCCAATGCGGATTGGTGGGTGTTAACGACTGCAAATGCAGCCGAGACCAACGGCTTAACGTGCCTTCCGAAGCACAAAGGAGCTCGAGATAGTAAATTTTTGGTCACCCATCCCATGACCGACCCTTGCGAACGTTGCTTAACTTCCGCAAGCGCTGGGCCAGGCGCTAAACTGTATAGTTTGCATTTTTTAACAAAGCAAACTCCTTCCTAACTACCTTTATACATTCCAAAGCCATTCTCATATTTAGAAAGACGTAGACGTTGAAAGATATAGAGCTCTAAATAAAGTGTTCACAGGGTCTGCGTTTCCATTACGGCAGAGTTCTGAGTCTTGTTGGCAGACGTTTTGCGGAATTGAAAAGAATAGTTCTCTAACTAAGCAATGCGAGTTTGACTGGACCGCAAGTAAACTAAGAGCCAACGTCCCAGTCCTTAACTTTACTGACATTAATATTGATATAGAGGGTAACGTATACACTTTGCGGGTTACTTTTACTATTATGGTCAAAATTAGTTGTGATTGTCTGGGTATTTCTCGAAATACTGAAGTTGTACGAAATTAGTGACAAAAATCTGACTAAGTAATTTTAAATTAATGAAAAGTTAGTCAAATTGGAATGCAGTTTTGCAGTTGCAGTTGTCAGGAATGCACTGTCTACCATGGGATTCGCGCTACGGCCATTCAAATTATACCTTAACTAACGTTCTGGTCAGGAAAGACCTTGTTATATTTCGTTTGCAATAATGAAATCCAATATTCAAATTAGGTTTAAGATGCAATTTATTATTTACAACAGCTGTCCTTTCGGAGTTTATCCGTGACGTGACATCGTCCACCTAAAAATTAGTTTGCCAAGGAATTTAGGGAATAATTCAAAGAATTAGAATTAGAAAGCCTATTCCGTTTCAAAAATCTCTCGATGTTATAGGAATCAAAATACATCAAAATTGGTTCAGCGCTTATTGGTTTAGCCGTGGAAGTGTAATAAACAGACAGAGTAACTTTCGCCTTTATTATATTAGTATGAATAATAAAATAGCTTGTCTCTAAGCCTATGTGACCGAGGCGATGAAGTTAACACCACAACTCATTGTAGGGTTGCCCTCACTCGCGGTAGGAAATCACGACTAGGTACTAGTTACATTAACACTTTTGTTTTGAATTTATTCAATTAAAGTTAGTACCTACTGCTAGAGAACTTTAAAAATAGAAATGTGTACACTGTACGTGCTTTTTGTAACGGCAAAATTAACTGCAAAATTAAAGGTGCGGATTTCCGTCTGTTGCATGTGTTTTATTGATCGAGAGTTGTGATTTTACCTTTTTCTGTGTATCTAATTATTTAATATTATCTAATACTCAGTATGTTATTTTTTACCAAAAATACTAAAATACAGAACCAGCTGAGTTTGTATAGGTAGGTACCTACTAAATACTCGACGTTCTTAATTTTTTTGCATCATAGATACTTAGCTATGTTTAAGGTCTGTTTCATACGACAAAATATGCCATAATATTACAGGCTCACAGATAACGTTGCATAATAAAATGATGCACGGCATAACATTAAAATATCCATCCAACGCACTTTCATATAGTAGGTACTATTATGTATTCTGTGCTATAGTCGCTCCCGGCGACTAAAACCCGTTCTACATAAAACGACTCTCCTTGGGAATATTTGGGTCAACTCCGTAATATGTCAGCGAAGACCCTCCACGATATCCCACAATATTGTTTAGTAATGATAAAATATCACCACCCGTCTGATACACGTGATAATAGCAAATGGACCAATATATATCTTTAGGTTAATATTGAGAAGAATTACCGACCTTTCTATAGAGATATGGAACCCTTTGAGTGGACTCATCATTACATACAATTTATTTTTATCATTTACCTATAACATCGCTGTTAAATTAACAACCCAATCATAAAAAAACCAGCGAACTCTATTCCAGGGCACTAATGAAAACTAAATAATTTAAGTTCCGATTAATCATCGAAACCAAAAATTATTTACCATCTCTCTATCATTAGCTAGTTTCATCAAAAGCAAGATAGTGAACATTTTGATTAGGCAGTTTATGCGTGGTTTATACTATGGCAATACTGAGAACATTATTGATTAGGTAGGTACGAGTATAAATATTTAGGGTATAGAGTATAATGCTTAAAATAGGTTCGATGTGGTTATTATAGTGATGTGGAGTTGTATATAACAATCATTTAAAGTCTCTGCCCACTATACCGTACCATACCATGACCGTACTAGGAACGTATCAGGCAAAATGATATTCTTTGTATTGAAAAGTATGACACTATTCTTAACACAGGTGCTTTGCACTTAAAAGGCGATCCCTATATTAATTTATGTTTATGTAAACTCATGTAACTGAATAAATAATTTTGTATTAGTATTGTATTCCCACTATACCGTTTTGTCACCGGCATGCACTAATATGATACTTTTCAATACAAATTTTTTTTTGCCTGACACTTTCCTAGCACGGTCATGGTATGGTACGGTGACCGGTGTAGTGGGCAGAGACCTTTAATAGTAAACACGGGAGTCATTATGGATTTTATGATCCACCCGGGAGCAACTACGAATATTGATCAAGTTCACCATAAATGTTTGGTTAGTTTAATTTGCAAGATGATAGTTTAACGAGCGGTATAAAAATATTAGCCTATAAACCCCTACAAGGCTTTGCTTTAGGGTTAGTTTTCAAACTTTCATATGAATTACGGTTGGACTGGCTCGATGATTTACGGGTTCAGGAATTCCTCTTATCCCTAAATTGTAACAATAATTATTTAACATAATTTAGGTAAGTATATACCTACCTTCTTTTCTTAATAAAATACTTAGTAAGTGACAAATTGTTGTCTCTTTTGATTTTTTTGTTATGAAGAAATTATAATTCATCTTAAATTAATTTGTTAAAAAGTAACATTGATTTGTTTAATTTCAACAACAACATTTTTGTGTCGGGATATTTTCAGATTTTATTCCAGTGGTTGTTTCATTTATTTCAACAATATTTTTGATTCGGGATACCTACTTTCAGATTTTATTTCAGTCTTGTGGTTGCGAAAATCGTATTATTACTCCTTAAAATCCTTGAATACCTACTTAATTCTCTTACAAATTATGCCATTTTTCAATTGTGGTAACATTTTTGTATTACGTGGTCTTGAGCAATATTCAAATTCAGGAACTTTTAATAACGTATCTTGAGTAATAAACTGTAAAGATTAAACTAGTTAATGTACTCCATTCCCACCAGTAAACCAAGACTCTCAAGACGTTCAACTATAGTTGAAGGGCAATCAA
This sequence comes from Agriphila straminella, assembly GCA_950108535.1. Lineage (NCBI taxonomy): Eukaryota > Metazoa > Arthropoda > Insecta > Lepidoptera > Crambidae > Agriphila > Agriphila straminella. Next base: position 10,941,013 of record OX467316.1, read on the forward strand.
ATTAGCGCCGGATCAACGCCGTCCGGGCCGGATTCGACCGGATCAGCTCAGGTAATGAATCGGGTCCGGATATATCGGCTGTCTCAATTTAATAAATGGTTTCCACGTGAAGAGCATGTTCGAAATTTTCATTAGGAAATTATCCTGTTAAATCGGTTAATTTCCCACTTTCAAAGGGTAAATTTAAAAGGTGGTATTACTATGTTGACTTAGAAAAATTTTCGTTGCGTTCTATTTCTATTCTTACTTCTATTTCTATTCTTACTTTCTTGCGTTGCGTTTGGCCTCAAACCTTGAGGCAATCAAAGGTATGTCTTTTGCCTAATGTTTCAGGTAAAATCGTGTGTCTAGCAACTAGAGATAATATCTATTGTTTCTCTTTTCCATAATACAAGGGATTTTAGCTATAGCTACTGACAGAAACGGAGCAGTGTATGTGATGTTATCCAATATTTCTTTATGGTATTACACAACAACGCTAAAGGTATAAAACATTTAAGATAAACTCTGTACAGGAAATTTGACGAAACAATTTAACTTTCGTCGAAATAAAATTTCATAAATAATAGAAGAGAGCTTTATGACTGCCGCTCCGTAGCAAATATGTTCAATAGTCATTTGTTTTATGATCAGTTACTCCGTTGTCTTTCCTATGGACTATGCATTAACTTAATGGTTTGTTTTATTTAATCTAACGACAAGATGAAAAGATTTTTCATGATACCTAATCTATTATTATTTTTAATTCAGGGGGTCTATTACGAAATGTTTAATGCGATACACGCAGCTGCGTCCGTGCTTCGTTGTGATTGTTTCCTAAGTATTACAAAGCACTTGCGTTATTGTGATGAAAAATGACCTCTCTTTAAATGTGGAGCTCTTTTTTCAAATGTTGACGACTCTGTACGAAATATACAGGGAGTAGAGATGGGCGGTGGGTAAATACCCGATGGGTATTTACCGGGTAAATACCCAATTTGGGTATATACCGGGTATTTACCGGGTAAATACCCAAAAGCATGGGTAAAAACAATAAGCACGATGTGGTTTAGTAGTATTTTTTCTTTTCGTCTTTCTTTTTATTCATTTAAGTTTAGTTTTATGTTTAGGTACAAAAAAATATATTATCTTGATTATTGACTAAACTAGTGAGATGATTTTCATTTCCGACTATTTGGTTAGTTGTGTTCTATAACAAAAATAAATTAAAAAAAAAAAATTTAGTTAGTTACATTATGAATTGAATTACTTTACTACATAATTTAAAAAAAAATGGATATTGTACTGGTAGTTACGAACAGTCATAAATAATTATAGCGGTATTGTTGTTAATCAGTCTTTTCAAAATATGCCCTACCCTAACCGCTCGGTTGCCCCGGGCGCCCGTCGTAATCACTCGAGCTTTGCCCGTCAATTTTCCACCCTTGCCGGCGCCTCGTCACCGGGCAGCTCGATTTCCGTTAAAGCGTTCATTGCGACTTAACTCGATATGTTACACTATCAAGTGTTGTGTTTTTATGATAAGTAGGAATACAGCTATAGAATGCAGTTAGTGGGGCCGGAAATCGATAAACTTGTGCGCATCGTGATGAAAGATGATGAATTTTTACCATGCTTAGTGGACACCACTGTGATTATTTTTAGGTGTGGAGGCTATCTGGATTTGACCCCTAACGTACTTTGGAGGTCAAATTCGATATAGAGGACGTTTTATTCCGTATTATTCCGTTTTATGTCTTTTTACGAAGCTAATACCCTTCCTATTTAGCTGAAAACTGACATATGAAAACACATCTACACATCACCCCCTTTCCAATGACACCTCAATCATCAAAATCGGTTCAGTAGTTTAGGCAGCAAAAGTGATTATTTACATTTGAGAGATATTCAAATGAGTACTGAATTGTACTGATTACTGGTTGGTGAAAGAAAAAGTACAAATATCGGCATAAAAAAATATGATTAGAAAGCCACATTAATACAGATTTAAAAAATATAAGTTTAATTGGAACAGTTTGATAAAAAAACGCGTTTAAAAATATTATACACAGTGCGGTAATTACATAAAAAAATCTTTAAAATGCGTTCTGTTAAAGGCCGGTGTAGTTATCTCTGTGATACCAGCACCAAATTTTTATATGTTGTTTAACATTTTGTTTTCTCTTAAAAACCGTCGGGAATCCACCTGTGAAGTGCCTTGTTCCAGAGACATAACGTCATCAAAATGGCGACGAACGTATTTTGAAAAAAAATTGATAATTATGATTCTATGAATCATATATACATGTATGGGGCACTATGGGGTGTCAGATTAAAGGTAATTAAGTGTTCTATAATGTTATAATACAAAACATAAGCTGAGTAGTACAGTTACGAAAATATATTAAACTATATGGAAATTCAATTTTTAAAAACTCCCCATTTTTTATTTTATTTTAAAATACCGTAAATATTAAACTGATAATTTTAGTGCAAGCAAAAAATATGTTGATAAATTCCATTTAATGCAGATTTAAAAAAAATATTTTTTAATAACCTTTACAAACAATAAATAGCGATTTTTTTTTTTAAATAATATCTTTTTATTTCAAAATTTCTTATAAGTAAATTAAGTAGGCTTTACAAAAGTATAGGACCAAGTTACTTGAAAAACGCTTCATTAATATAGTTTTTTTGAAGAAACTGAAAAAAATGGTAAGTTTTTCGAGCAGCACAGGGTTGCAGAGCTGCATACTTCGGTATGAACTACTTTCAAGGGGCATAACAACATTTATACAATCGTGTTACATGTGCGATTTTTGCCTTTTTGTGTTGATTTTGAGTGGCCTTTTTTGGTTTTTCAAATAATTTACAAATATATCGTACTTCTTAGTTTTCGTTTTTTTTAATTTTCTTTAAAACAATAACATCAAAGTATTATAATATTTATAGTATATTTGGAAACAGCTACGAGGGTGGGTCAAAAAGTTCGCGGAATGGGGAGTATGGAGGGGGAAAAGGTCACTTTTTTTTACCTGCACTAGTTGTGCCACTCATTAAGGGTATAAATATAATTTTTTATTAAAAACAGGTCATTATTCACTGAGATACACGTCAATCAACAAGTCAATCCGGAAGAAAATTTAAAACATGGAAAAAATTGAATTTCGTGCAGTCATAAAGTTCCTTACCAAGCAAGGAAAACCTCCTCAAACCATTTGGAATGAGATGTTTTCTGTTTATGGGGATGCTTGTCCTGGTAAAACCATGATTTACAAGTGGCACAACCTCTTCAAGCAAGACAGGGACAGGGGCAGGCAGGGCAGGCAGGCCTATTTTGACGACAAAGATAAAACATTTTTTTTCGAGGGTATTAATAAATTAATTCACCTTTTTTTTACCTGCACTAGTTGTGCCACTCATTAAGGGTATAAATATAATTTTTTATTAAAAACAGGTCATTATTCACTGAGATACACGTCAATCAACAAGTCAATCCGGAAGAAAATTTAAAACATGGAAAAAATTGAATTTCGTGCAGTCATAAAGTTCCTTACCAAGCAAGGAAAACCTCCTCAAACCATTTGGAATGAGATGTTTTCTGTTTATGGGGATGCTTGTCCTGGTAAAACCATGATTTACAAGTGGCACAACCTCTTCAAGCAAGGCAGGGACAGGGGCAGGCAGGGCAGGCAGGCCTATTTTGACGACAAAGATAAAACATTTTTTTTCGAGGGTATTAATAAATTAATTCACCGATCTGATAAATGTATTAGAGTTAAGGGAGAATATATTGAAAAGGAAAAATAATTTTGTGTTTAATTTCTTAATTTTTCCCCTCCATTCCGCGAACTTTTTGACCCACCCTCGTATTTATTAGCTTTCATTGGATAGCCATATTGTTATACTTTAATACAAAAAACCTTTTATAAAGGAAATAGACGGCGCGCGACGTTTACATTTTTTTTCGCTATTTATTGTTTGTAAAGGTACTTGAAAATTATATTTTGTCAAATCTGCATTAAATTGAATTTATCAACATATTTTTTGTTTGCACTAAAATTATCAGTTTATTATTTACGGTAATTTAAAATAAAATAAAAAATTAAAGTTTCTAAAAATTGAATTTCCATATTATAATTTAATATATTTTCGTAACTGTACTACTCAGCCTATGTTTTGTATTATAACATTATAGAACACTTAATTCCCTTTAATCTGACACCGGATTCATAGAATCATAATTATCAGGTTTTTTTTTCAAAATGCGTCCGTCGCCATTTTGATGACGTCATATCTCCAGAACAAAACACTTCACAGGCGGTCTCCCGACGGTTTTTAACAGAAAATAAAATGTTAAACAACATATAAAAATTTAGTGCTGGTATCACAGAGATAACTGTAACGGCCTTTAATAAAACGCATTTTAAAGATTTTTTTATGTATTGCCGCGCTGTGTATAATATTTTTAACCGACTTCCAAAAAAGAAGGAGGTTCTATGTTCGTCTGTATATTTGTTTTTTTTTGTGTATGTCCACCGATTACTCGAAGACCGATTGAAATTATTCAAACGTTATTACATTTACTTTTCAAGTAATTTTGAAAAAAGCACGAAAATAGTATGATTTTGTGTGAATTACCTCGATAATTGGTCGTATTACTTCTTTGTTTATGAACTGAATAAGATAATTATTTTTTTGTTGGAAGAGGGATATCTTAGGTGTAGTTTTTTAACCGACTTAAAAAAGGAGGTTCTCAGTTTGACCCGTATTTAAGTATGTTTCTCCGCGATTATCTTACGTTTGGCTGAGCCGATTTTTCTACATATATAATATACCTTACCTACAAGGTGTACCTACACTAAAAATAAAAAATTGTTTAAAAGAAAACAAAAAACCGACTTCAAAAAACCTACCTCTAAAAAGCAAGAAATAATATTCGTAATAATAAAAATACGTCTATTGAAGTCGGGTGGGGCTTTTAGAATAAAAAAAAGGAATTTGTACTCCAGCCCCACCCGACTTCAATAGACGTATTTTTATTATTACGAATATTATTTCTTGCTTTTTAGAGGTAGGTTTTTTGAAGTCGGTTTTTTGTTTTCTTTTTTAAACGTATTTTTTATGACACTGTTCCAATTAAACTTATATTTTTTTTATCTGTATTAATGTGGCTTTCTAATCATATTTTTTTAAAGCCGATATCTGTACTCGTCTCAAATTTATCGTTACTGGAAAATATTTTTTTGTTAATAAAATTTTCGATTTTTGGGGTTCGGAATTACGGTTATTTATTTTCTAGTATGTAAAGGTTTGTTTTTTATTTCAGAAATCTATTGGCCGTCTTTTATTTATCCGAAAATGATACCACACTTGCCCTAGTAGCTGTAAATTTGCAGTTATTACGACAAACATCATGCGCGTCGAAATGATAGGTCCGTGATGAACAATTTGACCTCTATAATCTCTTAGGGGTCAAATCCAGCTTGCATCCACATCTTAAAACGATCACTGTAGTGTAACTTACGAATGGTAAAAGAATCATGCTTTCATCACAATGTGCACAATTTTAATGAAAATAAGCGATTTCCGGCTCCACTACGTCTTTTGATATTTTCAAAACGCGATTCCGGTAAAGTATTACGATGAGGTAAACATTGAGATGGCGCGTTTTAGAGCGCATTTTTATTAAAAAAATCGTACCATAAATTAAAGCGATGACCTATGGTTTTTTATTTTAAAATACGTCAATAAGATAATAAAGATTATGTTAAAAAATAAAAACATACACTTGTCTATACAAAATACTAAAATCACTCAAAACACAGAAAACACAATACACGTTCAATACGAATTGTCATTTTTTTTCTCTCAGAGACCTAATGCTTGTTTATGGATTGTACAGCTAGCAAATTTCACAGAATAACGAGACAAACGTTCAGAAATGTCCCTAAGAGTAAAAGAGATAAGTATAATTCAATAAATCGAGGCCTCTCTCACGCGCTAGCCCATGTCAACCAGTAGTTGACACGGGCATTTCAGGTAGGTACTCAAACTCGTGTCAACTACTGGTTGACATGGGCAAACTAATCGCATTACAGAGTAAAAAAGTCGTTGGACCTGTTTTTAGCAAACACGCCAGATGCTCTACACCTCTATGACAGATCAAGCAACATTTAAATAGTATAAGAGACTAATAAGAGACTTAAAAAATAGTTGGAAAGTATTTACCTGGGTAAATACCTTGATTTTGGGTACGTTGGGTATTTACCCGGTATTTACCGGGTAGAATCCCATCTCTAACAGGGAGAAAAAAGCAGCCCTTGACAAGTTTCTTGCCGGTTCTTCTCGTTACAAAGTCTACCGCTCAGGGTTTGCGAACCGATGGCGTCTTCTTTGACATTCACAAGTGCTTGTAACAGCCTAGACTGAATAAATTATTTTGAATTTTGAATTTTATTTTTGAAAATTTTCTTGCGTATGCGATATTGCAAAGTGATTGCGTAAGTTTGACAGTTTTTCCCTAGCGTATCGTATCTGACATCATTCGTTCAGTCTTTGGGCTACGATAGGCAAATTTATTGAAAATGTGTTTAATAGCCACAACCGACGAACTGCGGACGAACATCGTGACCAAGTGACTGCGTTACGCAATTGCGTGCGTTATTTTCGTAATAGGCCCTCTAATTATATGTTAAAGTAGTTCCCTTTACCTATAGAAAATGAAAACACGAGAAAGACTTTTAAACACTTTTTATTTCAGGTATTTCATATAAAACGTCAAAAATGGTTCGTATGTAGGTAACTTAATATCACGAAAAATAACTTTGGTAAAATAATACAACACAAAACAACAAATTTATACAATTCACATTAAAATAAACTTTAACGAAAATAAAAAAAACTATTGAGTGCTATTATTAAAAATACATGATTATCAAGCTCGATGAGGTTATTATTATAATATTTAAATTGACTAATATTTAATATCAAAACCAAGCTCTGAGACTAGCATAATGTGAAACTAAAGGGTCTTCGCACACGAGGCATAAAACGCCGCGCGTTTGAAGCTGTATTCTGACGCTCTGTGGGCGGCGTTGTGTGGCTCGTGTGCGCCGACCCTTAGGTATATTATAGCGTGACTGTTTATTATACATACAAAGTTATATCACAGGTGATACAGCGTAAATAGAAAAAAACCTTTAAAAATGCGTATTTTATGTGAGTTAAATACTTAAAAACCAATCAAATTATTACTTAGGTACTATTCCATGGAACACTGAATATCATAGGACAAAGAAAATATTTCACATACAAATTCAGTCTATAATATGAATATCATAAGACAAAGAAAATATTTCACATACAAATTCAGTCTATAATATGTAGGTATGTATAGTAAAACTTTACAAATGTTTCATTTACGATTTGATATGCATTTATACAAATATGTAGGTAGGTATTTATATCATGGTAAATTGTGCAAAAATTAACCTTACAATTATCACAAAATTTTGTATTCATAAGGAACTCAAAAAGTACAACATTAAACCATGAAAGTATTTTAATCATCGCACTGAAATAAGATTTTGTTAAAAACTTTCATTAAAGTCAGAATCCTTTGATAAATACTCGTTTCTATTTCTAGTTACAGGTAATTCTAATTACTTAAGTAATTCTCGTTATTTTATCCTTGCGTTTTGCTATGAGATAGTATTTATAAAGATTAAGTTCTTTATTCGTTTTCGTTTTTTCGGTTAATTACTTGATCCATCTGCGGTGTAAAAAAAGGAATAATATTTCTAAACAATATAAAAAATATAATACAATAACATGTTAATATGGATGCACTGAAACTGCCATTTCGATTTGCCATCGCCATAAAGTTGTAACAAAGTTTGACATTCGTGGTTCTGGGACTTCGACTTCTCTGTCATCGATATAAGAACTTTCTTAACATTTTAACGCCTTGGGTATATCTGACTAGAAATCAAAATCTAGGTATGGAAGTAATCTTAGCTTAATTATTTAAATAATAAAATTTTAAATACATTATTTTTGAAGACTCTCCCACCAATTGTCTCTAATACATTAAATTTAGCTAAAGAAATGGTTTATTTAGAATCCACTTAGGTATATTTTTATACACCATTTTCTACGAGGATCATTTCGATTAATTCCCTCTTATCCATAATTTAACCAAACGAGCAAGGTATTTTAATACAAAGTTTTAAACACTTGACTATTAAGTTTATGTAGTGGGTTGAGTGTACATTATACTAACAAACCCCATTAAAAATACACTTAATTCTAACGATCAATATTCAGTAAAGTTCCATTTATTGATACAAATGACTCATTTCGCCAATAAATTGAGATCACAGTTTAAATATTTTACTAAACTTTGCTTCATCTGGAATGAGACTTAAAATCAAAATTTAAGGTGTAATACTCATGCGATTTTCTACTTTCTAGACCGATGTCTTGGTACAGGCGTTAATATCGCCGATGCTCTTCACCCTGCGATGCCTCCTCTGTTTGATGTTAGAATCGTCCACAGACTTAGCTGGTAATGGAGAGCTCACTCTGTGTGCGTGGTCAGCCTTTTGTCCATACCTTTGGGAGAGAAAAAAATAATACTTTGAATTCTTATACTACTCGTACCATAATTTACTTTTTATAAGTACCAGTTCATTACCCTCATTTCTTACATTCTTAACACTCAGTAAAAATGTGAAATTTCGTTCAAAAATGTTTTACTGCTAATGTATGAAATTACGGAAATCTCAGTAAAAAAAATGTAAATATCCACCCTCTATTTTATATAGTGTCCCACTTATCTGCATTAATACTATTGACTAATCTTGCTCACCTGTGCGTGATGCCCACGTTCTCCTTAATGTCATTTAATCTCTGCAAACTATCCCTCGTCGACACACTGGATTGGGAGTACAAACTCAGGGGCGTGTATATCGGCTCATACTCCTGCAGCGTCGGTGGGGGCGCATACGTCATACTGAGTTGGGACAAAGTTCTGACAGCGATAGGTGGAGAATACGACATCTGGTACGGTTGCGAAGTTAGGCTGAGCACACTCGAACTCTCGCTGGAACTAGACGGCGATGTCCTATCGTGTTTTGGCTTTAGGGCTCCCAGTGCTCGGGTTATGGACCCCTAAAAACAATACCACATTAGCAAAACGAAAAATCAAAGTTTATCTATAACACTTAATTGAAATAGTTTCCTTACCCTTAAACTATGTCTTCTAGAATCCGCGCTTAGATCAATTCCAGGCAATCCAGTTGCAACAGACCTTGAAAACGGTCTACCCAACATTCTGATTTGATGTCCGAACATATTTCTGAAAGTATATTTTGTTATGATAATTACCATACACAATGTACAAATTTGAGATAAGACGAAAGCCAGGCAGAGCGCTTATAAATTAATGACAAGATTTGATCATCTCAAATTTGCACTAGTTTTAATTTACAGTCATCTGCTAACACGGAAAGCTCTCATGCAACTTATTGTATGTCGGTACTTTTATGTATAGTATTTATATTACATTTGGAATTGGTATTAATGGTTCATTTTTATTTTAAGATACTGCCAATTTAAGCTGCAGAGAGACAGAATTAAAGTGACTTGAGAACTTCATAAGAATTTGCATAGACATCAAAAGCATGATGCACTTCTGCTGAAAATGATACGGATCATGCTAATTGTATACAAATTATGGTCAAATTGATAAATTAAAAGACGGTGGCTATAATTATGAACAGACAAAGAATAGTACTGCAAGAAGATTAAAGTATTTCTTCCAAAAACTTAATACCAAGTATGTGTTAGCAGTACTTTTCTCTGTGAGCGAAATAGAAAACAATGACAAGTAATAATATAGGTAATAATGTAATCAAAATGTTGTAACCAAATAAGACAAGCACGATATGTCAACGTGATCGAAATCATTTTAAAATAAAAACCAATTAATGGAAGGAGAAAAGAGTGGACAGAGCCGTTGATTAAGTGCGGTCTAATGATGATGACAGAGATGCATTCATGATGTATCGATAAAATGATCGTTACCGTTCTGTCTTGATGCAAGGGTCGCCAAGTACAAGGGTGATGGATAATAAAAGAAACTGACTCGATGTCCCTTGGGCTTTATCTTTTAGGATTTATTCACATTTATTATGTCAATCGATACTGTTACAGGTGAGCCTAATATACAATGTCGTTAACTTTACAATAAGAATGTATACAAGTCAAAAACATAATTCATATCTTACAGTATTAATAAATGCTATTATTGTTATAACCCCTAATGCTATTGTGAATGGTTCCGTTTTTATATCTAATAGTACGAATTCGTGAAATGTTTAAAAATTCCGAATTTACTATACTTAATGCTTTTAAATTGATAATAAAGTTTAAACAAATCCATGTGATTACTTTAAAAAATGGGATATGATTCACCCCCTATAATAAACAGGAAGCATTTTATGCTTTAAGTAGATATATCAACTAAGTTGTATACATTTACTAAATTTACCAAATCGATCGATCACGAATAAACATTGATATGACAAATCTATTTCTACGGCAAGTTTGGATCTCTAGGGGGTTACGATGTAGGTAGAACATTGAATCTAACATTGACGAAGGCGAAGGGAAATAAAGATCATTGTGAATGTTTCCGATCGCTATACTCTTTGAGTTAGGTACTTTACTTACAAACCATGGCTCCTACAATTACTTATCAGTCTTCACCGCTCGTAAAGTTTCCATCAAATAAGTTACACAAACGAGCGAGTCATGACGGAAGAACCTAAACTTATCTTGCAAAGGAAAATTATTTTTTTGTGTAAAAATAGCAACTTTATAAACATTTTGTTACAGGAAATTTTACATAGATACAGGTTGACGAGACTGGGCGTCGAAGCTAGATTTATTTTTTGAACGAGAGCTTTTTTATTTTCGTAGATTTATCTTTGTTTTGTGGACAACATGGATGCTCGGGCAGCCTCCACTTGCAGTTCTTCCACCTGGCAAAATATCGTATACCTGCAGGATTGCACCTCATATTATAATAAACTACAGGTTGCTCACCTAGCGGGACGTGACTCTTGACAACTATGCATGCAGAGTGCTACTTTCCTTCCAACGTTAAGGTTTTATCAAATCGCAATCACATACTCTTTCATTAGTAGGTTATGGGTTTAAAGACTGGTTCGTACGTTATCACATTAGGCAGTGCTTTGTCATAACAGTTACTGTCTCAAGTTAATTAATGTAAACTTCATTTTAAAATGAGGAAAACATAATATTGTAAAGGAATTGAAGAAGAGTCTGAATAATTAAATGACGTGGAAATGGTTGAAATGTAAATATTTTGTTTCCCTCAAATGAAATGAGAAGGAGTATTATGAAGAATTACCTCGCTGGGATGATGAGTGCATCAAATTCGGCCACCAAATGCCTCCTTATAATGCTCTTGGAGGGCGGTATCCCAAGAGCCGTCGCCATTGTCTCGCCGGTGAACGACGGCTCTAGAACCACTAATCCGCCGTGTACTCCGCTGTCTGATAACATAAACACAAAATTAATAATTTCAAGAGGCTTTCCTGTCTGCAAAACATAAATTAAGGCAGTTTAATTATTTATGCGTTTATTTATGCCGATTTCTTTAATTTTCCGAATTCAAATCTAGTAGAAACTCAATTTTGAGGATTGCTTTTTCTTCTCTTGAAAAAAAAATCACGAAACAGTTTTTAGTTTTATTATATAGGTACTTTAATTATATATATTCGTATGTTACTTTACGAGTAAACATAATCACCTTTTAGATTCTCAGCGAATTCCCCTAAGTCAATATTGTGGGCCCACCGCATAAATCGCTGATTGGTCCAAACCAGTGGATCCGCGTCAACGTTCTCGCACTGATGTCGGCGTACCGCTAAAGCCTACAACAAACAAAATAAGCATAGTCTTCTTAACGAAGGACCCTTTGTTCTTTTTTTCAATTGTTTTTGGAACGAAAACATTAAATTCGCTTAACTGATTTTAAAGCAATTGGGCTCAACGGAATACGAATTGAAAATATTATTAAGCCTTTATCTGCCATTGTCATGAAATTTACAATCACCAATTCCATTTCCGTAAAAAAACAATATCGTGGAAATTTATTGGGTTTACCTTCGGTATTCACATTTACCGAAATTATATAACTCAAGTAATTCAACAAAGAAAGAAAAATCAAATGAAAAATGGGGACATAATAACAGCTGACGTAAACGTTTGTACGAATCAACAACAATGGCTGTCTCCGCGTCTTCGTATCGGATACTTTGTTCACAAAAGTTACATAAATCATAAAATGAGTTGACAGTCAGACTAAATTACAGGGAATGTTTTTGATAATTATTTATGAAATTGAAAAAAATCATAGATCTTACCTGTCTATCATACTTCATTATCCTAAGCAAATGTATGCCATGAACGATGGACGCCTGGTGGAACTTCCTGGTAACTCCAAGGTACTTCTCCAACTCCTTTTTGCTGATCGTGTCCAGCATTCTGGCATCTACTAGGTTCGCCAGGAAAGACTCTGCATACTAGAGGATAGTGAAAATTACAAGTTGATGCTATATTATTTATCCCTCAATAAAGAGTAAAAAAAGAATTATTCCTCTTCAGGCCCAAAAAATTAAGCAACTTCTGAATCTAACGTTTGACTGTTACAATTACTATCAAAACATTAGGTAATTCTTTGACTTTATACAGTGTATATGTCATCTAAAGAGCTTGCTCCAAAGGGGCTTAGTTTAGGTAGGTTACTTCAAAAATATCCCAAACGTATTCGGTTACAGCAATGCCTAATCTAAAACGGCGCCTATTTCTTAATCCTTCAAGCCTCTGAAAATGAGACACAATAGATTTTCCATTGTTGTGTGGCCCGGTGGGGCTGCTCGGCTCGGGCGTTAACTGAATAAGGCGAAGAAAAAGCGCACGTCAAATTAGCAATAGAGCAAACTCAAATATTTACCTGTGATAATCCTAGATCCGGCAGCCACTCCGCAGCCACCCAGGCGTGCGTCAGTTGCCCGATGGTGGGGTTCCGCACCAGGTCCGGCCGCCGCCTCTCCTCGATCGCCAACCGCAGCTTCTTCCGGTGCATCGGCTGCGTCACACCGAGCCCCACCTCCAAGTCTGCGTCCGTCAACTCGAGCAGGACCTGCCCATTCAAAGCACGGATCTAGAACCAACCAGAACACAATATTTGACGCTACTATTGCGTCAGATTTAATACTAACTTGTGACTTGAAAATATTTTTTTTTCTTACAAATTGTATGCAAATGTTGATGCGTTTTAATAGGTGGAGATAAGAATAGTAGGTACTCTTCAAGGAGATAAATTCTTTTTTTTAGTCGACTTTAGTAATATATTTAGTATAATTTAATAAGTTGGTTTAATATGGGGTAGGGGCTGAATCCCTAATTATATTATTTCAATATTTTGTTATAAAATATTAAAATATTTGCATTTTGTCACTTAAAATTATAATTTTGAAGTAGGCTGTATGCTCCTCACCCCTTTGTTCGCAAAATATTCTTGCGTTGGGCTTGTGAAAAAAAAAACAAAAAAAAACATGCGCGCCTTTTCCCATAATTATCATATTTTGTTTTTGTCGTATTTGTTGCTGTGTGATAAATAACTTTGTTTTTTCCTCGCAAATGTGTTGAAAAACGTCGTATGAAACTCGTGAGCTCTTGCTTAAGCTAACTTGTCTCATAATGTACTATTATGGCACCTACCTACTGACGTCAGTGACGATATCATTCGATCAAATATTTCGTGCTCAATATTAATAAGGCTACGAACGCGTGCCGATAAATCGCGGCTCAACGTGTTTTGAATAAACAATCGCAGCGATGAATTTATCTGGAAGCTTTGTATTGGGACATAATTTCCATACAAATCTAATAAAATGAGCGTACTCCGTATAACGAATGGGCATGGGGTAATGAAAATGGGTATTTTTTGTTCCGTCCGTAACGTTCAAAAGATAAGCCTCATTGTTTTAAAGGGGAATTACGAGTAGATTAAACAAAAAAAAACGCTTTGAATGCCTACACATTTCTTTCGACTTGTGGAAAAAACACGAATGGTAACTACCTACCTACTTTCTGTAACCATTACTGTAATTTTTTGATATTACTCTGAAAATTTTCCGTTATTCTATTTACTTACTTCAAATGTTAAACACAGGGGTGGTTTATGGAGTATTTGATTTTTGGTACGTAAACCAATATTCAATGTTGATTTTTTTGCAATAAAATGATTTTCAAAAACGTTTTATCTTTGTTTTTTGTTCTCGTTGGATTACTGAAAATATGTTAATTGATTTAATTATTATAGGAATTATGAAGCATTATAATAAATTGACGTGGCAATAATATGGTCCTTCAAAAGCAAAAGAAAATCTAGTCAGCATACCTAAATCAAAATTCTCTTTGCGTCGGCCACTAGTAGTGATCCAAAAAAACAAGGTCTGGCATTCCGGTTGACTCTTACTTACACTGGCTTACGTCATCTAGTTATACTATCTATAAATATACTATATCTATGATCTATAAAGCTAAAATGAGGTATTTATTTTTTTCTGTCATCCATCACTCATTACAAAATTATTATAATGCATTTACTGCAAACGAAATAGTTCAACTTAAAAAGATGAATGAACGTAATTTTCACTAAAATACAGTTTTATAGAACTGTTACAGGTATTATATGGGAGATACACAAACTCCCTGAGGGTTATTGATGACTGGTAACACAGAAACAGGCAACAGTATATACCACGTACCTTTGCCTCTCGGAATGCTAGGTACACCTGGCGCAGTATATTATCGTGCCATGGTAGCACATAATAGAATATTCTATACTGTGATGGTAGTTACTATAAAATCATCAACAAATATAGCAAAGAGTTTGTACCAAGAACTTCAAATTCATTCGAGTGAATTTAAAGTTCTTGGTTTGTACGCACCTTTCCACTCTTGACATTGTCAGCAACGGCGGCGGCATACTGCGGCATGCCCAGGGCGAGCTCGAGCCAGGCGATGATGGCTGGCGCGCGCCACCGCGCGAGCGGTAATGATGCCGCTTCTCTGAGCGCTGCTTCGCTGCCTAGGGGGGACCACGCGCGGGCTTGGCTGCCCGTGCTGATGTATACTGGTTCTGGGCAAAAATAATTTTCTCAGTTATGTTCTGAAATGTTATCATTCCATTTGAAAAAGGAATGCGGGGCGTTCCACATTTCGGTGGTGGCTGGTTCATCACGTTTGAAATTCAGTGCGGGGAATGAACTTCAATATTTACTTCCCGATCAAGTACCTATTCCAAATTCAAAACGATTACACTATTGTTACACTATTCATTTTATTGAAAAGTTCAAGTAGAAAAATAAAAAAGTGCCTTGAATAACCGATAACGATGGAGGAATAGATTTTAGAGCAATAAGCGGTAGTTTATCGACTTATATTGCCAATATGGAGCAGTTAACTGTGAAATCAAAAAGAATTTCATAATTTATATTAAAAACAAAAGTAAATTTATAAACGCACTAAGATAACTTCCATTCTACTATTACACTAACTACAGTTAGCAGATGTACCTATTTGCACCTTTTCTAACTCAGATTCGCTACTTGCGTGCCAACTTACATTACAGACTTACTTTTTCACGCCCTAACATGTCCAAGTCATACTCACCACTCTCATGTCCACTGGCGGTAGCACTCCCCGACTTGGTGCGATGCCTGCTACGCGCGAACACCCTCGAGATGGAGCCCCAGGCGGAGCCGCGCCCCCGCCCCCCCTTGCCTCCCGCGCGGGTCCTCAAGCCCCCCACTAGCGCCGCTTCGCATTCACCTGGACTTGACAGCTGCTCCACTGACCTGTACGGTCCCAATTTGTGTAAGAAATTTCTCAGTGTGCAAGTATTTTCAGCAAATAGGTTTCACAAAATTTCTATTGGCTTTTAAAAAACAGGAAGTGAAAAGAGAATATTGACCAATGTAATTTTTCAATCCCTAAAGTCCTAAATCCCTTAATTAAACAAAGATAAAAAAACAGATTGAAGTCCCTAAATAATAAATAAATAAAATAAATGTTTGGACAATTTCACACAGTGCCATCTAGCTCCAAACAAAGCAAAGCTTGTGATATGGGTGCTAGTAACTGATATACTACATAAATACTTTTAAATATATACTACACCCAGACCCGTCACAGAAATTAAAATTCATCATTTCAATTTCTGCCCGGCCGGGGATCGAACCCAGGACCTCTTGCGTGGTACGCGGCATGTTGACCACTGCACCACTCAGGTCGTGGTGAATGATCTGAGTGATCTGCGACCGTCATTCTCATTCCTCTCAAATAAAACAACGATTTAAATAAACTTTTCAATCGCATATATTTACAATGACTGAGATATTGATACACAAAACAAGTGATTCTATTCTAAAATTTCCCTACTGCGTTACTAACAGTGTGTTGTAGAAATAATTATAAATATAGTGATTTATATTATTAGCTTGGGCGAATTCAGGGGCAGCATGAGATACCGCTGAACACAACCGCATCATCAATGGGTTAAATGCAAATTGAATGTTGTGGCGTGCTGTGGTGGCTGAAACGGGTATCAACCGAAATGAATCTAATTTTGTGGTTTATCATCATGTTCCGACATAATGGGTTATGTGATTAAGTTGCTGTGCGTCAACCCTCGACGTTTGCAATGTCATTAATTGATGTTCCTCTGGCAGCTGTGGCCATTGTCTTTTATTTTTGATTTATAGACCTGAGTTAGTCATTTGTTCTACCAGCGTTTACCATCGTTAGTGTTAGAAGTAATAAAATATATACAACGTGTTACAAAAATACGAGTAATGCCGATTAGGGTAGATAGGGATCATCAAACAGAATAACTTTTACCATGGGATGGGACCAACTCTGAAATTACGAAAAAAGAAATCTGCTGTTTCATACATTTTGATATTTTCGGTGTTAATTTTTTTATGAAACAGCTGATATTTTTTCACGATTTCAGAGTTGGTCCCATAGTAAAAGTTGTTGAGTTTGATGGTCCCTATCTACCTTATTCGGCATTAGGTATTCGTATTTTTCTTACATGTTGTTTATAAATTAACGAATAATTATATAAGTTCTGCAATATAAATTCCGAGGAGCTCGGTGGCGCAGTAGTTTAGTAGCCTGGCCCAGCGATTGCGGAGGTTAAGCAACTTTCGCTAGGGTTGGTCATGGGATGGGTGACCAATAAAATATTATTTCGAGCTCCACCGTGTTTCGGAAGGCACGTTAAGCCGTTGGTCCTGGGCTGCATTTGCAGTCGTTAACCCAATGCGGATTGGTGGGTACCAATTCGCATTGGGCCCGCGTGGTGCGTTATGGCCCATCCTCCTCATCCACCCATAAGGAAGGCCTGTGCCCCAGCTGTGGGAACATTAAAAATGGCTGATGGTCAATATAAATTCGCTAATAACACCTACGCGTAAAAAGTTTTTCAACACACTTGCTCGTAAAGTGAGCCCTATTACATCGCTTTTAGGGCCATAAACCGAGCTATAACAAACGCGTGCAATAATATATAAAACACTAGTTCGTAATAGAATTAACCCTACAAAGTTAAATTAGTACCTTACTGCAAGTTCTATGCGAGTAAACAGAGCATTCCCAATTTAACCGGGTTATACAGATATTTTTTTTAGTAACAACTAACTTCAACAAAGAGGTTTTATGCCGCTGAAAATTCATATAACTTTTTGGAATAAATAAATGTGTAAGTCCTTAATTAAGTCAAACAAATATTTATTATTATCAAATTATTCATAATTCACAATATTTTGTTATAAAATATTACAATTTTTGCATTTTTACTTAAAATTATAATTTTGAGGTAGGCTGTATGCTCCTCACCCCCTTGTTCGCAAAATATTATTGCATTGAACGTGTGAAAAAAACAAAAAAAAACCTGCGCGCCTTTTCCCATAATTATCATATTTTGTTTTTGTCGTTTTAAACAAGATTATTTTGCTTTGACTCCTGATAATTATCCGTGATGGTAGGTAGTAACATTGTGTAACTCACTTTTGTTGTTTTACTGAAAATGAATTACTTTAATTGATCGCCAACCTACCTCGACAGTGAGCCAGCATCGATGGATCTCGTGAACGGAGACCCGCTGTTGTGTGGCGACAACGTGGGGCTGCAGTCGCGTGGCGTGCTCACTACAACAAATAAATTAAATGTCACTCTGACATGCAAAGAACCAACAAAACCACCCAAAACTGAGTGCTATAAAGCATTATATTAGACACTATCTTGGTAAATCACCCACATCGTTGTAGAACCATCAGTAGACAATAAAAATAATATATGTATTAACCCGCCAGCTCCATACATAGCCAATTTTCTATGCGTTTGAATATATAATAGTAAGCGTACTATTATAGCTATAAAATAAGCAGTAAACTATAAAATTACGGGCCGTAACATCTTTGTCATATGATTTAATCGTCTATCTATTGCATGCTTTGAATGTAAGCGTAGCGTTCGAATTTAGAAAATGTTAGTCATACACAATATATATTTTAATGGATTAATGTTTAATTCAGACATAAATAAATCTAATTATGAATAGCATGAGACATCTTATGTGATGTCAGTTGGAAACCGCGACTGTCGAGTGACTGAGTCTGCATAGAGATTAAAGAAAAGTTGAAAAATAAGTGCTTCGAGATTGGCCAAGATCCAAAGTACAACAGGTTTCCTTCTTTATATGAGTGTAATATTACAAAATTGTGAATGAAAATCTGCATGCACACATAAGAAATTGCTACAGACAACTATTTAGAATGATTTCATAAGTCAATTGCTATTTAGTAAGTTCACAACGAATGGTAAAAAAGGATTGTTCTATCGATGTAATAGTACACCTCTCACTTTATATTAAAATAAAGATATAAATGTAAGTAAAGTATAAAATATATGTGTAAGTATGTATAGCTATACATGAAATGAATAGGATTCGGCTCCCATTAACGTTTTCCCTAATTAGACGTGTGCGAAAATCGTTCACAAAGCAGTGGATTTCATGCCCCATGTTTGGCTGCCATTGCGATCTGTTAACCCACCGTGAACATAAGGCTCAACCTCATTTCTGTGGGTAATGCCCCGTGGCGATACTCCAATCCAAACAACTTTGATAATTATTAAAAAGGAGCTACCTACCTTCCATCGGGAATATTCGTCTGTCTGTTTCCTAATTACCTACATCATGGACGAAATATATTTCATTCTGATTCTCTTTTAAATTTAATATTACTGTGAATATTAAATTCCTCACCTTTTGTTTCTTCGCGTATCTTATCTCAATAAAAATAAGGCGCAAGAAGTACGTTTCATTGGTGTTTTTGTTAAATTTAATATTTTTCTTTGTATTATTTTATCCAACAACCAAGATACTAGATTTAAATGCATTTACTTAAATAAGTTGTTTAATAGTTACAGTTTATAAATACGACTGTTATTTGTGTGTGTACCTTGTACAAATACAATCGATAGAAACCCTTGTACTATAAGAGCCTGACACTAACCACGATCACGGGAGAGTGATCAAATTTTTACAATAAATTAAACCCTAATATCATAAAAATGTGAAACTCCAGTCCCAGTTTAAAAGTATTGAAAACATTGTAATGACGTTAGGCCGCTTGGTTGGCTCCAATGGAGTGTGCTTTTAGTCAGATCCATCAAATTAACAGAAGTGTATGTCACGACACGATGCACTTTGCAAATTGCCGTGATGTCGCTTTTTAACCTTAATGGGTGCATTTTATGAGATATTTTCATTTCACTGGTGGTGGAGTGCGCAAAAATAATATGATCATTTTAAAAAGCACTGCTGGGTAAAATATCGTTAAGCTTTTTCATTTGAGTGGTTTATTTATTCTATTGCGTTGCGCTACATAGTTTTTCTACAAATGAACTGACAAATATAATAGTTATATTTTAATTATTGGGTTCTTTTTTCTTTATTTGTTGTGTGTACCGATCACCCAGCTCACTCTTTTCAAATTTCATTACTCTACTTAGTATGAGGGTTGTAATAATTTACATTTTTGCAAGCTTGGATTCTAGTGCAGAACTACATTGTTTGTGTATTCAACTTCGTAAAGTAATATAAAATCGAAGAATCGCTATTCTCTCTGATTAATTAACAAACTTAAAAATGATGCTTTCGAGCAAATTACAATTATACAAACTTAAAATACCGTATTCATTGTGCTTCTTAGCAAATTTTAACAAACCTGAAACCTGAACCTTGAAAGAGTAGAAAGTAAACTTACATTGATATATGTGATGCGCAGAAGACACCAGAGATGTGGCATCTGTGTCATACGCGTCCAGAGTTGGCGGTACGCCTTCTGCTGTGGAGTCGGATAGGTTCCCCCCACACACCGACGTGGCACCGCCATCGCTGCTACCTGTTACACAATAGCTATTATAATACGGTTTTACTTACGACGCTTTTTATACGACAATAGTATTATTAAAGTTTAGTTTCAAATGCCTAGAATAATAGCATCTAGAAGCAGAGTCCTTGTATGTAAAGAGAGGCAAAAAAACTTAGCCAAAATGGCTCAGATTTAGGTAACGTATGAAGGATATAAATCTACTATTAGGTAATCGTAACTAAAATATAATAAAATCCCTTAATTGAAACTTTTTACTTTTTATAGGTACGATTAGCTGTAACGTATGAAGGATAAAACTCTGCCTTTTATTTGCCTCACTTTTGACAGTGCGCTCGAAGGGAAGGTTTTCAAGTTCAAATAATATAAGTACATGTATTAGAAATTTGCACTTCACGCGTCGCCGGTCCCCGTTTCGCGTGGCCATGGCCAGGCGGTTTGGTGTCACTAGAGCTAAAGCCTCATACCCCTGACACCAGAGTCGGCGCTGCAGCTACCGCGGTCGCCGATCATGCCGGACGGGCCCAGCATCATCGGTGGCCCCAGCCCGAGGGAGGCCACGCTCTCACCTTCCGAAAGACACCCGGCTGCTTGGAGTTGTCTTCGAGCCTAGGGGAAAATTAGCAAAACGGTAACATTTGTATATTTTCAGCCTTAATATGGATCCTGTACTATAACGAGTACTTATTAAGCTACAAGCGGCCGCCATCGGTTTCACCCGCGTGGTTCCCGTTCCCGTGGAATTCTCGGGATAAAAAGTATCCTATGTTTTAATGGAGGCTATCTACAATCTGTGTGCCAAATTTCAACCAAATCCGTTCAGTACAGTTTTTGCGTGATTGATGAACAAACATCCAAACCCACAAACTTTCACATTTATAATATTAGTAGGATTAGTAGGATAAAAACAATTTTCTATACCATTTTCTTTCAATAAAAAACAAATGCACAAAATTTGTATTTCCTTTTTTTTTATCTTTCCTGCATTGAACAAAACCAATAAATAAAGCTGTTAGAGTTAAAACGTTCAATTATAAAACATTTTAACTTTTATAACTCTATTTGAAACAGGTAATTTAATAAAATACTCGATTCGATGAGTTATTGCATTTAGCAAACAATTTCTGATCATTTCCATCACAATAATCTATCCGTCTATTTTTGAGATAGATCGATTTGATAATTAAATTAATTATTATTGAACTTCAAATTGATCAGGGTTGGTATGACAGCGTCAAACGAGCCCAACAATGGGGTTGTAGTGAGCTTTAACAGCAATAAATATTAATTGGATTATTCGCACACGTTTTGTCGATGACACATCAATGCATTCGATTATCCGCTTAAAACTTAGATAATCCAGTCAAGCTAACAAGCCGGATTTAATTTTATGTTGAACGTGATCAACTAATTTTCTGTAGAGGTTGTAATGGAGTTTAAAAATTCCCGGAAAACTGGCATCAGAAGCTAAACCCTCTTATTATATCCACGTATAATTTATCTCGCAATTCCAACAGAAAGAGGTTTGAAATGTTAATTAACAGAGATGACGGCCGTCCGCGACCTATTTATTCGTCGTGACAGCCGGGATACAGCTTACGCGGTGTTTACGAGATTCTGCTGTAAAATGTGATAATTAACCCCTTTTCCATTTATCGTGTTTTCTTTTTACTATTTTGCCAACATGTTTCTACGGGGGGTAGTAAGGTGCTCCGTTGAACACTTAACCCCTTATTCATAAAACACACAGGCCATACAACAATTGTTTAACTAAAGGACTGTGTTTTGTCTTTTACGTTCAAACTCAATTCGTAATTTGAAATAAAGTGATAGAACACACTTTTAGCTAAAAGGGGGTAAATGGGGTGTACGTTGCAGTCATCTCACTTCATCAGTCATTTACTAAGTATACCGTCTTTGCAACTAATAATAAACTTAACTGTTCGAATTTATATAATTTACTAGCGGCCTCCCGCGACTTCGTTCACGTGAACTTTTTCAGGTCTCCATACGAACTTTCATATCGCTAAATTTACTCCTTAAGATATTAATTTTCAAGGCAAAAGGATGTCCTTCCCCATGATCCAATCTATCTCTTTACTAAAATTCTTAAAAAAATGTGGTTCAGTCGTGAAAAGTCAGTATGGATATAATCTGTTTTGTAACAGGGCTAAAGTCAGTGTCTAACTCCTAATGGAACCTGCAAGAGCGGTTTGAAATGGTCATTACTGGCTTGATGAATGACCGGCCCACCCTATTCATCATTATATCGGCTCTGTACCGCTTTAAACGTGTAATTCCTAGTCCTCGGTGGTTCAATCAATCAAATTCTTAATTAACTCGATACCTAGCCGAAATACAATTAATCTGGTTGATGACCGTAATTAGGTTGTGTGTAACAGCTAATAAATTATAATTTAGTACTTTTATTACCTAAATATTTTATTATTTTTTAGTATTAAGCTTACTTTGTGTTTCAAAGACTCGAATATAGTCATACTTTTAATGATAATTAAAAAGGAAGAGTGTACCTTGAAGCAATCGTAAGCAAGTACGATTTCGTAGTATGCAATGGCTACTTTAATTAAATATTGGTAAATTACTATAAGAAATAATTTGAATTTATAATCAAGTAGTATCCTTTTATAGACAAACGAAAGTTATCTTTTTATTTCATTTATGTATTGAATTAGTGATATTAATTTAATCCATAAGTCATATTTTTAAAGTTCGCATGTTTTCTTCAAGTTTGTTTAAGCTAACAACATATTTTAACATTAAAGTAAAAACCTTTTTTTTCATATTTACCTCAAACAGCTGTTCCCTCGCGTGCCTCAGTTGCGTGTCCCGAGCGCTGAGCGCAGCCGCGAGCTGCAGCGAACGTTCGGCTTCGTCGCGTGCGTGCCGTAGTAACGCGGCGCGCTCGCGTTCGCGCTCTGCTCGCTCCGCTCCTAACGCTGACGACGAGCCCCCTCTAGATCGCATCTGATTAAAAAAAACTGTGATTGTTATTTTTTTCTATCTTCCAACTAGCTTACTTGTGAAAAATGTGAAATAAGCTCATAATGTTCTGTTCATATTTTCGATTAATCCAAAATAGGAGTTATCCGGAACCTGTGAAACAGAGGGCCTATTACAAAAAAGAATCTCGATAGTTGGACGATGTTTGTTCATCGATTTACTTGATTTTGAACCTCATACATGAGTTAATAATGTGATGGAGTGGGACGAACATCATACGCTATTTGATACGCCCCAGGGCCTCTTAAAATTTTCCATTGCTATAGTTACATTTGAGAAAAGTGGCAAGTTTTCAGATATTGTAATTCTGAGGCTGGTTCGTATAGTAAAACCGTAGATAAGTAGGTATGACACAGATATGAAGTCACAAGTGCCGAGTTGTAAACTCCACAAATTTTAGTAAAGTTAATAAGTTTGACTCGCCTGCTCGTAGTTTCGTATGAAGTCGCGCAACTCCTTCTCTTTGTCTTCCAACGTGGCATACAACTGCTTCATTTGACTCAGCAGATCAAACTTCTCGGCTTTTAGACGCTTTTTGTCCGCTTTCAGAGCTGAAACAAAACGAGCAATTACATGTCTTTAAAGATTTGATATCGACTATCTTGTTGTTCAGGATGTGTTTTAGATTTTTATATTATTGAAACTAAAGTGAAAGCAAATTAAAACAAATAAATCTAGGTAATATTACAATGCTTTTAGCATTAAGTCCGCCTCTATGACATTATTTGATTGTTGTACCACAGAATGCATAATAAGGGTACAATAAAAAGTTTAAATTTATATAAATAAATACAATTGGTATTACAAGTTTGTCCCGAAACTTTAAAAATATACAGAATTTTAGAGCGCACACAGACAGAGTAGAAAGCCTATTTACTTGATAATGCGTGCTTAGGAAAGGAATCCACCTCGCTAATAGAAAAGTTATTTTTTTATCGTAAAACACAATAGTATCGTTACTTAACACAACATGTCAAACTTTATTTAAACATAAAGGCAGAACAACAGGTTTTCAACTCATCACAATGTCTTCAAATTCGGCAAAGTAAACAGTAAGAAGAAAATTACCAATTTCCAGTTTCAATGTTCTACAATAAAATTGCGGTCTCCGTAAAATAAGTTAGTAAAGTAAAAGGGTTTCTGTGTACATTACGAAGAGAATACCTTTGTAGTAAGAATGCCTGAAAGCCTCGGTCACGGAGGCTTTGTATTTATTTACCTAAGGTAACTTTAAAAGCTCGCCTATTCAACCAAGTGAACAAGGTCATATAAAATGTTCATGCGAAGTGATCGAACATTTACTATCATATTCAGTCAAATTAAACCAAGGTAAAAAGCAAAAAGCACTTTTGTTATTTGTAGCGCGTCTTTCAATTTCATTCGAGTGCCTTATTCGACCTTTTGCAGTGCGCTTTCAGTTGCTCTTTTCCATTTCGGTACTCCATTTAAGTCTTTCTTCGAATATTGTGTTAGAAAGATAGTGGAAAATGTGTTTTTTTAATCAGTAGGTACAGTAATGGTTGTTAATTGTACTTTTACTTGGTATTATATGGTCTTAGTATATAGAAAATATAACAATGATGAAAGTTGAAGGTTTATTTTTAAGTTCAAAAAACTTACCCAGTAAAAAGTTAAGAATGTTCAACATTGTGAAAAAAATATTTTGATTTGAGATTCTTTTAATCAAAGCAAATAGGTACTTATCATTTAAAATCTTAGTTTTATGTTTGCCCTTCCATACAAAAAAAAATATTTGGTTTTTAAACTTCAAGAGTGGTTTACAATGTTACGACTAGGTTTCCACTTCTGGATACTACCTAAAACTAAAAAAAACTAAAGTAAAAAATGAAATATTTTGAAGCAAGAATGTTGTTGTTAAAATCAAGTGAAAAAGTCCCTGACGCCTTCAAAAGATTTCACTGACGTGAAACATAAGTACCTACTCATGATAATTAATAACTTTCTGCGAGTTTTCCTGGACTTTTCTTTCTTAATCCCTCTTTACTGTTTCAACTTATTTTAGACGTGATTTAATTTATGTATCTACGTGTATACCGCTACGCAACGCACCGCGCTGTGAATACAATTATTTATTCCTTGGCTTTAACTTATTGCTTACTACTATATTATAAAATGCGAATACTTACTTACTAATATTATATTACGCCTTCACGTCATAATAACTTAACCTCTCATCATGAAATTTTGCAAAAACGTTGTCAGGGGTAAAGAAAAGGACATAGGGTACCTTTCATCCAGAAAAAACGTACAGTTCCCAATATAATATAAGATCGCAAAATAACTGTCCATGCTGACGAAATCGCGGGCGTCCACTAGTCAGTTTATATTTTACCTCTTTCATGTAGATAAAATACTTATACGTGCTAACGGTCGTTTCTAAAGATATAGGTCCATTAAAGATTCGTTACTTTCCAATTGTTGTTATTTCTTACAATATTACAATCTCTATAGGGAACACAAACCTATTTAATTTTAAA
Source organism: Agriphila straminella (assembly GCA_950108535.1). NCBI lineage: Eukaryota > Metazoa > Arthropoda > Insecta > Lepidoptera > Crambidae > Agriphila > Agriphila straminella. Next base: position 10,967,075 of record OX467316.1, read on the forward strand.
AGTTTCGTATTCAATATTTTTATCCACACTATGTAGGTAAGTAATAATCTTACAGTAAGCTTTTAGGTGAACGTCTCTCACCTTCAAACACATCATTAGCAAAACCGTCGTTTTTCATAGTGTCCGACCGAAACTGGAATTCCAGCCGAAACCGAAACTGAAATATGTCTGTCAATTAAACCGTACCTATGTTAGGGATAAACAAACTAAACAAATATGATAGTAGCCACTCATGTTCCCGCAGGGGTAATGACGTTAGCGGAAATGTCAGTGGAAGTTACAAAATACGTGAGACCTACGTGACATGTATAGTGATTGTGCCTCAAGTATTTGTTTTAGTTACACAACTGCCCAATCTGTTTTATGTAGGTATTATAACAGTTTATGTATTCTCTTAGAGTGAATTTAAATAGCCAATTGCATATTACATATTATTTAAAGGCAAAACGTGACCCTTAGCATAGGATAAGTTCAAATAGTGCTGCCCAAAGTTCTTATTGGTTACGAAATAAGAAGTTACAGTTAATACTTTTGTCACTTGGGTATTATACCATCATTTTACAGACCATGAATCTAACAACTAATAAAATACTATACCGAGGTAGTAAACAGTATTATAAAATGCAAAAACAATGTTCCACTGAATCAAGCCTGCAATAATTAGGTACAACATGTTACATAACATCGCTCATGAAATTTCCGCAAAGCTGTAGTAATCAAGACATTAGTAGCGCAATACTTTAGCACGCGTTTCAAGAGATTTAATTGCAACTTGTACTGAATAGTATTACATATTTAGTATTGTTCATAAGACACATCCACTGTTTTAGTTGTTTCGAGCAATAGCAAATGAAGAAATTGAGGACATACAGTAGAGTAAAACACTTTTTCTCACTTATGCTCTGAAATCTTATCATTCCGTTTGAAAAAGGAATGCGGGGCGTTCCACATTTCCGAGGGGGTCTGGTTCATCACATTCTAAATTTAAAATTCAGACCAGGAATGAATTTCAATACTTACTTCCCGCACCAGAAACCAGTGCGGGAAGTAGGTACAGTGCGAAGATGATCTGGGTGGTCTGCGGCAACTTCTTTTTTTTGTTTTAGCTGTTCACAAAAACAAAAAAAGCAAAGGTACATTTGCACCATACAGCCATAACTTTAGTTCCTTTTTTCTGGCACGCAAGCCAACGACAATATAGTTAATATTATAAAGGTAAAATTATTTAATAGGTACTATAATAACGATACAATAAAAAAAATGGTGCGCACAGAGTATATTACTATAAGAATAAATAAATATTACATTGTATTGTACCAGATTTATCAGAGACAAAAATCCTCTAAGTAATCTTGAATTATGTACAGCGCCATCTACCGCCGAGAAGCGAAATGAGATGGGTTTTTGCTTCTCGGCGGTAGATGGCGCTGCACGTAATTCAAGATTACTCAGAGGATTTGTCTATGATAAATCTCATTTTGCTTTTCGGCGCTTCGAGCGATTAAACTGCTGGAATGCACCCAAAAAAAAAACTGGCGGGAATAATTTTCAGCGGTATATTTGATATCGATACAGTTTATATTGTGTAATAAATAACAAAATGAGTTCTGACAGTGAAATAGATACGGCAATTGAATGTACGCCACCAAGTTTGAGAGCAGAAGCAAAATTAATAATAGAAAACTTACTGCCATCAAAATCAAAAGAAAGATATATCAAATGCTATAACCAGTTCATGGTTTGGAAAACTGGAAAAAGTTTTTTTAATTTTTTATTTCCTCGCATTTCTTGAGAAAAGCACTATACAAGCCTTGTTCTGGAAGCTACTTGCATTGCCTCGAATGATTAAAGCCCTCGCCTGCGGCTCGGGCTTCAAACCATCCTCGACAATGCAATCGCTAGCTTCCCGTTCACGGCTGTAATGTACTATTTTTTTAATTAAAATTTTATTGCAACTTATTACACACTTTGCTACTACTGTTTTAATATGTTCAGTTGTTCACTTCACGGTATAATTTATCGTCTTTGTGGGTGCAAAATGCTCGACGACTTTTTATTCAAAATATTCAAGTATGAATTTTCATTTCAGTTTTTACAGAGGACTGAAAAATGTACACCACAATAAACCTACAACATCGTAGTGCAGGGGTCTCCAAACTACGGCCCGCGGGCCACATCCGGCCCGCGAGCACCAACAATCCGGCCCGCGAGCACCAACAATCCGGCCCGCGAAAGCAGGCTGGATCGTACCAACAATACTGTAATTTATAGTATGTTGGTACATACGAAGAGCTAGCTAAATCCTGGCCCTTAGGACTTCGTGGAGGAGTTAATTTGGCCCTTATGCTAAAAAGTTTGGAGACCCATGTCGTAGTGTAACGCGATATCCTTTGCATTTTCGCTCTTTTTAGTCTTGGAACAAGCTGCTAAAAGTCGCTTGTATAAAAATTCTAACTAATAAGCTTGTGAAAATGGAAGATGGAGGTATAAAAGCACGTGACCTGTATACGAATTTCGTCAGGTACTTCGTCAAAAGTTTTATGACTATAGTTTGTCAAACCACGCCGGATCCTATCATGGACACTAAGGGCGCCTCCCGACAAATTGGCCTCTTTTGTTGGATCGGTTAGGGTTATGGTTTGGACCATTCCTCAATTCGTTGAATTTATTGTCTGGCTATAAAATAGCTCTCGATATGCTTTCTAAGTTTATCGGACCCGAAAAGGTCTTGAGTTACCATTTCGATACCTAAGACCCTGTTCCAATATGTGACACGATTTTATTAGATGTAAAGCTTATGTTATGTTTATGACTGAAGTCAAAAGATAAAAATAATGTATTGCTTCCAGTCAGTTGCATTACACAAGTAAAAAGTTTTTCAGATAAAAATACCAACCGTTTACTCATCTCTTGAAATAAATATGCAGGGATCGCATGACTACTCATATTTTCCACCTGTTAGCGAAACGATGAATAACGTCTATAGAAGACGCATACCCTTGCAATGCCTTCGCAGAGCTCCTATTGATCTACATGTTTGTATTGATGTCACCTTTCAATGGAAGACTGTATGAAATGAAAATGGGTAAAATTGTTTACATTTTTTGCTGGTTCCTCAGTAGAACTAACAGTAAACTCATCCGTAGCTTTTGGAATGGCTATTGGAATAAACTTATTTCTTTTGGTAATTTTCTGAGATAAAGTTTTCTAACCAGCTACGAAAGAGGAATATTTATGCATTTTTTTAAAACTGTTAACATAATTTTTATTTAAATAAGTATTGTGAAGAAAAAATAATAAATGTAAATAACAATGCTCATAATAAGTTTTGCCTTTTTAGACTCTTTGATCATCGACATGTACTTACAATTTACTGCTTCTCTCGCCAAAAGCAGCTCCTTTTCTAGCTGTTGAGGGTCTAAGGGAGAAGCGTCCTGTCCCCCTTCTGCCTTCGCTCGCTCAATCAGAGCTGTGCCCGCCTCGCCCCGCTCAGCGGCAGCTACCAATAACCGGCGGACTCTTGTTAATTCAGCCTGTATAATAAAAATATCATAATAAGATAGATACGTATGTGTAAGCTTTTTAAACGCTATTTAATGTTAGCTATTAACGCTATTTAATGTTTAAAGTTAGCGAAAACTAGTGAAACTATTGTGTCTGCTTTTCCATTGCGAAGCTTGTTATAGGAAGCTTTTACAACACAGACTTTTGCGTAACATTTGTTAAATGGTCTGTATTTTACAACTTTGTCTATAGGACTAGTATCATTTTTTTATTCTTTATTTAATTTAGGGACTTTTACACAGAGTACGTCAGTCCCATTATACCCATTAGTACTTAACAATACATCAAGCACGTGATTGCACCATGTCACATACAAGCCTGGCTGCATCCGATCCTCATTAAACTTGTTACACGGAAAGTGTCCGGGCCGTAGTCTATGTAAAACTACAACATATTTCCTACACAAATCAATATTTGCACACCAGGGTATACGAGGAGGCTCACTCTGCATCGCTTTGTACCAGATTCCTTTTATTAGATATGTTTCGTCAAAGTACTCTTTCCATAAGTTATAACATTCTTTTTTGAATTTTGAGAAAATTTCTGAACGATAAGGTTTAACTTGAATTTCTACACCATTCGTTATTGCAAGTTTAGCGTGTCGGTCAGCCTCCTCGTTAATCCTCGTCCTCATTCTCTTCCTTATTAATTTCGTTTTAAATGGTCATTGCGCATAGCCCAAAAATCAAAACCTACATTTTAATCGACATTGTTATCACTTCCCGCGATATATGATATTTTTTTGGAAAGTAGCTAACAGCATAGATTTCAGTTCCAATCGCTGTTATCGGGTTTCCTGGATCCAACTAAATCAAGTAACCAGGAACACATAAATTTACAGCCACGGCAGCTGTCTCAATTGATAGTGTTCGCAACTCTTTCTATAAATTTCCAGAATCGTGAAACAGGGTTTTCGTATAAGTGCATACCTATTGATTTATTATTGACCTACTTTCACTGTTATTGTCTTTTGTAACTTTAATAAAAATAACTTGCCCATAAATGAAATCTTGTAGATGTGTGTTATTGTAAATTACTAGAGGTATTATTACTTACACTATTTAATTACTAATAAACTGAGTCTTTGCTTTGAATAAGATGCAGAGTTTCACTTTATAACGATATATGCGTTACTCGTGTATTGACAAAAAAGATAATTGTATTACTAACTTGTAATCGTTCGTTCTCTAGCCTCAATCTTCTGGCGAGCTGGGCAGCTGTCAACATCCCGGGAGACGCCGGAATCTCCTCCTGACGTGACCTGTCCGACCGTCCGCCAGGAGACGCCGCCTCTGCAAGGATACCTGTTTTAAATACAAGCGAAGAAGACACTTCTATAATTCTGATAAAATCCAAACTAACAAATATTTTTTCAGACTTTCCATTTTTTGGAACGCTTACAACTGAGCTTACAAGCAAAGCACAAGCTTTAAATAACAAGCTTACGATGCCTAGGTAGTTCTATTGTTCATTGCTTATTTTTAAGTTTTAAGTTTGCTTCAGCATTAAAACGAAAAGAAAGACTGAAATTGAAATACGTCACAATAAGAGATTTATCTCAAAATTACTTTATGTAGTTTAAAGCAAAGGCAGGTTTATTTTTAAAGGATTTTTGTTATTCATCCAAATTAAGAGCTGGCTGCCATATTAAATTGCGACATAAATAAATAAAAATAAGTTGGATAATATAAACCAGGATTTTTTTATTTGACAATTACAAATATATTAAATGACATAAAGAAATAAAAAAAAATATCTTTTTGTCAGTTCAAAATTAACTATTGCCGTAACAAAATGTTAAAGATATAGTGTAAAATAATAATATAAAACAGGTAAGTACATGATTCTAGCTTTTGCATAATAGGCATGATGACTATTTTTTTTATTTTATGTTACATAAATTACCTCTCAAAAAAAGAAACATTGGTAAAAGAATTAAGTCGCTATAGCATGAAAACTGCCCGAGATATCACAGTGTGAAATCACACAAATGGACAAATGCCCAAAAACGCTCCATACTAACGGCACAGAATATATAATAGTACTAACTAACGGCTACTAAGTGATGACGTCACGCCTTGCTAGTTTGTATGCAACGCGTAGGAAATTTGTTCGGCAGCTATATTAAATATTGTGTTTATCAAAATAGTTTCTTAGACAAATTTGCTATACATTTTACGGACTAATAAAGGTATCATTTATTTTAATAAATTTTATACTTTTTAAATGGACTTGTCCACCCAACTTTGAAGGGTCATAAAATAAATAATATGCAATATATAAAACCAAGAGGTATACAAGCTACTCTAAAAGTTTAATATGTTTACGATTTTTATTAGTATTTCGTTATTTTATTCATTAGTCATCATCCCTATTCAGTCAAAAATATTTCTTAATATTTATCATTTAAAATTCCTTTAATAATATAGTGGCAAAATGATAATCCATTTGAAACGTGACAGCATTCCCTTGGTAAACCATTTAATATTTCCAACAATTTTCCTTTAGAAGTAAATAAGATTTCTTTGAAGTAGCAGACACTTTGGGATGAATCTGCCATAAATATTTTCTAACAGTACCGAGGAAATGGAGGCAGTATATCTGTTAAGTGTTGATCCTTCAGAATGTGTGCATAAGAATGTTTACCCACAAATCCTAATGTTTCGTGAAATAAGCTCAGTTTGTGTTCCTTGGATGTGTTAACAAAGTAGATCTGGTTAATTTGTAATGTTCAGGGAGTATTATTCCGTTTTGTGGGTAAAACTCGTATCGTACACCATCTGCCAAGAAATGTTTGTTTTATCAGAAGACCCATAACAAAAGATAACTCATTCATAAGGTTCAAAATCGAGTAAATCATTGACGAACATCGTCCTTTATCAAACGAAGACTAATATAATCTTTTTAATAGGCCCTCAGATTATGGCAATAGCATTGTTGTAACAACTTATGTTGCCATTTTGCCTTACTAAATCTAACAAAAAAGATTTCGCTTCGACCGCGTGAACATTTGGGAAATCCTTAGGGAATCTTTGACCAGGATAAAAAGTATCCTATGTTTTAATCCAGGTTATAAACTATCTGTGTGTCAAATTTTATCCAAATCTGCTTTGTCGTTTTTGCGTGATTGAGGAACAAACATCCAGAAATCCAAACATCCAAACCTACAAACTTTCACATTTATAATATTAGTAGGATAGTAGAATTACGCAAAGCCAATTTCACTACCACCCAATGTATGGAAACCAGAACCATTTTGCCAAGCTGGTACCAATTTTAACCTACTATACATATTTTAGTTATTGTAGCTATTTATAGGTATGAAATTGTCTTGGTTAAATTACATATTAATTAGTTTAAGGTAATTTATTACACTAAATTCGGGTTTTAGGTTTGGATAGTTCTAAAGGTCAACTATGTTTTAATATCCCTATACTTAATCCCAGCCATAAAACACATATGGCGTGCCGAAATTGCTATTCTATTGTAAATTACTATTCTAAAACAAAATGGTCATTTTATTCTCACTTTTGAACATTTAAGTTAGAAAATTAAACTGTTTATTACTGAACGCACGTAATTTCCGCCTTGGTAGTGTTGTTAATAGTTACTTGTGTCCGGTCCCTTTTATTTAACATTCAAAGGATGGCATTATTATTAGCTGACCCTGTTTAATAGGAAAAGTTTAGCAAAGTGTGGTAGTGGCAGTCGAGAGTCGTATGGTGAATCGGTTATATAGAGATGTAAATATCGTAATAATGCAAAAGTTTCACCAGTCACGTAAGGTCACTAATGGTGGGGTACACATGATTAAAATAATATTTTTTTAGTAAATCAAATCCTTTTTATTCAAAAAGAAAAAAATTCTATAGAGAATTGTCTATCGAGTAATTTAACGCGCGTTTTTTTTCTCGATAGCTGTTCGTGCTAAGGGTACTGATCTCAGTTGTAATCTAATCTAACAAAACCAATTTCATTTAGTCATGTAGCTAGTTTATTTATTTGTAAGTATGATTTGATCACAGAAAAACAAGATAAATACAAAACTGAAGTGAAAATTGCGGGGTAAGTTTCAATAATAAGAAATGAGAACGCCAAAACGAAACAATTGAAATAAATTGGAGGAAAAAACTATCTGTACAAGCCGTTACATAATATTTATAGTAACGCATAAAAAACTGCATTGAATTTGTAATAGATACTCGGATTTTAACCTCTAAGTCGTTATATCCCTTGTTAATGATTTTAAATCCCATTTCTGTCACTCAATACAATTTACTAATACGGAATTAACAGTTAAAACCCTTAGGGTGCAATCAAACACCTTGCTTGGTAGGTACTTAAAATTTGATACAGTTGACAATAAAAAAGGAATTTCAATGTAGATTTAATGGTTAAAATATGAGCTATTCGTAATAAAAAATCTGTAATCAATGGTTTGCCGACGAAATTTTTTGGGTGTGCTCCTATTTCATGGTTGACGAGCTGTTACTAAAACCAATTAATGGTACATTCCTATAATAATAATTGTTTAATTGCTTTCTTAAACCTCCGACATAAAAAACACAAACTAGTTGTCAATATAGGTAGAGGCCAAAAAGTTGGGTTATATACGTATAAAAAATATAGCGATAAAAATAGTCAGTTTTATAATATTAATCAAAGTTTAGAAAAATGTGACCGTATGTCATAGGTCTCTTCACTAGAGGCGTCCAGACAAATCGATTGCCCGTGTGGAACACGCGGTAGGGAGGGTCGCAGGTGTACACGAAGCCTAATTTATGGTACATGCTCCCAAAAGATGTATAATTCAGAATATCTTTGTTGTTATTAGATTGTCTATGTTTATTCAACCCAAAGTGAAGACTTTATAAAAAAGCTTCGACGGTAAAGGATAAAGGATTTTTTTTACCTAGCTTAAAGACATGTTAGCCCTTATCTAAATAACTAACATAAAAAACATAAAAAAATAAAAGGGAACAATTAGGTCATTGATACAATACTACCCGCTTGACGACGGTAAAAGAAATCGATTGTTAAAAAAGAAACTAATATCTTGTCGGTAATGAAATAGCTTCTCAATTAATTTGCTCTAATGGAGCTCGACAAAGTAATTAAATGACAAATTGTAAGAATGTAAAGTTCTTTCCAGCAAAGTCACTCTGTTGTGCAGTTAGTCGCGGAATGAGCTTATTCCCCAAGGCAGTCTGCTCATTAGCACTGGGGATATTCCGAGGGGAGAAACAATGTATGGAGCCGTATACAACATACATTTTGTGTCATCTCCCTAGCTAGATAGTTACCTACGTGCATTTCTCATTTCTAATCTCAGTGAAGGTATTTTAATAAACTTATCACAATTTGACAACAAATACTTTATTACATAAACTTACATAAACTCCAGGGCGAACTTATTTTAAAAGCAAAATTAATCTGGCTCTTATGAAAATATGTTTAGTTCAATGTTACGCACGAAAGCAAACTACTGAACGACAGCGACATAAATGATAGATTTCATGCAGCCTTTAAGAACAAGCATAAATTATAATTCTGTAAGAAATCTCTCTTCTTCTTTAACGACTTAACCCGGAACTTAAAATTAGTTTTTATTCATGGTAGTCACCGAAAGTCTTATAAACGGCACTCATAACAGTTTCAGCTCGTAGCTGCTCTGAAGAATTTCTAACTAACTCCGAACTTACTTCATCAGCAAAACAAACATGCCGTCTCGACTAGTTAAGAACTATTATCTCCTGGATTACAAACTGTAAGATAAACTAGAACACCAAGTTTACCTTTCTGTATCCTTAGGAACACTTTGTTTATTGTTGATAAGAACGTAAAACCTCTCGTGTTAACTTTTCATGCGGCTCTGCTATTTCTTTATCGCGCATCAGATTGATGGATAACTTCAGAAATTTTGCTTGAACATTCACTGCACGGAGTGTTATTTATCATTGGAATGGCCCTACGAAATAGGTTTACATTACTCATCATGTTTCGACGTTGTGTTCAGTAGGAAGTTAATATTGTACCGCATGTGCTCTAGTCAGCCATTTATATTAATAAGTATCGCTAGTCTATCGACTCTATCTCTATCGCTATCTCTATTTTTAATAATGGTATTATTTCTATCTAGAAATAATACCATTATTACACAATCCATTATAGCATATAACTACCTATATTTGTCGGAATGAATCACAAGTTGGAGTATCGTATGTAATTAGATTTTATAGAAAAATTTATTCATACCTCCATCAAGTGTAGCCGTGATATCAGCTCTTGGTTCTGGTCCATCGCTACTTCTGCCAGGTGAAGTAGCATCAGGTAGAGGAACCTCCTCCTCCGAGCTGTCTGCTGGATCCAGGATGTTCCTTTCACTAGTGTTGCTTGTGCCACCCGTTCCAATTTCAGCATATGTGCCGCTGTCACTTCCATTTTGAGTCGACCACTTCACGGGAGATTCTAACTTTCCATTCGCTTGGTTCTCTTTATTGTCGTCATCTGGGAAAGAAAATACTACAACATTTTCCTCTTAAGATAAGTTATCGGTTTAACATTAAGTAATTACAAGCCTGTTTTACCAGAACGAGCCTTTATTGTCATGAATTTATGGGCTAGCCATTTAACTAATGACTCCTTTGAAAGATTTATTAAGCGGTTCGAAAGGGAATAAATTACTTCAGTATTATTATCATGCTATAGAATAAATATCTAAACACTTGGTTAATTAATCATGATTGTTTATTGATTTGGAGACTTCGCGTTAATTAATTACAGACAAACAGAAAGACCGTAAAATTACATTAAGACATTATTATCACAAACCTCCCCCTCCTAATTGGATCAAAATTAGGTGTAAAATAATCATGAATCTTTAATTATGTGAGTACCATACCATTCCTTTTTCTACTATTAACCGGCTAAAGAGGTACAGTCACTCAATCAATATTGATAACAAGAATACCTCAAAGAAAGTTTTTATCAGTTTTATTTATCCGTTTATACATACATTGTTCTAGCCAAGTTGAGTAACTAACAAACCAGTAAGAAGACATTTGGCGTCGATTCGGTTGGCACGGCCTAACTAAAATGACAGGACTTAATTTTAGCATTCTGTTCTTGTCTTTTCCATTCAGAAAGAATAGTATCGAAATCTAAATTTAGTTTAGTCCTGTCAATTTAGATAAATTGTTGCCAAACAAATCGACACCTGGAATTTGATGACTTTGTCAAAATGTATGTTGATCAGTTTCAATTAGGTGGTACCTACCTAAGAATGGATTGTCTTTTCCATTTCGAATGGTCAGCCGAGTCCTGTTAAGGGTGCCCTCCTTATCTCCGTTGAGTGAGCCGTTCCGTTTGTCCAGGGTGCCGATGAGGAGGCGGCGCTCGGGGGGTATCGGGCGAGGGTCGAGGTCCCTCTCGAGGGCGGAGCTGGCGGGCGTGATGAGCGGGTCAGCGGGCTCTGGCTCGGAGTCTGCCTCCACCCGAGCGCCCACTGACACTTGCTCGTCCACCATTTTGCGTAGTTTCGCCTGCATAACAACATAAGACCTAAATTTCCGTTATAATACAGGGTCATTCTAAACATACCATCCAAATTTCAAGGATGTGTCCAGTCCATGAAACTGAACAACTTTCTCCAAGAAACATGTATCAAATTTCGCCACAAATTCTTGGTCATCACATACTAAATTGATCACGTGCATGCTCTTTGATTTGTATGGATAGCCGATTTTTTTTACATATTTGGCCTTGTGTTCCTTCGAGAAAGTTGTTCATTTTCATGGACAGAACACATCCTCGGATGGTGAATACAAAATGACCCTGTATAATATCATCATCATCAATCCTAACTTAAGTCCATAAAGGGAGTCAGATTTCTTATCGTTTTGTACCATTCGTCTCGTCGTATCCGCCATGTTTTTTTTTGAGCTGGTCCACGTCATATGATGCGGTGTCTGTGATGAATGTGCGGTGTCTGTGTCAACATTATCTGATGTCTTTTTAGTCATGTGGCCAACAATAAAATTATAATATAGAAAATCAAGTCAACAATAAAATCAATCGAGGAGCTCGGCGGCGCAGTGGTTTAGCGCCTGGCCCAGTGATTGCGGAGGTTAAGCAACGTTTGCAAGGGTCGGTCATGGGATGGGTGACCAAAAAATTATTATTTCGAGCTCCTCCGTGCTTCGGAAGGCACGTTAAGCCGTTGGTCCCGGCTGCATTTGCAGTCGTTAACACCAACCAATCCGCATTGCGCCCGCGTGGTGGGTTATGGCCCGTCCTCCTTATCCACCCATAAGGAAGGTCTGTGCCCCAGCAGTGGGGACATAAAAAATGGCTGATGGACATAGAACATCAAAATCATGGAACTCCTACTCGGGAAAGGAACCTCCGTTTTAGGTATGGTTTGTGTTTCTGTAGTAGGGTTACAGCCCTCTAAACGATAAGAAAGTAAGGAAGATTCATTATGCTGAGAAATTTGGTTCAAATTTCTTATGATGACTTCGTATTTCGTGACCAAACGTTGATAAAACGTAATTATAGTAATTGCAAAAGTTTCAAAGTCATACATATATGAAACCAACTACGAAAGCAAAACATGCCATCTAAAAACAGCAAGTCAACAGTTAAACTAACTCTTATTTTCTCGAATTCTGTGTTTAGTGTAATCACAGTACGTTTAGTTTAGTGACTTAATCAAACCGAGAATACAAACAGAATCCATTGTTGGCCAATTATATGACATACACAGATTCACCGAAGTTTGTTCGATAAACATTTGTTTTTAGTTAATATACAGGGTTATTTGTAAAACACTAACAACCCCGCAGGAGTAGATTACTAACATATCATAAACAACAACATTTGTGTTACGACTTTTCCGAAAACCAACAAAAAAAATCGACTTTCCATACAAAATGTCGAGGAGCTCGGTGGCGCAGTGGTTTAGCGCCTGGCCCAGCGATTGCGGAAGTTAAGCAACGTTCGCAAGGGTCGGTCATGGGATGGGTGACCAAAAAATTATTATCTCGATCTCCTCCGTGCTTCGGAAGGTACGTTAAGCCGTTGGTCCCGGCTGCATTTGCAGTCGTTAACACCCACCAATCCGCATTGGGCCCGCGTGGTGGGTTATGGCCCATCCTCCTTACCACCCATACGGAAGGCCTGTGCCCCAGCAGTGGGGACATCAAAAATTGCTGATGGACAAATGTTGTATATGATGTAAGTAAGATTACTACTTACGTAGGAGTAGATACTCCTACAAGGTTTTGGTGTTTTACAAATAACCCTGTATATTATATACGTTTTAGCGACCCGGAAAAGCTTTTCTAATGTACCTATTTCAAGTTGTTGGATAAATTATTGTGATTGTTTTCAGAAAACACAGTAAGTACTTAATATTCCTATCATTTCCATTCAGATGAAAAACTAATTGTGTATTAACAAAACTTGGAATTTTTTAAATATTTTACTATGTTTAGGTAAATAAAATGCTCTGTTGTTTTTAACTAAATAATGTAAATATCTAAACGAATGACGATACAAACTCGTTTAAATAATAATGAGTTATTTTTCTTAGGAACCTCATAAAATTAGTAGTAGTAGAAAAAAATTGTTAGTACACATTACATGTTTAAATGGTATTGGGACAGTATTCAACACAAATAGGCGCTTATTTCGTAAAAGACTCCTTCAAATTCGTTTCACAGAACAGCCCTAGCCTTATCTTCGACCATCAATCTAAGCTTTCATATAATTCACCTGCGAACGTTTGACGTAACGGCTTAAAATCGTTTAAACGTGGCAGTTTAGATTGTTGCCCATAAAGTTGGTAATTAATGATAATGCGTAGGGTGGTGCAGCTGGCGATGAGCTTAATGTTGGTTCGATCGCGTGCGCGCACTTTGTTTATAAAATGTTTAGCTAACGTTCGTTTTTACGTAATTAATCAGGAGCAGTATTGGGTGGTCTCTACGAAAACTTGTTAAGGCGGTTGTATGACCGAAAGTGGCGCCCTCAGAGGTTTTTATTTAATAAGTTATTAATAGAAAATGATTTTAATAATGTTTATCGTGAAGATTTTAGGGCCCATGGTCTAGTGAATCGGCCATCTTGGTTCCTAAGTAACAACAACAGCTCCGTATTTTTAATTCATTTAAAATAGTAACCTATGTTCATTCACATCTAAAGAGTAAATATCTAGAAAAGCAAGACCTAAGTAACAAGTGCAAATGTTATCTGCCAAAAATATTGTGCAATAAGTGGAAAAAACAGTGATACAAAAGTGTAAGCAAAACAGGGATTCAGTCGTAAAGCTCCCGTCGTCGTTAATAAATCCCGTCACTAAATACTAGTAAAAAACCATTACGTGGACTTGGTGCAGCCTTTATCGTAATAAAAGTGGAAAATACAGTGATATAATTAAAATTGCGCATAATTTATTTTGTTGGGAGGGTGGATGAACAAACTTTGTTTGTATCATACTCACACTACAGAACATTATCCATTTGCAAGAATATGAACTATTATTTCGTCACTTTACCTAACGGTACCGTAGCCGATCGGTAAGAAGACAACGTCTCAAGCCACGAATCCGCGGTTCGAATCTCGCATCGCTGATTTATTTTGAGCTTTGTATTTTTTTCCTCATTCACCACAACAACTAACAAGAAGATTAAAAATATAATAGGAAGATAAATCTACAAATATTTAGTTGAAAGCAACTTTACAAACACGAAGAATTTGAAATAATCACAGAAATGGACACATCAATCAATGTAAATGCACGACCGCGGCGACCTAGAAAACTGTTTAAATCGCATTCTACGGAGTCGTTAAACAACTCGCTAGAATCAGAATGTAGTACGAAAAGTTTAGACATTTCTACACATATTAACCAATGTTCAAACGACCTAAGAGAAGAAATAAATAACTTAAAACTACAACTAGAAATAAGAGATAATGAAATAGATAATATAATGTTAGAAAATGGGTGCTTAAAGAAAGAAATAGGACAGCTAAAAAGGCAAATATTTTTACTAAAAGACGTGTGCAAGAGCCCAGAAACTTTCTCAGGGAAAACACCTAAAACCTCCAAAAAGAAAGAATTGCATAATGGTACTTCAAACGATGTAATTTTGACACAAACCGAGAAGAAAAATAGTAAAACATGTTTGATATTAAATGAGCAGGAAACAACTTTGAAACAAACGTCACAAACACAAACAAATGGAAATAGTTATAACCATGAGAAAGGAAAAGAGAAGAAACCAATTTTAATTAAGAAAAACAATGAAAAAGTAAAACCATCAATATGGATATTTGGAGGCCAAAATTGCGTAGGTCTCGCTTCAAGATTAACTCAAGGACGGAACCCCATATCCTTTAACGTCACGGCTAGCACGAAACCATATGCATCGTCGGAGGAAATACTAAAAGATTGCAGCGAATTATACGTCGATCCTAGTGATAAACTCATAATTAGTATTGGTGAAAATGACTCCAATCCGTACAAAGTAATTTTAGAGCTACATTATCTTTTAAAAAAGTTTAACAATAACCATGTTTTCATTCTGAAAATTGCAAATAACCCTCACTTCAACAGCGATATACTAAATTATCAATTTAAATTAATAAGTCAAAATTTTAAAATGTGTCATTATATTGAAAGTAATCATCACCTTAAAAATATGCTACAGGGATTTGAGAACAAGCACAAAACTAGCGTCATACAGCCATCACAGAAGCAGGCAACTAGTACTCGTAGTTTCAAAAAAGGCACGATCCCTTATTATTTTAATAATTTAAAAAAAAAGGAGCCAATTGGAAATCCAGCAGCAAAAAAAGGTACAATACCATTTTATTTTAATAGAATAAAGAAACCTACAGGGACGAATAACGCTAATCAACATTCCTTTCGTAAATAATAATATTAATTGTATTGGTCATTATTTTCGTATTCTACACCAAAATATAGCAAGTGTCTTAGCTAAAAAAGAATTACTAGAACTGTCATTAACTGAACTTCAAGAGAAAGGAAGGGAACCAAATGTTATATGCCTCACTGAAATTTTTATAAAATCCGGGAATGAAACGAATATTAAAATTCATGGATACCAGTTGACTTCATCCTTTTGTAGGAGTAAACAAAGAGGCGGCGTCTGTATCTTACTAGAAAAAAACATGAGGTATGACGAATTAGGGTGGTTAAAACAATATTCAGTATCTAAATCTTTCGAATGTTGCGGAGTGGTCATACCAAACCAGCACTTAGTTATTTTATGTATTTATAGAACGCCTGATTCTGATGTTAGTATTTTTATAAAAAAATTAGATCTAGTTCTTTATGAAATAAGCAAAAATCCGAAAAACAAAATTATAGTTGCAGGAGACTTTAATATAAACACTCTTAGTTCTAACAACACTACAAAAGATTTAATTGATCTAGCAAAAAACTACAATCTTATACTGCATATAAATGAACCTACAAGAAAATTAAGCTGTATAGACCATATTCTTAGTAATATTGAGTCAGGTATTGGAGAGGTCATCCCACTTGATATTTCAGATCACGAAACAGCACAATTACTTAGCTTTCCTGTCAATAATAAAAATAACACACACCAGTTAATAACTTATTTAAGAAGAAATTATAGTACTCAAAACATAAACCTATTTAAAAACCTACTTAAACAATTGTCATTTGATGAAACACTTAATGAACCTGACCCAAACAAGGCATTTACATTATTCCACGAGCTTTTTACCACACTTTATAGAATAAGTTTCCCTAAAATAAAAACAAAAATTCGTAACGGGAAAAATAAAATAAAATGGATATCCAAAGGTATAAGAATTAGTTGTACTACGAAACGAAATCTACGTTACAGCTACTACAAAAAAAAAACAAGAACAAGTAAAAATAAATATTTAACTTATTCTAAAATGCTGAAAAAATGTATTCGAAACGCTCAAATAATATCTAACTCCAAATTTATTAGCAAGAGTAAAAATGTTTGTAAAGCATCATGGCAAGTAATTAAAGAAACAAGTAGCGTCCAACAAGATACTAAATATATAGACGAAATCAATCATGAAAACCAAATCATTACAGATAGTAAAGATATAGCTTCAAATTTCAACAATTATTTTATAAAAATTACAAATAAACCAGTCACTAATGATAGTGAGTATATAAAATATAATACTAATAGCAATAATAATGGTTGTTAATTTTTTTTAAAACCTACATCTACTGATGAAGTCTATAAAACAATAAAATCACTAAATGATACAAAATCTGAAGGTTATGATGAGGTTTGTACGATGGTACTTAAAGCCTGTGCGCCGGAAATTGCTCCGATTCTTTCTCATTTGATCAATTTGTCCATGGAAAAAGGAGTATTTCCGGAGGGTCTAAAGCTATCTATCGTAAAACCCTTATACAAAAAAGGGAATAGAAAATTAATGGAAAATTACAGACCAGTGACACTAATCTCAATTTTCTCAAAAATATTTGAAAAGTGCTTTCATAAAAGACTAGTCGAATTTAGTGATAAATTTAAAATTATTAAGGACGAACAGAATGGATTTCAGAAAGGGAAGTCAACTACTTTAGCCATGTATAATCTTATCAGTAATGTGATAACAAACTTAGATATTAACAACGAAACAAGTGTTCTTCTTTTTGACATGACGAAGGCGTTCGATTTTGTTTCCCATCCTATTTTATTGAGTAAATTAGAAGAAAATGGAATCAGAGGGCCGCCTCTATATTGGATCAAATCCTATTTGACAGACCGAACTCAATGTGTTCAAATTAACAATATTAATGAAAAAGGCATTCTAACTACTTATGAATCTAACTATCTCATGAATAGGTATGGCGTGCCACAAGGGAGCGTACTGGGTCCCCTTCTTTTTCTATTTTATATTAATGACATACCGAATGTGACACCACATAAGACTGTACTATTTGCAGACGATATTTCAGTCATTGTAACTTCAAACAAGAACCAGAACCTAGAATATGAAATAAATGGCTCAGTATCACGTGTTGCTGCCTGGCTTCGCCAAAACAATTTGATGCTAAATGCTTCTAAGACGAATTATTTACTATTCAGAAAACATTACAGAAATGATGAACGGAAATTGTCAATCAGATATCAAAATGAACTAATAAAAAGAAATGAAAAAGCCTCTTTCCTCGGTGTAATAATTGATGAACACCTAAATTGGAAAGAGCAGGTTAATAAGGTGAATAATAAGATCAATAGTTTTGTGTTTGTTCTCAGACGATTGCGGCAAACAGTCTCTTTGGAAGCGGCTCTTACAGCTTACCATGCTTATGTAGCATCTGTGTTGAGGTATGGGTTGATTCTATGGGGAAACTCTACAGACATTAATAGGTCATTCATAGCCCAAAAGAAATGTATACGCGCAATAGTGGGAATTAAACCGTTTGAATCATGTAAACCGCACTTTAAAGAATTGAAAATATTTACCCTTCCATGTTTATACATTTTTGAATCATGTACTTTTGTTAGACAGCATATGCACCTTTATAAAACTGCTAAAGAAGTGTATCCACGTGCAAGTAGAAATATGAATAGATTGGTATTGGATCATATTCCAAGAACAGCAATGTACTCTAAAAGCTGCCTAGTAATGACAATGAAGCTGTTTAATAAATTACCTGTTGATGTCAAACAGTCACCATCTTTAGCTTTATTTAAAACAAGACTAAGAAATTTTCTAATAGACCACAGTTTTTACAGTGTAGCAGAATTTTTATTAATGAAGAATTGAATTTTTTAAGGATGTGACCAATCGGGACACTATAAATATTTAAGTTTTTGTAATTCATATTATTAGCAATGGTTATATTTTGAAATTAATATTTATTAGGTATTTAATTTGACATGATAATTATAAATTAGTAATAAAATGAACTCGATTATTAATCTAAATCAATATAGGTAATATTTGCATGCCAGTCTGGTAAAACATGTTTGTACGCTCTAATGTTGTGACCACCTATTTTACCATGTTTTTTGCGAATAAATTATCATTTATCATTTATCATTTAGTATTTTTAGAAGGTATGCCTTCGTAGTCATTAGCAAATGTGTCAAAAACGGCCACTTTTAGCAGTTTTGCTATCTACTTCTAGCAGTGACTACGAGGGAATGTAACGTTACCGTCTAAAAATACTAAACTGTGGGCCCTAAAATCTCCACGATAAACATTTTTAAAATTGTGTATTACAATTATAATATTAAATATAATTCCCCGCGGCGCCACTTTCGCTCAGGGTTACCTTAATAATAATTTATAAACTTAAACACAGCATTACTACACGCGTACTTATACATACGCACGAAGTCGCGAAAAATTCCAGCTAAAATGAGAACTAAAATCGAGACCAACAGGTATATTTACAGTATTGAATTATCCCAATAATACCATCTAAGCTCCAAGTTCAAATATATTATTAATCGATAAAAGTTGTAACACCTAAAACAATTAATTTAGTATTATTAATGTCCCAATGCTCATATAACCTGAAATGGAAGTCTCCGTTAATGATTACGTAACAAGAGTTTTCCGACCCAAAAAGCTTTATTTTTTTTCAGGCTTCATTTTCTGAATGCAAATATGTATGGAATGGAAGGATTATTTTTTGCCGACAGCTTAACATCAAACGGGTGTCATATCGTCGCGTGACTCAATCGCACGAATAATATGCCACAAAAGGGTTATAAGGCCGAAGTGCGGTGTACTGTACTAATCATGCATGCATGGGAGTTGGCCCGATACGATAGTGTTGTGACATAAATGGTAACATTTGAGATGAGTAGGAATTGTACCCGTATGTTTAGGTAAGTATCTAAGTGCCCGCATCGTAAGCAACGCGCTTTTAAAATTATTTACATTAGGAAGTTATACAAATGATTGTGCGCCCACGTAACTTAAATAAGCATGTAAAAAAGATATCTTAGAAATCACACATATTACACAATATGACAATACCAATTGGCCCAAAATGTGTACCAACCGTGTTATTTCATAGATAAATATAACAAAATTATTTTTGTATTAGTTTATTTAAAGAATAAATAACCGAACCGATCACCAGGTTCAGCGTAGGTACCGAAACGCTTGTAATACCAATTTGCTAAATAATACTGCTACAAGGTCTGCCCCCCTAGCATAACAACCAAAATGCGATATGATATAGCGATACGTTTAACTGTCAAAAGACAATGGATTTTAATAGTTGAGTGTCGATAAAACGCTATATCACGCGATAAATATCGTGATTTGGTAGTCATGCTAGGGGGGCAGGGGAGGAAAATATATCGACACATTTAATATAGTTTTCTCTTCACTAGCATCACTATTTTCTCACCTGGGCGTCGCCTAGTATGCGGCGCACTAGCGCCATCAGGCCGCCGTGGCAGGCGCTGTCATGCTATCCCCCGCCGGCGCCGCCCCCCTTTCTCATGGTCCCCTTGGCACCTGCCACTAGCTCAACCACCTAAACTTGTACGGAATATTCAACTTTGCTCTCGCCTTGGTAACCCAACAGCTGATTGCCTGAAACAAAAGAAAATCACTTGTTTAATTTAGCTTGTAACCAAATAATAGGTAGGTACTATGGCTTCGTTTGCTTTTGTGAATATTATGATAGTTTAGGGAGCATATCTTTTTGTTGTGAAATATTGTTCGATGTTATATTCATTATTATGATATTGAAAATCTTTCAACAGACAGACTCATAGTAGGTATCATCTTCATGATTAAAGTAAGTAGTAGAAATAATGACACGGTTCTATACCTTTCCATCCAAGTACCCGGTTTGTTACACCACTGTACTGGACTAATAGGCTACCTATAGGTACCTACTATAGGTACAGATTTACATTCTACGTATTTACATTTTTTATTTTATTTTGTAATATAGTTACATACAGCATGTTAATTTTACGTAAAAGTCAAAGCGCAGATAAAGTTATTTCCACGAAAAAAACAGACAAATTCCATATCGAATACACGTAACAAGAGCTCTCACGAAGTAGGTCAGCAGTCAACACGCAGTGATACGTACTCGTGTGCAATATTGCTCTGTGGTTTCACGAAAATTGCTTTTTTAATGTGGACGCGAGAGTCGGGAATAATTTATGTAGGTAATGTTCCGACGACGAATTAGAAAACTTCGAGTTAGAACAGAATTAAAAATACGAATCGTGTTAGAAGTCACTTGTGACTTTTGTCGTTGAAAATCACGTCGTTCTTACATAAGTAAGTAAAATAGTATTGACAATTGAATCAATGATTCAAACACCCAGTGAAAAATTCATCCGATACGGTCGGGATTGAATATCTTAGGAACGAAACAGTTATTACAGTTTTAATTTATCCAATTCTTTAAATTATTTTTCTATTTATTATTAGAATAAGATTTTTTTTATTTTGAAGCGATGAAATAAAATTCATAAAACAGGAACGGTATTTGCCAATGCAAATACTTACACTTTACTTCTCATCCAAGCGTATTACATTTCGTGCTTTCTTCAATAAAACTGTTGACACTACTGTAATAAGAATAACATAAGGAAAAAGATCACGAAAGTTTCACAATATTTGAAGAATACACATCATACTTTGTAGTAGGAAGGGTAGAGTATTGCGTATTTTTTTTTTGCCGTAAGTACCTAGATGTCAATTTCTGCTATTGTTAAACTTTGTGAAGTTTTCTATTATATTGTAGGTACTTTTTTGCTGCAAGCCAGCAATATTTCATCAGTGTGTGCATGTAGTAACATCGCCATTTGAAAGAATCCAGTTTTTAGTAGACTGGCAATAATACATTTAAAAATAAGCCAATATTTAAATTAGATGGACCTTCCCAATCAAAAGCAATACAATATAATAGGTCTGTGTCGTAAATACCACAACCACAACATTACCTACCATTAATGGAATTAAGTCGTTGCAAAGTTAATTAACGAAAGAACAAATGGAATCTGTCAGCAACGGTTTTCACGGAGCGATCTAGCAGTATGCGCTTCTTTTTTAATTTAAGTCTGTTATCCTGACGAGTATAGCAGAGAGGGCTTAAAGGCGGTAATTTGCGAGGAGGCTTCGCCGGCTCTCTCACAGTTATTGGCCGCAAAATTGATTAAAATTCCGACTGCGTAAGAAAGTCTTATCTACTTTTTTATTAGATTGCGTCCAAAGAGTTTCGGCTCACATTTTTTTCTCAAACACTCGTCCATTTACTTGATTCCGCTGAGTGGCATCACTAAACTTTAGTATTTATTTTACCGCCTTTAGGCTTGCTTAAGATCCTGAGCTTAGAGTTGGCTGATAGGATTTCAATTAAGAATTTAGTTTCTTTACGATTATTTTTATGTGCCTACAGGTAACACTGGGGTTGTGTTTTCCGACATCCTAAAAATGCTAAGACACATGTTATTTCTATTAGAATGATTAACGTCACTGTGACTATTGCCTATTGGGCAACATTAAGGCTTAACGTCAATAATTTTCCCAGGGTTAGGGTTCATAAGCGTAAATATGATTGACGCTAAGCCTTACTGAAGCATAATCGATCTATAGATAAAATAAAAGTTAAATAATTGAACATCAAACGTACGTTCGTATAAAACACAAGGGAGCGATAACTTAGATTAATACAGCTCTTTTAATTTAAACTTAATTTAAATCAATGTCGCTGACGTTTAATTTAGATTTGCTTCCCTCCCCAAGCGTCACATCACGAATGCTGTATCCATCAAAGTAATTGCACAGTTTCATTAAAAATCCCGGCACATCCTTTAAGATTTGCATAAAAAGGTCTAAAGGCCGTGCCTCACTTACAGCGAACGTTTATAAACTTAAATAACCTTTGACATTATGTAATTTTATGGAAGTTTGTTACAAGAATTTATAAAGTCTTTTCAATTGTTTCTGAAAAGCTGGCTAATTAGGTAACTAAAAACTAATTTAAAATTCTTTTCTGTCCCTTTATTATTTATGTTATATTCAAGCAGCTACTTTCACTCATTAACAAAATTTAACCCTTTTTGTTTAGTTAACTTTTCTGGCTGAATGATTTCCTACATAATATTAGTTCTCTTTTATTTGACATTTGAACTGAAAAAAAACCATACAGGAATATTTGTAAATAATGTCTTCCAGGAAACCATTGCGTTGAGAATAATAATAACTATTTATATTATATTTTGTTCTAACATGGATCACATTTATTTCATTCTTGTTCTATTTGATTACTATAATATATGGTCTGGATAGATACAAAACAGATAGCTACGGGCCTTTGATGCTAAAGGCATTCAAAACTTTCAATCAGGAACGTATATTTTAGGTCTATGTTGAGTTAGTTAACCAAATCTAGTTAGTGTTTTGAATAGTTAATGTGCTAATTAAAATAGCAGCAGTTATACTATGTACCTACAACGTTAATTAATAGAATGCTAGCAATGGAGTTTATGCTATTCAATTAGGAATAACTTTTGTTTTGCAAATAATTAATATTATGTTAAATAGAATATTAGTCAACAAAAAACATAAGGAATAGGTACACTATGTAAAATAATATTAATCAGTTTCTTCTAATGGATTATAAATTGGATAAAAAATATTTCAATAAGCGTACCTATTCCTTATATTCCTAAGAATTTATGAAGTTAATGATGAATGAAATAAAAATAATCTTTAGCGCCACCGCTCACGGGCGCTTAATCGCCGAGCGATTTTTTGTAGCCCAGAATAGAACATATGGAGTTCAATACGTAAACGCCCACGAGCTACAAAAAGTAGCTCACACATAGCTCGGCGACTAATCGCCCACGAAATGACACTGACAAGAGTGACAAGCGGCTTTAACCCTAAAAGACACCACAATTTTTTTCGCTGGCTGACATAATTATTTTTGTAATGGTAGAGTTTGCAATAAAAAGTAAGAGAATTATTATTACATGATATGCTTACCAATTTATATAATTCTTGAATTTGCGCATATAAAGTAAATGCAGAATTTTTGTTCTTCACACTATTTTGACGATAAAAGGATCTGTACCCTTAGCACGAACAGCTATCAAAAAAATAATCATTCGATAGATAAATTTTGTATTGGAAATTTGTACAACGCCATCTATCGCCGATAAGCGAAATGAAATTTTCCATAGAGAATTGTCTATCGAGTAATTTTACGTGCGTTTTTTTTCTCGTTAGCTGTTCGTGCTAAGGGTACTGAAGACATTTGAATCGTATACATTGTTTGCTTCATTTGTGAAAAGTATATAATTACTGACATAAATAAATCATAAACTTTATTTTATAGAGCTTAGCAATAATAAAAGTGATTGTTCTATAATATTATTACCGGGTGCCTTTTAGGGTTAACCTACGTCAGCGACTAAAAAGCGCCGTGATTGTCGCCGCGATTATCGCCGCGTTTATCGCAGCGATATCGCCGCGATTAACGCCGCGCTTATCGCAGCTACAAAATAGCGCCCGTCAGCGGTAAGCATTATTCAAACAAACTGAGGAAAAAAAAGCTTAAGTAAGTATTTTTGATTCGTCTGCTTTCTACAAATAAATCTGTCAGGTTTTTAAAACGGTATTTTTTTAATCTAGTAGTTTAAATATGATAAATATAGCCAAAATAACTTAACATTGATCTTAACTTTACGTGGATACAACACATGAAAACGTCTTCTTGAACTTTGCAAGCTAATTAAAATGTATGTAGAATTTAAGGTAAGTATTTAATTAACGTTGATTGCTCCAACGAACTTCGTAGACATCGCTACTCATTACAGATTGTTGTGTAACTTCTAATCACCTCACAGACTATGTTATATCTAAGAATAATTCAAGAACGATAACAGCGGCACTATTCTAAGGTTTATGTAAAATAAAACTGAGAGATATTGAAATGAATCTCCTATTAAAAACAATAGATAAAAACACAGAATGTCGCTTACACTGGCGATATAAATCTTCTATTTTAAAAAGTTCTGTAAAAGATAAGGATTAATTCCATTAAGTATATAAAATGAAATTAAGCTACACAAATACATAGTAATAAGCGTAAATGAATAATATTTGTTTAAGTAACTACTATAAACTCAAACAAGTTCAACTGAAACTAAAATTAAAATTTTAAGGTAAATAGTAAACCTTTAATATTATAAAGTCAAACATGGCCGAAAAACTCACCCTTTTGTGTACTAATACGTATTTCAGTTCATTAGTTTTGCAAATTAGATATTTTGATTTTGGAGGAATAGCTGTGTTAGTATATTGAATAATTTAATTACATTGTCAAATTAAAAATAAAACACTGTCAAAATTCAAAGTCATGGTTGGATGCATAGATATAGTATATTAAAAAGGGGGTATTATGGCAACAATTCGACCTCTTTAGAAATAACATACTTACCTTAGGAAAATAATGACAGTGTTTTATTTGATGACGCTCGAAATAAATAACTTTCATGGAGTTTTTGTTGGTTTAATGCTCAGAGTTTTTGCGCCATTTTGTCGAGTTCAGTTCGATTGCTATATACCTATATTTTTATTCATAAATTTATTCATAGTGGATTGTGTTTTAAATTTGGTGTAATTTTGTGTTACAAGTCTAGTGTCTAAGAAGTAATTTTAATTTTTATTAGGCTCCTAAATTTATTTCATTAAATAATATAATACTATGTTTAATCAAGTTTTAATTAATTCTTGACGTTCATAATAGATGTTATTTTACGAACATTAAATTTGTTTTTATAAAATGGTTTATTTAAATAGTTAACATGAAACATAACATCTTATTTTCGATTGTTTATTGTAAATAATATCTGCTGCGCTAAGCCTCATGCCTCTGGTAATGGAAAAGCAAGAGTTCGCAAATTCTACTTCGAATCGCTATTTACACTAAACAAAATGAGCTAACATTCCCATCTAAAGAGAAATGGGTGCAGATATCCATTTTCTGGAAATAATAACACCACGTTATGAGCCGAGCTGTTGTATTGTTCATAGTGAAGATAGGTATTGCGCTCCACGTCGGAATACTAATAACAGCAAATAGACATGCAACCAATAACTACGGTCTTAGAAACAACAAGGGAATTTCATTTGTACGTACGTGACTGCGTTGTGATACGCGGCTTTCATCAGGTATTTAATATTTCTAATAGACTATGATTTAAATAACCTATTATTATAATATTATGTGTTCTCCTCTCTCCTCCTTTGCAACGCCATACTAATAGGATAATAATATTTGTAGGTTTTAAAATTTCCATTGAGAAGATTTATAAATATCAGTGCTAAGAAACCAGATAAATAATTTAACGTGGTATCTTATTCAACATTTTTGTACAAAATGTACAGAAATATTTTTTGTATGCTTCCTGAAGTTAAAAAAAATAATTTTGCGTCGCCTTTTAGTATAAAATTAAAGTCGTGTCTTTATGATCCAGCGAGAAATCGCGAGCGTGACAACCGTAACATATACGCCGGCACTACATATTCGCCCATGATCAGCACAATTCATCGTACGTAGCCGGTTTTGTAACAAATACTTCAAAGAGGTTCTTTCAAAAGCATCAACGTACGATAAATTGTGCCGATGATGGGCGAATATGTAGTACCGGCATCATACAGCGTCCCAGCAGAAGTTGCGGAACTTCCGACAAACTGCCAGCGTCGCGCTACGCTACAATACAGCGGCATCCGACAAACTCACTAACTAGAAAGGGGCTTGTCGCAACTTCCTCAGCGCACACGCCGCGCTAACCGAACTAAATCTGTTAAATACTATTTTAACCCTTTATTTCGCAACGTGTTTGAGCTGATACACAACAAAAAAATATTATGCAAAAACTTAATATTTTTTCTATAAATAACATCACTATATCATTAAGAATTCTATTAAAACTTAGTGAAAAAAAATCACTGCATTTCACTAAATTGCAAAATGGTGCCGTCGGGTCTCATAGAGCTGTCAGACGCTCGGTGTTTTTGTTCATAATAATGGTAATGATAGTAAATATTTCAACAATATACCACTATAAATTAGTTGGTAGTAACTGCATTCAAATTATAACCTAGTAAAAATAACATATTTTGATTGTTTTATTTTGACGTTTCGACACGATATTGGGCAATGTATTACGGTTAATACAATATATTAGTATTCTAATTCCAAAAACACATAATTTAAAGATAGATAGATAGATAAAAAGTTTATTTGCTAAAACACACACATTCATACAAATAACAATACATAGGTACATTAAGTAAATAACTCATAAAAAGAAAAAAGGACAAACAAAAAGAAAAAATATATTGCGCGTTAATGGGTTAAAGTATATGAAAGTACAGAGAAGTAAAGGTAGTGCCGAATATTGTACTAGCGATCTTGGTAAATAAAATGTTTGACTAATTAGCAGGTTCATATAAATATTATTATTGACGAAGTTACTACTCTACTAACAAACACCATAAGTGTTAAAAACTAAATTATAAATCATCACGTTCTTTCTAAACAAACTTGCACACGGTAGTGCCTATGTGCTTGCACGCCACACCGCAATAAATAAAATATAAATCAAACAACAGATAAATAAGTAGTTAAATAGATAGATTTTTTAAATATGGAACTTATTATTAAGAATTTCTAGTTCCATCATTAATTTTTTTAAAGACACTTTATCAAAAGTAGAAAGTAATATGACAATCTGCCTAAGAAAATGAAAATTCTTGACTGACAGCAATGTTATGCTGTTTATAAACTAACATAGAAGTGTAATAGTAACAGAATGAATACCTTCTTTGTAAGCGCCAGTGATCCTGAATGCAATTTTTGAACTGCGAACTAGATCCAAGGACAAATCCTAGAGTCTTTTAGCTTTTTTGGCGACGCCATCAACGTGCTTCTCGTAATAGTTTGGAGTCATGAATGATACCTAGGTCCCGGATTTCGTCAACCTGTTTCAACCCTACATTACTGAGCTCATATTTGGTCAAGATATTAAACGGCTTACGACTAAAAGTTATAAAATAGCATTTATTAATATTTAATTCTAATTTATTTAATTTACAGTTTCGCTCAAATGATAATAAATCCCTTTGTAGAAAAAGGCCGTCATGAGCGTTAGTAATTTTCTTAAAAACTTTCATGTCATCTGCGTATAACAGAAAATTTGAGGATTTAAAACTATATTAGGGCATCCAATCCCGCATGTTATTTGTGATCTCGGTATTTGCGGGACCGATGATTTACGATCCCGCGGGATCTCGGAATTTGCGGGATCCTGCAGGTGTAAGATGAGCTGCTTATTAAGTGTTGTGTACAGATGTGTTTTCAGTTAAAACTTTGCCGATAAACTAAAAGAAAGTCCAAATTATACTGAAAAACTAATTCAAGCTCAATTACACCAAAATCAAGCAAACAGAATGAACATATCAACAGCGCGGCGCATGCGCGGGACAACCGCGCGGTCGTTC
Source organism: Agriphila straminella (assembly GCA_950108535.1). Lineage (NCBI taxonomy): Eukaryota > Metazoa > Arthropoda > Insecta > Lepidoptera > Crambidae > Agriphila > Agriphila straminella. Next base: position 10,995,194 of record OX467316.1, read on the forward strand.
GCCAATCAGTCATTCAGTACTCACGTGCCAGGCAGCGCTTGCAAGAGGTTTCTATGCTACTTTCTAGTCCCGCAAATCCCGCACCGGTAATACCGCTCCTTGCGGGACTGGAAAATGATGCGGGATCTCGGTATTTCGAGATCTCGGTATACCGAGATTGGATGCCCTAAGCTATATCATTGATGAAAATATTAAAAATCAATGGAGCAAATACATATACCTCCACTATTGCCCGTTCATAGTATTCATCATGTAGAAATTATATTTTGAGTTTACTTAGAACTATGCTTAAGTTACTTAGAACTATGCTTATAAAGGAAATAACTCAGTAAGTAATCCTGAGCAGAAATTCATTAAATTCACCCAAATGTATTAGTGGTAGTAGTAATAAATAGCACGCACAGGCGGTGTGTAATAGGCAATTAAATAGCACTGCCCGCCTTCATGGAGCTCGTAGTAACATTCGTAGTACGCACTGTGCTACGACGACCTACGACACAGTAGGTACGAGTATCACTACATATTTAAAACAAAGTCTCTCGCCGTGTCTGCCTGTCTCTCTGTTCGCGATAAACTCAGAAACTACTAAACGGATTTTCATGCATTTTTCACCAATTGATAGAGTGGTTCCTGAGGAAGGTTTTGTTGTATGATAAATTGAGGTTTTATGTAATTTGATAGAAAATATGACGATAGTTGTTGAAGAGGTCTGCAAAAATTAAGCCGTCTGGGAGCTTGCATCGAAAACGCTGCCTAAACCTTACGACCTATAACAAAATAATGTATCATGGAATTGTTTATCTGTTATAGGTCTACAAAAATATCCGCGACAGCATAATATGTAGTATCTTTTAAGGATACCTTACTATAGCCAATTTAACTTTTTTTTAAATGGTCACAAATATGTGGTAGGTAATTGGAAAGGAATTTAGACGGAAACAGTATTAATCCTTATCAAATTAAATGCATTCTTTACCATAAACGCTTCATGCACATAATTTTAGCCCTTTACACTACTAAGTTTAAAAGAATATCTTAGGAGTTATCGCAAAAAGTTTACGCGCGCGAAAATAAATTCAAGTTTTGTTTCTCATACAGATGATGATGGGACTCGAACGGGACGGGTACAGACTTTTTACTCACTCGATACACTCTGTATAGTTTATTGAAATGCTTCTCTTATTAGTTTACTGTTCTAAAACTAACTAAAGAGTCTGCGATTTCAAATAACGGTATTTAATATCGGCGACCGACCTCCGCAAGCGCTGCAAGTTCCGGATATTCCACTAAATCATTTAGTGAGCCATTGGGCGGGCGGTGGATGTTAATTTCCTACGTAAACTGTAGCATACCAGGTGCGCTGATATTCAACTAGATATAACTAATGCCCAAAGGAAGGAGCTAATGTAAAGGAGAGCGGGCTTTTGTAAACGATCAAACTATGCTTGGGGTACTCGTAGTCGTAGTTTGCGCATTTCAAAAGGGTACCTAGAAATAATAACTGCACCTTAAGTAAACTGACCATCCTGGGAAGCGATAGCTTGATGAAATGAATGATTACTTTGAACGTTCTACTTGTTTTTAAGCAATGTTGGCGCAGCTGTTTGATAAAACGAAGCATTTCTTTGATACAATACTAAATAATATACTAGAAAAATTCGACTCGCACCAGATCAATTCTCGGACGGGAATCGAACCCGCGACCTTTGGATATCCGCTCCATGCTCTGACCGCTGAGCTACCGAGTCACTAGTGGCATCGTCAAATTTCTTCTAGTATATCAATGCTCTTACGCTGTAAGCCAGCGTTATTTCACCAATGTGAGGAATTACCTCGACATTCAATTTGAAATATCTTTCCAGATATTTGATAATGATGAAATAAAAACCATGAAAAACATATTTTATTTTGATATGTCTAATTCTATATATTTTTATTATAAAAGCTAAAGATGCTCTACATAATCATCATGATAATATACCAATACGTCAAAATAACAAACACATGACACAACATATAACTTGATATAGGTACGCCTACAGTGGATTGTCGGAATATCAGTATTGAATATTGACATATCTGACACTATGACTGATTGATTACAGTCTTTTTTTATACAAACATGTAGGCTGGTGTATCAAAAAACACTGAATATGTGTAACATAAATAATTTGTTAGATGGGTAAGAACATAATATGAAAATTATGTAACTTAAAAAATGTAGAAGTAATTGCTTTAACACGTTATTAACTTAGAATAATAACACCTAGAAGCCGTGTCTTCGTATGCAAAGTGAGGCAACTATTAATACTAAGCCATAATTGCTAATTTTCAGATTTATATCCTTCATACGTTACCTAATCGTAATTAAAATCCAATAATATAGTAATCTAATAAATGTAGGATAATTGAAACTGTTTTGTACTTATTCGGTATGATTAGATAATAATGAAGAATAAAAATCTGAAAACGGGGCCATTTTGGCTGTTTTAGTTGCCTCACTTTTGACAGTGCGCTTTGTAGAGCACTAACGTTCTAGGTGTTATTATTCTAAAGTTAGTAACCATTGGGTAAAACAGAGGGGCTTTTTATCCCGGTTAAAGGTTCCCTCTACATTTTTCCGAATGTCCACGCGGATGAAGTCTCGGGCGAAAGCTAGTTACTGTGATATAATTAATGCTCACTTGACCGATTAAAAACGGCATGTTTACTTTTCATAATATTATTAATACTAGGATGGTTTTTACCCTCCATGAATTTAAAATACTGTATATTTCTTGAATTATATTGATACCTTTATCTATACTTCAAAATAAATTGATCAAGTTAGTAATAAATTACCTATTTTTAATAAATATGTACCGGAAATGCTCTCTATTCACATTTAATTTTCAATAACCATTTTCCACTGCTTCTGAAACATTTCTCTCTTCACTGCTTTTAATTATAAGATTTGAATTTATTGTCAAAGCAATATTAAAAGGAATTGAAGTGGGTATTCAAACTTAGTTACCAGTTCTCGATAAAAATATGTAAACTTAAACATCGAGGACTCTTTATTTTTTTACTATCTCGAATTTCTAGTAGGTGGTTAGTACTCGAAACGTCTCGAGAGGTACAGTCAGCAACGAAAGTAGCAAAACACTTCAGTACTTTGTCATAGCAACTTTTTATACTGGTATATCACAGTTTGAAACATAAAAAGTGATACTTTTACAAAGTGTTAAAGTGTTAATATACTTTCATTGCTGACCGTACTCATGGAGTTTATTGCGTATCTGTAGGTACGGTCATTAGCAAAAGCCCTTGAATGAGAAACAAAATTTATGGAAAAAAGACGTTAAAGAATGATTAAAAATTTTAACTAAATAACTTACAATAAAAGTAAGTTTGTAGTATTCAGGCTTTTTGGCCTTTGAGACTGACTATGCTTTGTTTTGGGATTGTAATTGGCATTACCAATGATATGAACTATGACCCTTAATAATTGATTATAAAGCTGTAGAAAAATCTAAGTCTCATGAGATTTTTTCGCACTGATAGCTTTGCTGGACAAAGCTATAAGTGCGAAAAAATCTCATTACAACTAAATTCTGAAAGAAGAAACAAGCTGAACAACATAAATCATTCACTACATAAACAGTCAGTATAACTATATAGTTATAGTTACTATTTTAAAAGTTATCAAATCGATCGGTGGTCTGAAATAGAAGTTTCAAATAATTATAGTTCAGGTCGAAGTTCAGGTCATACTTTTGATGTTATCGATAGTAAATTGCCTAGCATTACCTAGCACAAACTTGTTAAGGCCCAAATCACTACACAAAATCGCGTTATTCTTCTACAAACTACAATTTGAACTAACAAGGACAATCGGAAAACAATTGGAACATCCGAAAACAATAATAACAAAATGATTGTTCTACCCAGACACTGAAGTCGCTTTATTAAAAGCAACTTATTATCGAGTGTTATTGTTTTGGCAGTTTCAGCCGAATTGCGAATATATCATATTTTGATTATAAAGATATCAGTATCAAACAATCTGCTTCGATAAATTCGTTGTAAGTAGTTGCAACGAATTTAACGACAGTGTTCAGAGGTTTGAAAAGTGCTAAATGTTATTTTTTTGTTTTTGCATTTCTCGAATTTTCCACCACCTCAATGATACCCCGAAACCTAAGACAGAAAAGTTTCATGGAATCGCAATAGTATCTGTAAAAGATATTTTTTACCGAATGAGCGCGAATCGTGAGCGAATTAAGCGTCTTTGTTTTAGCTTGGGCAAAATGCTTTCGTTTATCCGGATGTCCAGCTGTTCTCTACACGTCGCATTTCTTAACCGATTCTTGTGAAATTTTGTGAGCGGGTTCGATATAATGTTTTTTTTTATCGATTCCGTTACTTATTTGAATTTTTTCCAAATGGCGGAGATATGGACGTTGATGACGTAAAAAACATAGTTCAGGAATTTCGAAAAATGTTCAAAGATGTCACAAACGTAATTTTAGTTAAAACACTTTTGTTTTATTTCATCTGTTTTTCCAGTCTTAGTCAAAGTTAATCTTACATCGTCTAATTACTAAGCCCCCGCGTTCACGTGCAGTTTAATTTCAAAATAATGACGTACACGCACAAACAATTTAAGCCCTTTCGTTATTACAGAGTTTAATTAAAAAGCTAAGCGCTCAAGCTCTTGCTAATAGGCATCACAACACTGCATGGGCTCTTCAGACAAGAACGCTTAGCCCGCGGGCCCCTGTTTAGTCAGGGAATCTACGTTAGTTCAAGAGAAATCGTTGGTATGTTTTTCTTTAAAGTTGGTTTTGGGACTCGATAGCTGAATCCGGATTTATTTATCCTGTTTGAAGGATTGAGATGTTGTGGTTACGAATGCTAAAGAAAACATAACGTAACTTTATAGTAAATCTATTGTGATTGGCATTTGAATGGAAGATCGAGATGATCTTACACTAACTTGGTGAAACTGAATTTGGCAATTTTCAAACACTTTTTACCATAAGGAATAACGGTATGTTATAAGACGACGTTTTAACGATCTTTTGTTCAGATGTGTAAGAATTTAATTTACATTTTAAATTAAAAACATAAATAACATAATTGTCTTCGTGAGGATTAAAACGCTAAAAGATTTGTTTACCATGAAATAACTTAAGTGAAACATCAGGTAATGTAATCTGTCTGTTGCAGCCTCTTCTATCCAATTATCTGCCTTTTAGAAGTCCCCCAAAATAGAAAAGGCAAACTGCTTTCATTCCATAAGGTTGAATTTTGGTTTTCATGAGTGAACATTGTGGGTGGAAAGACCTTAAATATCTCGCGCAAAAATGGACGTAACTCTCAACGTCGGACGTCATGGGACTGATATAGCGGTATCGATATGTCGGTATTGTTATGTTATCGACAAAACGACAAATGTGAAAATACCCTTATTAGCAATAGTGTATCGAGCAGTTTGTTTGGGTCTGATAGCGCGGATGACAGAAAGGCTTCGCTTGACAATTCAAACGTTTTCAGTTCACATAGTTACACGTTTTTCTTGTAGACCCACGAAACCGTCTAAGCGTTTCTTTTTACCATTTTGTGCTGTAACACAGGTTGAGTTGTTTAACAATGTTATCGATTGCAAAACCCACGCCCGATCTGCCGTGAAATGCTACAGCTTCAACGAATTATTGATTGCTGAATGATTTACGTCGTCATTCCGCGTCGCCGCCGCCACGACTCGCAAATAACAATGCTCTACATTCACGCTGATGACTACCGAACTGAACGGAAAGCATAATACTAATCCCAAAAACTCGTAAATTTACGCGTCTTAAATTCCATTTTTACGTCTCGATTCAATAGAGCGGCGTGAGATGCGAACCTTTCACACAATACCGCTTTTAGCAACGCCCTACAACAGTAAAACATTGTTCGGGAATTTTCCCCTGCCGTAAAAAGGGTCGCGAGTAAATACTTCTATTATCATAACCTGAGCCGGCCGCGCGAAAAATAATATAGCGCCCGAAATTTACGTAATGGCGACTCGTGTATGTAGCTCAAAGTGTCATATGGCACCCATCGTCTGACAGGTTATGACTAAAGGCGGTGAGCACGTTCGACCGTCGTTATTTGATGTACTTATCGCCTTTTTATGTATGTAACGTGTGTAACCATTTTTATTAGTTGAACCCTAATATTTGACGCTTTGTTAAAAAAACCTAAATTAGATAAAGTCAGCTAAACTTACGATGGCTTCTATGATTTGATAGAAACGGACAGATTCACGTTTCAAATATTACCAATATTTTTCATCCCGTGGACAGATTAAAGTACACATATCGCCTAGTTTATAGAGAGCTAAAGTAAGTAAGTGAGTAAGGCCGCCATTTGTATGTCTCCTTTATGTTTGTATTGTTACTTGTTTGTTCTGTGTGTATACAATAAAGAGTATATAAATAAATAAAGTAGATATTTCACAACCACCTCTGTTGTAACATGTGGACTATTGGATTTTATTATGTATAGATATTTACTTCTACCAGAGTATAGGAACATGAATAGTAAATATAGTCACGGATATCAGTCTTTCGTAGAAACTTCGACATCAAACGATAAAAGATTTTCCTGAACCTCTTAAATTAAAAGGATATCGCGACCCTTTTTAAATCGGAACAGATTTAATCATAAACAATTTAGGCCATCGGCACAAACGAAATTACAAAGAAACAAAAGGCTAAAAGCTCAACAAGCGAATTGAGCAATACCAGACTCAGCAGGTGCGTCTGGCCTGGCGTCACGTAGACGCACTCTCAAAATTTCCTTTTTAATCAGTGCCCTCCCTCGGGATTTAATTAAAGCTCCTAAACACTTTACATTGGCAATAATTGTGCCCCAGCTCGAATGGAAATCTCTTGGTATCAATTAATTGAAAACACCGTAGTACCGCCATCGAAGTATTAACAATTTAATGATGTTAGTAGCTAACGTTGTTAGGAGCGAGACCGTATAGTTATTTTAATGAACCCATTAATGTACTAACATATTTCATCCATTAATGTACGTAAGTGTAGACATAAATTGTACAGATCGATTCATTGGGATTGCGACAAAACTTGTCAAATACAATAAAACTAAGAGGAATATAAGTGTATATCTTTTAGGTGTGTATTCAACGATCGCTTTCCTTTATGCTACATGAGACAATCAAATTCACAATAAATAGTTTAACTTTTAAAAGTTTTTTATCATTACTAGCTGTTATTAAAGCTCGCAAACATTTTTTTTCTTCATTTTAGGTAAAAAGTGGTGAGTAAATAAATACTGAATTATTTAAGTATATTTTGAGGCTTATCATTCAAGACTTTAATTCGAAATGGTCATCAGTTACTTTTACTGCCGACTGTTTAATAAACAATCTCTTCTAAAATACGTTTGAGCGATTTCAAAGTTGTTCAAGAATTGACGAAAATTTCTCGAGGTTTAATTACATTAAGCCAATAAATTTAGTAGGTACGGTACCCCCAACCCCTGAAGATTAGGGTACGGTGGCGTGGCTTAGCAAATTGTAACTACTTCGCTTGAGTGATCGTCTAAACGGCTCGGAGTTGCCAGGTTTTGAACAGAAGTATTAAAACGCTCGTTATAACCACCTGCTTTACTTTTAACGGTGAGCTATTGAAACATTATTTTTTATCGGCGTTACGATGCATAATTTGAGGACGCTTTTACCGTGTAGATGTATCAAATTAATAAAGAGACAGGATATAAATTTGAGGGGTTCCAAAATTTTAAATCGGAACTCACATACGTTTTTTCTGTTAGGCTGTCAGGTATATCATTTCGAAATACGCTTTCAAAGTTGGAACCTTACTGATTTTAATTAGTTACGCAAGATAAGGTGATGTCAAATCATTTTTGTAGCTGATCTGGAAAATATCGCAAACAAAAGGTTTTTTCTTGTTTGTATGTATTATTTTAAGAATCTTAATTCGGAGTGCATGTACCTTCGTCCATGATTCGGTGACGGTAAAGGAGCCTTTAATTATGAAATACTCATTATATTTAATGAAGTGATGGTATCCACGTTTGGTCCAGGGATGTTATGGATTATGAAATTTCGTATCTGGATGCGGATACGGATTTAGAAATTATATAATACGTTTCGGATACGGAAATGAAATTATTTATGTTTCGGTTACGATATAAGATTTACTATAAGAAATTGTAAACGCGCGCGGCTAGTATATCGGCTCGGCCGGACAGAAAAGTCAAAACGTATCTCATTAGACTCCGCCCCTATCTGAAATTATCCGAAACTTAAATATCGGATTAGGTTACGGATAGATTTATTTCAGTTACGGTTACGGAGCTCTTTAACACAGAACAAAGAAAATGTGCTCTTTAACATCCCATCTACTTGCGATAATGTTGCCCTGTGTCGAACAGAAGCGATACTTTTCAAACATGTTAGATTGTAGTAATTTCATTTCATATATTTCTTGGAGGAAACAGATATATAATTTATTCGTTGCTGAGAACTAACAATTAAAATATTTACTTCATCAACAAAATTCTACCGTTATTCGTCTAGATAGGACTCCCTTTGGGCAAGTAAAGCGCCTTAAGAAAGGGGCTCGGAAAACACTCCATCTTCCATTCATAGACACGAGAGACCACGAGAATAGACACATCTATAGATAAAAAGGGACGCGCATAAGCGATGCGATTATACAACGTTTCCGCACAGTAACCTTACAGCATAACGACTAGGTAAATTTATATTTTAGCTGCAGAAGACGTACGTAAGAGAAGCTGCACCAGATCAATACTCAGACGGGAATCGAACCCGCGACCTTTGGATATCCGGTCCAATGCTCTGACCGCTGAGCTACCGAGTCACTAGTGACATCGCCGAATTTCTTCTAGTATATTATTTAGTATTGTGTAAAAATAGCATTGTGAATGCAAAAATCTCAAATTCAAAAATATATAATAATATATAATAATTATATTTTTTATTCTTGTGTAGGACCTAAAACAGTTTTCTTTTACCTGCGACACCCCGAGTAAGATTTCCATGGGTTGAAAAACACTGTGCTATTTGAATTCGTTATTTCTGCTCTCTGTTCCAATTAATTTGCGGTCTTAATCGCGGCAAATATTTCGGTTCTCATCAACTGAAAGTAAAAGGTTCTTGATTCGACTTCACTACACGTTTTAAGAAGCACGCCGTCTTCCATTCATTCAGGCGGACCCTGAGTAGGGTCACCATCCGACCGCATAAATCCGGTTCTGTACGGATTTTGAGAGGTTTTTAACCACACTTTTTCCGCAAACAGATGTTTCTATTATTGAAGCATTATGATGAAATATTATCTAGTAATTAACTTTCGTTTTGTTTAGATAAGAGCTATGAACGAAGCAGTAATAGTGATTCTACAGAAGCGTCACATTCGTGAGCAAATGTAATAACGTTGATGTTCAGAAAAAAAATCTAACATTCCAGCTTTTAGCCAAAAATTATTGTTTGCACCGGATTTGACACGTTTGAAATATTACCCAAGTAGTCATTACGTGTTGATTCTAAGCTTGGCTTTATAAGAACAGGTTAATATAAGGGAATACGGTAGTTGTGTCGCCAAAAGAGTGATATAATGAAGGCTGATGGATGAACAGAAAGAAGGACGACTGCAGAAAATATGGATACCTAGATATTTGTCATGATTTTAATGTTAATGTATTGAAAAAAGTAGAAGAGTGATATAAATAGAAAGAAGAGGACTGCAGAAAAGATAGACGGGTTATATTATGTAATGATATTAAAGTGAATGTAGTATAAATGATATGATGACGGGTGACAGCAGAAAATGATGGAGGGAAGAGCAGTCCCCCTACTCATATGGCCAAGATTCTATCTGTTTGAATGCTACGCTAATGAGCAATAGACGATTAAATTAATACCTATCGCAAACTTATTTAAATCACAGTAGTCATTTGAGTAGGGTGTAGGACGTATTGTATATCCTAATATATCCATCCATCTTGATGGATATCCTAATACGAGCAGAGAAACGGAATACTTAATGTCACAATATTAAAAGTTTTGATTGCTTATATCGATTTTTAATAGCATTGAAAATACGAATGCTGGCAACCCTAGGCCGAGGGCCACAGACGCAAATTAAGATGGAAGCGTCACTGGGGCGGCAACCCTCATTCACTAAGTAAGATTTATTGCATTATTTTTAGAAACACCAGAGATGACTTTATTATCGAAATTGTTTACATTAAGAAAATATTATGAGCTAAGTAACGGTATTTGCCATTTCTTTCTAATTTCTTTGAAAATATTTCATAAATGTTACTCGCTTTTCTAGTAGTCATTTTTTAAATTCTTGAAAAGCTTTTCTTGGCAGTGTTTATCTTGTAGCAAAATTAGTGTAGGAAAACGCGTGCGATTTTTAAACCAATTAGCCTTATCTTTATATTAATTAAATTGGCAGATAAATTTTGCTGATTCACAAATCGTCCACCAGTCGGCGCACTATCACTACGACTAACTTGGCGATAGTGTAGATGTAGACTTGTCATTTGGTTGTTTTCTGTGTTTGCTAACAATTTTTGGATGTTGGAGGCGATTTTTCGTAAATATAAACTTTTCTTCCAACACATTTTGGTTTTCTTCAATCTTTAATTCGTTTACTGTCTGACTTCCATAGCAATTATTTATTAGTATAAACAATTTTAGGGGCAGACGAGTTCTTGAGTGGAGACCGCGTATCGGCAAACGTAGTGTGGGACGCCCTCAGACAAGGTGGAGCGATGATCTTCGCAAGGTGGCTGGCAAAAACTGGATGAGTATAGCCGCGGATCGTGCTCAGTGGCGTGCTCTCGGAGAGGCCTATGTTCAGCAGTGGACGATGATAGGCTGATGATGATGATGATCAACAATTTTTAGATATCATTTAAAATAAATCGGAAAATCGGGGATAAATGCCCGTACCAAAGGTCTCCAGCAGCAGTAGCACCACCAAGCTGGATATTTTTTGTGACATCCCGCCATTGCTTGCATTAGCTTAATTAATTAAGTTAATAAACATGTAATTACTTATTTAATAATAATATAATAATAATAATAATAATAATGATTTATTGAAAGGCATAAAAAACCCAATAAACACTGTAGTCAAATACAAAATAATACAAAATAAATCCAAATTAAAAGTCAAAATTACACATAAATAAAATTAAAATACAATAAAATAATTTAGTAAATTTTTACATTAAAAGTTAAAAGTTTAAACATTATTTTCTATTATCGCTCCGATGCACCGAAATCCAGTACTTATATAGTGGATTGTCCAATCCCCGACATACGGCCCTAATTATGCTATTACCAGAAAGGCATATCCTTGTCCAAAACGAAGCTATGCGCTTTCTCATAACAGCATAAAAGTCCGGTGTACGGGCGTCCGCGAACATGCTCGACGCGCTGCTGTATCTTGGATGTTTCATAAGGATACGAAACGCGTCATTGTATTGTACCCTTATGGAACTGTAGGACGAACGGTTAAAATTGGCCCATAGCTGGCAAGTGTAAAAACATTGACAGTATGAGCCAAATAGAGTTAATTTGACTTCGTCACTACATTTACCGAACTTGCGCGCGAGCATGTTACAGCGAACAGACAGTGCTCGTCTCTCTCGTTCTATATCGAGGTCGTCTTTTCTATTTTCTGTTAGAATATGCCCGAGATATTTAAACTTATTTATATTAATGAAATAAACTTATTTATATTATTCTTGTTGAACTCTACATTCATGTAACCGGCCTCACTGTTTTATTTCATAGGCAAATCTATTTCACCCAACCCCATGTCATTCATGACCTCGACATAATTCCTTTGTACACGGAACGATCTGTACTCCACACTCTAACCCGACGCCTCTAGTTTCAGTGTTAAGATTAATTCAGCTCAACGTTGCTAAGCAAATGTGGCCCTTATTACATTGAAAAACGACGGCTTCACTAATGAGGTGATTGCAGGTGAAAGACGTTTATCTGAAAGCTTACTGTAAGATTAATGAATAATCTTACAAATAAAGAACAAAGTCTGTTTTTTTACCTTTATATAACCAAAGGAGGACGTTTAAAGTCTTTTACCACCCATAAGGAAGGCCTGTGCCCCAGCAGTGGGGACATCAAAAATAGCTGATGGACATATGTTATAGTATAGGCAACATCATTAACAAATTACAATCGAACATTTCTCCTTACAATTATATTAGCATTAGAAATGAAACGCAGATAAGGTTATCTTTCAGCCAACTAACTTTATACTGTCCTGTCAACAATGTCAATTTATCATAATGATTAATGACTTAATGACTGCACTAATATTATGGTCGTTATCAATTATATTAGAAAGAAACGATTTTAGATTATATTATGAAGCACGTTTATGTATGATGTCCTATTATATAACGCTTTATATTTACATTAGTGGCAGCCAATACAAAATACTTACTAGGGTTTTAATTTAATTCCCTTTGAAAAAAAATAAAAAATATAGGTATCTATCTACGACCACAAAATCACTTTTCCTAGATAAAGTAATGTCAACATTCTATAGGTTTTGGTTTTTGCGGCTGTTTACTCGCAAAATTGCGAAGTAGGATAATTGCTAGGTTGGCTAACTGCGAAGTTGTCACATTGAGAAGTAGTCGGGTATGAGAAAAGTAGGACGCCTGGCTCCGAAAGGTTTTAAAATTGTCTTCTTAAATGCTATCTTTTTCATCAGCCTCAAATCACCCAGCGCTGAGTGTAGGCCTCCTCATTTGCACGCCATCCCCTTCGATGTTGTCCCGTTTCCTTCCAGTTTTTCCCCACTACTTTAGTGATGTCGTCCGACCATCCGGCTTTTTGGAGGCCAACGCTTCTGGTCTCCACTCCAGCACCTTTCTGCTCCACCGGTCATCGGTTCTGCGACATATGACGGTCCATCGCCACTTATTTTATGCAAGCACCCCACGTCAGTTAGTTTATTGCGACTCCGGGTCACCGTGTCTCTTACTCTGTACCCAACATGGCGCTCTACCTTCCTTTAGGCTACCTGCAGCTTGTGGATGTGTTGTTGTGTAAGGGTCCAAATTTCTGCCCGTAGAACATGACCAGCTGCATGCATTGCTCGTACGCCCTTCGTTACAGAGAAAGGGGCACTTCCTTACACTTAAAAAATTCAGGCAGCTTACCAAATGCGTCCCAACTGAGTCCAATACGGTGTTCTGCAGCCTGTCCGTCGACCAGTTGCCCCATGTAGACGTATCTTTTCGTCGTTCACCATGATTCTACTTACGATGGGGTCCTTGCATATGATTTTTGTTTTTGCTATGTTCATACACAAATTAACATTTATTGAATACAAGTAAATACTATGGTTCGCTCTAAAATCTTTATCATATAAAAAAAAAACACTTCCTTGAACCTTGGATTAAAAAAACCGTAAGACTAACCGGACTTAAAACTTTCAATAATTATCTGAAGAGAGTACACATATCATAGCAAACTTCACAACTTGTTAAAACCTTAAAATCCTGACAAAGCCGGTGATAGTTTCGAGAAAGTTCCGCACAAATTCCATCACCATCTGACGCCAATTGGGAGAGCTGCCAAAACAAACTCTGATAAAGTTCGGAGAAAATCCGATAACTTCTGTAGGTAACTAACGCTTGGTGAAATATATGGCAATGAGGATTGCAACTTGTTAATACGCGTATATCTTTGTATATTTTTGCTAGCATTATTTTCGTATTCTTTGATTTAGGTTTAGATATTCTTTAACAACTCGGAAATTCGACGATGATAAATAACTGAGTAGCAGCAAATCTTACAATATATACAAAGTATGGTACCATACGATACATCAACTATTAAAGAAAACACAGTTTCTTTCTATACTGGTCAACTTTTAACCTTTCAACTCAACATCAGAATTATTGAAAAATGTATAGCTCAAAATAAAATTGGGGTTTTCCATACAAAAGAGCTTACTTCTGAAAGGTATTTTTATGACTTTACTGTAGAATTTCTTCTATTCGCCGTGTGTCAGTTAGAATAGAAAAATGATACATTTCGCGTATTTTTGTATGAAACTATTCTTTCTATTCTAACTGACACTCGGCGAATAGGAGAAATTACACAGTAAATTCAACAGTATATAAAGACCGCACGTATATACAGCTTTCGAAAAATGTTAAATTCAAATAAAGTTAGATTGAATTTATATAAAAAAAACCTTTCAGAAATTAGATCGTTTGTATGGAAAACGATATAGTGACACCTATTTTCTTTTGAGCAGTGCTGTTTGTGTTCATCAGTGAATGAATATGAATTTAAAACTTAACCAGTAAGTTATGGCTAAAAAATAATATCATCATCATCATCATCAGCCTATCATCGTCCACTGCTGAACATAAGCCTCTCCGAGAGCACGCCACTGAGCACGATCCGCGGCAATATTCATCCAGTTTTTGCCAGCCACCTTGCGAAGATCGTCGCTCCACCTTGTCTGAGGGCGTCCCACACTACGTTTATAATATACTTACATAATATAATATACATCTCTTGTTCAGAAACAAACTATATAGCGGCAACTTTATATGCACAAACTGCGATAAACAAAACCGTCAGTGTAGCGTAAGCTCCTTATATAAGACCATTATATCTCTATTTCGCAACGTATGAAAATATTCGAAACGTTGAAGTTTTGCCTCATGAACCCTGCGTTATAACTTTTATTCGAAGTAATTCAGAACTCGCGACCCAAAAGTTATATTAGGTACGCTAGTACACAGGGTTGAAGAGACGAAACTTCGTCAAACTTCTGTCAATCAACGGAAATGGCATGTCAAATTGTCAAGCTGAGAATTCTCGGCACTTCGAAATTAAAAACAAGCTCAAGTTTGATATTTGATTTTCTCCACGTTTCAGCATTTTTACAGCTGCCGTGGTCACGGGGTATTTTTATTCATACCCTATCATTCATACGGGGTATCACGGGGTGTTATTGAATATGTTATTAATATTCAGAAGTCTGTAAGTATACTGACTGATGAAAGACAAAAAAAAACATCTCAAGCAGAATATTTCGGTTTCTCCTCGTCATCAATATGCCAAAAACGGTTCATAAACAAAGAAGAGCTCGATCAGCCGTAAAAAAATCATGTAACTAAATTTAATATACTATATCTATGAACTAAGTATAATGGTAACAAAAATGACATTGACAATGACACGAGAATTTCCTGGAAACTATAGAAGAGATTTCAAAATTTTAAATAATGGGACTTTATGGGACTAATCTAGAAGTATACTCTTTGAAATAAAAAAAGGTCCTTAACTGATGGAGTATGAGGTAACAAACAAAAAAATACAAGAAAAACACATACAAAGTTTGTATTCGTATGATATTTAATATCAATTTGGTTGTATTTTTTATGTTTGATCTTCACCTTCTTTTTGTCGTTTAAAATGCGTGTCAATAATTACGTTTATTCTTTATAATTTACTAACAAATAAATTTTTATTCTAATATAAAATTTAGTGAGCTTAACTATAACAACAGTTAATGAGAGCAAATTTAGCATCCGTTCTATCGCTCTCGGTACTACCACGTATATTGTAGTAATTAAAGGGGAGTCCCCCCCCCCCAATCCGAGCATGTGACTTCTCGCCATCAATAAGCCGCCGACACGGGAGATTTGGAGATTTGCCTGAGCCCCACGCGACGCCTCAATGAGATTTTCTCAGAACCGACTCTATTTTGATTCAAAGCTTGGTATTAGCATATTCGCCTAGCCTTGATGCCATTGTATTCATTAACGGTTATTTTGACTGTAAATTAATGTTACCTACCAACAATATCGATTGTAATGTATGGTCATTCTATATAATTCTTGGTTATGGGTAGATTTGGAAAATTTCCTGTGTCCCACGCAAACGCTTCGATTTTGTTTTTTTTTATTAAATTAAACCCTTTTGTACCTAAGTGTAAATGTAAGACTGTGTAAAATATTTTACAGCAGTGGACTTTATAACATAGTCGCTAGAGAATTTGACTAATATTCTAAACCTACCGAAAATAGGTTTAAAACACTAATTATTAGTTTTTACTATCGAAATTTTAATTCCACCGTGACTGTAGTGAGTGAAATGAATGAATGCAAATACGCTTTGGAATAGGTACCTTCTGTTTTAAATAATGTTTAATGGTTGCGTGCATCTAAGCAATTCAAACCATTATGTTTGACAATAAATTTTAATTGAACATAATTATGACTAAATTACGAAATAAAAGCACAGAATATATAATAGTTGATAAAAGTCTACAATCGACAAACTACCAATACGACAAACAATAATGGGTAAGGAAGGCTTTTTAAAAGCTAATAATAAAGAAAAATATAGGTAGTAGGTATATAGGTACTTATACTTAACTTGTCTGGTATAATACTATATACAGGGTTATTTGTAAAACACTGACAACCTCGTAGGAGTAGATTACTAATATCAAAAAGAACAACATTTTATTCTACGACTTTTCCGAAAACAGCCAAAAAAATTCATACAAAATTCAATCAGCTGTTCGGACATTTTGTATATGGAAAGTAGAATATTTTTTTTTGTCTGTTTTCGGAAAAGTCGTAAAACAAATGTTGTTGTTTATGATGTTAGAAATCCACTCCTGCGAGGTTGTTGGTGTTTTACAAATAACCCTGTATACTATGATATACAACATGTGATAACAAGCTACATTTCACAAAATCAAATTCAATATATTAAGCGTAATGGCACGACCAACTTGAAACAATGAAATATCCGTTTCAACGGCTCCTTCCTGAGGCCGCGAAAACTTTTCACATACTTTATGGAACACATCGTTTATGGAACTTTCCGCGAAGTTACTACTCTCACGTAAATTTTAAATTAGACCAATGTATTTAGGGAAGAAGTAGCGACGCGGGAAACGCGTCAAACTTCCAAAAATAGCACTCTCAGACGGTATCTGTAATTAATATTATGATAAGGCGCAACGGAACCCCCTTCAGTACCCTTAGCACGAACAGCTATCGAAAAAAATAACTCGCGTAAAATCATTCGATAGATAAATTTTGTATTGGAAATTTGTACAACGCCATCTATCGCCGATAAGCGAAATGAAATTTTCCATAGAGAATTGTCTATCGAGTAATTTTACGTGCGTTTTTTTCTCGATAGCTGTTCGTGCTAAGGGTACAGAATGCCTACCCATCGTAATTTTCTTTGTGCTGTTTAGGGATCTAATAATGCTCGGTGATTATTTTAACTGTCAGCCTCCACGAGCAAGCCTTCCATTTGCGTTATAATTAGTTTGGCCGTATAAATGGCTTTACATTAGACCGTACATTTATTAGTTATCCGGGAAGTCCCGTTTACATTATTATAATAGTTTAAACTTTATATCCCACTTCAATTTCACGACCAGAAGTTATGTGAGAAGGTTTCGGAAATTATCTGTGAATGGAGCTGTAGAATTGTAGTTATTTATGCAACTGTACTATAATGAGGGGTATTAAAACATGAATGTGTGATATAGTATCAGAATGAGTTGTTGATGTTTTAATACCTAATTATGTACAGTTGCATACAAGACTTTATCTACACCCATTTTTTAATATTTTATTTGGGAAAGAAACAATACTTTAATGCATATGGAATAAAACACCCATGATATTTATCTACACCCATGATATGTATCCTCTTTAAAGGGTTTTGACTTTGACTTTGTCTTTGACTTTTACTTTCCTCCCCCTCCTCGTCATTATATCTTCCGACAGTGTGTTATTATAATGCTGTACTGAATTTCATAATGCAACACTTCGCGCGTGCCCACGCGCGTCCTCCTCTAGCTCAGATACTGTAATGATGGCAGTTAGCTAAAGCTAGGGTTTCCTAGAACGATGGTGCCGTCATATTACGGCCGTAATTTAGCGGCGTAGAACGTTGTCTATGAAAACAAAATGGCGCACCGCCGTATTGTTTACATAGAAAACGTTCTACGTGACGGCACCGTCATCCTAGGAAACCCTAGCTTAACTGTTTCAGAACCCTTTACAGAGGATTTAAAGCATGGGTCTAGATAAAAATCGTTTCGTACTTTAACATCAAAAAGGATCGGTTTCAAGTAAGGGAGGTGTTTGAAAGTATTAGCGATTACTTACAAAGTTAAACAGCCCCTATTTGTCCGCGTCGAAGCTTCGACGATTGAGCTCAACTTTTAATAGATCCTTCCAGGGATTTTCTCGAAGCAGGTTCTATTTGAAAAACTCAAAACAATAGAGAATTCTCTTAATGCGACCTTGACGGTTCCACTGAATAAAGTCCAAGACGTAGTCTGTACAATTTTACTGTCGTCTTTAGTCAAAGACCTCTCGAAGTTTTTGTTTTGTTTCGTCGTTTGTTTTCGGTGTAATAGAAAAGTTTTTAATTGCTGCCTTTCCCCTCCTCCTCATTGTGGGATGGATCAATAGGTTACCTGAGGCGGTGTGGTCTGGTAATCCCCATAATACATTTAATCTCGGCGACAGGAAACCTTCGACGCAAGAATACTGATTTTGCTCTGAAGACGTTATTATAATGGTAATTTGAAACGTGGCACTACTGCAACGACCAAGGGACTATCATTAGTCTCATAATAAGTTGTTGTGCTCGTTGTATCAAGTTATTTCAAAGTTATTTGAGTTAATTCTTTTGAGACTCCGTGTAAATTAACAGGGTTGCTTGCATTGAAGCCAATTATACACTTTTTGATTCTTAAAGTAAACTTTGTTTACAACACAAAATTTCGAAAAAAAAAGAGTTTTGCAAAATAAGTAATTATATCAAACATACAAACAATCAAAAGCATTTTCAGGTTTTTATGAAATAAAACTATGAACATTATGTTTAGTTCCCCATGGAATCCCAGTCATAAAAAAACAGTCTAAAAACACATAACAAAAACACATTAATTCCCAATGTCAAATTGAAACTTTTCAAGACTCCGAGGTCTAAACTCGTGCATATTTTACAAAATAGCGCTATAAGAAATCCCGACCATTAAACGACTAAAAGAGTTAAAAAGTCTACACTAAACTTTGATAAATAACAAAACTCTAAAACTATCAGTATAACGTAAGCTGAAATATTTAAATCTCCAGACAAGTGACCTTTTCAGTATTCGAAGAGCACTTTAAAAGTTAGCGAGAAATATTCAATGAACCCGCCTCAGTCATATTATGTAATGTAGGCGGGAGTACGTGCGAACAACAATCCCAGCACTTAAGCCTACACAATGTTGGCAGATGTAATCGGGCACATTCAGTGACCGCATTTTCCGTAGCTCTAGCTAGTCCACATTTTAAGGTAAACTAGTAACTACATGAAAAGGATAGGCTTTAGAAAAAAATCCAAAAAATTAATAGATATTAGGACGTAAGAATATTCGTAAAAATTCTCTGACAACAGAGAATAGCATGGCAGTGTAGCACAGACACTGGCAGTGTAACTACAAAACTATTTGTCATTTTATCAAAATATATTTTAAAAAAAACGAACTCAACGGAATATAAAAATAATTCAATAAACCTACGAAAATAGAGCTGAAGCAAACAAACTGTTTTTAATAGAGCTCAAAAATAAATATCAACCGTTATTGTGTATTCTGAACATACGCGCATTTCAAAAGTCGACATCTGATTGGCAGTCGGGCCACGTCCCGCACCGCGCCGACATCATCGAGACTGTCGCTCTATCAATTGAAGACTTTTTCCTCCATTTTTCGCTGAAAGGACATAGTACCCTAAACATATTATTGTGCTTTTACACTTAAAAAGGTATACGCTTGACTTTTAAGACGCAATTTCCTGATAAACACGATATGATTTTGAATAACGAAACCTTTTCCCATAAGTTTGTATACTTTTTAGGTAGATGATGCCTAGGTAGGTACCACCAGCTGCAATACTAAAATATACTTTAATCGTGTTTATGAGTATAAAGAAGCAATATTTTACAAATTACTCATCCTAACTCAAGAACATTACTTCATCATGAGATACTTAATTGACGTAACTTTTCCTGGCTTCCAAAAAAGATTGCTTCGGCGTGTAGATACTTATTTATGGTTAATGTGTTTACGAGTTGCTACTTTTCCAATTAGCAAACTTCTGATTGATTCGTTAACATTTACATAACATATTTTATGTTCAGAAACTACTATTTTTGTAGACATTCTTTAATAGGACATTGCGTTATTTAACAGTTATTATTAACGCTACTGTAAACGGCACTTGAATACACTTATAAATTTCAAGATTTTTATTTTCAAAAATATAAAAGACAGGATCTCTCCAGAAAAAAAGGCTCATGTGCAGTTTTTTGCACACAAAAGCAGAAACAAAGTTTGAACACTAAAAACACAAAATAAAAGAATTGATTATGTAAAATTATTGAGCCAGTCAAAGGCATTATGATAGCACTGAACGTATCATTCAACAGCCGCCACTGACCCTTCCAATCGATCTTGTGACCAAAACTACTTACTAATACAGGAATATATAGGCAAGCTCGAGCTCTGTGCTGCGTGCGCAAATATTTGGCTATTCAAAGTTCGTTGGAAACTATGAAATGTTATGGCCTTTATTTGTGTCGAGGCCAAGCTTTATGAGGTTGATATAACAGTCTCGTGAACTATATATTGATCACTCATATGCCTGAAAAGCTGGGTTTATTTTTAACTTAACACGGCAGCTTTGGTTACCGCCTTTTATATTTAACTCCTTGCGTTGGTATAACTCAACTACCTATTAAACCAATGGTGGTACATAAATCTTTGCTGATAGGTTAGCTAGGCTTTCTTATAAAGAAAGGTTTTCTCTGCGTAATAAACATTTCGAGTAACAAAAGAAAAACTTGAAAAAAACTAGTATTTCATATTGTATATATTTCAAAAGGAGAGCACCAATTGGTATTGTCAATGACAACAGCTGTTTTACAATACAAATCTGACCTGTTAAGATGCTATGTACGTATTTACCTAATTAACGATTGAATCCTTCTAATTTCCCATAATGAATCCAATTCGGAAATCAAAACGCTACGCCCGCGTACATATTTTGCAAAGTATGCTAAGCATTTCAGCTGTGAAGCTGTCGATCGATTCGGACTGCTAATCGCGCCACTATTTGCAGAAACATTCCGCCCAGTGGCCATTAACAAAGGCTCAATTCAAGTTCATTGAACCGAAGAGGGCAACAAGACCGGTGAGGGCGTCAGCCGACCAACATTGACGCTGCGAATCGATCCTGACTGTTGAACGTCTATTCAATTACAATGTCACACTTCTGGTGCTAGGGTGCCCTAAGACGGTAACGCTGGTCTAACTTTTCTCAAAAACTTTGCAGTCAATTTTTATATTTTATTTTATTATTAAATGTTGGATAAATAAAGTTTCAAGTTATTGAAATATTTGAAAACAGCTAAAAAAATGCATTTGTGTTTTTTGCTTAAAACAGTAAAACTTTACAAACATATGTTAACCAAATTGATTTTTTTCCAATCTTCTAAATATATGTATAAAAAAAGGAAAGACAGACAGGCTGACTGACATATCAACACAGAGTCCAAAGCAAATCCGCCAAATAAAGCCTGATTATTGCCTGATTATATGATTCGCGTATCTCCTTTGAGTCCCGATGTTATGTAAGGGCAAAAGTAATCATTCGAAGTTAATTACTTGATCCTTGACCTTAATTTATTAGACAACGTTAAAGATAAATTCATATAAATAAGTGATCGTCATTATTTACCCCGTGCTTTAAATCTGTATACGTATCGAATCGTATCAAATAAATGTAAAAAAATACCACAAAAATTTTCGTAACAAAATTCGTCCAATTAAGTATTTCATTTCCAATAAATAAATCTAGGATCATACTTATTTAGTTCTGTGACGTTCGAGCTTGTCGTATATTTCGATCGGTTCGAAATTGCAATCCGATTTTGCTCACAGTATAAAACGAAAACCACAGGCGAAATTTAATAGTTTGTGAACAACTATAGTTACAACGGGCATGATGTTCTTCTGTAAACAGAGAACGCTATCTCAAACAACTTTCCTTCACTAAGTCACGTAGTTTGCTTTTTGTATCATGTTTTAACAGAATAAAGTGATGTTACATATGAGTAACGTTGCACGGGGAGGTTAATATGAATCTTATACCGCAGTACTAGAGCTTATATTGAAATGAAAATTAATAAGCTTGTGTCGCACTGAGGTAACGTGGGTTGTAATATAAGATATTATATGCTGTTGTACGAGGTAATGAAATAAGACGTGAGCTCAAGTAGCTAATTTTGTGGATGAATTGCAAGATTTAGAACGTATACGTATATATTATCTCACTAATCGGTAAGAACATGTGTCTTCACATTTTGTTTATTTTAGAAATTGAACAAATTAAATTAATAACAGCAAATTATCATTAAAAAAACGACTATAATAGTTCACGAAATATGACTCGATTCAAAAACAAAGAGTACCTACCTGAAAAGATGACCGTGCTATATTTTTTTTATTGAAATGTTTGCTACAGAACATTATCGCTACGTTCGTACTACATCAGCTACAGACTTTAATGACTCTGAAATGTAATAAAATAATTGCAAACTTTCAGAACATTCTGCTTCATAAATAAATGCTTGCGTTGCGTCCTTATATTGCTCGTTGCATTATACGCGGATGTTCGAAAGCGTGTGAATACATTTGCATATGAAAGCGTCTCGTATACGATACTATACAATGATGCAGAAACGCAATATATCGCAGTTATTTAATTACAACACAGTTTACATTGAGTAAGATTTTGTACGGTGCAGTAACATGTACTCTTGTTACGTAACTTCCTTCATAACGATGCTATTGTTATAATTATGATAAACTGAAACAATGCGGCATTTCCATTAATTTTATCTATTTAGAAATAAAAGAGGTATTGATCAAAGAGAACTTAAATAAAGCAAAAAAATAAAAATGAAAAAAAACAGACGTCGAATGCGACAAAATTAAGAAATTAACTCATTTATATGAATTTTTAGCCTAATTCTAAATATTCTGCAGTCCTCTTTTTTCAAACGAAGAATGCGACAAAATGAAGAAATTAACTCCTTTACTTGAATTTTCAATAACTTTTTCAGCAGTCCTCTTTTTTCAAGATTTACTTGATTTCATTCCACTTTCCCCACTTAACTAAATTCTCTAAAATCCTCCTTTGTCTTCGATAGCTCAAATCTTGTCTTACAATAACCGAGGTTGTTCAGAAATATGAGCATGCATTCTAAAGCATCGCATACCAGCACGGGAACATAAAGGCAGTAATGAACTCGGTGAAATATAGCTAAAGACATTGCAGACTCCAGCAACACCATCGAGTCAGTCAAGTATCTATATACTGGATAAACCTTGAAAAGGAAAAAATAAAAATGGAGACACAAAATTGGCCAATCCCAGTAATCAATGTAGAAATCGAATTTTTTGTATGTAATATATACAAAAATAAAAGTTAATAAAAAAACTACATTAGTAGGTATGAACGTCTATACAAAAAAAATTGAGAGTTACAAGGCGTGATAAAGTTTGGTCGCATAATGGAAACTGATCTGTAAGGCTGGTCTTAACTAACTAATATTGAGCTGGGCCAAACTTTATTGTATAGGTCCCAAAATTTTACTGATTTCCGGACTTAGAGCTCATTCATAGAATAGGGATGTTGACTATTTTTTTTATTTTATGTTACATAAATTACCTCTCAAAAAAAGAAACATTGGTAAAAGAATTAATTCGCTAGCATGAAAACTGCCCGAGATATCACAGTGTGAAATGCACACAAATGGACTCGATCAAAAACGCTCCATACTAATGGCTTGCACGTTATGACGTCACGCCGTGCTAGTTTGTATGCAACGCATAGGAAATTTGTTCAGCAGCTATATTAAATATTGTGTTTATCAAAATGGTTTCTTCGACAAATTTGCTATACATTTTACGGACTAATTAAATATATCATTTATTTTAATAAATTGTATACTTTTTAAATGGACTTGTCCACCCAACTTTGAAGGGTCATAAAACAAATAATATGCAATATATAAAACAAAGAGGTATACAAGCTACTCTAAAAGTTTAATATGTTTACGATTTTTATTAGTATTTCGTTATTTTATTCATTAGTCAACATCCCTATTACACGCGCGTAAACAAAAGACACTATCTTGTTTACCTACGTAACTAATGAAAAGAATGAATCTCACGCGTCTTGCTATTTTTGTGAGTTTGCCGATTAATCAAGATGTTTTTCCGATTTTTTCAAACTATTAATTTTTAACTTTTGACTGCATATTAATATTCAGAAACGTGGTCTGATATCCCCATTTCATTTTTAGATATACTTAAAAACTAACGGTGTATAAGTAATTTTGTATAAATCTATTAATTTGCGTAACACCAATGATAATAAAAGTATAAACAGATCAAATTAATAGCACTATACAATTGGCTAAGAAATAATGAACGAAACAGAATATCGTGTAAAAAAATCATAGCGTGTGTTTCCATTTTCCATTAACCTATTTGAAACTTGAGTAAGCTTTTGAAAGCGCACCTCACTCCGAGTTCAAAAGGTGTGGCATGTTATAAGGTACAGTTTTCAAGACATTAATGTCATACTAATAAAATTAACTTCTTATAAATGTGAATTCCAACACACTAAAAAAAACTATAGATACTGTTTTAGTTTATTCATCGAGCAGCCATTTTGTAGCTGACGACAAACTCTACATAAACATCCCACCGAATAAAAATAAAATCACTATAAAGTTTTTCTTTGCATTAGACTGAGGTCTGCAAGCAAATAATTTATTATTTTATGTTTACAGATGTATGTAAATACACTTTGTCGACGCTTGGTTAGTACCAAGAATCTTATATTGGTTAGTACCTTTTTTGTATTTCCAACTTAAATAACCTCTGCAGTTTTCAAGGAAAACATACTTCCACAGCAATAAATATTTCAAACAGATAATATTTTATCTATAGATGAATCGCTGTCGTACGTACTCTATAATCATCGATTATCCTAGCCCCATGATCACAACCACGCATCATTTCAACCCCTCTATACAATTTATGGAATTGTCGCCCGAACAGCGTTTTCACGACAAACACCGATTTCAATTCCAGCCAATACCTGCGAAGTATTCGTAATATTTCAATCCCGGGAAAACGTAATAAAGCTTAAACAGGCACTACCACAGTCGTTTAAGTACTAATATAAATCTTGAAGGCTCATCGTACTGTGGAATTTTCCCATTAGATTTTATGGATTTCCCTCTTGTCCGCATTAAATTATAAAGGGGGGAAACGGTGCGGGAGATTGAAAACGTTACCAAGAATTGAAATTTAATTTTACAATTTGAAATGACTGTTTGGTTTTTAAATAGCTGTTTTGGCAAATGTGTGATTCAATTGTGGTACCCATATTTATTGTAAAATTACTGTTTGTTTCCCAAATAAACTAAAATAAAAAACATTAGAATCTGTGATGTGTGATGTGTAAAAAAAATAATTTTATCTACCGGTCAATGCAACAGTATAATATTTTATCAAATAATTTTGATTTGGACGTATTTAACACCAGTATCCGTGCGGCGAAGACACTCATTAGTAAGCATTTCTTCAATGGCGATTAATTCCGTTATTTTTTGTCAATTATTTTTTTTTGTCAATTCTTAAACTATTGTTTTTGATTCCTTTATGCTAATTAAGATTTAAGCTCACATTAGATTTAGCTTTACTTACGCTAACCGTGTGAATCTATTATTAGCTTTTTAAGTTTATACTTTGTAATTTAAAGATATTGTTGTGTAAGCTGATGAATCACCGAATAATAAATAAATAAATAAATAAATGAATATTAGCTATGTACTTCGCAACTTCGAAGTTGTTAATTGAGATAGGTATTCGTGATGAAATCAATGGCACACCCGGAACGAACAACTTTTAACAATTCTCCGAAACGATCCTTTTTGAAGTGATAAATTTTAATGTTCACAAGTTTGTTCCGTAACACAGGATTACAAGTTGTGTACGCTCTTTGATATTTATCGAGCAGGCGTTTATTGTTGTGTTAAATACGAGTTGTTAAATCTGAAAGTGATTCAGGGGGCGTCGGTTTATTAATTTCCCTATTTAACTACTTGCCTTGTGAATAATGCTAAGTTAGTTAGAAGCCTTACGATAAATTAATATGACGACTATCTATACATATTATAATGTTGCTCTTATTTTCGCAATTATTTTATCTCCAAAAGCTTCTGTCTCCTGAAGCCATAACAAGCAAGAATTTCTAGCGTTAGTATCACTCACAATTACGATATTAATTTGTAACGTTAAGGTCTTAAAGCCCATCTTAAGTATTCGAAATTCCCCAAAAGGACATTGAAATCAACATCAATTATGATAATGTTCTCACCGCTAGGGATTTTGATCGAGTAGCTGGGTTGCACAACAAAATTTCCAATTTAAATTTAATTTTCTTATTATGAGCGATATTTTTATAGACATCTAATAAAAAATATCTTGTTCTTCAGTTTTTTCCTTCCCTGTGTGTACGTTTGTAATTACAGACTTCTTCAAAGGAATCCATATCTTTGAGAATGTTAATAACACTCCCTTTGCTGAATGTTACGTTTATAAAGGAAAAATTCTTCTGTTTCAATATTTTATTACAATGCAATTTGTCAAATAAGACATTATATTTTGTATTAGCTTTGCCGTCCAATACCTACTGCTATCTATTACCTACTGTTTTCATAATCTATATCTATATTACTAAAAATAAATCGCCGAAATGTATGTAAAAACACAACTCTAGAACAACTCAACCAAATAAGTTTTTTTTGTTGTGTTTGTTATTATCAGGACAAGGTTTGTATAAAGATAATTTTCATTAGATCGTAAGAGTTAAGATATCATTGGAAATATCCCATCTTTAAATTACTAGTATTTTAAAGGTAATTCTCTCTGCCTAGTAGGTACGGTCAGCAACGAAAGTTGCTCAACACTTTAGTAGTTTGTCATAGTAACTTTTTTGAGTGTATTGTTTCAAACCGTGAGACACCTATTAAAAACTTGCTATGACAAAGTACCAAAGCGTTCAGCGACTTTCATTGCTGACTGTACCTCGCGGTATTTGGCACGCCATCACTTTGCATGCTTGATTGATTGTTGTGGCGCCTTCGCGGCCTTGCGGTAGTTTACTCAGGAACCTAGTGATATTTCAAAGACTGCCTTGTATTGATCGCTGTAAAGAAACGCTAAAGTTTTCGTTACCCGTTTATTTGTGGTTTCGAATTTGTTTTTTTATTTGAATCCGTGCTTATATTTTTTAATGGTGGCGCTACTCACTGCGGCTGCCCTACACAGAAGTCAAGTAAATCAGTTTCCAAAAAAAATTTTTTTTAAACTTCGGTTTAATTCGGAAAATATAGCCAGTAACTTGTTTGAAGTATCTTTTTCCGTTTGCAAAATCTACGCTAAAACAAAGTATATTTCCCGTTTCTAACTTAAAACAAGCAAGTCTTATCAAGATACTTGTATTTTAAATAGATAAGCAGATACTTGATTTCTATGTATTTATTTTATAGTCCTAAGTACTATATTCTATGGCTCCTGGCAAAGCTGAAAACAAGTATATACTAAAAGTACAATAGAGAATCTGAAGTTACATAAGTAATAATTAATAAATAATTGACAAATCATATTTCTACTCAGAACACTGTTTTCGTCCGTCAAAATGTAGGTAGGTATGAGAACTTATCTTTTTTACAGACATATGTTTTTACTTTAAATACCTACCAATGATATATTAACATTTTAGTGTTCAGAATATATCATTTTTTCAATAAAAACACTAAATAACGTTTTTAAGCTCTCCTGTAAAATTTGTCTGGAATGAGATACTTGAATTTGGTTTAGGGCAGCCGTGTTATATTTGCGTTCAGGCAACATTTTCATTCATAATACTAATAGACGTAAATTATAAGGTGGGCAGCAAAACCCGTATCTCACTTACATGTTAAGCCACACTTTATGTGTTCATAGTTCTATCTAGATACGAGTACGAGCGAGTGCGAGGCGGCCCCTGTTAATTTATTGAGGAAACACGTGAGTTCTTAACGCGCTTTTCAGCTACAACCCAATTGCGAAGTCAAGCGTTGTCTTAGCCCATTAAAGTTCCGCTCCGTCTTTGCTAACCGACTTACAGATATACTTCGAGGAATTCGTATGGAAGTAAAAGGATACTAATGTCGTGAATAAGATTGCTTTACAGGTTCTTAAACATGTAATACTTGATTTATTTTTAGTAGTAGTTTAGTTGCAAAATCCTTAGACACAATAGGTACTCAAAATAAACTGCGAAGACGACGAAGACTGCGAAGACCATAATAGTACTGCGAAGTTATGTACGTTTTTTACTATTATCATGACATATGCGAGTTTTCTGTGGTTTTGTGAAAAATACACAGAACAGCTAATTATCATAAGCTTTTCTGTGAAAAATACTCGTACCTACCCGGTAATTATAGTACAAGTCGTTTTGTATTATGTTCGAGGTTTCAAAGACTACACAGCAATAAATAATAATATACCTACGTTAGTGTAAGTGAATTGGAAATTCCATCGTACCTTGTTACTTTTGTCAAAATAAATCAGACAACTCACGTAGAAGGAAGGATTCAGAGAAAGGCCCAAAATTACTTGTATCTACAGCGCAAAGTCCACAATAGCATTAATTGAATCAGCCCGCAATCAATACGGCCCTGGCCGTCGAACGTGACACGAAATAATGATACCATGTCTTCATGATATTGTGGACTTAGGCCTCACTGTTGATTTTCTTAAAACAACTGAGTGCTTTTAGCGCAGACGTCCGAATATGTGAAGCATCTCAACAAAACGTATTATAATACTTATTGGGTAGCATCACTCACATACATTGTTTCCAATCCAAAACTAGCTATAGAAATTAGAAACAACGACAATGCGATGGTGACACAACCACAGATGTATGTTTTATGTGCTTTTATCAATTACTTACATGAAAACGCCATACTTTTAACTTTGCAAAGTTGTCACGACTACTCTCAATCGTGCTTTTACACTTTCCTCGACATCGTAGGTACGTAACGCGCGCCATAAGTAAAAGCAATTTCAAAATGTATACGTAACTACAAAAGTTCCAACGAACTTCAAAATATTGATCCATAAAGCAAATTTTGTCAGTACTGTGCCGTTCACCACGCAATAGATAGATATCTCTTGAACAAAGTAAATACTGTCGATCAACAAATCATTACATAGTCGATACTGTTTGAATTGTATGTTACAATTTTGCTCTTTTGGTCTGTCTACACCGAATCGCTTCTATTATATTGCCTCCAAACCATACGCTTCCTTTACAACTTTCTGCCATACAAAATTGCCGATTATTTAGAAGATAGGGCATGCGCTACCTATTGCATGCTTCTGGTTGAAAGCGCAAGACGAACGGGGAAATCGTCTGCGTCAAGACACATATTTTCAAAGTTCAAAAGAAACCTAAAGTTTACTTTAAGAACTCGTCAATGATAGTATTACATAAATACTCGTATTTATATTGAAAAATATTTAAACTAAGTAACTAGCGTTTTTTAAACGACACTGAATATTACGCGCACCCTAAAACAAAAAAATATTGGTGAAATTTTTGAGCAATAAGTATTATTGCAGAAGTACTTTAACATTAAACCCACCACCGGTTTTACTCATTTGAAAAAGCGATTTTTGTTCAAATTCTTTATACTGCAGGTAAAACTTATATTATTTAGAATCAAAACAACCCACTACAAAACTCAAAGCAAAGTCACAATCACAACTTTCCAACCTAACACGTATAACCTTATTTCAACGAAAAAAAACTAAAATTTTTTCACATAAATAACTCGAGTGATGGTCCTAGGATTCGAAGTGTCCGACCTTCCCTAAATAATTACGGTGGCCGACCCCAAACGGCTGATTTTTCGGCCGCGCTATTCAACCGATATTACTCGTAAAAAAGCTCTCGTAAAATGAAATTGCTAGTAAATATTTTCACGAGGATCCGACGGGCGTAATAATCAGATATATTATTATGTTGTGTTGATTACGCATGTTATTGTTTCGTTAGCTACGGCTTTTTTGTTAAAATTGTTATTGAATTTTTAGATTTTAGCATTCACAATGCTATTTTTATATATTAAGTTACTTAATATAACTGAAAAAAATATTAGAAAAAATCGATTCACCCGTAGCAGCTCAGACGGGACTCGAACCCGCACCCTTAGGTTGCGGTTATTTTTATTGTTTTATTTAACTTAATTTCCATATTATGCTGGTTTATGTCGATTAAGCTGTAGTGATGACAGTCAGTAATAAACTAAAGATGATTAAGATTATAAAATGTAAAGATGTTTGTCGATATTTTTTATATCATATTAAGTGCGAAATATCATCTTAGAATAGGTAAATTCATAACAACAACTCATAACGGTAAATATTCAGAATAGGTACATTCGTATGAAAGTCAGAATCTTATTGACCATGCCATGAATTATGATCACAATGCCAACTATAACAACTTTAATATAATTAAATATATTTATAACAACTTTGTCAACAGAAAACACTCCGTATTCCCCGACTGGCGTATCGAAGCGCTCATGGCGGAACTTGACAGACTGATCGTACTCGATCACGTTTGTTAAGCAACGCTCAGTATACGGCCAGGTGTCGGATGGGTGACCGTTAAGTGGCAACTGAGCGCTTCCGTGCTTCGTTAAACCGATCCCTGCTGTTGTCATCTGATAATAGTCGTTAAGCCAAGTTAGAGGCCTTACAGGCGACTTGATAAACTAACACCAGAGGTGGCCACTATTCCTCATTCGATAAGAAGAAGAAGAACTGGCGTATCGTAGTTAACTTACACTTTAACTCGATTGAAATTAAACTTAATTCTCATCATGTCTATTTAGCACTTTTCTATATTAATTTAATAAAGAATAAAGAATAAATCACAAACGAAGTAGCTCATAAACGTAAGCCCGGCGTTTTTATTTTAAGGCGCCGCCGCCCCGCCGCCGCCGACTGGCGGGCAGTAGCGGTCATAAATCGATGAATTATTAATTTCAGCCATTGATAAAGCAAGTCCACACAAACAACGTTATTTCGATGATTACCATTCGAAAGGTCGCTTGTTATGGGAAAACGAAAGGCTAACCAAAGCCCTCTGAATTAAATATTCAC
Organism: Agriphila straminella; assembly: GCA_950108535.1. Lineage (NCBI taxonomy): Eukaryota > Metazoa > Arthropoda > Insecta > Lepidoptera > Crambidae > Agriphila > Agriphila straminella. The sequence goes on from OX467316.1 coordinate 11,026,657, forward strand.
ATCAATTCAAAGCCTATTTTTATTTTATTTGAGTCATTGATCAAAAATATTATACTTAGTGAGAAAAAAAATGCTTTTATGGATTTTATAGGCAAATTTATAACAATGATTTTTCTGTTTTGTGATGAATCATAGCAATAATCGTCTGTTGCCTTCTCGATGAAAGAAATCAATACACACAGACAAGGGTGCAGTACACAAAAACACAATTTTTACATAGTCCATTTACTTATTTATAAAAGTTAAAACCAAATTCTTTGCAATTTCAAATTCTTTTATTGTAAATGAGTACCTATTACAATGTCCTACTTTACTTTACCTTCAGTTTGCAATCCTATTAACAGCTAACAAGTGACACAGCGCTTCCTAAATCTCGTTTAAAGTGTGCATTACGAGCATAAGAGGGCAAACAATAAACATCTCATTTCTCGTTCCAATCTAAAAGCGATTCTCGCCGAGTGAACTTCAGAAATTCCTCTTTTGGAGTAACAATTTTCGCACTCACCCAAGCTCGGAGGGGCGGGGAGCGCAGGCATTAACGGGGGAAAAATTAGATTTAACCCCGACACCGAGAGAGGTTTACCTACACATCCCTGTCCTTTTAGCCACTCCTCTCGGTTTATCCATTTTATATTTCCTCCGCGGAGAACACTGCCAGTATATTTCTTAATTTGTAACAAAATTCTGGAATGGATTCTCATGTGAAACTTACTTATCTGAATTATATACCAAGATCTTATTTTGGCCGCATGATTCATAATGTCAATGCTTTACTTGCAGTAACCGCCTCATTTTCAAAGTATCACACATGATTAAATTTTTTAGGAGTCTGAAATTATGTGAAAACCACGACTTATCTCGTAAAATTAACTATATACTAAAATAAGATCATTGGTCTTGTTGTCCAACACTTTCTTAATCATGGTTAGACACAACATTTTCCAAATCACGGTTTAACAAACAGATTTTCAGCCCCTCCCGATCTTAATCTATTCTAATACAGCAGCTACAATTAATTACGATCCCGCGGGACGCCATCTTGTCTTGTTCCTATGGGCCTAGTGCCATCAATCTAAGAGCTTTGTTAACAACTAGATGAAATTGCTTTGAGCCGCCGCCTCTCTAATAATTGCCATCAAGATATTGAAAAGCTTCGGCCGAGACGGTAATCAGAATCTCAAGACGTAGTACCAAGTACTTATTCTGTATCCTATCCAAGTAAGTAATATTAGAATCATGTAATTTTCATTTCGACTAGTGTTAAGTACAAAAAATCTTTCTTAAACAAACGTAATTAATAATACTTTACTTAACTCTGTTTAAGAAAACAATGTATTGATCATAAATAAAGAAGGAAAAAAGATTGAAATGAAATTAGCCTCATTAGCTCGTATTCAAATGAAGGTGGGGTAATTTGGACAAAGTAAAGTTTTTACATAAATTTTTATTTGTTCCGGATTCGTCATGTTCCTGACTCGTCGTATTCCAGATTCGCCGATTTCCTGATTCGTCGTAGTACAATCGACAATACTTGCGCTTTATTATTTCTAAATTTAAAATTTAATAGAAAGTTAGGTTCTTTATCTTTATTGAAATATTTTTTACACATATTCATTTCGTATGCACACGAAAGAAGTGTAGAGCCAGAAAGTTGTAACCCAGGAAATAAAATATATTTTATAAAGTAGTGTAGGTAAAGAAGTTTCAGTCTAGGTAATTCCACCGAGCCTCCATCCTAATCCTAGTAGATTGCTAATCGGTTGTCTTACCCGTGCTCTTTGAAGCGTTAAATGAAATAAGTAAATAATCCTCAGAGAAGACTACAAGGTGATAGGGCGTTTAATTTTGAAGCAAAGCTGTAAGCAGCTTGTAGCAGACGAGCCAATTAGGATAGATAAACTTTATTGTAAAAGTGACGTTCTGCCACTCGAAAAATACTTCTTTATCATACCTACACAGTTTTCATTTGTAAAATACTTTTTTACATCAAAAAAGTAAAATAATACCTTATTGCCAAACAGATTATGCGATTGCCTTTCTTGGAATTAGATTTTAACTTTCGTAATAATCTCATAGTTTTTAAATAATTGAACCGATTGTTGTTCCGTCCGTCAATAAACAATATCTACAAAGTGCATTTAATAATGAAGAAATAAATCACAAAACCCTACGTAATTTTCAGTCTTTACTGCAACATCATGCTTTTATTGAATATCTGAACAATTTTGTGTTTACGCCCGCCCTCAACCCATAAATTCAAAGTATACGACATTAAATTATTTTCTGCACTGCACGTCGCATACGAAACTTCCTAACTGCACATAAAAAACAAAACGCTCATATCACAAGTTACAAAAGGAGGAAAACGTTTTAAAAATATTTTTCTGGTTGTTGCGCTAAAAATATTGTTTAACACGTGTTCACACGTAGGAGTCTAGTTTTAAGAGGTGAGTTTAAGTTAACCCTTTTAGTGGGGAAGGGAACAAAGGACAGGTCGGGGTCGCAAACTCCCCTCTTAAGTAGCTCTAGATTGTCACTTTGTGTTTATTCGTAATGCTTGCAAATTTTATTGTTAAGTGCAGCATTTGAAAAGTTTAAATCGACAGTACACCTTGCTTTTGCGCATTCTCATACTCTGTTAGAATGTTGATTAGAAGACACACGGATAAACAACGAAATAGGCTAGAGTTAAATGTTTATTTTACTTGTGGTAATTTCAATATTTAAACACGTTTTTAATGAAGCCTTAAATTAAAGTGACATACTTTCTTTAATTGATAAAATAGTAGTTTATTACCTGCCTTTGATCGAATACATAGTGTCGTAATAAAGCTATTTAATCAAATAAGAAATTTATAGATTCATAAAGTTACGCCTTAACAACTTAATAGACTTTGCCTTAATTAAGTAAATGAGTTGTCAAGTAATTTTGTTCAACATCTACGAGTATGACTAAACTAAACTAAAAGCTAATTCTCAACATGTATATCTAGCAAAACTTTGTACGTTCGCAGACGTTTCTACTCCATTAAGGAGCCTGAAAGAGGACAGTTACCAACTTTCAATTACACCTAAAGCCCAACGGGATAATGAAAATTTATTTATAGCTGTAGTGCGACCTATTTTAGCGAACAACGTAGGTCAAAATTTTGACTAAAATGTTCCATTTATATCTTGAAGAAAAAAATATTTAGTCTTAAAATCATTACAACTGCGAGACTGGCTCATGCGCTGTGAATAAATAAGGATTTTTGGAGTTGTTATTTTTTATTTTTTTATTTTACAGTCGAAGTTTCTTGACGCTTTCAGTGACTGAGCTTATGATAATTTAACTGTTTCATTTGTTAAAAGAAACAAATCACATTTAAAATGCACTATAATAATTTTGTAATGAGTGTAAAAGAAAAAAAAATCCTTCATTCTTTGCTGTTACTATAAAGTCACACAATTGAATAGTGACGTATGGCTGTGCATCTCCCGAATGCCAGGCCTTGCTTTCTTGGACCTGAACGCGCTGTTATTAAAGACCTTAGGTATTCGATATTAACTTTAACCTTCAACTTATCATTTCCAGAGAAAGGGCTTTACAGGCAAACTGACAGACAGACAACCAAGCGATTCTCTCTTTCCTTTCGAGATACGGAACCCTGTAAAGAATGAAAGAAAAATTGTCGCTGTACGCGCGAAATGATCCATAAAATGATCCTTAGGGGTTAATGGTGACACTTTCCCTTCGCGATAACTGTCAATTTATACAATACCATCGCGATCGTGTCGGGAAAGCGTTATCTGGTGAAACCGATCGAGTGACTTCCTTATAGGACTTAAGGAACAGAAGCTATAAACAGTTTAGAATTCAATACCATGGGGTTATACGACCCTTGATTTTCAAGCAGTCACATGAGGACAGCCTTATTTTTTATGGTGAAGATTTAATTATTGATACCAAAAGAAACAAACAAAAAGATCCATGGGATGAGTTGGGAAGCAAGGTTGCAAAACCGCAGAACAATCTGGTGCAAGAATTCTCAGAAAGAGTCAAAGAACAAGTTAGGGACATAGGCACGAATGAAAACGTCAAGTAAAACTCGTTCGATATCATATTAAAAGTAAGTTAGTAACGTGTTATTCGTTATATTGATTTCATTGTATGTATGTCGCATAGAATTTGTTCTGCTGATTCCTACACTATAGTTAGGCTCAAAGCTCGTAGTTATGATTTTTACAAACATTAGGTAATTACCAAATCGGTTGAGTGAAACGTATAGTGTTTTTTTTTATAGTGCTTGGCCTTCTCCTCACTTGATGTTAAGTAACGATAAGACCGAAGATGGAAGCGCACTACACCTGGAATCCTCAACACTGAGGAACTGGCTATCTTACCTCTAACTGCCGAAACATAACAATTTGTTTTATTGTTTGTTTTGTTGTTGTTGATATTATTTTTATGGCGTCAGAAGGTATAAGGTGGTGGTAGCTAGCTAGGCGGACTTGAAATAAGCCCTATCACCAACCAAACCGAGTTCAAATTGTACCCTCTCCTGGGACTCGAACCCGGGACCCCTGCATCTTACACGGGTGAGCGAACCACTAGACCACAGAGGCGGTTGTATAAATAGATAAATAGTTTACCCAATAATATATAAAACCGATTTTACGGGCCACAGATTTGTGATAAATGTGGAAAATATGACCCTCTATTTGGGTCAGTTGGGTAAACACAAACATTGTGATATAGAGAGTTCTTGGGAATAATATATTTAATGTGTGGATTCACTGGAAATGGTCATAATATAGTACGTAAACGCCCCTCAGGCCTCAGCGTACATTTTCAGAGAAATTTTCTGAACCGTGAATGAAGTTTTGTTTTCTATGTATTTTAATTTCAGTCGTTTGTTTACTTACTTTATTTTGTTTACCAATAAACAAGAGCCGCTTTTGTTAAGCCATTTAACGAATAATTTTGTGAGTTGTGACACAGTTTTTTTATTATTAAAGAATACAAAACGCAACAAGAGATATTTGAAATATCTCATTTTTCTATTTACTTTTCATGGATTTCAAATAATTGTATGAATAATTGAAGAATAATACACCAAAGTGCACGTTAGTGTATGTTCTTCAGTATTTTTTTGTGAGTAGGTATTAGTCGTTTTAAATAAACACAGTCTCTACGCTAGTAATATAATATGTAAGTATATGGTCTCCACATACAGAATGTATAAGGTTAATAAGGTTAATTGTGAGGGACTCAACTAAATTTAAGACCGTTATGTAACCACAATAAGAACAATAAAGAGATTATTTATTATTATTATAATGATGGTACACTACGAGACAATAGGGAAATATGGTTATAACTTATTATTCTGTAAAAAAGTCTTGCAAGGTCCCATATCAGGACGCAGAGGAAACAGCCGCCCACGTGATCCTGGAGTGCGTGGGTTTGGCCGCACAATGGGCAGAAATCCTCAAAGACGTGAGGTCACTCTTAGAAGTCTGTGAACGCCCCAGGAGGCTTCTGTGCTCCTGAAAGGAGCTGGGATGGCTTGACTAGCCATGCCAATGCTGTGTTCACGAATAACGGACCAAATGGGAGTCTAAATGCGTAGAAAAGAGCCCATCACCAATACCAATATGTCCCACATCAGTCATATATTTTTAATGGGTAGGTGAACCAACGCGAAGTGCGTATTTAAATCATAAATAAAGCAACATTATTTATTGAAGCGGGTTTTGCATGAATGACGTATTTCAACTTTGATGTGGGTACGACAATAGCCACTGTACGGAACATAAGAGTCAATATTTATAGGAAAAATTAAAATATTTACAAGGAAATTCACTTGCGGCTATTATACGTTGACATCTAAGATTTTGTATTTTTATGAAAATTAGTTGTTGTCATTGTACTCTTTAGAAGTACCTTACTTAACAATTTAGATGGTCCAATAAAACATAAATTTTATGAAATCTTACATGTTGCATGACAAAAATTAAAAGATGTTCTTAAAACTATAATGCTTGCAAGCTAATTGACCATTATAAAAACCAGTCCAAAAATCTTAATAGGAATAACATGAAAATGTCTGTATGTTTATAAGCTGTTAGCTATCCATAAACGATAAATAAAATAAAAATAAAACAATGTACACTAATATAAAAATGACTATAATTTTAACCAATAATAATCAAATCAAATCAAATCAAGTTTATTTGCAACTAAGTGTACAGAGGTGTTACAATACATTAATGAAGTGCATGACTTAGTGACCATTTCGGTATAGCAAATTTTGACAGTACTATTAATTAACATTAAAACGAATAGGCACTTAAACCAATAAGATTAAAAATAAAAATATTATATAATTCGAACAGATCCTAATATTTTTAATATATTTTATGTATTTATAAACTCTTTTACAGAGTAGTAACATTTTTGTATTAAGTAGGATTTCAATGACTTAGAGAATAATTTGAGGTTTGGTTCATTTTTAATAAAAGTTGGTAGTTTATTGAAGACTTTAACTGACATGTAATAAGGACTGGTATTGAGCATTTTTATTCTGGATTGTGGTAAGTATAATCTATTTTTGTATCTCGTATATTTTTGTGAAGTTTTTCTAATCTATGGTAAGGGCAATAAACACCTGCGAATAGTTTTCACTCGGCATAAATACTTAACGGTTAAAAAACAAACATGCCTTCAAACCAAAACAAACATTTTGTCTAGGAAAGTTCAAAATAACTATTTAACTAGTAATAATAATATGAAGACCCTGGAGCCCAATTGCGGTAATTCTGAACGATAAAACAAAAAACGTTACGTGGTCATTTAGGTTATATTTACCTAAAAATCTTTAGTTTAGCTTCATAATTTTCACTTAAATTGTCCCAGATTGTAATCCTAGACTCCTTAGGCAGAGTATTCAACAATTTTAACAAAACTAAAGCGAGTATTTTTCTGTAAACGAAACTGAAACGGTAACGATTTAGCTTTGGTTTTATACACACCACAGACTTCACTAGATTTTCTTAATGTTTTCAACTACTGCTCTGCCCAATCACTTTTGAATGCAACCATTACCTGCAACCAAAACAAACATGAGTTAGTAATAGTACTATCTAGTTAGAACAAATAATACATTACAGGCGAGCGCGGAAAGTTAGCATTTACACTGTCGAGGATGCGTTTAATCGAGGCAATGTAAATTGCTTCCCGCCCTAGACGAGTATTGTATAGTGCTTTTCTCGAGAATTGCGAGGTAACAAAGTACTCTACTCTACTCTCGATGAGATCAAGTTCACATGGATCGAATTAACGTAAAAAATCTGTTATTTGGTACTTTGGAAATACGGTTGCCATGGTTTCCATTGTACTGTTTGACGTTTCTTCACTTCCAACTCAAAACTCGATCTCATCGGTTGTAAGCTTCGAAGCCCGTCTTACTCTAAGGTTGTAAGTAAGTATAATACTATACCTACACCCTAAAAATTGCTCGGATCGGAACGGAACTCATGCACCAATTTTGGTTATTCATACCAAAGTCAAATCTTGGATCGAAAAATTCTGCGAGTGTGATTTAGATTGCAACCCCGACATCAATCCTGCGCGATGTGCCATCAATAAAAGGGATTCAATCTGCTGTTGACAGTTCTAAAAAACGGCCACCATTTTGCCCGTGAATGGTTTTATTTTTTGGATGCGAAAGTGAAAAGCCACTTCTGCATTTGTCAAAAAAACTTCCGCAACTATGTAGATTCATGTTAAGTTAAGGAAAGATGGTTAAAGAGCTATATTCCTTTATTTATATTCATATTCTTGAATACCGAAATATGTCTTGTAACAGTTCAAAACTGAACATGTTATTTTTTTATCTCAAATATTACTTAAATTGTAAAGAAAAGAAATATATTAAAGGAAGGTTGTCACTGACCTTGTTCTCAGGAACTTATCGGCATTTGATTATGCAGTTATTCACAAAAAACACAGGTTTTGTAGTAAATCATAAGCACTCCAGATGTCAATCAACAATTAATAAAATGTTCATTATTTTTCAAAGGAGCTTGTGTTAAACATTACTTGGACTCATAAATTGTTGTACTTCACAATTTGTTTGTCATAATTTGATGATGAGAAAGAATAACATAATATTAGCTTAGAAGGTTATAAATTAATAACAGATAATTACAGAAGATTATGACAGATAGGATGACGTAAATCTGACAGCTAGTGATAAAAATCGGAACTATTTAGCAATTGTGAATTTTCTGTAAGAAAGGCAAAGGGTTTTAACCTTACTGCCAATTTTGGAAAACAAAACGAATTAATTTCATTTCCACAGATAAGTTCATGTGATAAATTAATAATGTTTAAAAGCATAAATTGTTGGGAAAAACTTAAAAAACATATTGGTTTGCATAAATGCGAAACTATTTTATTCTCGTTCAAGTTTGTTTACCAAGAGATAAATGTGACTAAATAATGCTGAATTGTGTTTGTTTATTTTACTGAATAATAATTAGTAAAATAGAACATGATTAAGTAATTAATTGTTATAATAATCTGTCTAAAGAGTAATTTAAGGTCATAAAAATAGGCGGAAGGTTCTTAATTCTTTCTTGGCGCCAAGGTTTAAATATTAATCCTCGTGACGTTCAAAACATGGATTAAGTTATAATTCATTCATAATTATTATTGATAATATTATTAATTTTATTAGCACTCATCAGTTATCGTCATAATTGTTTATTTCTAAAAAATACTTTAAAGAGGAATGAAAATTTGGCGATTAATTAGGTTCAGTAAGTTGGCAGCTATGGTACAGATTGCACGATTGCACAATCACCATTAGGCGGTCTGCACAATTTATATTTTCAATATGGCAGAACTGGCGCGTCGGATTGATGGCGACGGAATGTCGCGGGGGGTAAAATAATAAGAATGTTGCTAACTAAAATTGCAAAGTACCCATTTTTGTATGTGTGTTTAGTTAGAGATAATAAGTTTACTGTATTTTAAGCAGGTGGAAAAGCGGAATATTTGCATTAATTAGTACTCAGCAATAGGTATTTTGGCAATTTAAATTATACGGGATTAGGTAAAGCAAAGTGAAACGATTAATTAGTTAAAATCTAAATGAAGTTGGTTTGAGGGTATTAGTTTATGTAAGGAAATTATATTAATCGTATTATTAAAGATTGACAAGACAAAACTGATTACGTAACTTTTAGTAATATTATTGTGAAATTTTATTATTCGAAAATGATTTTCTCAAAGTGTTGCGTTTCGAGGTTATGACGAATTATTGAAACTGTTAACGACTTCACATAAAATGAAACTTATAGTCTTTGTTGATTTAAATAAGATAATTATCAAAATGTAATGTAAGTAATTTTTAATATCTCCATTAATAGGGTTAGTGAAATATTTTCATAAGCGGGGAACACTGAATAAGGGGAGGAGCTAGAAATAGGGCACCAATAGGAATGGGCTAAAGTGCACAATGTCAATTTAGCGCGGGAAATTTTAGCTATTTTGATGAAAAAAGCGCAAATTACTTGGCGCCGTTTTGGGTCGCGTCATGACGCTAATTTAGTCTTTATAAGGGGAAGGATCAGAGAAGCGGGGATTCATTTCTCCGGTGTCGAGCGAAGCGTCAAGACGTAATTTTTGAAGAAACTCCACATCCCTCTGTAAGATCGCGTTACTGAAAAAGTTTATTTTTAAATCAAGCAAATTTCAAGAAGTCAGCAAGAAAGTGGTCGAGGTTTTCTGACGAATAGGGCCGCATTTGTCCCGCGAATCTTTTGCATAAATGCTTTAATTTGAGCTTATCTGGTATAATTAAGTTCATAATTAAAGTATGTAGATTTTGTTTGCGATAATCATAAAGTAACGTAGCTTTCCCTGTAAATTCTTGAATTAGTATAGTAGGACTACTAAGAATTGAAGTTCATAATTAAAATATGCAGATTTGTTAGTTAAATCTTATAGAGTGATGTATTTCTCTCGGTGGGGTCAAGAAGTAATACAACTGTATTGGTTCTTGAGTCTGTTGAGGTCAGGACTGCATTATTTTGTGGGATGAAAGCTAACTAGATTTGCTAGTATTATTATACAATGTTGATTTTAGATGAGTATTCATTTAGTTTTGTGTCTTTTGGGGCGATTTGTCAGATCCTCGCGGGGGGTTTAGGTAGAAAAGTCTAACCATGTGGCTGGTTAGATGGGTTTCTGTTTTAAGATACCTAGATAGTCACATAAATGTAGCAAACGTGGTATAGTTGGCCAGATTCCCGCTCCAAGAAGGAAGTTGTAAATCTGATTTCGCTGGCACGCTCATATCCTTAGTGTTTGTTATATTTATACCTCTGTAGGGGCCAATTTGTTCCTTCCCAATCAAATTTGGCATTCGTCAAAGGTTGCTAGAAAATTAGGGAGTGCCACTCAAACTGTACAGAATTGGGCGACAGGGTTGAGGGTAAGCAATCCAAGAATTGCATAGGAAATTCTAAATTTAGACGCAAATAGGCAGGTAAATTCATTAATAAGGTAGGAATATTATTATTAGGTGAATTGAGCAAAAGTAAAAGGTAGCATTTCAAGAAGGTGGGGTATTCTTTGAAGTGAGATCTGTGTGGGCGTCAAAGATGTCGGGAAACATCATGGGGGTCGCATAGGAATTCAGAAATTTAGTAGTTGTTAGGCAGGTAAGTTCACTAGGTAAGATTCCATGTCTTAAAGTAGGCGCCTTAACAAGTGTTGTAGGTAGGTGCCTTAACAAAAAATCCATTTAAACTATAGCTCGGTGTAGTGAATATTCATCATGTAGCATTAATTGTGTTGAGTTTAACCAGTTTCGGTGAGTACATATTAATTAATTACTTCAGTGAGTGGATAGTGAAAGTTGATTTATTACTACTTATAAAAGAAAGTTCCTTTATCTTTGAATTGGATTGGATTTATGATGATTTTGTGTGTAGACTATTGATTTTAAAAGAAATATTCTATTCTAGTAATCTAGAAGGTGTACTGAAATCTAGATCTGGGTGTATGAAAAAAACCTGCGTTTCTATATATGCTAAGGTTGATTCACGGCTATTAGAACGCTAGATCAAAAAGTTTGAGTGGACTTTTTCTATTAATAGAATAGGTTTGTATAATATAGAAACAATACTTCAATTATGTACTATAAAAGTATCAAACTGTTTAGTGAATATATCCAAATTCTCAAATGGTTAAACTAAAGTACTTTCTCATCAATATTTCAGCTAAGTTTCATTTACCAATTCAATTGGAAGTTGTTTCAATAGAATTATATTCCACAATTGAATTTAAGTACTTATTGACAAACACAATTAATGTACAGGTTAGATATCATTAGAAGACTAAACTGAAATTACCATAGTTCATAGGAGCTATAATAGTTTCCGTTGTTGAGATGCGGAAAGACTGCGACCAAATAATACATTCCCTTTGAATTAAATTGTCTTTCCTTCAGAAATTGAATCTATCAGACCCTTTTGAATGGATAGTAATGTTGTGTCCATAATTATGTTATAATGTTAAACAGTTTCGCTAACAATAAATATATTTTTAAATTAAATTAAAGTTGTGCAATTCCACCATCACAATAGAAAGATAATTCTTCATTGTGAAAAGCTGATAGATCACTTGAAGCACTTTGCTTGTCCTCTTTTATTAAGACAGACATACTAAGACTAAATAATTCAACTAATTTATTAATTAAAGTTGTCATGAAAGCAAATGGTGGAGCTAGAGGAGAATTGTCCCAGTACGGTTAGTCGAGATTCACTATACAGAGCGGGGAGGTGCTCTCTATCTAGCTAGCAAAGAAACCATTGTTTACTTAGTACTTGACTATAGCACAATAGTATATTTTATATTTGACAAAAAACACTAGAACAATTATTAAGTAGCGATGATAAATTTTCTATATTCTGAATTAATACAACGTTAACTTCTATATTTATTACCATTTTACCTTCTTTTACTCTATTCCTAAGCCACTAACCACATAGGATAACCTAAATTAAATAAAATAAGAAAGTAAGAAAATAAAATCATAATTAGTAGCGGTGAACAATTTTCTATATCTGACTTTTGGGTGATCATAACTTTTGGTTATTTCATTCAGTTCTTATTACTGTAATATCTATTAGCATTCCATCATACTAGACTTTTATAAACATACTGAGCAACTTATCCTAAAAAAGTAGGTACCATATTGAATTTCATATAAGTACAGCGGGTAGACATAAGAGTAATTTCTATACCATTTAAAAGTATGCAGTAAACTAAGTCAGTTATTAGAATAAGAAGCTCCATAAAGCAATATCAACATTCTAATATAGGTAAAAATTAGGTAGTTTCACTTTAAAGAAATACTTAGGCTGGCTGAAAGAGATTTCTTTAGAGATAACTCTTCATTACTCACAGGTCTTGTTATAAATTAGGTAATAATAATTATAAGTGCAATAAAGATTATATCTATGTAAAATTTAATATCAAATTCTATTAACAATTTATTAGGGTAACGGCTAATTTGTGATATTATCATTTAGTAACAGTCATAGTAACAGAATTAGTTAGGAATGAATAAGGAAAGAATGATAGCGTTATAGTCGGGAGACAAACAATGATTGCACTTCTGAAAAGAATCTAGGTTACTATTATTCACAATCAGGGACCGCCCTAGAAATCACGAGCCCTTTCAGACCACATAAAAGCACGTCAGTAATGTAGGTTATATCTATAGGTAGGAAAGGTTAACAAGGAATAACTAAGTAGACGATAGGTTTGAATATTTAATCGGAGCAAAGGATAAGATTTGATACATAAAAAACATTGGGTAGGTAACTTACATAATATAAAGAAATAGGTAGTTAATTGACATACATCGTTCAGCATTTTAGTATGGTAGAAGTAGGGGTTGGTAAGTAGGGGTTACATTTTGGGGGTGCCTTTGACCAGGATCTTGTGGGGATGAACAGTATCAAATCTTCATAGTGGTAACTTACAGACTTTTTGGTAGGTATAGTTCAAGTTTTTGTGTAGTCCTGAAAGAAAGTGGCTGTTTTCATTTAATTATGTTCCAGTCACATTTTGTTGCGGTGAAAATGGACTCGTGCAATTGTTAATTTGTGTCCCGTCATCCTTCCTTATTTATTGATAAACAGTATCAATGATTTATTGCACTTGTGCAGGTTTCATCACATTAGGGGTCGGTTTTGATTATGTGTTTGGTTTATTTACGTCCTGAAAATAACACTTTCACTTTTATAAAAACACGTTGATTTGACAATGGCTACGCAAATTAATTAGGTTAGGGTTATGTTTAGAACGATCGAGCGGGATTGTGTCAATTAAACGTCACGCCATAATAATGGTAAGTGGCATTGAAACGTTCGGTTGTAATTCATTGCACTCGGAGTGTGGGTTTGGAACGCGCCTCGGTACAGATAAATAAATTTCTCTTTGAGTCACAGAATAAATTTGTCTTTGAGTACAGATAAAAAAACGAGCATCTAGAGCGATCATTTACTTTATTTTATTTACGTATTAAAGTCGTCATGGCTGCAATAGGCTAACTATCGGCAAGTGGGAGGTCGTTCAGTTCAAAGCAGGACTTAAACAGTACTGTTTAGAGCCTGTTTTCATACTAACTGTTGAGGTCATAGTACAAAAAAGGTAGGGCAGTTTAATATAAGTCATGATATAAAAGTTTGTAGTAAGGCCCCTTATTTTAATTATCTGTGGTTTGACATTACGAAATAAAATGACAACGAATAAACTCTACTTTGACAGTCAAGATAGACACAGAGAAGTTGCGTTCCGAATCGCTTCTCAGCAGTAATGCTCGGTCCGAATCATGCTTAGGAAGTCACTGTTATTTTTAAACTGTCTTTATACATCCTTGATACCTAATCGATAAATCCGTAAATTTTGACATTTGGATTGATGTTATTTTAAATTAGAGTTTGTAGGGGTCAAGCGCCACGCTTTGTGTACGTAACGGCTGCGTGATAGAGTTGTGCGGAAAGGGTCTGTTTATGAATAGCGACTGAACTGTGTTCGCGTAATCGACACAGTGAATTCAATTCGAAACGCGACGGTTTTATTTCACGATACGGTTGTAACAAGTAATTTCTGATGTAGCTTAAATTCTAATTCCGATTTAATTATTTAAGGGTTTTCCTTTATCTATTTTTATTCAATGATTAGAGCAGTCACATTGGCTGATGCCACGTGGTAACACGTGTTAACACATTATAAATTGGCGTCGGATTTCATAATGAATGAATGCGTTAGAATTGTATCTATCAGGGGGCTTACCATCAGCAAATAAGCAACCATTCAGTTCAAAAGCAGGCCGTAAAAAAGACTGCTTAAGGCCTGCTTTCATACTAACCGTTGAGATCATGGTACGAAAAAGTAATGCCGTTCAATATAAGTCCTGCTATAAGAGCTCATAGTAAGGCCCCAGATAGCACGTCCGTTTAAATACGGCGGTTTTATTAAGTCGGTTAAATTTATGGGCCGTCACATTTACGTTCCGAATGGCGTGGCCGATTAGACGGTACAATGGGGAATCGATTAGCAGTCATGATAAAGGTATCAAAGTTGGTCGATCGCGCGGGCAAAGTTCACACGAAGTATCGCGAGATGGCGTTCTAATGCGTGCGTGCTAATTCGGTTACGCAAAAACATCAAAGATGGCGTCAGTGGTAATTATTTTACCACAATCAATGAAATAATTCGTGATTATTTTAAGACTTATTTTGCCTAAATTGCCAGGTTTCAAAAAAAAAAAAAAAAAAAAAAAAAAAAAAAAAAAAAAAAAAATTTGCGAAAAATAAAGGAACGAATGCCATTCGGAGAGAATGATACGGAGTTCGAATGAATGGGATGAAATTTGAGTAGATTTTCATGATTGCCAGTCACTGTTTACGTTCGACAGCTGTCAAATTGACATTATTTTACGTTGAAAAATAAAAATACTTTAGATTAGAAGTTATCGCGATATTTTAACTGTGAAAGTGATATAAAGTATTGAAGTATAAAAAAAACAGAAGGTTCCTAGTGAAAGTAGGGTATGGATTAAGTGTAAATTGCAATGGATGTTATGTAAGTAAGCTCTGCTAAATTCATTGTAAGAAACAAACAATAGAAGTGTAGTAAACATGTAATAAACAATATTTATTAATGATTGCCAAAGGTCACATGTGGATTTTATTAAATGATGTTAGTTAATTGTAACTTGTGGTTATAAAACTGAGTTAAAATCGAACTGCATTTGAATAGCCAAGTCATGGTGGTAAAATTTGTAGAACATTGCTATTTTGAGTGAAATAAGTTAGCAAAACATAGGTTAGTACACAGCGGAATTGGTATTCGGTTAGGTTGTTTAACAAAACAGTGTGAATAAACTTTGCTATGAAAAATACTACCTTATCTTTAACATTGGGGTCGAAAGTCATTTAGTTAACTTTAAAATCAAAACCTTAAAGCAAGTTAGTATGCGTTGGTTTGGTTTTGTAAAGTTCAAGATTCAATTCAATTGCTAAGTAAGTCAATTAAGCGAAACGATAAGTAATATTTAAGAAAAATTTAATAAAATTCTTAGAACCTTAAGGTACATTATTGAATATCAGACTTAATTTGTATTTTCTAAATATTTGACCCGCAAATAACTTTCAGAATTATTCTTTTAGTTAAGTTAGAATGGAGTTGGGTTAGTATTTTTACTACAGTAAAATGATCTTAACCAAATGTTTATGGGTACCTTTATTAGTGGTTCCTAAGGAGAAGTTAAAAGTTAAAATTTAGTGAACGGGACTTAAATTTATTCGAGTCATTCTTGTGTCGCTCTTACTATTAATGTTGTTATAAATTGAACGTAGTAAAGTAGATAGTCAGCTTAGCTCAGAGTTGAAGCGAATAGTTGATTTTATCAGAGGAATTGTAAATACATATCATTGGCTCTTAGCGTCGAAAGGATTGATAACATAATAAATATCGGTATATAGCGTTAGTGAAGTAAAGTTAGGATGTGTGAAATTATTTTATAGGTATTGTTGTTTGTGATGGACAGGGGTAACAGTACCATTATTTTTAACAAAATTTTAAGCATAACAATAGAGTTGAGGTATGATTAGTTTGCCACTCAAGTGGAGGCCAGTTAATAAGTACTTAACTTGAAATAATTAAGAAGGATTAGGGACTGTTTACATTGAAAGATTTAAACAGTAGGGATAGAAATGATTTGTTAGTGAACAATTGCGGATGACCATTAGGTAGTGATAGTGCGGGGACTTAAATTAGTGATGTAATCAAGATTGTCTATGACACTTATCAATAATCATTTTAGGGTAAATTGAATTTTATAATTTAAATACTTATAAGAATAGTGAAGTTAATTTTGGAATTAAGATTTAGTTCATTGTTGGTTTCAAAGATTTTATTCAAACTTCAAGAACCCAATGTTTCAGAGTTTTGATTATAGTTAACAATAAATTTTGGGTACCAAGACTATAAAATATTAGTTACAGATTAAAGTAGGGGGGTCGTGGATTAAATTAGTTACACTTTTGAAGTTTATTAGACATATCAAAACATATTGATTTGACTTTAAAATTTATTTAATTGAATGATTAAATGGTTTATTTTAAGATTATGTGCAGATTATTTTTTCAACTTAGGTTAAATATTTTCTAAATGAGTTTCTTATGATATATCTCATGAAGAGAGTTACACAGCATAAATGTTTTATGATATATCTATCTGAAGAAAGTCATACTTATGGTTGACAATAATAGCATTAGAAAAATATTTAGTAGGAAGTTGTTGTAGCATTAATTATCAAAACGGTTTAGTCATTGAAGCGGTGATGGTTAGGGAGAAATAATATAGGCGTCAGTTATAGAAATTTAATGAAAAATAAGTTAGTGAATTTACTTTAAAAATAAATTGAGTCGAACTAAATAATTTTAAGAACTAAGTGGGCAAAGAGTAGAGGGAAAGGTTTTGCGTTATTCGATGCGTTGAGTAACATAAAATCGAGTCGATAGGGGTTTATATATTTTGTTTGATTAAAAATCTGACCTTAAACTAAACTCAAGAAAAAAAATAAGTTTCATTTACATTACAAGGGTGAATAGAAATTAAGTTTCACTTAGGGTATACCAACATGAGTTCACCGTGAACTCACCATTATCATTATGAGTCATCTCAGAAATAAAAATAGAGTTAGAAAATAACGAGCCAGAGGCTTTAGTTAATTCATTTCTAGTTAGAAAGTGGGGATGTTATTTATTTTATTTAACAAACTTTATTGTACATTTCAAACAAAATGTTACAAAAGGGCGAACTTAATGCTAAAAGCTTTCTCTCCCAGTCAACTTTAGGAAACAGAAATCAATGAAGGCGGTACAAAGATATTAATAAATACAACATAACATATAATTTTAATAGTTAGGGTTACTTCTTTGTAAAAGAGTTTATAAATACATAAAATATATTAAAGGTATTAGGATCTATTCGAATCAAATAATAATTTTATTTTTTTTTGTAATCTTATTGGTTAAACCCATTTATAACGACCAATCGTTATAAAGATTTAAAATAAGTATAAGGAATATCCTCAATTTAAAAATATAAATGAGCGGAAAACTTTTCTTATTGGTTATCAATCACCGCAGTGATTGTTTGACATTGTTTTGGTTTTCCTGAAAACTTAGTTTTGGTATTTTTCCATGTTTAGTTTATGCATCAAGGTTTACTAGGATACTGCTGTGATATAAAAGAAAAAATTGTTTCAGTAACAACTGGGTTAAATGTCTATTCGTAAATTTTAATGTTAATTAATAATACTGTCAAAAATTTACTATATCAAAATGGTTATTAAGTCATGCATTTTATTAATGTAGTGTAACGCCTCTGTACACTTAGTTGTCAATAAACGTGATTTGATTTAATTTGATTAGAAGTTAAAGATGGAGTAATTTTTTTGTTGATACTATCTTCGATTTGATTAATAACAGAAAAAAAAACACAATAAAAAAAAATAAAAAAAAAAAAAAACGCTTGATTGCGGATTTGAACTTGGGATTGTCGGTCCAGTGTGGAGGTGCGATCCCTTGTGCCAGCTTTGCTATAACTCAGGTGACTAAAATTGCGTATTGTAGGATGCGAATATTAGTGACGCGACGGCGACGATTGTGAGTGAGTATGCTTTGACTTTTTCCGATTCACTTTCATATCCACTTGTAAATTCACTCACTACCGCCAGTATGTTCACTAAGATTAGCAAATTAAACTAAATCACGGTATAATATTCGCAATCACAAATACTAACAATATTATCATAAGTACAGTTAGTGAGGAAACTACGAATAGAGTAAACTGGGGTAGAGTACACTGAAATTTAGGTCGAAATTGATAGTTAAAATATTTGATGAAAGTCTTGTAGCTTTACTAGTATAAGCAGTGTAGTGATATAGCATATGTTTCGGAAGAATGTTGGTATAGTTTAATAGTAGGATAGGTTAACTTCTCAAACGTTCCGGTGCCCGCAGTCACCAAAAGGAAAAACGCGCAACACGTCCTGGTTAATAGAGTCACCACGAGTTTTATTGAATTTTAGCTTTATTCAACAGAAAACACAGATTAAAGTTGTCTGAACTTTTTATTTACATTTCCCGATAGAACAAACTTGTTATTGGTTAATTTTTGGAACAGGTAGATACTCATTTCATTATAAATAAAAATTAGTTTTGTCAGTGATTGTAATAGCGTATCATTGGGTCATTCTTACCGAAAATAGTTTAGGTATAGGTAGTTAATAAAGAAAAGCCGCCAACTCCGATTTTCTTTGGGAGGTTGATAATTTTCATAGGTAGATTAAGATAAAGGTAATCTTTTTAATTGCCTACTAGTAACTTTAGATTTTAAAGAAATTGAGTGAGTAAAGGTTTTCTAATAATGAAGATGCTTTGCGTAGAAATGTGGATTAATAAGGTGCAAATCATTTAATAGGAATGTGTATTAGCGGAATGTGTAGCGTATAGTATGAAATGCGTAGTGCGTAGCGTTAAGTATATTTTGCGTAGTTAATGGGAAATAATGAGTCAATTCAATGAGTCTCAATGTTGTGTAGAATTTCATATGGTGACAATCGACGTATTTAGTAAAATTTTTTTATTCAAAACAATTCAATTTAGCAAATTAATTTGTACTCAGGTAGTAACTATGATATAATCTTAGGTGGCGTGAAAGTAGGCTAGTAAATGAAGATAGTGGACGTTGTGCGATGAGGAAAGAAGAACAGAGTGAGAATCTAAATTAGATTAGGAGTGTGAATAGAATGAAAAAAAAAAAAGTAGCTAGAAAAAAAAATATAGATTCTTTATGGAGGGCTTTGGATTATAACGTATGTGAAGCTTGAGTACAGAATTATTATTGGCTCAAAAGATAAGATCCGCACACTACTTTAAACGTTCAGTCTTGGCTAGCGGTCGGATTGGCGTTTTAAGGTTAACAAACTTGAATTTTGTACAGAAGGACCTTTTGGTGATAGGTTAATAAAATAAAAAAAAAACGGAGAGAAAACAAACACTATTATTGTTTGTAATTGTCCTGGTGTAAACAGCTGTCCAAAATTCATACTACACAAGAAGCCAAGAGCTATGATACAATCGACAACTACACATTTTCCAAGGTGATATTAGGGTTGTTCTAGAGTCTTAAGTAAGCTTTTGGAAATATAGGGTCATTGTATATGCTCACTTTATCTGGCAGAGTAGGCCCTGTTTAGTATAGAAGGAGGCGTACAGGAATATGGAGGGGTACTTTGGACGGATACGTTGTGTCCTACACTATCTTTTCATAATGTTAGAAAAGAGCGTATGTGTCCGGGTAGGTCTAATAGGGACTATGGCCTCACAACCCATACCTTACCTTGTTTTTGTACACTTCTGGTGTTGAATATGCATAAGACGGAATTGGCAAAAGCAATAAAAGTACTTGAAACTCGCTTAATAATTTTTAATATTATCTTGGTTTAAATACACTCTTCAATCTTAAAAAAAATTCATTTACACTAGGGCTCACCCAACAATTCTTTGATTTTGGGAAAGTAATAATAGTTAGGGTTATAAAAAAAAGAAGTATAAAAAATATAACTTTGAAAAAAAAGGAGAGAGTAGAAAGGTTGATATAAATATTTGAGAATTGAGGACGAAAAATTCTACTCCGGATCCAGTACGTAGTATTGTCACCTATGAAGAATTTTGGGGTCGAGCTGTAACAGTTCAAAACTGAACATGTTATTTTTTTATCTCAAATATTACTTAAATTGTAAAGAAAAGAAATATATTAAAGGAAGGTTGTCACTGACCTTGTTCTCAGGAACTTATCGGCATTTGATTATGCAGTTATTCACAAAAAACACAGGTTTTGTAGTAAATCATAAGCACTCCAGATGTCAATCAACAATTAATAAAATGTTCATTATTTTTCAAAGGAGCTTGTGTTAAACATTACTTGGACTCATAAATTGTTGTACTTCACAATTTGTTTGTCATAATTTGATGATGAGAAAGAATAACATAATATTAGCTTAGAAGGTTATAAATTAATAACAGATAATTACAGAAGATTATGACAGATAGGATGACGTAAATCTGACAGCTAGTGATAAAAATCGGAACTATTTAGCAATTGTGAATTTTCTGTAAGAAAGGCAAAGGGTTTTAACCTTACTGCCAATTTTGGAAAACAAAACGAATTAATTTCATTTCCACAGATAAGTTCATGTGATAAATTAATAATGTTTAAAAGCATAAATTGTTGGGAAAAACTTAAATAAACATATTGGTTTGCATAAATGCGAAACTATTTTATTCTCGTTCAAGTTTGTTTACCAAGAGATAAATGTGACTAAATAATGCTGAATTGTGTTTGTTTATTTTACTGAATAATAATTAGTAAAATAGAACATGATTAAGTAATTAATTGTTATAATAATCTGTCTAAAGAGTAATTTAAGGTCATAAAAATAGGCGGAAGGTTCTTAATTCTTTCTTGGCGCCAAGGTTTAAATATTAA
Source organism: Agriphila straminella (assembly GCA_950108535.1). Lineage (NCBI taxonomy): Eukaryota > Metazoa > Arthropoda > Insecta > Lepidoptera > Crambidae > Agriphila > Agriphila straminella. Next base: position 11,047,787 of record OX467316.1, read on the forward strand.
TCCTCGTGACGTTCAAAACATGGATTAAGTTATAATTCATTCATAATTATTATTGATAATATTATTAATTTTATTAGCACTCATCAGTTATCGTCATAATTGTTTATTTCTAAAAAATACTTTAAAGAGGAATGAAAATTTGGCGATTAATTAGGTTCAGTAAGTTGGCAGCTATGGTACAGATTGCACGATTGCACAATCACCATTAGGCGGTCTGCACAATTTATATTTTCAATATGGCAGAACTGGCGCGTCGGATTGATGGCGACGGAATGTCGCGGGGGGTAAAATAATAAGAATGTTGCTAACTAAAATTGCAAAGTACCCATTTTTGTATGTGTGTTTAGTTAGAGATAATAAGTTTACTGTATTTTAAGCAGGTGGAAAAGCGGAATATTTGCATTAATTAGTACTCAGCAATAGGTATTTTGGCAATTTAAATTATACGGGATTAGGTAAAGCAAAGTGAAACGATTAATTAGTTAAAATCTAAATGAAGTTGGTTTGAGGGTATTAGTTTATGTAAGGAAATTATATTAATCGTATTATTAAAGATTGACAAGACAAAACTGATTACGTAACTTTTAGTAATATTATTGTGAAATTTTATTATTCGAAAATGATTTTCTCAAAGTGTTGCGTTTCGAGGTTATGACGAATTATTGAAACTGTTAACGACTTCACATAAAATGAAACTTATAGTCTTTGTTGATTTAAATAAGATAATTATCAAAATGTAATGTAAGTAATTTTTAATATCTCCATTAATAGGGTTAGTGAAATATTTTCATAAGCGGGGAACACTGAATAAGGGGAGGAGCTAGAAATAGGGCACCAATAGGAATGGGCTAAAGTGCACAATGTCAATTTAGCGCGGGAAATTTTAGCTATTTTGATGAAAAAAGCGCAAATTACTTGGCGCCGTTTTGGGTCGCGTCATGACGCTAATTTAGTCTTTATAAGGGGAAGGATCAGAGAAGCGGGGATTCATTTCTCCGGTGTCGAGCGAAGCGTCAAGACGTAATTTTTGAAGAAACTCCACATCCCTCTGTAAGATCGCGTTACTGAAAAAGTTTATTTTTAAATCAAGCAAATTTCAAGAAGTCAGCAAGAAAGTGGTCGAGGTTTTCTGACGAATAGGGCCGCATTTGTCCCGCGAATCTTTTGCATAAATGCTTTAATTTGAGCTTATCTGGTATAATTAAGTTCATAATTAAAGTATGTAGATTTTGTTTGCGATAATCATAAAGTAACGTAGCTTTCCCTGTAAATTCTTGAATTAGTATAGTAGGACTACTAAGAATTGAAGTTCATAATTAAAATATGCAGATTTGTTAGTTAAATCTTATAGAGTGATGTATTTCTCTCGGTGGGGTCAAGAAGTAATACAACTGTATTGGTTCTTGAGTCTGTTGAGGTCAGGACTGCATTATTTTGTGGGATGAAAGCTAACTAGATTTGCTAGTATTATTATACAATGTTGATTTTAGATGAGTATTCATTTAGTTTTGTGTCTTTTGGGGCGATTTGTCAGATCCTCGCGGGGGGTTTAGGTAGAAAAGTCTAACCATGTGGCTGGTTAGATGGGTTTCTGTTTTTAAGATACCTAGATAGTCACATAAATGTAGCAAACGTGGTATAGTTGGCCAGATTCCCGCTCCAAGAAGGAAGTTGTAAATCTGATTTCGCTGGCACGCTCATATCCTTAGTGTTTGTTATATTTATACCTCTGTAGGGGCCAATTTGTTCCTTCCCAATCAAATTTGGCATTCGTCAAAGGTTGCTAGAAAATTAGGGAGTGCCACTCAAACTGTACAGAATTGGGCGACAGGGTTGAGGGTAAGCAATCCAAGAATTGCATAGGAAATTCTAAATTTAGACGCAAATAGGCAGGTAAATTCATTAATAAGGTAGGAATATTATTATTAGGTGAATTGAGCAAAAGTAAAAGGTAGCATTTCAAGAAGGTGGGGTATTCTTTGAAGTGAGATCTGTGTGGGCGTCAAAGATGTCGGGAAACATCATGGGGGTCGCATAGGAATTCAGAAATTTAGTAGTTGTTAGGCAGGTAAGTTCACTAGGTAAGATTCCATGTCTTAAAGTAGGCGCCTTAACAAGTGTTGTAGGTAGGTGCCTTAACAAAAAATCCATTTAAACTATAGCTCGGTGTAGTGAATATTCATCATGTAGCATTAATTGTGTTGAGTTTAACCAGTTTCGGTGAGTACATATTAATTAATTACTTCAGTGAGTGGATAGTGAAAGTTGATTTATTACTACTTATAAAAGAAAGTTCCTTTATCTTTGAATTGGATTGGATTTATGATGATTTTGTGTGTAGACTATTGATTTTAAAAGAAATATTCTATTCTAGTAATCTAGAAGGTGTACTGAAATCTAGATCTGGGTGTATGAAAAAAACCTGCGTTTCTATATATGCTAAGGTTGATTCACGGCTATTAGAACGCTAGATCAAAAAGTTTGAGTGGACTTTTTCTATTAATAGAATAGGTTTGTATAATATAGAAACAATACTTCAATTATGTACTATAAAAGTATCAAACTGTTTAGTGAATATATCCAAATTCTCAAATGGTTAAACTAAAGTACTTTCTCATCAATATTTCAGCTAAGTTTCATTTACCAATTCAATTGGAAGTTGTTTCAATAGAATTATATTCCACAATTGAATTTAAGTACTTATTGACAAACACAATTAATGTACAGGTTAGATATCATTAGAAGACTAAACTGAAATTACCATAGTTCATAGGAGCTATAATAGTTTCCGTTGTTGAGATGCGGAAAGACTGCGACCAAATAATACATTCCCTTTGAATTAAATTGTCTTTCCTTCAGAAATTGAATCTATCAGACCCTTTTGAATGGATAGTAATGTTGTGTCCATAATTATGTTATAATGTTAAACAGTTTCGCTAACAATAAATATATTTTTAAATTAAATTAAAGTTGTGCAATTCCACCATCACAATAGAAAGATAATTCTTCATTGTGAAAAGCTGATAGATCACTTGAAGCACTTTGCTTGTCCTCTTTTATTAAGACAGACATACTAAGACTAAATAATTCAACTAATTTATTAATTAAAGTTGTCATGAAAGCAAATGGTGGAGCTAGAGGAGAATTGTCCCAGTACGGTTAGTCGAGATTCACTATACAGAGCGGGGAGGTGCTCTCTATCTAGCTAGCAAAGAAACCATTGTTTACTTAGTACTTGACTATAGCACAATAGTATATTTTATATTTGACAAAAAACACTAGAACAATTATTAAGTAGCGATGATAAATTTTCTATATTCTGAATTAATACAACGTTAACTTCTATATTTATTACCATTTTACCTTCTTTTACTCTATTCCTAAGCCACTAACCACATAGGATAACCTAAATTAAATAAAATAAGAAAGTAAGAAAATAAAATCATAATTAGTAGCGGTGAACAATTTTCTATATCTGACTTTTGGGTGATCATAACTTTTGGTTATTTCATTCAGTTCTTATTACTGTAATATCTATTAGCATTCCATCATACTAGACTTTTATAAACATACTGAGCAACTTATCCTAAAAAAGTAGGTACCATATTGAATTTCATATAAGTACAGCGGGTAGACATAAGAGTAATTTCTATACCATTTAAAAGTATGCAGTAAACTAAGTCAGTTATTAGAATAAGAAGCTCCATAAAGCAATATCAACATTCTAATATAGGTAAAAATTAGGTAGTTTCACTTTAAAGAAATACTTAGGCTGGCTGAAAGAGATTTCTTTAGAGATAACTCTTCATTACTCACAGGTCTTGTTATAAATTAGGTAATAATAATTATAAGTGCAATAAAGATTATATCTATGTAAAATTTAATATCAAATTCTATTAACAATTTATTAGGGTAACGGCTAATTTGTGATATTATCATTTAGTAACAGTCATAGTAACAGAATTAGTTAGGAATGAATAAGGAAAGAATGATAGCGTTATAGTCGGGAGACAAACAATGATTGCACTTCTGAAAAGAATCTAGGTTACTATTATTCACAATCAGGGACCGCCCTAGAAATCACGAGCCCTTTCAGACCACATAAAAGCACGTCAGTAATGTAGGTTATATCTATAGGTAGGAAAGGTTAACAAGGAATAACTAAGTAGACGATAGGTTTGAATATTTAATCGGAGCAAAGGATAAGATTTGATACATAAAAAACATTGGGTAGGTAACTTACATAATATAAAGAAATAGGTAGTTAATTGACATACATCGTTCAGCATTTTAGTATGGTAGAAGTAGGGGTTGGTAAGTAGGGGTTACAGTCTGCTAGGTACCTAAATTATAATTTTTGGATTGAAGGGATTGAAAGGATTGTATTGAAGAAAACTAAGTTACTTCAAATAACAAAAGTATTTATGTAAAATTAATCAAAGACATCAAAATTAATCTTTAAAATTCCTATTACGTAAAGTTTCATAAAAAATATGTATAAGTATAATATTATAATTACAATATAAAAAAATTCAACGCGGCGCCACATGAAGAAATTATTATTTATTCCACGTTACTAGTAAAATTTCATAATCTTGCAAAAATTCCTGCTACGTAACCGTGGTTCCGTAAAAAAAAGAATTCCTCCATCGAAACTAGTTACGAAACTACGATTACATAGACGGCCGAAGGGCGGTCTGGGTACCGCCTTAAAGATAAATTATACGTTAAAGCCCATTTTCTCATTGTTATTTAAGTTTTGGGTTCTTTTATTCTGCCTTTAATACCATTTTTACTGAATTTATAAATAAAGTCTCTTCTGAAAAGGGAATCATTCAACATCAACATTTTGTACAAAATACACTAATTTCGTAATTAATTTCTTACTAATTTCTTACTTACTACAGTAAGTAACTAACTAATAAGTAAGTAACTATTTTCTTACTTACTACAGTGTGCAGATCATAACATTTTTGTACAATGACTTACCTTCGCCATAATTTCACCCCTCGCCACTAGCAGGAATAATTTCAGTTATGAGTAACAGAAAAAACAAAAGATAAATATTCACATATAACAAAAAGGTTTGTCTTTTACATACTCTGTAGTAACTTCGTAAGCCATGTAAAAGGCTTCAACAGGGTCTTTGCTACGAGATTTTTTATATTATCAAGAAAGGAAGCCTCGAGTGCTGAAAGCATTGATTAAAAATTGTATCCCGCTATTATAAATAGTATTTCACACCCAGAAATTAGCAGTTAGGCCACAGAATACATAATAGTGTTAGGCATTGAAACACGGAAGTCTGGTGACAACACCAGACTCCTTAGATATTATAAAAAATTACAATGATGAATTGTAATTTTCAGATGATAAAATATTGCTACTGTCAGGCACAAGTTGATTAATCACACTTTTCCATCTCCTTGATTACTTTATTAAGCGTCAGCTTTTAATATGGTCCTATAATTAAACATACCAACGTTGTAGGTTATAGTTAACCTAATAAGCTGAAAAAAAGTTTTTTTTCTTCGATAAAAGTTTTTGAGCTTTATGCGGTACAGTCAGCAATGAAAGTTGTTTAACGCTTTAGTACTTTGTCATAGCAACTTTTTTAACAGGTGTCTCACGGTTTGGAACATTAGCCAAAAAAAATACTATGACAAAGTACTAAAGTGTTTAATAACTTTGACCGTACGTACTTAGCTTATGAATGATTGAAAAGAAAAAAATTGTTTAAAAAAAACAAAAACCCGACTTAAAAAAACCTACCTAAAAAGCAAGAAATAATATTCGTAATAATAAAAATACGTCTATTGAAGTCGGGTGGGGCTGGAGTACAAATTCCTTTTTTTTATTCTAAAAGCCCCACCCGACTTCAATTACGAATTATTACGAATATTATTTCTTGCTTTTTAGGTAGGTTTTTTAAAGTCGGTTTTTTGTTTTTTTTAAACAATTTTTTATTTTTTTATTTTTAGTGAAGGTACCTTGTAGGTAAGGTATATTATATATATAGAAAAATCGGCTCGGCCAAACGTAAGATAATCGCGGAGAAACATACTTAAATACGGGTCAAACTGAGAACCTCCTTTTTAAGTCGGTTAAAAAACTACACTTAAGATATCCCTCTTCCAACAAAAAAATAATTATCTTATTCAGTTCATAAACAAAGAAGTAATACGACCAATCATCGAGGTAATTCACACAAAATCATACTATTTTCGTGCTTTTTTCAAAATTACTTGAAAAGTACTGAACCGATTTCCAAATTTTAAAAAATGGGACCAACTTGGGAGTGTACCTAATATAATAACGTTTGAATCATTTCAATCGGTCTAGCCGTCTTCGAGTAATCGGTGGACATACACAAAAAAAAAAAAAAAAAACAAATATACAGACGAACATAGAACCTCCTCCTTTTTTGGAAGTCGGTTAAAAACCATCCATTGCCTCAGTTTAATTTATTCAAAATAGCAGAAGTATGAAATATTTTAAAACGATCACATGTAAATATAAAACTGCGTCTAAGGCCGTATGTATAGAAACGTTCAAATAAGTTATATCGGTGAATTTTACATCAATCACTTTTCTCATTTATTTTGGATGAGGCTGTCATATTCATATTCATATTCTTTATTGGCGTCTTGTTGTATACATGGTGTTTACAATGTGTTTACATGAAGTTTCAAACAAGAACCCCATAGGGGTACTGCAAATTACTTACAAACTAGAAAATAAACAAAAAATAAAATATTAGATAAAACTAAACAAATTAACATTAGTTAGGAACCTAGAATTAAAATCTATCATCTTGAAATTCCTTAATACTATAATAAGCCTTTTCCAGAAGAATATTTTTAACTGCATTATCAAATTTACCACCTTGGAGGGCTTTGACATTATTTGGCAAGTGGTTATAAAGTTGGACAGCCATGTAGAACGGTCCTTTTTTAAACAGCTCGAGATGAGGTGTGAGTTGGCACAGATCGTTGTCTCGGCGTGAGGCAAAACGTCTAGGCACGTCTCCTACTCGTTTAAAATATTGTGGGCTCGTTCGCACAAATCGACATAGCTCATAAATGTACGTATACCAATATTCTATGCGCAAAAACCACTACTTATGTCTTTATATATTATGATAAAAGTGTTAATAAATTGCAAATTATAAGTAGAGTGATATTATACTTCCTTTGTCCTTATTTTAGCTATTAGTTACAATGTTGTCATGAATGCACAAACTTCGTCATGCGAAGGAAACAGTGGCCCTACCATGAGTTGATGCAAATTGTATTCGCTACCGTAAACTATCGTTTTCTCTCTTTCACTTGCATTGACTGTGAGCAGTATATCCGATAGTTTTCGTTAGCGAAAACAGTTTGCATCAACTCATGGTAGAGCTCCTGGTAGTTGATAGTCTTTCCAAAATGTAGAACATCTGCTGCTGTAATTAACATTCGTGTTTTGGATTCTACCCTATGTCGCAATTACTTGCAGCCTTTGATACTATGGTTCTGTTAATATGGAATCGGTGATTAAGTAGCAGATAACCGTACTTATTACAAAAACGGCACTTGGTATTCGAAAATTTTATTTGTTATCTAGACGTGCCGCCATAATGTTTCAAAACCACTGGAAACAACAACAAAAACAATTGAAAACTCTTAATAAACTGCCACAGATACAATGTAAACTCTTAATAGCCTCAGATACAATTAATTAATGTAACAATTTTATAAACTTTAACACGCCGCCTCTGTTAAGTTAGAGAACACTAGTAAAAAAAAAACATAACTACTCCACATCTTTTTGATCTGAATAGCAACAATGAGTCAAAGAGCCATCTGCGACCAGCCATTATTCGCAGCGCTGCAATCCTCCAGCCTCTTGGAGAATCTTTGTCGCAGACAATTAAGTACGCTGACAGAAATTAATTCCGTCCGACTGACAAATGTTGAACCATTTTTTTTTATAAAAAGTGTAGGAGACCTTACGTCTTGTCTTATAAATCAAAAAATAACTGCAGAGAGTTGATTATAATTATTGCGGTTTGTATGATTATGATTTAATGTCATTTATTTTGCTTTCATTGCTATTTTCACGTGCACTTTCATAGTGAATGCATCCTTCAAAGTAAGTATTATATTATATATAGCAGATTGTTACACGATATTATACATCTTTATGTAGAATCACAATGACTTGCTTTAAAAAAATACAAAGATCGCACAACAGCCAAGCAATCTATAAAAGATCTGGCCTGGGAAATTCTGAATTAAAAACAGGTTATTTTTTATTATGAAACAATAAATTAAAAATTATATAGTTAATGGCCAAGAACTGAGTCTAATGAATATTTCCTTGTAAAAAAATCATTAACTACTGCGTTCACTCGTTCAACATAAGACTGATTATTTTGTTCCTCATGGAAAACGGCTCCTTTTTCTTTGGATTCATCATATTTCATCTCTGTCATTTTAAGAGCTTCTTCAGGCTCAGCTGTAATTATTTTCATCGAAACGAGAGCTTCTATCAACCCGAATGCAGAGTATACTTTTAAATCTTGAAGAAAGACTTGCTCGGGATAAATGTCATTCGGTTCCAAGTTGCATTGGCGTAAGATGGCAGATAAAGTATTGTAGTAGAGATTGACCACTCGATCGTAGTGCGCAGATAGGAATTGTCCGCATGTCGACATGTATAGATAGTAAGAGATATCGGTTACTGGTGACGCGTATCTTAATAGTGAGTAGTCGATCAACATTACATCCACGGGAGTTTGCTTCTGAAATTCGAAAAGATACCAAGGTTTAAACATTTTCACTTGACAAAAATTAATAACATTTATTTAATTTTGTTCCTTAGTATACTTTACCTGATATTTAAATAAAACGTTGTTATTCCAACAGTCACCATGACATATAACTAAATGTTTTCTTTTACTGGGCATTACACATTTTTTGAGAATCGGAAGAAAATCTGCAGCACTGTGTTGTAAAGTTTTCTTTAACTTCTTGTCCTTAACAACATTAATTGATTCATTAAAGAAGCTAGCCACTGTATATGACACTTGTTTTAGTTCAGAATATTGTGCATCGACATAGCATTCATTTATAATCGCTTTAAATTCGGCCGGATAACAATTTTCCAAAACAAACGATAGAGCATGCAGTTTCGCTAGGTTCTTCATGACGAGTGCGACGTGGTCCAAGTTTAAAGGCACTAGTCTATTGTGGAGTCTATATCCTTGCACATATGGACTAGTGAACACAAGAGCTTCCTTATTCCATTCTGCACTGGCAAAATAACAGTTAGGAAATTTTATTTTCAACCCTTCGATAAGTTTAAATCCTCGCTGCATTTCAAGATACAGAGGAACTACTCTGGTATAAAACAAAACTTCACGTTTATACCCTTCCCTGAAAATGATCCTTCTGTTCGGTTCACTGTGCCACTTTATTAAATAGACCCATCTTATCTTTTGTCCGTCTCTGTATCCTCTTAAGCTTACTTTGTAGTAACCATCACTATAACTATCAATATCATCACAACCGAATCTTATTACATGATCAAGGACTTCGACATTGTGAATATTTGACACTCTATGTATAATATTAATTAACTCAGGCGGACCACGAGAAATCTTTCTTTGAGGCATATTACAATATGTTTGTAAAACGTTTCCACTCTATAATGTTATCGCAATCACTGAACTGTGGCTTTGATGAAAATCTCTGTTTAGAGAATCTACAATTTGATTGACTTTATCTTTATCCAATACTATTTTGTTTTTAGTGTTCTTTGGCACATTTATCTTTTCCAACTGTATTGGAGATAGTATCAATGCCCCTGAAATGATAGATGTTGCGACATATCAACATATTGCGACTACTGATTAACCGAGCGAGCGCAAAGCGCGAGCGAAGCATCTCCCTTTAACTTGGGTCCGTCCGGATATCCGTTTGTTCTCCTCTACAGATCGCATCTCTCAACCGGTTCTCGCGAAATTTTACCGGTTCTATAAATGCATATTATTTTTTGTCGATTACATTTTTGGAAATTTCTCAAAATGGCGGAGATAATTATGAGGAACGAGCTGACCCGACAGACGTTGTCCTGTTTTAGTTATGAATATTGAATTCGAATTGGTATAATTAATGAAAAGTTGACTTCAGAGATATTAGTAGGTACCGTTCCCGTTCCCGTGAGAAAATTCACGTGAGGTCTACAGCTCTACAGAGCTACTAGTGTAGAAGTATCAATAAGTATTGTGACATAGTCTTAAGTTAGTTATATTTCAGACTCAAATCTCAATCTGTAAAACAAAAGAACGAATTGATAAGTGCTGACATACAATCAGCACTCTCAAAATTACAAGCTTCTGTTTAGTTCTACGTTGTAGCGGTATCAGTGCGGAACCATTCGTGTCTGCAAATAGATATGAGATAAACTAGTGCTGGTTCTCCGACAATGCCTTTTGTAAGTATTTCAATAGGCGTCCTGCAGACGCACGTAATACGTACCTAAGTAAACATGTATGGTATGACCGGTTATGTATTCAGTCGCTTTGCGGCCATTGTCACCGTCCTTCTGGTCATTGAATAAGCTCGGAATATGCGCTATTGGACTGGCCGCTGTGAAAGAACGAGTGTTCAATAATTCTATTGTGCTCGGTGGTTTAATATGGCTCAGCGCTTGGGATTCGATTTAGACTTATTGCGTTGTCTCTTCTAGTATTAGATTTTACGATAGTAACCTTGTTTTATTTTGTGATCTCTAGAATAAACTCTAGTTGTTAGTTATTGGATCGGGATAATTTTTTTGTCTTCTTGAGCAGAACATTGTAATAAATACAAAGGAAGCGAAAATTTCAGCGCGATCTCTTTGATTTAATTTATGATACGACGAAGGAATGAGCAGTCTTTTGTTTAGCAATCTTTTGTTTATTCGCGTTTCAATATGTACGAGAGTTGAAAGCTAATCGAGTCAGTCTGGGCACGTTGACATCAGGTGAACTTTGTTTGAGTATTCGTTAGTAGCCGCCGCCTTTGGGCACGAATTATTTACCCTGGCAAACAAACAAAATAGGAGCACAGTCGCTTTTGAGTGCCGTTTCAAAAGGAAGCCTGGGTTAATTATGATGGCGGAATTTTTAATTAAAGTCTTATTAATTTTAAAGTTCAGTTATTGTAATTAGAAAAATGTAGTTTAATCAATACCTACTGTACTAAATGTGAATATATTCTAAATTCTGAGTCGATATCATAGTACTGTTTAAGGGAGTCTGAATGATAACTTTTAGTAATTCAAAATGACTATGAATTTTCAAATACAGCGCGTGTGTCAAACGTTCATCCAACCAAGCTAATTTAATTGTTATTTATGCAACTGTTGTATAATACCTAATTATGTACAGTAAGGTTCTGAATCAGTTTGCTTATTGCCAACATTAAAACGACTAGTGTCATAGTAGCCTATGAAGGAGTTGCATTATGAAATTTTGTAAAACATTATAACACTCTTTGGATGATATAATGGTTACTATGACACTGGTTGTTTTCAATGTTGGAGTTGCATTAAGAAGTTTTGTAGGTACAACATTATAACGTTCGTTTGGATGATAAATAATGGTTACTATGACACTGGTTGTTTTAATGTTGACATACGACTTAACTTAAAGCATGGGTGTAGTGTAGATAAATATTATTTTACTCATCTTCAAAAGAGGTTTTAACTATGGTGGCACCCCAATAATATCTCAACGTAATATGATTTCGGTGGCGGGGAAACCTGTCTAGACGTCCAGGAAATCACTTTTCCGTACGAATCACTCTTGACGCCGGTTACACGGAAAAATTGAATTTTTTCGAGACTATTTGGTTATTAAAAATACATTTTTAGAACTTAAACATACCTAGGTATTCATTTCTAAGATTTTCGCGCGGTCTATACATTAAAATAAAAGACAAGGTGGTTATACCACCGAAAGTAGTGCCCTCAGAGGTAGAAAAATATTTTAATAAAACTTAACGTGGAATTTTTAAGGCCCATGGTCTAGTATTTTTAGAATGTATCATATCACTATAATTCCCTCGTAGTCATTCGTAGAAGTAGACAGCAAATGTGTAAAAACTATTTTACTATAGGCATTAAGTGACAAAATAGAACTTTTCCAATGTTATAAGTAAAATATGTTCCTCATAGAAAAGATAATTTTACAAAAATTAAGAACATGGGTAATCAAAAAAGAACTTGCTCAAAATACTGAATTCGTCTGTGAAGTAACGTTTATTAATATAATAATTAATAACAATGGTTTTGTAGAACGTAAATTTTTTATTAAGATAATTAATATAATTGAAAAAATACTAGAAAAAATCGACTCACCCGTAACAGCTCAGACGGGATGGGATACTCCAGGGACCCTTTTTTAATTTTTTCAGTCGATTTTTTTCCGAAATAATTACAATTGAGTAAACAAACACCCCCCAAAAAACCCGAATTTTGCAAAATTCCATAAAAGTTACCAGTAGATTTTCAAAATTCAAACGTTCACTCACACGTGTCTTGAGTCTTGATATACTTATTCCTCAACTTTTAGTACTATTCCCATCTCGATTCTCCCAAAATCCTCGGAGATATGGCCAAAAATACGTCTTAGGCGATTTGCATCTGATAACCATTTTCAATGGTAAAACCTACTATAGGTTGTATCCAATTATGTTAATGTTGAAAGCAATAATGCGAGACCTTTGGTGCTGTTTGTTTGTGTAGACGGCTCCACTTCGGTGTTTCTAAAGCAAACCCGCCGCAAATGGACTCTGTTCGACGCTACCTACACCTACACGCCCCCGTCGTCGGTCGCCAAACGGAAAGCTTATTTTTTTTAACAAAAACTTGCACGAAAGACGCCGCTTCCCTTTTTTACATGTAATAAAAACTTCTTGCAAACGGAGAAAGATAAACGAGCGCGGGACTCTTATTAAAACATTCGTCATTTTTGTCTTTTTAATTTCCTCTTTGGTAAACAGCATCGAAATTTTGGAATTCAGACAAAATTTATAAGCGTGCAAAATTTTTTATCGCTCCCGACTCTTGTGATTATTTGACGCAGATTTTATTATTTTTACATTAATTTAATTCTGAATTATGCAATGACCTTAATTTACACCTATGTATTTCGGAACAGTAGTAGTAGTAGTGGTAACTTCGACAGTCAAACGCCGAAACTCAATACGATCAAATCGGGCTTTGACCAGTCACATTTAAATTACAGAATGTGTTATTTTGTATGTTAATTTATCTAAATTAACTATCTTCCTATGAACCAAAGATTTCTGCTGTCTGTTAAAAAATAACCACGAAATTGAAGAGTAAAAAAGATTGTAAATTTAGTAGAATTTTCACTGTAAAGAATGTGTTTTTCATATATTTACATACAAAATAGCACATTATGTACCTAATTTAGGTCTGACTGGTCGAACCCCGATTTGATCGTATTGAGTTTCGGCGTTAGACTAAATCTAATCCTAGGAGAGACCAAGTGGTCTCTCCTAGGAAAGTATAATCCCGAAATCCCTGAATTAGAAATAAGAATTGTACTTATCTTCTATCTATACTATAATTTAAAAAGATATTCAAACACACACAGCTACGGCAACTAGAAACCTAATTCCTTCCACCACGACTAGTCGATAATAACATTTTGCTAGTGAACTAACCTACATCGACGGTTCAACACTTGAATACTTGCAATCGGTTACCGTGCGCTCTAGAGACTCTGGGGTGCATTAGGCCCATAGCAGGGGTGCGTATCGATTGGCCGCCGCGCCCTCTACGATATCCCTCCCACCCTTTACAAAACTCCAGATTATTGTTGCACAATATTTAAATTCAAAGAAACAATATTGGCGGAGGCCACTTCGAGGCTTACCACCATCATAGCGTACTGTATAGGTACTGTGAATGTTTATTTAGTAAATAACATTCGATAGGTACGTTGTTTTGATAAACGATGGGCGATAGTTGTGCTTGTCCAATTGACATTTTTCCTGCATGCTGCATTTTCAATTCCATACTAATGGAGTTAGTAGGTAAGAAAGATCATATTAGCAATATATCTCATCATGAATCGTAGTAGGAAAAAAAACAAAAAACCGACTTCAAAAAACCTGCCTCTAAAAAAAGGAAGAAATAATATACAAATCATTAGATACGCATTATCATTGTTATAATAAAACACGTCTATTAAAGTCGGGTGGGGCTGGAGAACATCTTCCTTTTTTATTCTAAAAGCCCCACCCGACTTCAATTGACGTGTTTTATTATAACAATGATAATGCGTATCTAATGATTTGTATATTATTTCTTCCTTTTTTTAGAGGCAGGTTTTTTGAAGTCGGTTTTTTGTTTTTTAAACAATTTTTTTATTTTTTTATTTTTAGTGTTAGTACCTTCTGCATTAGGTAGTGTAGGTATATTATTTAGGTAGAAAAATCGGCTCAGCCAAACGTGAGATAATCGCGGAGAAACATACATACATACAAACTGAAACTTACCTCCTTTTTTTGAAGTCGGTTAAAAAGACTACACAACGGTATCCCTTCCCCAACAAAAAAAATCATCTAATTCGGTTCATAAATAACAAAGTTGTCAAGTTAGTTGATTTAATATCATAGTATTTTCAGGATTACTTGTAAACTACTGAACCGATTTGAAAAAAAATTAAATGGGACCATCTCGCAAGAAAACTCAATCGAACAAAAAAAAAATTTTTGAAATCGGTCCATAAATGTCGAAGATACGCGCGAACAACGATAAAAAAAAAAAAAAAAAAAAAAAACATACAATCGAATTGAGAACCTCCTCCTTTTGATGAAGTCGGTTAAAAAAAATACTATTCAAGGGCACTACTTTGTTGGTCAAATTGAACAATATTTAAAATAAAAAAGAAAAACATACATAGATCAAGTATGTATGCCTATCATTTGAAATTCTACACAACAAAAAACTGATAAAATAAAGAAAAAATTAATTGTAACCTTTACTTCCAACCTTTTAACATCAGCTATACTTATTATATGAGAATCAAATGAGGTCCATTTAAATTACCAACCAATTGAGCGAGAGGTCCGGGCATTCTAATGAATCAAACAACAATAATTGTGTTTTCACTCCTCATGCTCAAAAAGTGCGTCATTGTAACGTACAAGAGTCGAGATAAAATAGCATAATAAGCCCTAGGGGATAAAGTTTTTTCTTTTTTAATGTTTGTCTATTACCAATGAGCGTACTAAAACGAAAAAGTCTTTATTCATAATCACGAATAAAAACTCGCTCGACTTAATACTGGGGGTCTATTACGAAAAGTTTAATGCGATACACGCGGCTGCGTCCGTGCTTCGTTCTGATCGATTCCTATTACAAAGCACTTGCGTATGCGATATTGCAAAGTGATTACGTAAATTTGACAGTTTCTCTCTAGTGGATCCGTCATTATTCGTTCAATAGACTATGGACTACGATAGCTACATTGAAAATATTTGTAATAACTATAACCGACGAACTGCGGACGACTATCGTGACCAAGTTTCGTAATAGGCCCCCAGTTTCTCATTCTTATTTTTGAAAATGGAACTAAAAGCATCTCTTCGGTGAAATCATAGACTTATTTATACTCTGTGTACAGAGTGAATCGTAGAATGCGTGTTTGTGTAGTTTAGCTGCTACGCAGAAATTAAAAAAAGGTAAGTACCATGGCGCGAAATCTTTAGATTTTTTTTATATATTTTTTTTATTCTATTGATCATTAGGGCTGTCTACCTACACAACAGTGAAAATCAATAAATGTAGCTACCCATCAACTCGTGTTATTAACAAATGATAAGATTTGCACGTGTAAAATGTTTGAACATATACGTTAGTGTGGTCCAAGTTAGTATGGGAAAAAAATTTTTTTTTCGTAGAATCCACGCCACCCCCTCATTTTGTGATACTCAATGATAGCAATATATTTGCATAGTTTCAACTTTCTAACTACAGGGGAAGGCAGTGCTCAGCAAGAATGAAATATTGTAATTTTTGGCAAAAAGCTGATATCTGTTTTGGTATAAAACAAAGGAAATAAAACGGTATTCTTGTTTTTTATTTATTTTGATAAGAAAAGCAGCTAAGTTTCAATATATACATAAATTGAACACAGTAGGAACTCTTATTTTAATTTTATTAATCTTAATCTAACACTACTTTAACTAATCCGTGTTTTGTATTCTTAAGTACCCACGACTTTTCTGCTCCTTTCGACCAGCTGAAGAATAAATTGCTTTTCCTCCTCATTTTTAGTAAGAGCTTTATTATAGTATACCTTGAATATTTCACTCCTCTTTCTGCAGTATCATTTACTACTCATAAGCTTTAACTCTGTCTCAGCACTGTAATTTAATACTAGATACCCTAATAAATTAGTTCTTCCTGTAAAAACAACAGCTCTTTACAGCAAAAAAGGTCTATTAAGCATATACAACAGGTTGCTTGATGATCTCAAGAATTACCTTAAAATAAAATGATTTCAAAAACAACTGAAGAGTTGTTTGCTTGAGGACAGGTTTTTATTCAATCGATGAATTTATTTATTTACTTTTTTAACAGACTACGATAATGTAATGACACAAACTGATTTGGAATGATTTTAATATAATATTAAAGTAATTATACGATGTATTTAATATGTAATTAATTATATTTGCATGCCAGTATCTGGAGAAAAGTGTGCGGCTTCATATACATTGTATCATCTTTTATTAACCGACTTCATCAAAAGGAGGAGGTTCTCAATTCGATTGTATGTTTTTTTTTTTTTTTTTTTTTTTTTTTTTTTTTTATCGTTGTTCGCGCGTATCTTCGACATTTATGGACCGATTTCGATATTTTTTTTTTGTTCGATTGAGTTTTCTTGCGAGATGGTCCCATTTAATTTTTTTTCAAATCGGTTCAGTAGTTTACAAGTAATCCTGAAAATACTATGATATTAAATCAACTAACTTGACAACTTTGTTATTTATGAACCGAATTAGATGATTTTTTTTGTTGGGGAAGGGATACCGTTGTGTAGTCTTTTTAACCGACTTCAAAAAAAGGAGGTAAGTTTCAGTTTGTATGTATGTTTCTCCGCGATTATCTCACGGTTGGCTGAGCCGATTTTTCTACCTAAATAATATACCTACACTACCTAATGCAGAAGGTACTTACACTAAAAATAAAAAAATAAAAAATTGTTTAAAAAACAAAAAACCGACTTCAAAAAACCTGCCTCTAAAAAAAGGAAGAAATAATATACAAATCATTAGATACGCATTATCATTGTTATAATAAAACACGTCAATTGAAGTCGGGTGGGGCTTTTAGAATAAATAAAAAAGGAAGATGTTCTCCAGCCCCACCCGACTTTAATAGACGTGTTTTATTATAACAATGATAATGCGTATCTAATGATTTGTATATTATTTCTTCCTTTTTTTAGAGGCAGGTTTTTTGAAGTCGGTTTTTTGTTTTTTATATTTGCCACTTTTTAAACAAATAATCTATTCTATTCAGTCACAAATTTTAATACTTTCTTCCTTTTCTTTTGAACCTGAGAAGTCCGATGTTTGTTTTCATTTAAAAGTAATAACCAATACTTATGAATCTTTTCTAATTTTTCAATGCAATGCTTTGTTTGATGAGTTGCTATGCCATTTTTATTCCAAATTTCTATTACTGCTTTTATCAATAAATGTGATGCATCTCTTACACTATTTTTATCGCTTGAAAACACATAGAAACATAGAAGAACTTGCCTCATTCTATGAAGCTGATTAAGTCAAGATATTGGCTCCAAGTTCTGTATATGCCGATAAGAAAAATATAATCTTTATGACATGTGAAAGATGACATTTTAAATCACTTGTGCACTCACTTACAAATTGTTTTAGCTTTCTCCAACATTATAAATTCTCCAAAGTATTTGAAAAGTGAATATTTAAATTCTATTTACAAATTTTATATGTGTAACAAGCTTAAATCAAATCGTCACATTTGGCAAAAAAATAAAAATCAAAGGGTCGTTGAGCACTGCCTTCTGCTAATGCTATAAACATGAAAATTTGCAGTTATGATACTGCGTGTATGTGTCACAATAATACGGGGTGGCGCGAACGAAAACGAAAAAAAAAATTTTTTGGACCACCCTAATATACGTTTAATGATAAAATATATTAATGCAAATATGTGGAGTAAGTATTTAAAAAAAAACTGTGAAATTTAACTCGTTATATATTTCATCAATAAAAAACTACACCATTTCAAGGTAACACACATGCCGGCAGGCGCCAACAACAGACGGGGTGTTATGCTTGTCGTGCCACTTAGATGGTTTTATTTAACCCTAGGTCTATTATGGTGATCAAGAAGATTACTTACAAATCTTACAATGGAAACCCTCAACTCATGTTAGAGAAAGTAAAGTCTTCTTCTGATGGGCGCGCTTGATTAATTATTTTTTATTTTACTTGAAAAATATTTTACAGAATTTTTGCCACCCCTACCAGAAACGTTCACAATGCTGTATCACCTCAATCATTATTGATATACAAATGACCAAACCATTGATCAATATTGTTCGGATATTGTTCATTTGGAAACAGACAGATTTGGCAGTCGTGGTCATTGTAATTAAACGAACTGATGCAAAGGGTATGAAATAGTAATTTAAAGTATTTTTATAAGGTTTGAAAACTGTTGCAAGACACACCGAATTCGCGAAATCATAATTGCAATTTAGTACAATTTTACTCCCTCTTTTATTATTGTTTTTTTAGCATTACCTAGAAATAACAAATAAATTCGCATGGTTGTGATAAGGAGGGCTGCTATACAGGATGTCCCAAAACTTTGCCGCATGGACGGAAAATAGGTACCTACCTTAAATATTGAAGATAAGAAATTTTACTAAAATAGGACTTCATTTTGTTTTTAAAATTAATTTGAACTGCATTCAAAGATTTTTACAAATCGCATACGGTACCATACAATACGTAATGATTAAAATTAAAATGTTAAATTTCATGATCTTCCTTTTGTTTAAGATGCTGTGCTATTAAAGAAAAAATAAGCCTAACGAGTAAACCTTTCGATGGAAATCGTAAAAATAGTAAACCTTTCGATGGAAATCGTAAAAATAAAAGTTTTTTTTCTATTTGGTGGGTTCGATTCGTGGTTAATGCAGGCGATTTTTTACTTATTATTTTTAAAATCAAAATGGAGTGTTTTTTCAGAAAAATTTCCTCCCTTCAATATTTAAGGTTTCCCTTCGTGTGGCAAAGTTTTGGAAACTCTGTAGGTATATAATTTAGCTGATAAATTAAACTAAAACAATTACATTGAACATTGTTTCCAATATAAAATTTTAGATTCCTATTTGAATGCAAAACAGCGGACGCTATGAATTTCAGTACAACACAGCCCGAAACAAAACAACCAAATCATTCCTTTTCTATTTTTGCGGCACGAGCGTGTAATAAATCCATATTCCAGGAGTGCTTGTTTTCCACACGCTTGGTGGAAATTGGAATGGAATATAAACAAAACAATCCAGATGTTATAATGATAAATTATACTTGCCAATTAAATATTTGGAACTATCTTATTGTATATAAAATTTGTGGCAGTTTTGAAACTAGCTCAAAAACTATGGCACAACTGGGAGGTTTATTTTATTGCTATTGTACGAAAAAGTTAGTTTGGTAACTCTTTTGTTACTTCATTCACTGCACGTTATTATGCTAACATAAAAATGTACAAAAATGGTTTTTAATTGAAAAATCATGGAATCTAGGTCCATTCTCTTTCCAAAGATAATTAAACGATTTTACATTTACTGATAAACATATTTTGCTTACTTTAGCCTCAAAATATTGCGAAAAGAAAAATGTGAACAACAATTTGTCTCTTTTAACTACCACAGTAGTTAATTCTCCTGAAGTAAAACCTCTCTAAACTTTATTTTCCTTTTTTGTTACAATATTATTCGTTGGAAAAAGCCACAAAGTAACCGCTGGCAGCTTGGCTATAATTATAGTACCTAACCGAGTTCACTCCACCTGGCACTGTTACCCTGTACAGGACCGTCTGCCTCTTCGCATATATTTTTAGCACATCATAATTTATTATTGGCCATCCTTTAAAAAAAATGTAGAGGCATCATATTCAATATTGTTTACCCAGTAAGTATATTGATTTACACAACTATTAGGAATTTATAAACAAATACAATAATGTCTGTTGATACTTTTATTATTATTATGTAACAAATATAAAAAATTTAACAATGGTACCTATTTAGATAGGTACTTCTATGGTTATATTTCTAGTAGGTAAACCAAACAGGCTGTTTGGTAACAGCCTTATAAAGCCGAATATGTCGAATTTGTCTGGCAAACTACATTTACATTTAATTACTTTAATATTCTTTTGTTATTTTAATTTTGTTGAATCCTTTTACGTTGCTTGTTATACATCCTTAAATTGTTACCATGGGAGGAGGAGCTGCTGCCTGAGATATGGGTATATCCCAGTTTGGGTAGTAGTTTGTACTGCCATGCCATTACTTGATTTTACTTTTAGTTTTTGTTTGTTCCTTTTGCAATTGTAGTAACCAAGTTGTTTTGCGGTTTGTACCCACACTATTGTGTAAACATTTTTAATGTGTTAAATGTGTATAAGGTGGGTACTCCTACCCTTGCTGCTTTTATATTTCAATTGTAAGCTACCTACGTAATAATTTTGTAATGTATGGTTGTGCAAATAAATCATTCATTCATTCATTCAATATGGTAAATGGAGTACCATGCATACAACGCCGAAAATTATTATAAACCCTGAAAAACGCCACACGACTGAGAATAATTATTTTTTATTTGTATGGAAAATGTACAACCCTATACGCACAAATAGACTATTGTATTCAAAAATCCTATCCCATTAATGGGCAAAATCAAAAAACAATTTCTGTCAAAAAAATATAGTGTTTTAAGGCTTATAAAAATTTTCTGGGGTTGTATGCATTATAATACCCTATCTACCATTTTCGTCTTTATAATATTAAGCATTACCACGATAATAGAATAATTTACCAAACACCCTGTATAATATTTTCAATACCACACAAAAGAAGTTAAATTAAATTACCAAGCTAAAAACGCGTACCTACCTATATAATACAAAGCCAGATTAATCATCCATCAATTTCTAAATCCATTAATCAATCACGGGGACTTAAACAGGAATCCAAACGTTACTTTTGTAACTAAATACTTTGTAAATAAAATGTAAATCCGTTATTGGCATTAAGCAAAATTTGTAAGATAATTACAACTGTAAATTTTTAAGTGCTGTGGATTTTGGGATAATAAATAAAATAAAATAAATAAAATTTAGAGGCTTATTTATTACAGTTTAAATGTATGGGAGTGAAAGTTTAATTTCGTTCACTGTATTTATTTTAATAAAATATTAATACGCTATAAACAATACAAAATTAGATTTTTATTTTATACCTATGATAAGCTGATACTTTATACTCCTATGACTAAAAGTAAAAACAAACATCTCAGTATCTTCATACAAATCTTTATGATTGATGATGTTTGTTAAAAAAGAGATAAGCAGTTATTTATAACTACTTCCACGTTATATTCTGCTATAATTCTGCTTTTTCGTTAAGTAAATAAATACAAACTAAGTAATCTAATAAAACACAAAGTAAAAAAGTATAAAAATAAATAATAAAATAAATAAATAATATATCATTGTCACCCCTTTCACATAACAAAATCACCCCCAAATTAAGCTTAAGTATCGAGTGGCATTAAAAACGATACCTTTAATTGGCTACCAAATTAAAACAAAATCTCAAACTCAAAAACAGAGACGGAGCCGCAGCAATTACCGGGTATCACCGTCAGTTGACTCCATTTACTGTAATAATTGTATAAATCAACGCTTAATTCCTCTCAAAATGTTATTTGATTAACTCCCCTCAATTTCCCTAAAGCCCGACAATTTTACGATAAGGACGTTTCTGGAATGAAGTCGTTATAATTGGTGAATCTGCTTACGTGGTTAGGTTCTTGATTTATACATATACTGTAAAATTACTGACCAACAAAATTAAATTAGCCTTTTTGATTATGCCTTAAACATAAACAAATAGATAATAGAAAATAGACACGAACAGTTGACACATTTAAATGACACACAAACTTAAGCGCTTTAAGATTGTTAATATAATTGAAAAATATTAGAAAACAATCGACTCGCCCTTTAAGCGCTTTATGACGTTGTTTTAACGTTACTATTTAACGTGTTAAGTAAGTAGTTTTTTTGTCAAACTACATTTGCTGTTTACTATGTAAACTTTTGGTTAAATATACTCGTAGTGTACCGCAACACAAGTTATCTCAAAATATTTTACCCGACGACGTATTTTGGTGCTCGGCAATTTTAAACTACGGGCGAAAAATAGTACATTACAGCCGTGAACGGGAAGCTAGCGATTGCATTGTCGAGGATGGTTTGAAGCCCGAGCCGCAGGCGAGGGCTTTAATCATTCGAGGCAATGCAAGTAGCTTCCAGAACAAGGCTTGTATAGTGCTTTTCTCAAGAAATGCGAGGAAATAAAAAACTTTTCAATTGAAACTTAATTAAATTTAATTAATATTAAAATTTATATTATTCATGTTCGGGCAATTATTAAATGTAAATGTTTTTATTCTTATAGTAATATACTCTGTGCGCACCATTTTTTTTATTGTATCGTTATTATAGTACCTATTAAATAATTTTACCTTTATAATATTAACTGTGTTTAAGTTGCATTATCACATCGATCCACCAATAGTAAAGTTCGTCCAACCAATACTAGATGGCGCTGTACCCTCGTGGATTGCGGTATGGTTTTGCTTTAACAATTGTATGAGGTCCTAATGTGATTCATTATTTTCGTTCGCTTTTTTTGACCACGGCGGTGGTAATATATCTATACGTTTAAAAGTGTGTGTTTAAAAGAAAAAAAGAAAAGAAAAGAAAATATTTATTAGACGTACAGACGTGAGATGACATTTACATGCTGTGTTTGTACATAATGAAAGAAAAACATAAAGCAAAAACAAAAGAAAAATGTTTCATTGAAGGTGTCGCCCTCTATAGTGTGATTTGTGAATTAAACAAATTTTGGTGCCGAAACCCGGAAATAAAGGATACAGTGGTAATAGTGAGTGCATTGTGAACAGCTAAAACAAAAAAAATAAGTTGCCGCAGACCACCCAGATCATCTTCGCACTGTACCTACTTCCCGCACTGGTGCTGTTGCGGGAAGTAAGTATTGAAATTCATTCCTGGCCTGAATTTTAAATTTAGAATGTGATGAACCAGACCCCCTCGGAAATGTGGAACGCCCCGCATTCCTTTTTCAAATGGAATGATAAGATTTCAGAGCATAAGTGAGAAAAGTATTTTCCCAGCGTTGAATGAGAAAACGCCAGGGCTCTACATGCAAGTCTCACAGCACCGTATTACGCAAATTACGCCATTCGCTTAGAATAGCTTGCCTGAAATTTAAATTTACGCCACACTGTTCTTTGCATGTCTACTGAATCCTTGTACTTGTATACGTCATGCCTATGTCGCAAAAAACTTTAGCACTGCAGCCTGCAACGCTTAATCTGGAATACGGCGAATCTGGAATACGACAAGTCAGGAACATGACGAATCCGGAAAAAAACCTTTTATTATTGTCAATCTTCTTATCTACTTGTACCGAAGGTATAAATGCTAATTTAAGATTCTTGTTCCATACTCTAAAAACTCCACAGACTCAGACAAAAGTCAGTCGATCTTAAAAAAAAAATGGTTCACGCTTGCTACCTTTTCATCACTGCACTAATGAAATGTTTAAGTATTTCACATCATTTTTTACAGATTTTAAGACCTGAATCTACGTGAATAGATCAGCTTAATGTTCAGATTGCACTGAATGGGAATAATACAAAATAAGTTGTTCTGAAAAGGTTTTTAGTCAAAGGCCAATAAATTAGTTATAAATTAAAAAAATCTATCTTAAAAAACTTATATGAAAACGTACCTAACAAGTTAACTTTCAAATCATAACACGTTCTGTTTAAAGATAGTACAATATTACTTGTACTATCAAAAAATGTTCTATGGCCATATTAACGTTTGTAATAACATTACTCGATAGCATTACATACACAGACTTACGCGCGTACAGTTCTTCAAACATAAAACCCTTTTTACGGATTACAGCGTGTATAATAATATCATCCTAATTTGTGACCCGGTGGTAGATTCAGTCGCTAGATCTAGTTTCCTAATTAACTTTTATCAATTTAATTCAGTAACAATAATTAAATTATACAATAAATAAATTATTTATTATTATTTTATTTATTTGTGTATGCGTATTTATACATAATATATATTTATATATATACTTATCATATTATATTTTTGATGCACACACTGTCTGCCCTTCTCAATGTTCTTTCCTGTCCCTGGGTCAGGAAGAAATTTCAATGTGAAATAAGTTATGCCCTTGTACAATATTTCTGTCCATTTCTTTTCTGTTTGTAATTGTGTGTGTACAGAACCAATAAATAAATAAATAAATAAAATCAGAACGCAGCTGTGAAATTCCGAGTGGGTAATTTCATAAAATCATGTAACCCCGTGGTCACGTAGGTTTCTAGGCGTTATTATTCTAAGAAAAGCAAAAATACTGTTGCCTTTTTGCTTTTCGGCGGCGCTGTCAAAACGTCGGGAATTAAAAAAAACAATAAATCAAAACTGATTCTAAAATAACACCTGAATTAATAATACACATACGCGCTGTAATACGTAAGTGTTTTATTTCTAACGAACATTACTCGATGTTTGTGAATCTCCACATCAATCGGATAACTCCAGCTAATGGTTACGTATCACTTCATTCTGGTTTCAACCTGTATACGGTACGTTTCCACGTCGATAAGTAAATGTTACCCTTGTCCCCTTGTCCCTACGAACGAACCCTCAAGGGGAACGTAAGCGTATTTTTCCGCAGGCCTTTTCATTTAGGGATGCCACGTGCAAAGTTCAAAGTACAAACGAGTTTTCAGTTGAACCACGGTGCGGTAATTAAATGCCTACGTTGTCGTACGCATAATTTGTTACCATGTGTGCAAATCAGATTAAGTTATAGTCGTTTGAATCTGTTCAATCTTTTGATAATCTTGTTTTATGTATTACAAGATTATGATTATTAAAAACGCCTATGTCCAGTAGTTTGGGCTGCGCGTTGATTCCTGCCATTCAGTCAGGACTTTGAAATTTATATAAATATAATATAAAATTACTGTAAAATTTGACAAACATTAAATTTTTCCCAAAAAAAAAGTTAGCTCTATTTGGCTAGGCAACTCGTGTTAGAAGCAATAATTTGGTTGTGGCAGCCAACGATCTATATTTAAAAGCTTTTGCGTTTAAAATGTTTTATAAGGTCATTTCAGCAATGTGAATGTAAACAAAATAGTGATAACGACATTAAACACGAGACGACGAAAAGGTCACGGAAATAATGTATTTGTTGTGAAATCTTAGTTTTCAAATTTACGAAGGTAGATTGCGCTGCTCTTACAAATAAAGCTAATAATTTGAAGATTAATACTCTACTGACAGTTGAACTGTAAACTGTTTAAATACTTAATAATAATAAATAAATTCGGACAACTCACACCAATCACTGCCCTCATTCCTCTACGATTCACCGACGAAGCTCAACCGGTGGTCGAAGGTTTTTTTTTCCCCTTTGATCCACCAGTTTACGGCAAAAAGTGGCGAAGGTTGTCTATGGTGACTAAATAACGGATAGAATAAATACACAAGAACATACAAAAATATGACTCGAGAACATGACTGCTCATAACAAATTCATTTTGTACCTACCGGAAATCGAAGCTGAAGTCCTCTGGCGCATTGGTAAGGGTCACTAACACTACATCATACGGGTGCCATCTATACTATCAACATCATAGCTTTATATAAATGTTTATTCTAACTGTTGTGAGAAGAACATGAGTACAAAAGACACGTAAGGAAAACTGTGGCAGTAGTCAGCGGCAGCGATCGATCTCACCAACTATTGTGTTTCCAGAAAATTCCAACAAATGGCAGCCCTGCAATCAGTCTTTTCAGCGGATTACACGCGACAGAGAGCTATCAACTCTGAAAGCTTATAGGATAATGGACCTGAATGATTTCATTGTGTCATTGAGGTATTATAAAACGCGAATCTTTTTGCCGAGTCTTTTGGGAATTATCTAATAAGAAACGAGATTTAAATACGACCTCTAATATACGAACGACGGTATTTTCCACTCAAGCTAAGTATTATGACTGCCAACTAACTACACATAAAACTGAATCCTTACGAAATTGAGAAAATATTAAAGAGAAAGCAAAATTAATAATTAATTTATGAAAAAGTAAATTGAGATTGAGGTATATTTGCTTTTAAATAATTAGAAAACATCGTCTGCAAATAATACTACATAACCTATAATAATATATTTGACAATTGTGTTACTAAAGCTTGGTAATTTAAAGAACTCAATTTATTGACAATTATACATTTTTTTTAACTGAACTTAGAAACTATCGCGTCATTCTCATGACTTTATTATTTTTTAAATTCTGTCGTCTGATGCTTTTACTTTGAGCTATAATAAAAAAGTCATTAAATTAATTTTGTTCGTGTCTAAACATTCCTATTTCTATGAGGTAGTATTGATTCGGTACCTGTTGTGCGGCTGGAGAGAGCCTTGAATAATGTACAATATTGCTTAATTGGGAAATATTCCGACTGTGCCTTTGACATCAAAAATGTACATCTGAGGGGAACGTATTACCTTCGTATTACATCTAAGGAAACCAAATTATACCCGTACCAACGTACCGTTGCGTTGTTCAGTTGAGTGGGGTAGAATTTGAAAAGTTAAGTAGGTTCCTACCTAATATATATTTATACTATTAGTATTTGATAACGTTGTTTTTTTATTGTAACAAAATATCTTTGTGGATTTTTAAATGACTTTACTTTGTAGAAGTTAGCGATTGATCGTTGTGAATTTACGAATTTATCTTACTATATTACTTGTTATTAGTCTGGGATTAATAATTTCTACTAAATTACTTCTATTGTTTATTAAAGGTGAATTTAAACCACTCAAATCTTTAATTAATAAAAACGTAAAATGAGAATTTATGAAATCGTTCCAAGTTAAAAAAAATGCAAATTCGTAAATCTAGAGAAATAATACGAGTATGATAAAATTATGTTCAAGAAAATAAAAATACTTAGAAAGTAATAATATTTTTTTAGAATCACTTTGCTTTTTCAAAAAATTATAGGTATTGGTACCTACATACCTACTGGCTGTTTTACATTTAAAAAGTTTTAGAATATTTTTAAATAGGTGTAGGTATAAAAAAAGTAAGGCATTATTATTTTTTAATATTTTTAGGAACACTTATTTCTTCTCTTATATTCATACAGGCTGGTTTGATTTTTAAAGAAATACAAAAACATTAAAATTATTAATTTCATGTATTAAACTACCTACCTACTTAAATTGGGTGTAAAGACGCGTACTAAAACTTTTCGTTTAACAAAATCTCACCAAACCGTTGAGGTAGTACACGAAATAAATCTGGGAATACGCTAAAACGCTTACTGTGTCCGACGGGGATAAAACTTTTTCAATTTCCATTCAATGCCTTGTCCAATGCACTTAACACCCTACCGCGAAAGCATTAGACCGAATTTTGCCACACCAATCTGAAAATGTATGAACAATTCCTGAGTTTTAATAAGTAGTTTAATCCAACACTCTGTTCTTACAACAGAATGATGGTTCAGATGGTACATGATAGTTCAGATCGAGTCTGCCGTAGCCATCTTTATTTCTGATCGGGTCAATGTTGAAGGACTAATCATACCTAACCAGAGCTAATAAATGAACACTAACTTATTAGAACATGGGATAGTTTAAGGCCTGAAGCTCAATAGGGTTGCTCATGAATTAAAATACTTACAACATTAAGACCGTCATTATCTAAGTATTTATTACTATGATTGAACACTGAATTATGATTAGGTTACTTTAAATATTTACAAAACGAAGTAAAACATTATGATTTTCAGATAGTACATACTTACCTATTTCATCTTCGACAAAGATAAAAGTGGACTTGGTCTCCGTTCATTTAAGAAGAAGTCCAATTAATATTTTAATTATGAAAATGGTTCTTACAAGTTTCTGAGGACTTAATAAGCAATTCCTTCTATAGATTTCGCAGTAATGTCACTTTCAACATTTATATCCATTCAAACAGTCTCAACTGTACTTAAGACGTCTCAGAAAGTAGTTTGTGCATAAATCGTTAGTAACGAATTCAAAGAAATAAAAACTGCTTGTGTCTCGAAGGATCTGAAAATCCCTCAAGTGCACTGAACAGTAAAGCACCTCTAGACAGTTCCTCGGCGGCTCGTAAACCTGAGTTTGTCCCTTTCCGTTTACCTGGAATAGAAAGAAACAGCGTTCAAATCACATTTAAGATTTTCAAACACATTCTTATTCTGTGGCTAATGGCGTCTTTAGAAAATGTGTATTTTGGGTTTCGTGTGATCGATCACTAATGTAAGAAAATATAACGTTAAAATATAACTATAAAGGTGATATACTGTGATATATAACTTTTTGATCTCCAATTATAAAACTCCAAAACAATAAAAACTATATCTATTAGTAAATAAATCTATTCAGTAATATTGCAGCAGTCGATATCGTGAATTCATGTAAGCCAATGTAAATCTAAAATAGAAAGAAAAAGTTATTGCGTCACAGAATCACATCACACCCATTACTCACGTGTGATGGTTTCAATGAGTCGATCGTCCGTGGGCCAAAAGAGTAATAAGGGGTCCGAAAGGGGAAACCCTCTGTTTGTTGTGCATATCCATACCAAACTATGGCGAGAAGGGAAAACCAAATAAAACGGAGTATCTAGTTTAACATTAATGGCCAGTACCTAACACACCTTCGTTTTGCCGATGATATAGTCCTTATGGCTGAGACCATGGAAGACCTGAACACAATGCTCGAAGATCTCCGTAGTGCTTCCCAAAGAGTGGGTCTCAGGATGAACATGGATAAGACGAAAATTATGTCAAATGGCCATGTTGTACCCTCTCCAGTTCATGTTGGGAACACTACACTTGAAGTTGTTGACCATTACGTATACCTAGGACAGGCAATCCAGTTAGGTAAGTCCAACTTCGAGAAAGAGATCTCTCGTCGAATCCAACTCGGGTGGGCAGCATTCGGGAAGCTTAGAAAAATCTTCGCGTCCGACTTACCTCAGTGTCTCAAGACGAAAGTCTATGAACAGTGTGTGTTGCCAGTGATGACTTACGGCAGTGAAACGTGGTCGCTAACTATGGGTCTCATAAGGAGGCTCAAGGTCACCCAGCGTGCAATGGAGAGAGCCATGCTCGGCGTTTCCCTGCGTGATCGAATCAGAAACGAAGAGATCCGCAAGAGAACTAAAGTAACCGACATCGCTCGAAGGATTGCTCAGCTGAAGTGGCAATGGGCGGGACACATAGCGAGAAGAACCGATGGCCGTTGGGGCGGAAAGGTTCTGGAATGGCGACCACGCACCGGACGGCGCTCCGTGGGTAGGCCCCCGACAAGGTGGACCGACGATCTGGTGAAGGTCGCGGGAAGCCGCTGGATGCGGGTAGCGCAGGACCGATTGTCGTGGAGATCCTTAGGGGAGGCCTATACCCAGCAGTGGGTGTCGTGCGGCTGATATGATGATGATGATGATGATCTAGTTTAGGTGATAAGAAAATAGCAAAATCGCTATAGGTGTGCCTATAATATTTGAAGAGTTCCCTTGATTTCTCCAGGATCCCATCAACCAATTTCAAAATTTTAAAAAATGGGACCAGCTTGAAAACATACCTGATGTTATTACTTTTGAATCATTTCAATCGGTTCAGCCGTCTTCGAGTAATCGGTGTACATACAAAAAGAAAAAAAAAACGTGTCGAATTGAGTACCTCCCTCCTTTTGAAGTCGGTAAAAAGAACACCTGTTTGAAAAAACGAAGCTCTTTTAGTTTAGTACCTACATACCTACTCTTTGTAGGTACTAAAAGAGCTTGGTCTTTTCTTTTAGGGTAATGTACCAAAATGGTAAAAAAGGAACCTTATGGTGCGACTCTGTTTGTCTGTCTGTCCGTCTGTCACAGCTGGATGTCTCACAAACTACTAATGTTAATAACTTGAAATTTGGTATAGTTTTAGTTTAGATGACTTTTGCCTAACTATTTTGCAAATAAGAAAGAAATAAAAATATCTATACTAATTTTTTCAACTGGGACTGAAAGGGGATCTGAAGAATTCCAAGTGGGGCTAGTAATATTGTTATGAAAGAGCGCTGTTTGCACATTCTCAATATTTTTTTAAGCATCGTTTTCTACTTTTGATGAAAAATGTAAAAAAATACCGTTCTACACCGCAGTGTATTATTGACCGAGCGAGAGCGAAGCGCGAGCAAAGCGTCTCCGTTTCAGCAAAAATGCTTTTTTATATCCGGTTGTCCGTCTGTTCTTCTCTAAAGGTCGCATTTGTCAACCGATTCTCTTGAAATTTTGTGAGCAGGTTTAATAATTATATAGATTTTTGTTGATTCAGTTTTTCGAATAATAGGTTTAAGAACATGAGTTTGGTCGAGCCAATGTGAAAAACACAACTTTTTGAGCCTGTCTGAAAGCTAACTAACTATAATAAGTGAATAAATACGGAAACGAAAAATCCATATTTTCAAAAACTCCTCTTGGTTAGGCCACGTGAAAAATTGTTAGACACAGATAACGTTTAAGCGAATGCAAGATCAGACACACAGATCAAATGCGTCAAGTACAATAATAGTACATTATGAGACAAGTTAGCTTAGGTTGCTCATTGCACACAAGGCTGTGGGTTGCAGCCCGAGCCGCAGGCGAAGGCGTAACTCAGCCGAGTGTGCAATAAGCAAGAGCTCACGAGTTTCATACGACGTTTTTCAACATGTGTTGAAAATGTTTGCGAGGAAAAACGAATAGTAGATTGTTATACGAGGGTCAAAAGGAAGCAATTCCCATTCGAGATATTTAGACGCCCGAGCATAGCGAGGGCGGCTATAGTTCGAGAATGGAATTGATGACTTTTACCCGTGTTAAACACTCTACTTTTCATTTCGAATTTCAGGAAAGTAAAAAAAGTCTTAGTTATTCCAAAATGTTTATTAATAAAAACATGTACCTACTTAGTAACTACATTGGTAGACCTTATAATTATTACTTATACCAACTTACCTTTAAAAACCTAGAAAAATTAGAACAATTTGTGAAATTCAAAGTTAAATTCTTGCTTGGAATATTTACAGTTTGATATAAATTATTATGATGACAGATTTGGCTTTGTTGGATGCCTGTAAAAGTTGGAGATATTCTTTGGTCTTTGATAAGACGGTCAGTCCATGGCAGCGACTCTCCTGAAGTAGTTGTTTCCTGTAGGCGAATTACAGCGTAGTTTTATTGTTTCTTTTATTTTATTTGAGCTTTTTGTTTTAGTTTTAAACTCATTTTTAGTAAATACAAAATCAACACAAAACTTTAATACGGCACACACAGCTCAAAGTCACAGAGTTAGGTAAGTCTCCCTCCAATATTTTATAGTTTTTCTTATTTTAAATTTGGAACACGTCGCGTCGCCGGCCCCTCAGCCCAATGTTTTTAATTTTGCACACTGGCTGTTCATACCATGTGCAACTTTTTTTAAACCATTTGTTTTTAACTATTGTAAACTTTTTCATTGCCACATTCAGTTCTATTTTTAAATTACTTTTCCACCCTAGGGTGGAACGAAGAGTTTTGGACCCGCTGCTCAGTTCAAATATACATCACTTCCCGAATATGAGAAACTAGCTTCCGCCCGCGACTTCGTCCGCGTGGACATTCGATAAAATCCTCATGTTTAATTTCATTAAATTCTGATCAGCCATTTTTACGCATTTAGGCGGGTTCCTACCAAGGGCGCTAACTGGCGAGGCAAGACATTTGCCGCGTGTGGCGGGCCTCGCACGTGGCTTCCCGTTCCCGTTCCCGTTCCCGTTCCCGTTCCCGTTCCCGTTCCCGTTCCCGTTCCCGTTCCCGTTCCCGTTCCCGTTCCCGTTCCCGTTCCCGTTCCCGTTCCCGTTCCCGTTCCCGTTCCCGTTCCCGTTCCCGTTCCCGTTCCCGTTCCCGTTCCCGTTCCCGTCCCCGTCCCCGTCCCCGTCCCCTGGATGTGCATGTCCAGGTCCAATCATGGCCACCGTGTTGGACTTCAAAATAAATGTCATTTTCGCAACCACCATCCCATGAAACCTCAAGAACGACATCCACATCGATTTTTATGTTTACTTACCCCATTTACACCTTAAGGGAGGATTTTCAAAATAACAAAATATGTGTTTGCCTATTTATTTTTAGACATGCTCCTACGATTTTTAAAGTTGTAATGTCTATTTTATATTATTTTTCCATACAAAATTTGAACCCCATTTTCACCCCTTTAGGGGTTAAATCATGTCCACCAAATGTCCACCGTGTTGGACTTCAAAATAAATCTCATTTTCGCAATCACCATCCCATAAAACCTCAAGAATGGCATCCATATTGATTTTTATGTTTACTTACCCCATTTACCCCTAAGTGGTTGATTTTCAAAATTACAAAATATATATTTGCCTATTTATTTTTAGATGTG
The DNA here is from genome assembly GCA_950108535.1 of Agriphila straminella. Classification (NCBI taxonomy): domain Eukaryota; kingdom Metazoa; phylum Arthropoda; class Insecta; order Lepidoptera; family Crambidae; genus Agriphila; species Agriphila straminella. Next base: position 11,080,731 of record OX467316.1, read on the forward strand.
CTCCAACGAAGTTTAAAGTTGTAATGTCTATTTTATATTGTTTTTCCATACAAAATTTGAACCCTATTTTCACCCCTTTAGGGGTCAAATCATGTCCACCGTGTTGGACTTCAAAATAAATGTCATTTTTGCAATCGTCATCCCAGAAAACCCCAATAACGACATCCATATCTATTTTTGGGGTTTTTTTACCCCTTTTCACCCCCATTTCATTCCAATAGGGGTTTAAATACTAACAATAACAATATAAGTTGCGTTAGATTTCTATCCATAAGCCTAAATTATAAATTTAGCGATTTTTACTTCGAAAATAAAGGATTTTCTTCAATACACAACTTCATCCCCCTTTTGACCCCTTGGGGGGTAGAATTTTGAAAAACGCTGAGACCCGTATTTATTTATTTTCAATGGTCAGTCTAATCACAAAATTTGAAGATCCTAGCTTCAAAACTGAGGGACTTTCATACAAACTTTGATCCCCTTTTTTACCCCCTTAGGGGGTGAATTTTGAAAAACCCTTTCTTAGTGCACCCCTAGACCTCATAAGGAACCTACGTGCCAAATTTGGAGTCTCTAGACTTAGCGGTTTGGGCTGTGCGTTGATAGATCAGTCAGTCAGTCAGTCAGTCATTCAGTTTACGATTTTATAAATATAGATGAAAAGTAATTTATCACACAGCAACAAATACGACAAAAACAAAATATGATAATTATGGGAAAAGGCGCGCGAATGTTTTTTTTTGTTTTTTTTCACACGCCCAACGCAAGAATATTTTGCGAACAAAGGGGTGAGGAGCATACAGCCTACTTCAAAATTATCATTTTAAGTGACAAAATGCAAATATTTTAATATTTTATAACAAAATATTGTAAATTATGAATAATTTGATAATAATTATATATTTATTTGACTTAATTAAGGACTTACACATTTATTTATTCCAAAAATGTATATGAATTTTCAGCAGCATAAAACCTCTTTGTTGTCAAAAAAAAATAACTGTATTACCCGGCTAAATTGGGAATGCTCTGTTTACTCGCATAGAACTTGCAGTAAGGTACTAATTTAACTTTGTAGGGTTAATTCTATTACGAACTATTGTTTTATATATTATTGCACGCGTTTGTTATAGCTCGGTTTATGGCCCTAAAAGCGGTGTATTAGGGCTCACTTTACGAGCAAGTGTGTTAAAAAATAATATACCTACCTGTTATTCTTTTACCTACCTCTTGGTTCACGTCACTGTCTATCCAATTTTATTTTTCAAGCTGTCCGTTGCCTTGGCAACTTTCTGTTCCACGCCGCCCAACGCACCCTCACCACCAAGATAAATCGCACTCATTCGATATGGTAACGTTCCGTTCAACAATTCCACTCAAACATTTATGACCTCTATTCTCATACGAATAGAGTTAGAATTAGGAAAATGTTTGCTGTTACCTCTTTACCATTCGATCTTGATAGGCATCCGAATACCATTGAGCTTCAATTACCTTCTTAACTGTTTTACGTTTTCAAAACAATTTGTATTTAGTTGCGCAATAGGTTGCTACATTATATTGAATACAATGGCATTAAATTTAGCGAGCATTTTAATTAAGTATAATTATGTGGGAAAAATAATTTTAACTTCTTTAACTACCTTTATTTCTTATAAAGTCTGTGATTTATTAAAAAAGAAAAAATAAATACTGACTTTAAAAAAACAAAGGTCATTAAAGAAGTTAAAATTCCTGCGCCCCATGCTTGCCCCATGATAATAAAAATTGTTTTATTTCTTTTATCTTCTTGATATACCTACCTACCTTGCCTACTATTTTATATTATCACCTTGGATTATATTTATGATTAATTCCAAACATGATTATTGATGTGTTAAAGATAAAGATAAAATATTCTTAATTATACACCATGACAATTTATAAAGAAAAGAACAATGTGTTTTAAACTTAATTTAAACGTCATACTTGTAGCTAAGTAGGTACATATTATTTCAATAACCAATAATCTTATTTTCCCATGAAAAGTACCAATAAAATGATTTCTGTACAATGCCGAGAAGCATTCACCAATCATCAATTCAATATAATAAAGTGAAATTCAATCACAAGTATGATTCCTCACGTTCTGCGTTTGATGTAAACAAGTAGAGTGCGTAAGATCAAATGCGGAATATTACACACGGGAAGGTAATATTTCCTGCAAGCCTTGTTTACATTCATTACATTCATACTTTCTCCATTTACATAATAATATTATGTACAATACCGTTCACGATTTTTCCAGGAAAGAGTTAGCATTGAATGAAAGGTAGGCTTTGATCTACCTTTCACCGGAAATCTTTCAGGAGATCTACTTACAATCTGTGCACTTCTTTTCTATTTTGATCATAGTTTATTATTTAATAGACTTTGTATTTAATATTTAAAGGAAGCATAAGGTTCAGATTTTTCAGTAAACTACTTATATGGTCCCGTGATCAGTTGCGATTGACAATGTTTTCGTCAATGCCATTGTTGGAGGCATTGACAATCGCTTCAATTGCACTTGTAAACGATCAATTTTCGCATCAACGAGCTTCAATGACGTAAAAATTGACAATCGCAAATGATCGTTACCGGAGATCCTAACGAATGCGTACAATCCACATACCTACTTTAGAAAGACGAGATATTACGGTCTAACGAATCATATCCGCTTACACAATAATAAGACTGAAATATTCTGGAATCGTACACCCGCTGTCCAACCTACACATGAATTTGATCCCGTTTAATATTCAACGTCTATTCGACCTTTACAAACTCCGTAAAAATTCAAAAGTACCTACGGGCGCGCAAAAATAACAAATGAACGATCGATTTACAATTCATTCATATTCAAGTCCACGCCTCGGAAGATAGACATTCTGTAAACAAACGCGTGGGTGTTCATAACATCGTCATTTTATGTTGGTCGCCGTAACGTTTAGAATATTCTAGTAACAAATTGAAAAACATAATCACTTTGTGCTTTTGCAAAGGTTTACTTTGAATACCTCATCAAGAAATCATGGGAATATGACTTTACCTAAACCAAAAAAGATCGAGGTGGGTAGGAGCCGGGCGGGGCGGGATACTGCCTCTTGTTTTCTTTTAGTGAATTAGATAATTTACAAGACGTCATCTTAAATTTACATCTATATTGGACTCATAAACTTAATATATTATGTTTATGATTGGACTTCACCACGTTTGTTGAAATCAAATGGAATCAAATGTTGTTTATTTTACAAAACAGCTCTAAATTTCAAACTCTGTCAGAGGTCAGAGCTAGGCGGAGATAATTTTTTCTTTCAAAAAAATTACAATATCGCCTGCCTAGGCAGTCCTAAAACTCCTGCGATATATTTCCTTGCCAAAAATATTTTTGCTAGATTGCTCTCTGCGCGTTCCGTAACACGTATTCTTTATTTGGTGCTCGACTGTTGCGCACCGTTTTCCGGAACAAACGACCAGCTAGCTACTGCGACAAAAACTGCGTGAAAAGCTGTGAAATAACAAAAAAGCTGTAATGTAACATACGGCCACGTCCAGCGGTCTTAAAAAAATAAAAGTCAGTTTTTATATTGCAGTTAATAAGATTTCTAAAGAAAAAAATAGGGACAACATCACATGCATTGCTCCGATTCCCAAGTAAGTAGCTATAGTAGTTTATCAAACTGATGCTTAATGAGAGGTTTTATGCTGCTGAAAATTCATACACATTTTTATTAACAAATATTTATTATTATCAAATGATTCATAATTTATAATATTTTGTTATAAAATATTAAAATATTTGCATTTTAGCACTTAAAATTATAATTTTGAAGTAGGCTGTATGCTCACTCACCCCTTTGTTTGCAAAATATTCTTGCGTTGTGCGTGTGAAAAAAACAAAAAAAAACCTGCGCGCCTTTTCCCATAATTATCATATTTTGTTTTGTCGTATTTGTTGCTGTGTGGTAAATTACTTTGTTTTTTCCTCGCAAATGTGTTGAAAAACGTCATAATGTACTATTATGAACACACGAATCCAGAGGCATTCCAGCACTAGATTCGATTGCGGAACTAGACAGCTACTCGAATAATGTGAACCTGCACTGGAACGGAAATAGTACATTACTGCAGCGGCACGCAAGACAGGCATTGAAGGACGAACGTGAAAATGTGGGCCGAGGCGAAGCCGAGGCACACATACGTGAGTCCATCAATGCCTAGTTGCGGCCAAGGCTTGTATAGTACTTTTCTCAAATAATGCGCGGAAATTCAAACCAAGAAGGTATTTTTAACTTTTAATTTTTATTTCAAATTAAAGCAAAAAATTGAAAAAAGAAGAAAGGAGCCAGTTTCTTTATTTTTTTGGAATGTGCACATCAAGGCCTTTCATTTGATACCCATGTTGAAAAAAATATTTTTTTCCACTTTTTTCGTTTTTTATTTTTTTTTCCAGTTTTTTTGGAATGTACTCATCAAGGCCTTTCATTTGATACCCATACCTATGTATTAAAAAAAAAGTTTTTTTTCTTTTTTTTTTCGTTTTTTTTTCATATTTTTGGAATGTACTCATCAAGGCCTTTCATTTGATACCCAATATACCTAGGTTTTAAAAAAAAAGCTTTTTTTCTTTTTTTTTCGTTTTTTTTTTCATATTTTTGGAATGTGCTCGCTCATCAAGACCTTTCATTTGATACCCATATACCTAGGTATTAAAAAAAAAGTTTTTTTTCTTCTTTTTTTCGTTTTTTTTTCATATTTTTGGAATGTGCTCATCAAGGCCTTTCATTTGATACCCATATACCTAATATTAAAAAAAAAAAATTGGATTGTGCTCGCTCATCAAGGCCTTTCATTTGATACCCATTATTCGTGATTCATTAAAAAGTTCGCTCCATTTCTGAATTACACGTGCGTAATGAGTTTTAATAGAACGGTCAGACGCCGGCAATTTTTGTATGAAAATCCATTATTACACGTTAGTAATGGATTCTCATACTAAGATTGCCGGCGCGGTTTAGGTCAGTCCGTAAACTCCGATTTAGCACGAAGAAGGTTGTCAAAATAATGATCGAATTTCCAAGCATGTTTGAGAAAAGGTCCTTTTTTACATTTATCTATTGGTTGGAATAATCATTGTCGCTTTAGAAAAAAAATGTGTTTTTATTAGACGATAATTTAATTAGATGATGCCCAATATTGTTTAATGATTTACAAATCTACGATGCAGATTAAGAAAAAAACAAAAGTAGGAAGTAAATATTATAGGTACTAAGGGAAAACCTTCATGTAGTATATATGAAACAATTCCAAAGCACGTTACGTCGTAAAATAAATTCCAGTTTTTACTGCCCGGAATCTATTAACGTAGCCGTAAATATTTTCGAATGATATAAAATATGGCCAAATAAAATTTTGAAGGAAAGTAATATTAGGAATATTATACTCGAGCGACCCTCGTCACTTTCTCAAGTGTCAAAATATTTAGTTTAGGACCTACAGTACCTACTGTAGTGCTCATACCGAAGTCTATGTTAACTTAATAAACCATAAACGTCAGACATAACATTTCGTCATTTATTAACGTATCCCAATAATGTATACTATTTTATTTTATCGTATATATCCCATACTTATACGAAATTTATTGCCAAAATACTGATAAAAAAAATTGTCTACCATTTTTACAATTTGAGAATTCTATCAATGGTGGATGGAAGAAGAAAATGTTGAACTTCCAATTAGTTTCAGGTAAAAGAAAACCCACCGCTAATGTTCTGACGTGTTATTAAAGTTGACAAACTACCTCTAATGACTTTAATGACGTCACGTGTATTGCACTCGACGTCACAAGTGCACTACCGCTCGCCCCCTACTATGCAACCACTCACGATTTAGATATCTGCGGCGCATTGAATCACGTTCTGCGCTGGGAATTTAAAATATAGCTTGGCCTGCACTATCGAACGCTAGGTGCTTTCTGAAATTTTATATACCGGCAGTGCTAAATAGGTCAAAACAAATGCTTCAATAACTATTGTTTATTCAATCAGATTCCGCAATGGTTATTGTTGGCGAAATACTTTGTAAGATATTTTTCACCAAAATAAAACTAAGTCACTAGACGACTAAAAATGAACTGAAATAATACCTAGGAGATTCTAATAAATAAATTTGATAGTATAATAAATGTTCGCATCATTTTTTTTAAATCACGCGTATTGCAGCTACACAGTTTTGTTGTAATAAAATGATTTGTCTTTATCATCCAGCCCATTTATTTACCTTCAGACATTAAATTAAATTCAGACAGTTCTATTTCAGGTGGAAGGTAAAACAAACTTAGCTAATCAATCAAACCCACTCAAGACATGCGAATAATAATTGCCTTTTAAAACGAAAATGCAAACATTAATCTTGTTCAAAGAAAAGGTTGGCCTAGAAAAGTTGCGGCCGATATTAAATTTAATCTAAGTTATATTTACTCGCAAACGGGTCCCTCCCTAGTTTGCGTACCTGTGCAAACATTGGGTACCTTGTGGAGTTGTTCGGTTGTGCCACCTTCATATTCGTGCATAGATGTCATTTCCCTAGAGGTTTAAGCAGAAGTAATCAGGCCAACATTCATATTTCTGGGACCCTGAATATTCTAGCTAGACGCATCTATGTAATTCGTTTGTAGTTTTTGCAATATTTTCGACGTGCCACTAGGGATCATGGCTGCGTTTATTTAAAGAATAGGTATTGTAAATTAACCTAGGTAATGTTCCGTTTTGTAGAAAAAATAGGCCAACTTAACAAAATCTTCTCTAACAAATAATGTACGTACCTACCTATTTGTAGAGCCGAACATTGATTACTTATCTACATTATTAAATGAAGGATGAAAGTACGCTTTGTAGACCTCTGTGAGCAGTAGACATTGCGTTTGTGTAATTTTATGAAATAGCTATGTTTTTTTTTCGAAACAAATTCTAAAAACTGAATTGACAAAATAATCTATATAGTTATCGGACCTGCTCACAAAATTTCCCTAGAATCGGTTGAGAAATGCAACCTTTAAAGGACGGACAGTCGGACATACAAAAGCATTTTTGTCCACGGAGACGCTTCGCGCTCGCTCGACCAAAAATGACTAAAATATTACAGGTTGACTTGGAATTCATAACGTCACTCTTTTATTTATTCAAACAAACAGCTCTTTCTGAAATTGTTTCGGCATAACGGGAAAAATTGTTAAAGAATTACCTTTTAAGGTGGCCACTTTTGTTGAGAAAATACTACCGACTTAAAAATTTAAAAAAAGGCGGCCAACAGCCATCATAAATGAGCCTTACATGAGCAAACTTGGAAACTGGCACTTTAAAAGAAAGTAATATTCTTAAGGCGAGGCCAGTTCACGAAGTTTTCTCTTTCACTATGTCTTTATAATAAGGTTGAATATTGCATAACTTTAATTGACGCTTCGTCAGAAATTTGACGAATTTTATTACATTTTTATTGATTTCGAAATACTGGATCATTTATTGAAAATGTACTCGGTTATTGTGTTAAATCGATAAAAAAGCTATCCTTTTTGCATAAAAAATCATATCACTGTCGTTGAAAATTACGAAATCTGACGATATGAAATTTAGTTTTATAAGTTTTTATGGTGTTATTCAGGATTTTTTTACAGTGTTACCATGCCATTTTTCAATATTCTGTTCGGTTAATTTGCTTCTTTGTTTCTTTTTCAGTCTACAGTAATTTTTGTGAAGTAGAATTTTACATCAGTTCTTCACATTGGAAGTCGAAAAATCAGACTTTTCATCAGATTGTGAACTGGCCTCGCCTTCGTGGGTTTCATTTTTTATCATAGTGAATGTAAGAAAATATTATATTCCATACTAATCTCAGCTCATGCCATTATTTTACATAGTTATTACATAATTATTTGCCAAAGTTTTAAATAAGCTACGATTCTAAAGCTATAGTTAATTTACCCAAACCGATAAACTAAATAGGCTATTCTTTTTCACGAGCAATGTTTGCGAGAAAAGAATACAAAATGACTCAACATAAACTCCGAGGTAAATCGATCCCAATTGAAATAACCTTGCAAAGTAAATAATTTATTCTACATTTAAAATAGAAATATTAAGCGCGAGACTTTATGTATTATTTATTTTTGAAAACGATGAAGTATGGCACACAAATAAACCTAGTAGATAGCTAGTAACCTGGAATAAAGTGAATCAGTAAGGAAATTTCCGTCCATCGATCTTCATTAAATTAGCTGCAAGCTTCCTGCAGTTCGTTCGGCGCAAACCGACGTGGGACGCTGACGACATATAAATCAAATTAAAAATGCTTTATTCAACTGCACTTAAAATAAGCTATTCGAAATTGCATAAAATTGTCTACCAACCATCGATTTGGACGATCGATTATATTATATTATATGGGTGTTTCTTTTATAGGGTGTCAAGCCGGTGCGAGGTGATAGCTGAGTACCATACCTATTGATTGAACCCCTATGTATGTTCCGCGATTTTTTGTATTTTGGGAGTTATATTATTTTTTCATTATTTTTACAATCTTTATTGATTGTAGTTTTATGAGTAAAATAATCTCCTTCCTTACTTTGACACAAGATGCAAAAAAAAAATATCGATAGTACAAAAATCAGGAACAACCAGAACTTGGAATCTTCAGCTTTAAAAATAAATAAATAATGCTTGGACGTCAATAAATAAATAAATGAATGCTTGGACAATTTCACACAGCGCCATCTAGCGCCAAACTAAGCAAAGCTTGTAATATGAGTGCTAAGACAACTGATATACTACTTATATACTTTTTTTTAAATATATACGTATTATACATAGTAACACCCAGACCCGTCACAGAAATTAAAATTCATCATTTCAATTTCTGCCCGGCCGGGAATCGAACCCGGGACCTCTTGCGTTGTAGGCGGCATGTTGACCACTGCACCACACAGGTCATCAAATAAATTAAAGATTTTTCCATGTCTTCTGACTAACTTTAAAAACTGTGCGACAGCCTAAGCTTTCATAAATAATACAAAAAAGGATGAACTTCATTGGACATTATTTGCCACTTTCCGGGGCTGGTTTCAAACCAGCCCCTGAAAGTGGTAAATTGGAAATCTTGTTATTTTCATATTTTATTATTTGTTATTATTCTCGTATATTTTTGTCAAATGATTTCTTTTTTCTATTCTATTCGCTAAAATTTGGATATCCCTGGATATCAGCCAGTAGATTTGGATTGTGGATTCGTCAGAACGACAACATAATAATGATAAAGCAGCTTTTTCTTAGAAAACGTTAAGGGATAATGAATGTAATGTAATATGACTTTTAAAAAGCCTTCGACATTTTAGCTAAAATTGACTATAACTCTATTTTAAGGTTTTTTTTTTATGAAAAAGACGGTTAAACTGCCTCCATGCTATAGTGGTTATTAAATAAAATAAATAAAATGTTTGTTTATTTTTCCATAACAAACACAAAAGTCCTTAAGTGTAATGGTAATTAGAAGCTATTCATGGAGAGTATTTATTGGATAGTTGTAGTGATAAAATTACTGTCTTTACCATCAACTGAGCTCAACTTAAACTTAAATGGATAATTAATCGTAGGAATGACAAAAATATGCGAAAATAATAACAAATCATAAAATATGAAAATTACAATATTTCCAATTTACCACTTTCAGGGTCTGGTTTCAGCAAATAATAAGTTCATCCTTTTTTGTATTATTATGAAAGCTTAGGCTGTCGCACAGTTTTTAAAGTTAGTCAGAAGATATGGAAAAATCTTTAATTTATTTATTTTTAATGTTGAAAATTCCAATCTGTTCTGGTTGTTCCTATTTTTTTTACTATCGATAATTTTTTTGCATCTTGTGTCAAAGTAAGAAAGGAGATTATTTTACTTATAAAACTACAATCAATAAAGATTGTTTTGCAAAAAAAAAATACCCAGAAGAGCCTTCCCAAAAAAAGATATAAATTTTTAAAGCCATTCAGTCGTTCAATTATGAAAAATAATGATAAAATATTATAACTCCCAAACTACAAAAAATCGCGGAACATACATAGGGGTTTAATCGATAGGTATTGTACTCAACTATCACCTCGCACCGGCTTGACACCCTAAAAGAAACACCCTGTATATTATCAACTTATCATTTGATCAGTATTTTTTTCGTGTTTATTTGGTTGTAGCTACTTTAGGGTAGTTCTTCGGAAAAGTGTTCTCCGTGTAATTTCCACAGCATTTTTGAAATCACTAAATTAAAGTGAATTACACAAAAAAATTGAAAGCTTATGCAAATTCAAACATTATATCAAAATTCGCCACGTAGCGAATGCATACTTTTGCTAAAAAAAAATATAGAAAATTTGCGATCCATGGAAATTACAGTAAAGACCACGGAAATTACCCAGCAGATAAAATTTTGCTCAACATCATGTCAGATATGAAATTAAAGCTCAAATAAAAGTTAGTTGGGGTAGTATTAAGAACTACATTGTATTATAAATATTTAACAAAAATAGTAGATTAATAAAAAAAACTTACAAAGGAACTCAATGTAGAAACATGAAGGTAATAAATAATAATGTTATTAATTAATAAATTTCTTTTAGAGTATATTATTGATTGCATATTATGGATGCGCATCATAATAATAAAAATAACAAATATTTGGTAAAAAGTATCAACAATCTGTACGACCTAGGTCAATACTCGTTTACTAAAGACTAGTTTTCACTAATTGTGTATGGTCTTCAAACAATAACGCTGACTAAGTTTACCAACCTGCTCTGTATAACGATACAAGTTCTAATGCAGATCAGTTGGACTGCAAGCCCCGGGCACAGACTCCTAGCCCGGCAGAAGTACATACTTCCCTTTTCGCTGAATATACGACGTGACCTGCCGTCCTCAACAATGGTGACCTGACCACCGACACTGGACAGCAGTAAGGTATACCACCCCTCATGAGTGAAGATTGGAGTTAGCTTTCTAGGTCTGCAATCAAATGCAACTAAGCCCTGCAGCAGCAACTCGGCAACTGGCGGACGACGGTAACACGGCAGCCCACAGCCAGGTGATAATGCGACCTACACCGGTGTGGCAGTTCTGCATACGAAGCCATACCGCCCGTAGAGTAGAGCACATATCGTCATATCGGGAGACTGGAGTGTAACTGACCTATGTACGAGTATTTCAATCAAAAGCAAAGCCACTTGCTTTGCTTTTGATTTTCTTTTTTGAGTAACGAAGAAATTAATACAGGATCGACGAAAGCCAAGCTCACCCGACACTTTACCAAAGATATCTAGGACGCCAGCCTGAGAATAGTATGGCCCTCAAACAGCTAAAAAAGAACAAGGTGGCGGGTGACGATGGAATCACTAGAGAACTTCTGAGAGCTGACGGAAAGCCGATACTCAGAGGTTTCTAGAAGCTATAGGAACAGTGTACTCAAATTATCCAGACTATTAATTATACCTAGGACAGACAGTCCTAGTAAAGTGAGTCCAATTTCGAGGAAGAGATCTCTCGTCAGATCCAACTCAAAGCTTCGAAAATTGTTTGCGTCCAACTTACTTCAGTGTCTCAAAACGACAGTGTGTGTGTTGTTGCCAACTTGCCTTGTTTGGCGACAGAAATGAAGAGATCCGTAGAAGAACTTAAGTAACCGACATCACTTGAAGAATTGCACAGCTGAAGAGTAACCGACATCACTTCAAGGATTGCACAGCTGAAGTGGCAGTGGGCGGACATAGCGAGACAAACCAGTGGCTCTGGAATAGTGATCGCGCACCGGATGCCTCCACCCCCTGACAAAGTAGTCCGACGATCTGGTGAAGGTCGGAGGAAGCTGCTGGATGTGGGCAGGACAGGGCCAATCGTTGTGGAGAACCTTGGGGAAGGCCTACACCCAACAGTAAGTGTCGAGCGGCTGATATAATAAACCAAAAATAAAACAAAGTAATTTCCATGGGCTTTATGTAATTTCCATGGTGTTTTATACATGGAAATTACGCCATGGAAATTACCAAAAAGCATTAATTTTGAAATTTATCGGCATTGAAAAGATATAACCTGCTACTTTGTTAATGGTTAAGTACATTTGGGAGTAAGGTATTGCACCTCAGAACCCGTTTACAAAAAATAGCACAATTATATTGCAAAAATGTGACATGGAAATACATTAGAAATGAGAACCAAAATTTTTAAAATCGTAGAACTTAGTCTTGCACCAAAAGCGTGGGAAACAGCAACACAGTCATCTTACCTGTCAGTAGCGGTGTAACTGTCGATTCGAAAACATCAATCACTATTTGTCTGTGCCTAGCCAGTCCAGAGCAATGGCCTTCGCAAGAGGGCGCAGTGAAAAAGTAGCTAGGCGTGTGACATACTTACTTAGGTCCATAAAATCAAAAGTTTCCCTCCGATAGGATTTAAAATTTGATCAGTATATAACGTGATATGTCTATTTTAAATGTGTGTACAAAACTGATTAAAAACGTGGGTGATTTCAAAAATATCCGCGATTTCTCATAAGCCGGCGCCCGTGTGACACGTAAAAACGTGCAAAATAACCCCGTTTTTGAGGTGTTGAGGGTGAGTTACTCCGATCTACGTAGTTTTTAACCAGTGAAATCTATATGACACGATGCTTAATGAAATGTAGAAACGATGTAATGATAGTTTTAATCATAATTATTTGTTTTTATAGGAGATATGAGTCACACACACTCAAAAATTGCTCTCCCAAGAACTACCCTTTAATGTTTTATTTGTCACTAAATACTTACGTAAAAAGCTTCATTACAATAATTTTTATTTTATTTAATCTTTATCAAACTATTTTCATCGCAATCTTATAATTTTCGGGTAAGTTAACTAAGTTTGTTGCGACGTTATATTTTCCCATCGCATCGTTTCTCGTTTCTCGTCTAAAACTTATGATGAGTCTAGAGAAACTTTGCAAACGTGTAGGGTAATAGGCATTGCGCAACGATCCTTTAACATCAACTCAACTTCGAAACCCATGATGACGGCAACTTTAGTGACTTAAAGTCTGGTTCATTTAAAAATTTTCGGCGTATTAATAATCAAATCATTAACAGTTAAGGCCTGTGATCTATAAATAGCATTATAATGCTATCAGCAGATACGAGTATACTTAAACCGATCCTTGAGAGAGACAAATAATACACAGCAGTGATAGGTCTCAAGAGTCCGATATCGATCGTGAGGGGCACCTAAAGTATTCTTTGGCCTAACTCATCATCATCAGCCTATCATCGTCCACTGCTGATCATAGGCCTCTCCGAGAGCACGCCACTGAGCACGATCCGCGGCTTTACTCATCCAGTTTTTGCCAGCCACCTTGCGAAGATCGTCGCTCCACCTTGTCTGATGGCGTCCCACACTACGTTTGCCGATACGCGGTCTCCACTCAAAAACTCGTCGGCCCCAGCGGCCATCGGTTCTACGGCTAATATGGCCGGCCCACTGCCACTTTCAGCTTGCTAACTTGGCCTAACTGTCGGAGGTGAATGTCACGTGGATTTACGAACCTGAAGAACTGCTCATATAAAGACAAGTCAGGGTTCAGAAACAACCTTTTTTTCATCCCGCAGGTGAGCAGGGGTTTTGTATGTGGGACTCACTAGAGGGGGGGGGGAGGTCGCAATTTAGATACAACCCTTACATTACAACAGCGATACACATATTGGTTCTAGTATGTCCGAAGTGTTTCACCATTACCGGGTATTGGAAGTGGAAGAAAGAGCCCAACAAAATACGCTGGGAACTGTTCACAGAATCACCGCACTCATTGAAATCGCTTTACGGAGACCACGTAATTCCTAAACTATCCAAGCGTACAATAGTGCATTTCAAATTACCTATTTAGTGCCAAACAAGCAAAAATAATAAGTACAATTTTAATATTTTAATTCCATTAATATTGAATTATGACAAATATTATGAATATTGAAAATTCGTCCACGCGGACGAAGTTGAGGACAACAGCTAGTTTAAAATATCAGTTGTACTAATTGGTAACAAACTAATTGAAATATCATACAAAGTTATAAGCAAGTCGCTATGTACGACAAAAGTTACTAAATTAAAAATATCAAAACAATCAAAGAAATCGGAGTTCACAATAATGTATTGTTGTTGCCGTGTAGGCGTTGTTATCCAACGCCATTTGCAAAAGTCAAAAGCACAACAGACAACAAAATGTTGCGGTAAAAAATTACAAACAATTGTTTGTCAACTCGACGGAGTGGATTTAACTTTATTGTTCGACGAATAACGAGTTCGACCAATTCAGGTTTAACGAGTGTCGGTGAAATTGTACAAAATCGATGGAAAAGTGGAATAGCAACGATGATTTTTTCCAGACGTGAAAATGTAATTCGAAATATTTGAGCGGATAAAATCAATACACTGCCGAAAAAAAGACAAAACAACTGAAAAGATGGAAACAAGATTAAATATTAAAGGCATAATCATCCGACTGCATGTTATTATATGTATTTAATCTTGTTTCTATCTTTTCAGTTGACTTGTCTTTTGATGCAGGCGGGATATTTTTTTTATTATGTATATGTATGATGGTCATGATTTACCTTTTTGAAAAGCATAAGGATGCTTAGCCCTTTAATTTGACACCCATGTTGCAGTATTAAAAAAAAATCCACTTGTCACGTCGTATACTAACACCGTACAGCCGCCATGTTGTTTTTTTTGACGTCACTTTAAGCCGCGATTACATATTCCAATCTAGCATACCAATTTAGAGTTGCCACCCGTATAATAAGTTAAATTTTAACAATTAATTTAAACAAATAACGCAAAGGTCAACATTGTTTATGTTTTTTTTATTTTCAATTCTCATCTCCAATCTTATACAATGTTTATCTTTCCGTTATAGGGAAAATACACTTTTAAAATCGAACTTATTATACAATATTTTATTGTCAAGTACGAGTGGCAACCCGAAATTGGTATGCTAAATCGGCGTATGTAATCGCGGCTTTACTTAAGAACACTTGGGCTGTCAGGACAAACCTAACGATAATCTTAATCATAGAAATCCGTTCAGCCGTTTGAAAGATATGAGATAATAAATAATATTACATACAAACTTACATACAAACATACATACATACAAGAAACGCTTGAAAAGCATAACCCTCTTGCAGTCGGGAAAAAAAAAGGAGTAATTTTTTCGATTTCAGATTTTACTCTTCTGTAAAGAACGAATGCGAGAGCATATATAAGAAAATATATTTATCAAAATCAAATCATTAAAAAAAACTATTTCTTATTTAGAAAAAATCAAAGAGGTATGTTAGAGTAGATACGATTAATCGGTCAAACAAGAATCATGTATCAATGCAAGGACATTTTGCTTCTTTTTCTCCGTAACTCATGCCAGAAGCCAGTTCAATTAACCCGTGGCGATGTGCCAAGTATAAGGCATTAACAGTTGATGACCGCACCGACTGCCATCCGACGACCAACCAACTTTACGACGTCCTTAATTGAACGGATTTGGTATAAAATAATTCATATTGAAATATTCTTGTCCTTGCCTATGCTTGAAAATTCCATTTGGCCGTTTGCAGTTTCAAAAGAAATACACATCAACGTTTTACTAGAATCGACTACAAACGTTATGAATAACCAAAAATACCTATTTAACATTTATTTACTGTCTTTAGAACTAGTAGAATTCAGTATGTATTCTGTTATATTAAAAATTGTTTAAAAAACAAAAAAACCGACTTCAAAAAACCTGCCTCTAAAAAGCAAGAAATAATATACAAATCATTAGATACGCATTATCATTGTTATAATAAAACACGTTTATTAAAGTCGGGTGGGGCTGGAGTACATCTGTAGGTATATTATTTAGGTAGAAAAATCGGCTCAGCCAAACGTGAGATAATCGCGGAGAAAAATACATACATACAAACTGAATAGGTACCTCCTTTTTTTAAAGTCGGTTAAAAAGACTACACAAAGGTATCCCTTCCCCAACAAAAAAAATCATCTAATTCGGTTCATAAATAACAAAATTGTCAAGTTAGTTGATTTAATATCATAGTATTTTCAGGATTTATTGTAAAGTACATGCAATTTTGAAGAACCGATTTGAAAAAAAAATAAATCGGACCATCTCGCAAGAAAAATCAATCGAACAAAAAAAGAATCGTCTAAATCGGTCCATAAATGTCGAAGATACGCGCGAACAACAATAAAATAAAAAAAACATACAATCGAATTGAGAACCTCCTCCTTTTGATGAAGTCGGTTAAAAATACAACAGCACCCCTACTCAAATGGCCAACATTCTATGCGTTTAACCTCTACGCTTACTATAGCTACGCTACGCTAGCTTTAAAATAAGCGGTAAACTATAAAATTACGTGCCGTAAGCTTGTCAATTCCATACAATATAATCAAAGTCTGTGATTTACATACGTTTGCGACATGTTATTTAAACGTCGTCATTACTTAAGCCTTAATAGTTAGCGTAGCGTTCTAACGTATAGAATATTGGCCAATTAAGTAGGGATTATTCCAATGAAATAAAAGAAACAAAGGATCAAAATATTATTCACTAGTACCGAGAAATCAAACGATACTCTATATGCTACTTCACCTGTTACGCCACGTTAAACATGAATGGCTTTTAGTAAAATTCCGAACGTATTCCGAATTCATGAGGCTTGTAACGCAAGGTGGCACCTTATCTAATAAATTATTCCTTACCCCACTTCAAACCAACCCTATGTCGCATTACTCCGTACAACGAACCTTATTTTCCGCATTTCCCTACACCTACACCCGACAAACAAAAGGTCGATACGTCACATAAATACATCTCCGCCAGTCGTGCCGGCTAGTGGAAGTGACAAACAAACATTAACACTAGTATGGTCCTAGCATCCGCTTGATCAATATCCGTGTCCTTGACATTAGAGCATACTGACATCCGAACTCAATAGGTATTCATACCTCGTTATTCAATATTCACTCACCTTATTCACGCCGCACGATTATTCACTTGAGTACAAATAGTTACATCCACGGATCACTCGATATTTTTTCACAGTCACAGTCACAGGTGTGTTTGTATCGGATGATTGTGTTCGTAGCCCGGTGTCGTAGTCGCGGCGCGGTTGACTACGGTCCGTAGCGAGGCGTAGCAGACGCGATCGTAGCGGGTCGCGCGGCCGAGACGACTGCTCGCCCCGCGGTAGACGCGTACACGGATTGCACTGTGCAGACTACCTAGAATTTACAGAGAATATTACTAATGCAATTTTGATGATAATTGTTTGTAATTTATAGTTGAAATACTTACTTTTATAAAATGAAAAAGGTCCGAAATAATTACAATTCTTCTACATATTTATTTTGCTACTACTTAAATTAATCAGATGATAAAACAGCAACCCCATCTTACAGAAAAAAGAAAAAATATTTCCACATTTTGGATGTAAGTACAAAAAAGTCTTAGGTAGGTAAGTACCTATATAAAATAACTTCAGCCAAACAAAGAAACCAGATAGGCAGTTACTTATCTTAGATAAAAGACAGACCTTTTAAAGTTTTGAAAGCCAAAATAGCCTCTAAAAAAATTATGCATCAATTATTCAGCACATTACACAGCAAAGAAATACACATTTTGATAATTACAAAATACACCACAATGTAAACTGAATTAACTTACATAAAAATATTAATATTTAAGTAATTTAAATCTATACTATCTGTATTTATACTCTACTCTACGCATCAAGGAGCCCGAAGGAGCGCATGCGCTCGTGACGTCAGCGTGCCCCCCTCCCCCAGTCCGGCCATCCGTCCGCCGTCCGGGCGCGTCCGACCCGTCCGTCTTCGCCGTCCGCTCCCTGTCACGACCGTGCAACACTCGTTAGTAAACATTTTAAAGAGAAGCTTGAATACTCACTTATTGTGAATAATTTCTATAAAGAAAATAAATCACATTTTAGATATTTTGTAGTAGTAGGAAAAGAGGCTTTTATGCAACATTATTCTTTAAATACATTAATTGTTAAAGTTAAGTTTAGCAACTGCTAGTCACGAACCAAACTAACGCGTAATACAAACTAAATAAATACTTTCAAATAAAGAACCCAAATAAATACATTTAGGTTTGGTATTAAATCACCTGCAATTTTCAAATGAGTTTCGACGTGCAATATTTTTGCGTCGTAATACCTAATTTATCGACGTTTTGTATGGAAATTTTCTGGAAAAAACACCAATTTCAATGTTATATAGTTTCTTATCGCCCAAGAATTAATAATTAGCAAAAAGCAAGAGCTATATCAGCTGTATTCCTTGAAAACTAGGTTTCCTCTTAAAAAGTTCGATTATAATTTATTACCTTGCCATAATTACAATACATATACCTACCCGTCATAAATTATTCATAAGGGCAGTTAAATATGAACGAGTTTTGTCGAATAACCAATTAAAGAACTACATTTCACAGTTGCTGAAAGCTAACTTCAAACAAAAATCGAAATAGAAACAATAAAAGTTCGAAAAACGAAAATATCATAGGGTAACCAAATCAAAACATGACATTCACAAGTGCTTGTAACAGCCTAGACTGAATAAATGATTTTTTGATTTTGATTTTGATTTAAAATAATTGATGGGGAAAACAACCCAACAACATCAATATCCAGCCAATCAATCGAATCATGAATTTTAATCAAAGAAAAAAAGCATTTCATATTTTGTCTTTCAACAAACAAAAAATAAAAAACCGATACAATAAAACTATCGGCGAACTAAAATAACACGGTGTCACCGAATCGCAATATAGGCAGCGTTGCTAAGCCGTATTGAATGGTGCTCCGCTCCGGTAGGGGCGAAGTTTCCGCGAGACCCTTTTATTTGGGGTTGTCTTCAGCCCCCGCTGGTACACTGACCCTCTGTGAGGACGGGGGTGGTCCGAGTCAAAGGAGGTCTAACAGGAAACTACTACATGATTTGTGGAGCTCGGTGGCGCTGTGGTTTAGCGCTTGGCCCTGTGATTGCCGAGGTTAAGCAACTTTCATATGGGTCGGTCATGGAATGGGTGACCAAAAAATTACTATTTCGAAATAGTAAATTTTTGGCATGACGTGCGCTAGTAGTGGGGACGACGTATATGATCGAAGAGTGGGGACATTAAATGTGGCTGATGTCGACTACGTACTTATTCAAACTTGTTGCTTAATCAAGAGTATAAACTAACAGTATAGAATTATACGAAATAACTCTTTTTACCGACTTCAAAAGGAGGGAGGTACTTAATTCGACCCGTATTTTTTGTCCATTTTAACATTTTTACCCCTGTCGCTAACCAATTTTGATGGTTTTTTGGTTAAATAATTTGATCTTGGAGAAGGACATAGGCTAATATTATTTCTGAAAATAGCAACTCAGTCCGCAGTCGCGAGCAAAAGCCAGTATTTAAATATGAAAAAAAAACAATGTTTTAAGTAGATTCCATGCACTTGTTGAAAATCAGCTTTCCTATGGCTTAACAAATGTTAAAAGTATTTTTATTTAATTTTTTTGACGTTATACCTAACGACAAGGAAATATAAAAAACGACACCTCTTATGACACAGGCTACCAATTCGAAAGGAACTATTAACAAAAATACGGCGCTGATCAGCCGATAGTACCTAACCTATCTCCCCTCGCAGCTTCGTCGTGGCGCTTGTCACTCACGAACAACTAGCAACTACTCGGAAAAAGTTCCACAATAGTTACTAATGAACATAATTAAGGCAATCACTGTTTCAGATACAACCTTGTAATGTGGTGACCGACAACACTAAAATGAAGTACCTACACGTCAATCTGCGAAGAAATTTACGTGTAAGTTTCTATTTCCAATATATTGTCATAATAATTAAACTCATGGGGAAGTTTAATCGTAGTCAAGTTGTGCCAAACCCAAAGCACAGATTATTATGTAGTTTGCCCAATGGTTCAATTTTAACGTCGTCAGTCAGATCATCAGGGGGTCAAGTCTGCTAATGTTTTCGTCAAAATCGTAGTTCGATGGTGTTTGAATGGTAATGCTTTTTGACACAGTTCTTGTTTATTAAACCCAAAACCGAAACACATTGTGTCTTGATTTTGGGTTTAAGAAACAAGAGCTGTGTCAAAAAGCATTACCATTAGAACACCATTGAACTACGATTTTGACGAAAACATTAGCAGACTTGACCCCCAGGTTGAAACAATAGTGTTACATTAGAATTTTGTAATGTTCAGATGACGCCAATGTTAGACATGTTTTAATATCTAGTAAGATTGCCTTTAAAAGGACTTTATGATCCTTAAAAAAAGCAAATATTTAGTCTATTTTAATTTGATGTAACTAACAAAACCAGTAGCTTATTTCTTCTTAACTTAACTACACTTATTTAACATTAATATTAATAATTTACTACATTTTCTCATCATTTACTTTACTTATTCTTACAAGCAGCACTTAACGCCATAAACTCGAATGTAATACGATCGAAACTGGTAAAAGACTGCGTAGACAAACTGAATGAAGGGACATAAGAATAAAATTATTCTGAAATGGGTCCCTGGTCATTCAGGCATCATCGGTAATGAAAAAGCCGACGAGCTTGCTAGAACTGGAGCGCAAGGTCAACAGATCGGCCCAGAACCTTTCTGCGGGATCTCAAAAAACCAGGCTATGCAACTCCTTAAAGACAATCTCTTGGACGAGTCGAGGAAATTCTGGCTAAGACAGCCAGGACTGAGACACGCCAAAGCCTTGGCACTCGCAAAGACGGACGAATGAGCTTATACAACTCAGTAGATCGAACGTCAGCGCGACTGTTAGAACCTTAACTGGACACTGCAAACTAAACAGACACCTATTTCATATGAAATTGAGTGATACTGACATCTGCAGATATTGTAATGAGGAGCAGGAAACGCCCAAGCACCTCTTATGTGATTGTGGACCTCTAATCCACAAGCGTAGTATCCATTTGGGACGACACGTTATCGACCCGGAGGAAATAAAAACTCTTAAAACCAGGAAGATACTAGACTTCCTGGAAGCCGCTGGGCTCAAAGAGTTACTATAATTAGGTGGCGAGTTACAATAGATCTTTTAGGTCGCAGTGACTACAGATCTTGAGCTGCATAGCCCCTAACACTCAAATAATAATAATACTTATTCTTACACAAAAATAAATTTTGATTTCAAAAGAACCAACTTACACTTGCTAAGAAATATTTCTTTCATTCAGCTCTTCAAACAACTGTAAAACTTATTGTTCTTTTGAATCTATTTTCTCCACGGAAAAAGATATTTTTTTGTGATTTTCACTGACAAAAAACTTGAAAGTAAGTATCAGCTACTTTCACGCGCTCTATTTGTTGAGTGAAAAGTATTTATGTATGGGTTGGATGACCACACACCAAAAGAGATGAATGATAAACTTGAATAACTTGTAAAAATAACTTTTATTGCGTAATGAAAATGTAACGCTAATTGATGAGTCGCGAGTTGAATGTGGACTGACTGAAAACAGTAAAAATGATGACTATATACAAATTAAATGTAGGTCGTTACGTAGACCGTACAATTTACATATAATACAACAAATAAATTCAGTTTCATTATTTATGACACGTTATGTTACTCAAAGCATTTCTTCCAATAATAATAAAACAACCCCCCCTAATGTACCTCATTCCGAGCAACGAGGCGAGGTCAGTACTATTGCAGCAAGTTCCTATCGATTCGGCGTGTAATGAAGATATATCGGCCATTTTGCCCCAGGAAATACCGGCCGGCACCTCTGGTACCCACTAACGGCATAACCACAAGTGCTAGGTGAACATGTAATTACTAAGCGAGCTCGAAAAATAATTATTAATCAATAGTTTGTTTTGCACGATAGAGCTTTCAAAAGAAAATTGTTTAAAAAACAAAAAAACCGACTTCAAAAAACCTGCCTCTAAGAAGCAAGAAATAATATACACAAATATATATAAATAAAACACGTCTATATAGACGTGTTTTACTATAGCAATGATAATGCGTATCCAATGATTTGTATAATTATTATTTCTTGCTTTTTAGAGGCAGGTTTTTTGAAGTCGGTTTTTTTGTTTTTTAAATTTTTTTTTTATTTTTAGTGTAAGTACCTTCTGTATTAGGTAGTGTAGGTACGTATATTATTTAGGTAGAAAAATCGGCTCAGCCAAACGTGAGATAATCGCGGAGAAACATACATACATACAAACTGAATACCTCCTTTTTTGAAGTCGGTTAAAAATAAATAAGTGCTATGTGGATTGGATATAGTAAATTACTAATCTCTGACCAAACCAAGAAGCCAACATTTTCAACTTGAATAACAAAACTTAATAGTTAGATATATTTTTAGGTTACGTCCTATCTTTTAACTTTTCAAAAAGTCATAGTTCAGTTATGGTAAAAATTGCTGTTCAACGATTGGCTGCTAACACGATTAAAAACTTCGGGATAAACCTTCTAAATTGATAACTTTAAAAAATATTATTATAACTACGTCACGACAGGTGGTTGAAAGAGAGTGAACAGCTTGTAAATTATAACGAAATT
Source organism: Agriphila straminella (assembly GCA_950108535.1). Classification (NCBI taxonomy): domain Eukaryota; kingdom Metazoa; phylum Arthropoda; class Insecta; order Lepidoptera; family Crambidae; genus Agriphila; species Agriphila straminella. Next base: position 11,103,456 of record OX467316.1, read on the forward strand.
TTTTTTTTTTACAATTTTGCTAAAAAAATACAAAATATACGTTAGTAAACGTTAGTTTTAAGTAGCTGGATGATACTTTGAAAGACCTTTACGTAATGAAACTGGGCGGGCATACAAAGGATTCTTAGAAATGATTTATGGGTTGGCGTACATGAAAATCCCAGGGAGGTGTTATAGCTACAGGTTAGGTTCAGGCTATAATTTCTAAGATACACGCATTTTCTAAGGAAAATGTTTTCTTCTTAACGCATGATAAAAAGCGAAATTCATTAAAATAGTTTGGGTCATTTTTGAGACGCTTCAGATATTATGGGTAGGTTTGAGATTTAAATAAATATAAAACTGTCAGAAAACCCATTCGATGAATTAAGTTCATAATTATTACAAAGAAAAATAAAATGTCTTGCAAAAAAAAACATAAAATTAAAATCCATACTGTTTTACATTAATCTATCATATTCAACGTTAGTGCCCTCTTTATTGGTTGGCTTTTTTCACTAGAAGGCACCCTCAGTCGCACGGCAGCTGAAGGTTTTTTCTTTGTGTTCCGAAGAGAGGTAAGGACAGCCGATTTTCCGCTCGAACTGTAATCTCCAATTTACATCCAAATAACACTATTTTGCCGTGTTTTGTTTCTGGAGTACGTACGTCTAAAGATGAACACTGTTATCATAGAATTATTGTAATGCATAAGTTCAAGGTAAGTAACACGCCACTGATATGAAAAACATAATGCCAGGACGAGAATTTCAAGTACATACAAAAATGTTACTATACTATAAACGAATATTTAGATAAACAACATTGACATCTGAAATTTGACATGTAAAATTGAATAAATATAATTATGTATTTAGTTTTGACGAAAGTATATAAATATTAAATGTATGCTTATTATGTATTAATTAATTAGTGAGTGCCTAGGGAAATTTGACATGCAGAAACAGTTTACATAAAATGCGGCACAAAAATGAAATACTTATACAAAATTATAAAACTATTTAACATGTAAATACAAAATAAATATAAATAAATGAACTAATAATTTAAGTTAATATAATAAATATGAGTTTCCTGGATTAGCTATAGGTTAAAATGTATTTTGCATGCCCAAAAGTGGGTGAATGTGTCTTGTGCAATATCTTTTTAGAATTAAGAACTCCATCTATACCTACCACATTCTGGCATAATAAAAATGTTTATGTTTATGTTTTTTTAGGCGCAATAAACACGATCGCTGTCATTGGACGAAGTAGAGTATTATTGAGCTATCTCTTAAGAGTTATTATAACCTAAGCATCAAGCAGATTGTCTATTACCACTGTCTCCAACATTAAGGCAGCTTAAACGTTGAGGTCTGCATAGTTTAGTTAGTAGGTACATTGCTACAGTGTGGCTAGGCTAGGGAGTTTCGATGTCTAGCTCACAGTAGGAGACGCAATTTTGTATGTCTAAAGCTAGTTGTATCGAGAAACATTGAATGCATCTCAAGAATTAAGTCAAGACTTCAATAAACAATGTCATGATAATAGTTAAACGTTAAAATAAACCTACCTACCTTTCCTTACTTAAAAAAATAATAACGAGTAAAATAAGGTCGTGATGTCACGCACATGAACCATAAATACTTCATCCCTAACACTCACACCGAGTCGTATATCCGAATACGAGTATATCGATGCCGCATCGATACAGCTCAGCCAATATCGTGACGTTCGACTAAGTAACCGCGGTATTGGCTCCATAAATCAAGTGGCGAAGCAAATTGTTATCGGATGAGACACCCGGAGCGGGCAGGGATCCTCTGACAAATAGAATCTGAGAGACCCACGGCGTATGGGCCGGTACAATGGATACACGGTGACTCTTGATCACAACCTTTTCATTATATTGAATTAACTCCAACTTAAAATAGTGTACTAGTTTTTGAGTCAGTTTTTAAAATATTTAAAAACGGCTAAAAATTCCAATTATTACAGTACCTACTTATAGTTGTTACGCTTGCGTACTAAACTAAAAATTTCTTTGAAACTTTGAAACTTATATGCATTTTACATATACATTTTACATACATACATAATTTTGAGATTAATCTCGATCTTTCCTACTTTTATCGACTTTTCACTTTAAAAAAATATTTAGATAACATGGCTCAGGTTAATGTCCATCAAATAAATATTTGTCTTATCATGATACGATATGATAGAGAGTGACTTTCATATTTACGTGAATTAGTTAGTACTATTCTTAGTAAAAGGTGTGTGTATTTTTTTAAACTTGGACTGCTTATTCGTAATTACTCCACTAATTTATTCCAAAGCTATGTCGTTATTATATTGACGCTAACCGTGCCTTGCCTCATTGCTCGCTTATAACCTCATTAGAAGACTTAACCCGAATCACGGTTATTACAAAACCCTCAATTTATTCAAATAGACATTGGTCGATCCCAACATTTGCCGCTGTTTTGTCCCGAACAATAGTTTAATTATTCAAGCGTTAATCTATTCCAATGCGTTCTGGTAGCATTTAGTTGCAATGACTATTTATACATGTTTACACAGTACAAAGTAATATGCGATGTAGTAACAGCTATTATTTACTTCTTACCAACAGGCAATTTTTTAATGTTTTTTGTTGTGTCCGGAAGAAACGGTTTTTGAGCTAATCAGCTAAGTACCTTATTGTAATTTAATAATTTTTCATGTGCAGTTGTTTTCGAGAGTCCTTGCTCGCTCACAGGTTTGACGACATCCAACCTTCCGAACAAGCCGGGTTCCGTAAAGGCTTTAGCACCATAGACCCCATCCATACGATGCGGCAGGTTATACAGAAGACCGAGGAGTATAATCTGCCACTTTTGTTGACGTTCGTGGACTATGAGAAAGCCTTTGATTCTATAGAGACCTGGGCGGTGCTGCAGTCTCTCCAGAAGTGCCAAGTGGACTAGGTGTATAGCTACTAAGGTACCACTAATATGAAAATGCCAATATGTCGGTCCGAGTACAGAACCGGTGCACAAATCCCATCCAACTGCAGCGAGGTATAAAGCAAGTAGACGTTATTTCTCCGAAACTGTTCACAGCTGCGTTGAAGGATATCTTTAAGCTCATGGACTGGAAAGGACTCGGCATCAACATTAATGGCCAGTACCTAACACACCTTTAGAACTTCAACCTGACACAATGCTCGAAGATCTCCGTAGTGCTTTCCAAAGAGTATGTCTTAGCCGCTGGATGCGGGCAGCGCAGGACCGATCGTCGTCACACGGTGCGTGATATCACGGTCTCTTAAGTCCTGCATGTTACTGCGGGAAGCAGTGAAGAACAGGCAAGAAACTCGTCAAGGGCTACTTTTATATCCCTGTATAGTTCATACAGAGTCGTCAAAATTAAAAAATGACCCCAGCATTTGGATTCATAACTCATCCATAACATAAAGAGTAATAAACGTCTCATTTACAGTATATAAGATACCATAGTAAAATAGCAGTTAGGATTTATTTTTTATTTACTACACAAAATAGCATAGCGTTGCTCATCCCCAACACCATAACGAATCCATTTCGCTACGCATCAAAACTTTTTAACCTGTCTCTTCAACGAAAGATACAAAAACAAAAAAGCTGCCTGTTAACCAAAGCCCGAGTGCGTACTTAGCATTCGAGTGATAAATAACGCCACGGAAAATATGTAAATTTGTTTTTAAAAAGTTATGAAGTCAATCTGGAAGATCCGATGCGGGATCAGGGAGGTGCCGAGGGATGTTAGAATGGCTTTTGTAATAAAATCGACCGACCCTGGATTTCACAATCATCGCCCCCAATTTATCTTCATCTCGTCAAATAGAGCGGATGTTATTACTGAAAGAAAACAATTGTTTATTCTTACAGTGAACCTTTTGTTGATGACCTACTTTTTAACAAAAAGGGACAAATCAATAAAGTCTTTTAACGTTTCATGATGATTATGTTTAAAATATAGTTAGTACTATATATATTCTGTGATATAGTCTTAACTTTTCTTCTTGTGTCTTAGATGTATTTTAACAACTCTATATTTCTTTACAATAATGTAAGTATATAAAATATGAACAATTTTTTTTTGTAAAGTTGGTGAAATTTAAAAAAATGTTTTTTCAATTTAATAACAACTTATAGGTCCATTCGAGAACACAGTATTTTTCTAAGATAAGCTTATTACCTATCAAGATTTAATCTGTTCCTAATAAAAATGTCTCGTTTTTTTACATACTTATTTCATAGATAAATTCTATAAAACAGGCACTAATAGATACACCGGAAATCATTATCTAATCTCAATTTCAGGTCCGCTGGCCGACTGTGGATTCGATTGGTGACCGCGGGAGCGAATCGTTTTTCAAGATCGTCCGCCGTCCGACCACAAAGCCGGTAATCGAGCGAGTGGACCGCGAACCCTGTCGAATTGTGACCGGAACGTTATCGACATGCTGAAAATGTACGAACGTAGAGTCCTAATTAATCATAGATATAGTATCTATGTCAGAATCGCTACATGCATTTGTGAATGGAACTTTTTACTTTTACGTCATTGCCGTCACCGCTGACGAGCGATTAATCGCTGAGCGATATTTTGTAGCCCAGAATAGAACATAATAATATGGAGTTCAATACGTAAACGCCCACGAGCTACAAAAAGTAGCTCACACATAGCTCGGCGACTAATCGCCCACGAAATGACACTGACAAGAGTGACAAGCGGCTTTAACCCTAAGACACCACAATTTTTTTCGCTGGCTGACATAATTATTTTTGTTATGGTAGAGCTTGCAATAAAAAGTAAAAGAATTATTATTACATTATATGCTTGCCAATTTATATAGTTTTTAATCCTGTTCCAAAAAAGGTAGGATCACACTACGGTCGGTTATAGGCAATTATTGTCCTGGGATTATCATAAGTTTATAATTTACCTATATTATTATGGAAAACTTAACGTAAACGTAACAAAAGAAACATCAAGTTAGCTAAAGAATTTGACTAGTCGCTAATAAAATCGTATTGAAAGCACTGTCGTTTTGTCTAAGATTGAACAAACATCTAGTAAATTATATTTTTTTATAAATAATGAAAATCAAAGAAGTCGCCGTTTAAATATGTTTTCCATAACAACGCCTACCTACCTACTTCTGTTTTGCGTAAAAGAATCGCAAGATTCAGTTTTTTAAGTAAGATGATTTTGGGCAGGGAATAGGGAATAATAATGGCGCCACATGCGACTGTCCTAAATTCGTTAAATTTGTTGTTTCAGATGTAAAATGTAATTTCTGACATATTTTAGCCAATCAAAAATTGCATATTTCTCTTGAAAAATCATTACATTCATTTTTATTAACAGCGTAAAGAAATCCACAGAGGTTTATAACAACGCTGTTGAATGCTCGCGTTGGGGTTAGATATACATACATACTTAATTTACATATAAAGAAAAATGTGATAAATTATGCTTAAAAAGAAAGGCTGATACAAATAAAATCCTATCCTTAGGTAACCAATAAAATGTTGATTTTCAAAAATAATTATTGACAAAATTAAAAGCATTTTGATATTTTTTTAAATTGATTTGATTGTTTTTGTTTTAATAAACAACGTGTTAATGAATAAACGCAAAACCTCTTAGGTGGTGATTGTGCTCATGAATATGAACAACTTTTACTTTGAGGCCGACTCTGCAACTCAACAAAAAAAAACATCTGTTTCGAGTAGGTATTGACAACTTGTATAAAACAGCTGTTTTTTTTTTGTTATGTTATAGAGTTGGCCCCATAGTTCATATGCATGAGGTTTTGCGTTTATTCATTAACACGTTGTATATGATCAATACGATGCCCTGATCACAAATATATAAGATGAAAAGCGTGAAAATGGCGGGGGTAGAAACTGTGATGTCATAAAGTTTTCAGTACTTACTTACAAAGATTTTTTTTCATACCATGTGGTATATCAAATGAAAGGGCTTTGTGAGTATATTGCGAATATAAAACACACTATAACATGTCATCAAAATCTGATCATAGTAACATACACAGTAACAGTAAAACACATAAAAAATACCGCTTGTGGAACACAGATAAAAATATTATTTTTTAATATGTCATAAAATGATGTAATACAAAAACTAGCTTATCTCTGCAAAACAAACACTTCTAGCGACTCGCAATATTTTTTCCGGGTCAAAACCTTCCAGTAGGTATCGAACAAATTTTTATTAACTCTTGAATTTGCGCATATAAAGTAAATCCAGAATTTTTGTTCTTCACACTATTTTGACGATAAAAGGATCTGTAGACATTTGAATCGTATACATTGTTTGCTTCATTTGTGAAAAAGTATTATAATTACTGACATAAATAAATCATAAACTTTATTTTATAGAGCTTAGCAATAATAAAAGTGATTGTTCTATACTATTATTACCGGGTGCCTTTTAGGGTTAACCTACGCTAGCGACAAAAAAGCGCCGCGATTGTCGCCGCGATTATCGCCGCGTTTATCGCCGCGATATCGCCGCGATTAACGCCGCGATTATCGCAGCTACAAAAAAGCGCCCGTCAGCGGAGAATATACCATACAAAACTTTTGAAGTAAACCCCATACCACTAACGCAGAAAATGATAACGTTATTTTTAAATGTAACGTTAAGCGCCACCGCTCACGGGCGCTTAATCGCCGAGCGATTTTTTGTAGCCCAGAATAGAACATATGGAGTTCAATACGTAAACGCCCACGAGCTACAAAAAGTAGCTCACACATAGCTCGGCGACTAATCGCCCACGAAATGACACTGACAAGAGTGACAAGCGGCTTTAACCCTAAAAGACACCACAATTTTTTTCGCTGGCTGACATAATTATTTTTGTAATGGTAGAGTTTGCAATAAAAAGTAAGAGAATTATTATTACATGATATGCTTACCAATTTATATAGTTTTTAATCCTGTTCCAAAAAAGGTAGGAACACACTACGAACCTAAGGTCGGTTATAGGCAATTATTGTTCTGGGATTATCATAAGTTTATAATTTACCTATATTATTATGGAAAACTTAACGTAAACGTAACAAAAGAAACATCAAGTTAGCTAAGGAATTTGACTAGTCGCTAATAAAATCGTATTGAAAGCACTGTCGGATTGTCTAAGAACAAACATCTTTTGGGCATGGAATAGGGGATAATACTGAGGAAGTATTGGCGCCACATGCGACTGTCCTAAATTCGTTAAATTTGATGTTTCAGATGTAAAATGTAATTTCTGACGTATTTTAGCAAGTAGATAAAACAATAAAAATGAAGAAAGTGATACAAAATTTAGATTTTTTAACTGTGTTTCAAGTGAGAATATGTTACGTTAAGTTTCGTGACCTGCCTTGCCTTAATATTGTGTTGTGTCGGATATGTATGATAGTTTTAAGGGAATTTCAAAAGATACCAAGATATTGGACTAATTTTAATTTGTATTCACAAGAATTTAATAAATGTGTTTAATTACACAAGTAATTTTATTTAATAAACTTACCTTAAGGTTACAGATAACCTCTCATCTGGAGGAATACATTTCCTCATATTGGTATCCTTATGAGTAATATAAGGTTCCACTAATGATAATAGTTCATCAAAAGCATTGGTGGACATTCTATAATATTTATAGAATTTGTCCGGCTGTAATCTCAGCTCTTGGTGACGGATGTAAAATAATCCCTTTAATATTCTTGTAGAAATTATTGGGTTAACCCAGTACTTTTTTTTCTTTCTTTTATTCTTCAAATATAGCAAAACACACACTTTTCTTTGTAGATCGACTTTCTTTCGTAAATCCATTACGTGCACAGAGAGAGAATTTTTACTATATTACGTGCACTCTTCACTATAGCCAACTACAAAATGGCGGACTAGTGCGTTGACGTTTGACGACTGACGTTGAGTCGCCTACAAAGCAATATTTTCCGTGAGGTCCACACCACCCATACTATTTAACCCATTTGAGGCTAACGTACTTTTAAACGGACGCTACATTATAAAAATTTTTAAACAAAATATAGGGACTTTTAATAAACTTTTTTATGCTGTGGCTTGACACATGTATCATTCTGTTAAATATTTCTGTGATAGAATTTTCTTTGTTTCGTGTTATGATTTTGATCGTTTGTTGTTATTATAACTACGTGTTTTTCGAGGTATTTAATTATAATTATTCAATAACTATAACGTTCGAAAAACATGAATAAAATATTCTATTGTACTGTTAGCCGATCGGTAATTATAGGGTTTGAGGTTATTTTTCGCACAAGTCATCACGAAAATACGAAAATGTGGTATCGATGCATTCAATACGATGCCCCGATCACAAATATATAAGATGAAAAGCGTGAAAATGGCGGGGGTAGAAACTGTGATGTCATAAAGTTTTCAGTACTTACAAAGATTTTTTTCATACCATGTGGTATATCAAAGCCCTTTGGCTTTGTGAGTATATTGCGAATATAAAACACACTATAACATGTCATCAAAATCTCATCATAGTAACATACACAGTAACAGTTAAAACACATAAAAAATACCGTTTGTGGAACATGGATAAAAATATTATTTTTTAATATGTCATAAAATGATGTAATACAAAAACTAGCTTATGTCTGCAAAACAAACACTTCGAGCGACTCGCAATATTTTTTCGGGGTCAAAACCTTCCAGTAGGTATCGAACAAATTTTTATTAATTCTTGAATTTGCGCATATAAAGTAAATGCAGAATTTTTGTTCTTCACACTATTTTGACGATAAAAGGATCTGTACCCTTAGCACGAACAGCTATCAAAAAAATAATCATTCGATAGATAAATTTTGTATTGGAAATTTGTACAACGCCATCTATCGCCGATAAGCGAAATGAAATTTTCCATAGAGAATTGTCTATCGAGTAATTTTACGTGCGTTTTTTTTCTCGATAGCTGTTTGTGCTAAGGGTACTGAAGACATTTGAATCGTATACATTGTTTGCTTCATTTGTGAAAAGTATATAATTACTGACATAAATAAATCATAAACTTTATTTTATAGAGCTTAGCAATAATAAAAGTGATTGTTCTATAATTGCCTTTTAGGGTTAACCTACGTCAGCGACTAAAAACCGCCGTGATTGTCGCCGCGATTATCGCCGCGTTTATCGCAGCGATATCGCCGCGATTAACGCCGCGCTTATCGCAGCTACAAAATAGCGCCCGTCAGCGGTAAGCCTAATTCTTACTTTTTTACCGTTACTTTTAACATTAACGTTATGTCAATAAATAACGTTACTTTTTTACCGATAATTTTACCGGTAAAGTTTAACGCTATATTTAAAGGTAATTTTACCGGTACAATAATTTCAACGTTATTTTTACCGGTAAATTTACCGATGAAATGTTTTAACGGTATTTTTAACGTATTTTTTTTTTGTATCGTTATTTTATTTTAACGGTATTTCAATCCCTGCACTAACGACGATAGAAAAGTTAGGTACTTACTTAGGTTTCTAGACATTGCTGGCATAAATTATTGTGTAAATGTGTTGATTATTTGAGCAGATTTCACAGTTCTGAAGATGATATATTAATCAAACAGTTACATTCAATTACAAAATTATAAACCCACAAATGAAATCCTTACTGCGAGTTGCCCAGAAACCATTTCCACAAAACGTTGTTCTTTCCTAAAGTCGGCAAAGAGTCTAAGCTCGTAATGTTCAATTTTAATTCCACCGAAACGTCCTAAGTGCCCGTCATTTCGGGTATTTGTCCGAATTAAGCATGAAGCTGAAATAATTTCTTTTGAAAGTGTCAAACTTGCTCATGTTCATTCACGCGATAGGCCGCTGCGCCCGCCCTCTCCCTAGGCGCAGCTGCCAAGTAGTCTAAGAGACAAACTTCTAAGATACTCAAAAACTAAGATGTTTAAAAACTATAACCTTTACGCGGTGATGGACCTGTGTGCACTTGGCAATGAAATAATACACTAACTTTAAGTCCATCACCGCGAAAATATTTGATGAGTGGTATAGCCTCTGTACACAGACCATTATAACAAATACTGTGCCGTTGCATTAAACTATCAAAAATTGTATTTATCTAAGCCACGGTAATGTGGTCAATAGTGGTCATGCCATCCGTATTCATTTATTTATTGCATTTTTAAGATCGTTGCTGTGCACAAAATTAATATTAATGATAATGACATGTACCTACACATTTAATTATTTCATAGATCTAAAATAAAATTGTTAATCACTAATTAGGTTTTGAATGTCAGTATGGTTTGAAAGATATAAAAATAAAAACCGGCCAAGTGCGAGTCGGACTCGCGCACGAAAGGTTCCGTACCAAAAAACGGAAAAAAAAAAAAAACACGTTTGTTGTATGGGAGCCCCACTTAAATATTTATTTTATTCTGTTTTTAAGCTACTCATAAAAATATTCAATGTTCAAGAAGTGAAGTGAGGCCGCTGGTAGATACGAACATTCGCAGATTCCCGGCGAGGCGGAAAAATCGGAGTGGTCGCAAGAGGCTCGAATGGAATCGTGGTTCACGCCCCAGTTGCGGCCGCGCAGCCGCGCGTCTGTTCGCCCTACAAAACCGACACATTTTGCACACGTACATCGCCGCGTGCCACGATGACTAATTTTTGAGTTTTCAGGGGTGAACCTTTTTATATTCTTCTAATATTTTTCTAGCATTCTACAGACTCGTAGGTACTTAATGATGTTTTTTCACAATTTTTGGAACAACGGAAACGGGACTGTTTCCGTTGAAGTTGTCTGCTATCACATAAAACTACTTAGGCACCTACTTACTTTTTTTTAAGCAAAATACTACTTAGATGTCAAATGCAAAGATTCAAACAAGAAATCACTAGATTATTTTTTCAGATAAAGCTCATCCTTAACTTAGTTTGCTTAACTTAGTTTTTCAGGGTATTCTTTGTGTCTTTACTTAATAACTTAACTAGTATATAAAACTGGGGTTTTAATTTAATGGGTCACTAACTAAAACTGAGGCTAAGTCAGTTGTCATTATTGATGCGTATGTCACCGTTCCGCTAGCTTCCCAGCACCGGGCAGAAACCAAGGATTTCCACTTGCCACAATGACATTCTTGACACAGTTCCTTTCGTTGGCTGCTCTTTCATTTAATTACACCTAACAGGTATGTAATTCCCTTTTATACGAGTTTTATAATTAAAAGATTTATTATTAAGATACTTCAATCACTGGGGTAGAATGTATTAGCGTAGAAGATACATTTATCTCAGTGACTTCAATTAGATTTTCGTACGTAGGTAGTTTGCGTTTCAATAAATCAATTTTACGGACTCTTTTACGTAACTACGGCCTCTGAAAAAGTGCTGAAGCTTTGGAAAATGCAAAATCAAAAGTGAAATAAAAACATCTTGCAACTTTATACCTAAATAATTAATCTTGCTTCTTCAATAAACAATAATATTTTTTTTGAATAAAAAGGTACCTATCTAATTATTTTTTTTACTATTTTTAATATTGAACGTAACATCAGGTTCTGCAAATTATTTAAACTAGCTATGTACGGTCAACAACGAAAGTTGCTAAGCACTTTATTACCTTGTCATAGCACCTTTTTTTTTAAATGTTCAAACTGTCAGTTGTCAGCAAAAGTTGCTATGACAAAGTACTAAAGTGTTAAGTGACTTTCGTTGCTGACTGTACCTATCACTTTTACCGAGCACAACTTTCCAAATAGCGCAGATTGCGTTCGGCGGAACCATTGAGTTCGTAATTTCCGCCCGAACAAATCAAATCAACAGAAAATAAATTATGCAAAGTTCATAACTATCATACCGTTACCACAGTTTTATAAACCGTTACTGACAGCGAAAATATTCGATGTTGCCGCGCTTAAAGCAACGCGACATTCTTATGAGCCCGTCTTGCTCTAAGTTGAAGTATGCGAAGTACCTACTACTACCTTACGTAGGTATAAAGTGAACTACTTTCAATTTTTTTCCGGATTTTGTAACGCAAAAAAAACCGACTTCAAAATACCTACCTCTTTTTTGTTATACTAATACCTTCAGCATATGGTTGGAGTCTATATTCTCGGCTACTCTTTCATTCCAGTTCTCGCAATTTTTCCTCTCGCACTTTCATTCAGCATACGATTCTTTCTTTCATACATCATCTTTTGCGCTATAACAGGTGGGATGCCTGCCTACTTTCTTATTTATTTTTCTTACATTATATTGAGACACAGGGGGAAATATTTTTTTACACTCTTCCCAAAGGGTTCTACATTTTTCTTATAACAAATTGTACTGTTGAGTGTAGGTACCTTGTTGTAGGTAAGGTATATTATAATATGTAGAAAAATTGGCTCAGCCAAACGTAAGATAATCGCGGAGAAACATACATACGGGTCAAACTGAGAAGCTCCTTTTTTAAGTCGGTTAAAGAATCTACACTTAAGATATCCCTCTTCCTACAAAAATATAATCATCTTATTCAGTTCATAAACAAAGAAGTAATACGACCATTATCATCGAGGTAATTCACACAAAATCATGAAAATTTTTAAGATGAAAAATACTGAACCGATTCGAAATTTTAAAAAATGGGACCAACTTGGGAGTTTACTTATTGTCGTCTTCGAGTAATCGGTGGACATACACACAAAAAAAATATACAGACGAACATAGAACCTCCTTCTTTTTTGGAAGTCGGTTAAAAAGAGAAGAAGGTAAATGTTTTTTAACCGACTTCAGCAAAAGGAGGAGGTTCTCAATTCGATTGAATGTTTTTTTTTTTTTTTTTTATCGTTGTTCGCGCGTATCGTCGACATTTATGGACCGATTTAGATGATTCTTTTTTTGTTCGATTGAGTTTTCTTGCGAGATGGTCCCATTTATTTTTTTTTCAAATCGGTTCAGTAGTTTACAAGTAATCCTGAAAATACTATGATATTAAATCAACTAACTTGACAATTTTGTTATTTATGAACCGAATTAGATGATTTTTTTTGTTGGGGAAGGGATACCTTTGTGTAGTCTTTTTAACCGACTTCAAAAAAAGGAGGTATTCAGTTTGTATGTATGTATGTTTCTCCGCGATTATCTCACGTTTGGCTGAGCCGATTTTTCTACCTAAATAATATACCTACACTACCTAATACACAAGGTACTTACACTAAAAATAAAAAAATTGTTTAAAAAACAAAAAAACCGACTTCAAAAAACCTGCCTCTATTATAACAATGATAATGCGTATCTAATGATTTGTATATTATTTCTTGCTTTTTAGAGGCAGGTGTTTTGAAGTCGGTTTTTTTGTTTTTTAAACAATTTTTTTATTCCAGCTAGAGGTGAGCAAATCTCGATATATTGACATTTTTTTAATAAAAAAAACTCCAAATTGTGTTATCTATAATTTTCACATCGACTAGATATTATATTCTCTAGCTAGGGCTTTACTTTTCAGGAATAAATACGGGCCCACACTTTTTTATTGCTTTCCGATAATTCAATACAAAATTGAATAATGACATAGTACCTACCTACTCATAATCAACTCTTTTTTTTCGGGCGGACAGGATTATAAGTATAATTAGACAGTAGATAAGTAGACAGTAACAGCTGTCTATAGGTAGGTACTTGTAGTGCTTTTAATATTTAGTAAGTTAAACTGTTGAACTACTTACTAAATTATTAAAGCACCACATTTGTGGACAAAAATTTATTTGCATTCGCAAGTTTGTAAGATTAATATTAGTACTGGCAAAAGGGGGAGGAGGAGATTTCAGCTCTCTTTTTACAAGCTTTTATTTATTTTCACCTGTCTGGTGTTTGTTTGTCTGTCTGTAATCAAATTTTCGCCGTCCGCGGCCTAGCTCAGAAGCCCCTTAGTACCTACTAGTAAGCTGTAATTTGACATGAATGAAATGAATAAAATGAATAAATGAAATAAATAAATGAATGTGTACCAAAAAAGTGGTAGAATAGTAGAATTTTTAGTATACCCCTACATGTAAAGTGGGGATGAAAAAAGTTTTTCTCGTCAACCTCATGATGTGGGTTGTCGTAGGAAAGGTCTTATTTGCTTTTAAAACATTGTAGGCTTGTAAAGACCCCTTTTTGATTCAGGGATCCTTTAGCGAAATATTAAGCTTTAGAGTGCCAAATCTTAGAGTCAATGTGTTTTTTTACTAATATTTTTTAAACTAAATATGTACTAAAAGAACTATCAAAGAGCACAGCCGAAAAGCGATGATGCTGACGATGACATTAAAGACTAAATGGTTCAGAGTTTCTACATGGTATAGATAGTTGAAAAGGTTTTGCAATGCAAATATATGCTACGGTAAACTTTAGGACTCACAGACGAGTCTCACAACATGACTGAAACACACTTCGCCGACATCCATCTAAGTTTCATAAAATAAAATATGTTAGTAAAATTATAATCATGTTATGATGTAGAGCTAGATACACGATATAAACATTTAACATAATAAAAGTTAAGCCAATCACGTAGTTAGATAAAGCAAATCGAAGGTAGAGGTATCAATAGCGGTCAGCGATGTATCAATAGCGGTTAACATTTAAAAAATCAAAGACTAAATTGAAAAAACCGCCGTAAAGGAAATCTTTTTCCGATGCTGAACGCAGCCGGCACCGTCGTAAACGATAAGCGAAAATCGATAGCCTCTTCCATTAGCCGGCTATAATTAATGCAACGCAGTCATACGCTGTACGAGCGTTTGGTTACGACAGCTCGCATTACTTATTATAATGCTATCCGCTGACGGGCGCTTTTTTGTAGCTGCGATAATCGCGGCGTTAATCGCGGCGATATCGCGGCGATAAACGCGGCGATAATCGCGGCGACAATCGCGGCGCTTTTTTGTCGCTGGCGTAGGTTAACCCTAAAAGGCACCCGGTAATAATAATATAGAACAATCACTTTTATTATTTATTGCTAAGCTCTATAAAATAAAGTTTATGAATTATTTATGTCAGTAATATATATAGACCCGGAAAAAAAACCGACTTCAAAAAACCTGCCTCTAAAAAGCAAGAAATAATATACAAATCATTAGATACCTACGCATTATCATTGTTATAATAAAACGCGTCTATTAAAGTCGGGTGGGGCTGGAGTACAGCTTCCTTTTTTTATTCTAAAAGCCCGACCCGACTTCAATTGACGTGTTTTATTATAACAATGAAAATGCGTATCTAATGATTTGTATATTATTTCTTGCTTTTTAGAGGCAAGTTTTTTGAAGTCGGTTTTTTTGTTTTTTAAACAATTTTTTTATTTTTAGTGTAAGTACAGTCAGCAAAGCTATGAGCTGAACACATTTTTAGATTGAGAAGTCTGTATTGTCTTGCATTTACCCAAAAGTCACAAAAGCATATCTATATATAGATATAGATATGCTTTGTGACTTTTGTGGGTTGTGCGTTGATAGATCAGTCAGTCAGTCAGTCAGTCATTCAGTCATTCAGTTTACGATTTTATAAATATAGATAAATATTATATATTTATAAGATCTATATCTATATTTATAAAATCGTAAACTGAATGACTGAATGACTGACTGACTGACTGACTGATCTATCAACGCACAGCCCAAACCGCTGGGTCTAGAGACTCCAAATTTGGCACGTAGGTTCCTTATGAGGTCTAGGGGTGCACTAAGAAAGGGTTTTTCAAAATTCACCCCCTAAGGGGGTAAAAAAGGGGTTCAAAGTTTGTATGAAAGTCCCTCAGTTTTGAAGCTAGGTTCTTCAAATTTTGTGTTTAGACCGACTATTGAAAATAAATAAATACGGGTCTCAGCGTTTTTCAAAATTCTATCCCCGAAGGGGTCAAAAGGGGGATGAAGTTGTGTATTGAAGAAAATCCTTTATTTTCGAAGTAAAAATCGCTAAATTTATAATTTAGGCTTATTGGATGGAAATCTAACGCAACGTATATTGTTAGTATTTAAACCCCTATGGGGATGAAATGGGGGTGAAAAGGGGTAAAAAAAAACACAAAAATAGATATGGATGTCGTTATTGGGGTTTTCTGGGATGACGATTGCAAAAATGACATTTATTTTGAAGTCCAACACGGTGGTCATGATTTGACCCCTAAAGGGGTGAAAATGGGGTTCAAATTTTGTATGGAAAAATAATATAAAATAGACATTACAACTTTAAACTTCGTTGGAGCACATCTAAAAATAAAAAGGCAAACATATATTTTGTAATTTTGAAAATCAACCACTTAGGGGTAAATGGGATGAGTTAACATAAAAATCAATATGGATGTCGTTCTTGAGGTTTCATGGGATGGTGATTGCGAAAATGAGATTTATTTTGATGTCCAACACGGTGGACATGATTTAACCCCTAAAAGAGTGAAAATGGGGTTCAAATTTTGTATGGAAAAATAATATAAAATAGACATTACAACTTTAAAATTCGTAGGAGCATGTCTAAAAATAAATAGGCAAACACATATTTTGTTATTTTGAAAATCCTCCCTTAAGGTGTAAATGGGGTAAGTAAACATGAAAATCGATGTGGATATCGTTCTTGAGGTTTCATGGGATGGTGGTTGCGAAAATTACATTTATTTTGAAGTCATGGCCATGATTGGAGCTGGACATGCACATCCAGGGGACGGGGACGGGGACGGGGACGGGGACGGGGACGGGGACGGGGACGGGGACGGGGACGGGGACGGGGACGGGGACGGGGACGGGGACGGGGACGGGGACGGGGACGGGGACGGGGACGGGGACGGGGACGGGGACGGGGACGGGGACGGGTACGGGGACGGGGACGGGAACGGGAACGGGAACGGGACGGGGACGGGAACGGGAACGGGAAGCCACGTGCGAAACCCGCCACACGCGGCAAATGTCTTGCCTCGCCAGTTAGCGCCCTTGGTAGGAACCCGCCTAAATGCGTAAAAATGGCTGGTCAGATCCTGGTTGAAGGTTCTCTAAGGATTTTGAAGGTTCCCTAAGGATTTTCTCTAATATCCACGCGGACGAAGTCGCGGGCAGAAGCTAGTTTTGTATAAAAACAATGGAGGCAGGTAAAAGACGAACTTTTAGTGCCATCCTTGCAAGCGATTTGTTTTCAAACTGTTAAGGTCATAACTTTGCTGACTGTACCTACCTTCTGTATTAGGTAGTGTAGGTATATTATTTAGGTAGAAAAATCGGCTCAGCCAAACGTGAGATAATCGCGGGGAAACATAAACATACATACATACAAACTGAATACCTCCTTTTTTTGAAGTCGGTTAAAAAGACTACACAAAGGTATCCCTTCTCCAACAAAAAAAAATCATCTAATTCGGTTCATAAATAACAAAATTGTCAAGTTAGTTGATTTGATATCATAGTATTTTCAGGATTACTTGTAAACTACGGAACCGATTTGAAAAAAAATTAAATGGGACCATCTCGCAAGAAAACTCAATCGAACAAAAAAAGAATTATCTAAATCGGTCCATAAATGTCGAAGATACGCGCGAACAACGATAAAAAAAACATACAATCGAATTGAGAACCTCCTCCTTTTGATGAAGTCGGTTAAAAAATATTGCGAGTCGCTAGAAGTGTTTGTTTTGCAGAGATAAGCTAGTTTTTGTATTACATCATTTTATGACATATTAAAAAATAATATTTTTATCCGTGTTCCACAAACGGTATTTTTTATGTGTTTTACTGTTACTGTGTATGTTACTATGATGAGATTTTGATGACATGTTATAGTGTGTTTTATATTCGCAATATACTCACAAAGCCCTTTCATTTGATATACCACATGGTATGAAAAAAATCTTTGTAAGTACCTACTGAAAACTTTATGACATCACAGTTTCTATCCCCGCCATTTTCACGTTTTTCATCTTCTTTATTTGTGATCAGGGCATCGTATTGAATGCATCGATACCACATTTTCGTATTTTCGTGATGACTTGTGCGAAAACTAACCTCAAACCCTATAATTACCGATCGGCTAACAGTACAATAGAATATTTTATTCATGTTTTTCGAACGTTATAGTTATTGAATAATTATAATTAAATACCTCGAAAAACACGTAGTTATAATAACAACAAAATCATAACACGAAACAAAGAAAATTCTATCACAGAAATATTTAACAGAATGATACATGTGTCAAGCCACAGCATAAAAAAGTTTATTAAAAGTCCCTATATTTTGTTTAAAAAAAATTATAATGTAGCGTCTGTTTAAAAGTACGTTAGCCTCAAATGGGTTAAATAGTATGGGTGGTGTGGACCTCACGGAAAATATTGCTAATAATAATGGTAATAATTGCCTATAACCGACCTTAGGTTCGTAGTGTGATCCTACCTTTTTTGGAACAGGATTAAAAACTATATAAATTGGTAAGCATACCATGTAATAATAATTCTCTTACTTTTTATTGCAAGCTCTACCATTACAAAAATAATTATGTCAGCCAGCGAAAAAAATTGTGGTGTCTTTTAGGGTTAAAGCCGCTTGTCACTCTTGTCAGTGTCATTTCGTGGGCGATTAGTCGCCGAGCTATGTGTCAGCTACTTTTTGTAGCTCGTGGGCGTTTACGTATTGAACTCCATATGTTCTATTTTGGGCTTCAAAAAATCGCTCAGCGATTAATCGCCCGTCAGCGGTGGCGCTAACTGTTACATTACGGATTTAATTCGGAAATTAACACTCATGTACCTACATAACTGACGGGTGTAAAAAATACATCTCTATGTAGATAGGTACAGCTTGGCCATAAAGAGTTGAAATTAAATAAAATGGAACTAAAATTTTTCAGTACAAAATATAATCAGAGTTGCCAAATTAATCATGATTTTGACGTGTTTACATACAAAGTGGCGCCCTTAATGAAATTATATTTTCGTATAAATTTACTATTATTGTTACTTATATAAATTTATTTTAATTTTAATGAAATATTTAATTATGTTTTTTCTGTTAAATTTTTGCATGCTGACCGGCAAAACATGTTAAAGACCTAACTTTCACCTTTTATTACATCATTCATTTACTCATGTTTTTTTGCAAATAAATATATCTTTATCTTTATCAATTTTTGTCAACTCTTTATGGTCATTGGCACAGAATAATATTGGCATTGTTTTTGTTGTTTTGTTTTTTGTTGGCTTTTAGAATAAAAAAAGGAAGATGTTCTCCAGCCCCACCCGACTTTAATAGACGTGTTTTATTATAACAATAATAATGCGTATCTAATGATTTGTATATTATTTCTTCCTTTTTTTTAGAGGCAGGTTTTTTGAAGTCGGTTTTTTGTTTTTTAATCATTTTTTTGTAAAATAGGGAGTAAATATAATATGTGTAGGTATTATAAGATAACTACGATCTACGAAACTGCGCGTGGCCCGACAAGCACTTGGCCGATTTTTTGTTTCTAGGTATAGGAACCAGTAGGTATAAGAAACTTAATTACCTGGGGTTTAAGCAATTACGAATTCTTTAATAATTACTCATTTTTGTGAATTGTGATTGTGACCTACTGATTTACTTAACATAAGGTAGGTAAGTACATAAAAGCAATACAAACAATGCTGGAAAATAAAATTACGAAACTCAACATGTTAATATTTAAAGTACTTACCTATAATACCTACTTATATTTTAAACAATTTGACATTATTCGTCGACCAATATCGATCAATAAAATTAGCATTTTAATAAATGTTGGTAACAAGTGAATAATTGGGAAAGAGGTAATTTAATTCCCTGATTCAAGTTAACCTCTAACCTTAATTAAGCACCCGGTATATAAAATTGAAATGTAAATTTATTTTGTTTAGTGATTGAAACGACTCGGCTGGTGAGTAACGTTACGTGATACTTTGCTAGTTTTTATTAAGTACCATAAAGTTTAATAATAAGTGGTGGTAGATCTATCTGTAGATCTATCTACGGACACAAAATCTACGTATTGTGCTACGGCACAAAATACCGCCGCGACGTATTTTTTGCTACGGAGAGGATTATAATCAGGTTTTCAGTAGCAGTACCTACATAGTGATATTAGTGATTGATTTGCCAGAGGGCGTCTACGTTATAATTAACTGAAAACCACGTCTTCATGAAAGCCACTTGTCTTATTTTGACTGTCTCCAGAGGGCCTATTACAAAACAGAATCACGATAGTCGGACGCAATTCGTCGTACAATTTACTTGATATTGAACCTTATTTGTGAGTCAACAGTGCCACGGTGTGCGAAGAATATCGTACGCTTATCGTGATACTTTTTTGTAATAGGCCCTCGGTTCACTGTAGTGTAGTAGGTAACATCTAAAGAACAAGACAGTCTTCTTAGTGGATTTTTTTTTCACCTTTATTTTTCCAGCGATGCCACCTCAAGTAGACCCGATCCCCACTGGGGTCCTGTTCGAGACAGAGACCCAAACGGCAGACTTGGGGCTCTCCGAAGACGTCTCGAAGCTGAAGAATGCATCCGCCACGAGGAAGTACGAATATGTGTACTTCAACATCTTCTGGTTCATATTTCTGCATGCCCTCTCGTTATATGGACTCTACCTGGCCGTTACTTCGGCAAAGTGGCAAACTAATCTTTTTGGTAAGCTTACTCGTAAAAACGTATTAACTACTTATTTAAATATTTTTTTCGTAAAAATTTTGATTATATTTTCGTATATTATGATTGTACTTTTTCCGTCGAAACAAAAATCCGACGAAACGAAAATCTGTGGAAACGAAAAAAAAATGAAAAACGCTAAAACATGTTAAAAAAGTTTTTAAACTTAACTAACCTACTACTAAATAACCTACTAAGTATGTATGAATAACAATTTTATTGTGTTGAATTTAAAAAAATATAATAAGACGCTATTTTCATTTCGCCAGGTTTTTGATAGATCACGTTTTGACAGATTTTCGTTATGATTTTACTTTTTGGAAAAAAAGGACTAAATAGGTCACTTGTTACCGAGAATTGCGAAATAATATTCAATATGCGACGAAAACGGCCTAACATTGTGCATCGTAATTCTTCCCACAGCTTGTTTCATACACTTGATAGCCGCCATCGGCATCGGAGCTGGATCTCATCGCCTCTGGACTCACAGATCCTACAAAGCTCGCACACCTTTAAGGATCTTGCTCATGATCTGGCAGACTATTGGGTTTCAGGTACAAATACTAACCTTTCTAATAAACTTTAACATATCTGAGGGAGGCCTACGTACTCCTTCTTATAAATTGAAATAAAACTTTAATTAATTTCCTTTATTATTTATACGCCGTCGGTCGCCGTCGAGTAGGTTGTCTCTGAGTTGTTATCTCTGATGCCCCTGGTTCGATCCCCGGCTGCGTCAATTTAGAATACGAACTTTTCTATACCATCTCACGTTTGGGTATGTGTGGAACCTCTATTATGTCTCTGATGGCTTCCATAACCCAAGTGCATTAGCTACTCGATCGAAGCAATGTGTGTAATTTTGTCCAATAATAGTTTATTTATACCTTCAACCGAACAGGATTGCATCTTCGAATGGGCTCGCGACCACCGCACCCACCACAAATACGCAGACACTGATGCAGACCCCCACAACTCCGTGCGCGGTCTCTTCTTCTCGCACATGGGCTGGCTTTGCTGCAAGAAGAGTCCTGAGGTCATAGAAGGAGGCAAGAGGATTGACGTCACCGATCTCGTTGAAGATCCAGTGGTCATGTTCCAGAAGAAGTAAGCAGCAACTTTAACTTCGAACACAACATAATATCCCCCAAAATAACCCAGAAAGTTTATGTTTGCCACAAAATACTTTTATCTAATAGTACAGTACTGACGTGTTATAATACCCACCAACCTCATAATGCAATTCTTCTTCATGAATCACTATGAAAACACATTTAATCGAGTGACAATCCTTACAAATTTAATATTTACAAACTGTGGGCTTAGCAACGTGTTAATGACATGACTATAGGGTTACTCTTGGCACTCAGTTGACAATAATTGGTAAGAATTATTCTTACCCTGGATGGGATAGAATACCTTGTGTAGATAACTACATACCACTACAGAGTCTACTTGTCTACCCGGTAGACAAGTAGACTCACACACTTTTTACAACAATTCTATGCTAAATATCTTAAAAATTGACCTATCTCACCAGACACTACTTAAAGCTGATGCCAATACTGTGCTTCGTGATTCCAACCATGATCCCCGTCTATTGCTGGGGAGAAACGTGGATGAACGCTTTCTGCATACCCACCATCCTGCGGTACACCTTCGGCATCAATGTTGTGTGGTCTATCAACAGCTTCGCTCATCATTATGGATTCAGACCTTATGACAAGTAAGTTTTTTTAAACCATATTTACCTATGCGCCTGGTAATGGTAACCTACTCAGGCTGATACGCGATTGTGGCTGGGATAATGTTGTTTCATTTGCGCTTAATGAAGAAAGTTATGACATTATTTTTTTTCATAACGAAAGTCCATCGTCCTAAATTTAAAGTATTTCTATTATGTACAGCTTACTGCAAAATGAGTAGTATTTAATCTGATGATAATAATTTCAAATTTTAGATAGGTAAGTATCAAAAATAAGGAAGTCAGCGTACTTACTGAAATACTAAAGTGGGCGACCGACTGAGCTGAGGGCGACTACAAATATTGAAATGGGTGAATTAAAGTACAAATTCTATAGTTATCGATAGTTATTCGATAGTTATTCAGAACGGCCAATACAATAATCAAGCGACCCATTTTCTATTTTGGAGATAACTTTATACGGCACACGTTAAATTATACAAAATTTAGCATATACAGGGTTATTTGTTAAACACCAACAACCTCGCAGGAGTAGATACTATCATCATAAATAACAACATCTGTTCTAAGACTTTTCCGAAAAAAGACAAAAAAAATCAACTCCCCATACAAATGTCCGAACAGGCTGATCGAGTTTAGTATAAAAAATGGATATTTTTTTGTCTGTTTTTGGAAAAGTCGTAGAACAAATGTGGTTGTATAGGTATGTTATACAGGATGTATTTGTAACCACTCACCAAATTTTAAGGATGTGTTCAGTCCATGAAACTGAACAACTTTCTCCATGAAACATGTGTCGAAATACGCCAAAAAATTTTGGTCATCCCATCCATACTAAACTGATCACGTGATACTAAATAATATACTAGAAAAAATACGACTCGCACCAGATCAATACTCAGACGGGAATCGAACCCGCGACCTTTGGATATCCGGTCCAATGCTCTGACCGCTGAGCTACCGAGTCACTAGTGACATCGCCGAATTTCTTCTAGTATATCCTACTCTTACGCTGTAAGCCAGCGTTATTTCACCAATGTGAGGAATTACCTCGACATTCAATTGAAATATCTTTCCAGATATTTGGCAATAGATTAAGATGAAATAGCTATATAATTTTTGAATTTGAGATTTTTGCATTCACAATGCTATTTTTACACAATACTAAATAATATACTAGAAAAAATACGACTCGCACCAGATCAATACTCAGACGGGAATCGAACCCGCGACCTTTGGATATCCGGTCCAATGCTCTGACCGCTGAGCTACCGAGTCACTAGTGACATCGCCGAATTTCTTCTAGTATATCCTACTCTTACGCTGTAAGCCAGCGTTATTTCACCAATGTGAGGAATTACCTCGACATTCAATTGAAATATCTTTCCAGATATTTGGCAATAGATTAAGATGAAATAGCTATATAATTTTTGAATTTGAGATTTTTGCATTCACAATGCTATTTTTACACAATACTAAATAATATACTAGAAAAAATACGACTTATCAATACTCAGACGGGAATCGAACCCGCGATCTGGTGCGAGTCGTATTTTTTCTAGTATATTATTTAGTATTGTGTAAAAATAGCATTGTGAATGCAAAAATCTCAAATTCAAAAATTATATAGCTATTTCATCTTAATCTATTGCCAAATATCTGGAAAGATATTTCAATTGAATGTCGAGGTAATTCCTCACATTGGTGAAATAACGCTGGCTTACAGCGTAAGAGTAGGATATACTAGAAGAAATTCGGCGATGTCACTAGTGACTCGGTAGCTCAGCGGTCAGAGCATTGGACCGGATATCCAAAGGTCGCGGGTTCGATTCCCGTCTGAGTATTGATCTGGTGCGAGTCGTATTTTTTCTAGTATATTATTTAGTATTGTGTAAAAATAGCATTGTGAATGCAAAAATCTCAAATTCAAAAATGATCACGTGATCTCTATGATTTGTATGAAAAGTCATTTTTTTTTTACATATTTGACCCTATGTTTCATGGAGAAAGTTGTTGAGTTTCATGGACTTCTCTAACATATCCTTAAAATTTGGAGAGTGGTTACAAATACACCTTGTATTATGATGTTACTAA
The DNA here is from genome assembly GCA_950108535.1 of Agriphila straminella. Classification (NCBI taxonomy): domain Eukaryota; kingdom Metazoa; phylum Arthropoda; class Insecta; order Lepidoptera; family Crambidae; genus Agriphila; species Agriphila straminella. Next base: position 11,127,949 of record OX467316.1, read on the forward strand.
TCTAGGTACTCCTGCGAGGTTGTTGGTGTTTTACAATAATAACCCTGTATTTTATTTGAAAATGGTCCATTGTCTTTAGTTAGTTAAACGTGATAAATCGCTATATCATATCCCGTTTCGATGGTTTAATGATAGAGCCAGAATGTGGCCACGGGAACTCTGCAATAAAACGACGAAACCACATCGAGTTTGAGCTCGTTTGATTTGTCTTGATAAGGACTGGTTTTAAGTATAATAGTCGACAAGTATATTTTCAGTCACCGTATTAAAAATATTCCCTTCAAAATAATTGTGTTCGTTTTGTCATAATAAGTAGGTAAAGTGACACCCGTATTCACAAACATTACTATGAGGTCTCACAGTGCCCGCGGTTGTACAGGGCGTCCCAACTACCACTCACACGTAACACGTAAAACAAACGAACCAATCGCCGAGCTTTACATCAGCGCAGTGCGTTTGTATAGGCAAGGATCGTTTCAGTATTGTTCTTGAATACGTACGTGTGTAAGTAGGTAGTTATAGCAACAAAAAAGTTTTATAAAATCAAATGTCACATTATTTTCAATTGCTAATTTTAAGCTTAAAAGATCATTTGCATAATTTAACGTGCTGCATTAATTAAAATCATTGTCAGATAACTTGAAATAATCAATTAGTATGTTAATCGGATTATTCACAAAATAACAATTTTGTTCGTCAACGCTAATTTGAAATGGTGATTATTTATTATTGTTATTTTATGATTAAGCAACATCCTTTAGGGTCTGTCACGGGATGGGTGACCAAAATCCTCCGACCTTCAAAAGGCAAGGGCATTAAACCTTTTGGTCTCAGCTTCATTTGCAGGCGTTGATTAACATCCTATTCAAATTGGGCCCACATGGTGGGTTATGCTCTATGGTCCTGAAGGCCTGTACCCCAGTAGAATGGGAACATTAAAAATGCAGCGCACCGCGTGGCTGGTCCTTTTACTCTTATACCTATTTTACTCTTATACCTCTTATAGCTGCACCGCTCAACGCAGTGGCCTTCACCGTTCATAAATAAAAAGATGCAATGGCTTTTTAACACTTTGATATTTTGCCAGGTCCCTCAATCCTCGTGACAACGTCGCCATTTGGTTGTATTGCTTAGAAGGGTTCCACAACTACCACCACACATTCCCATGGGACTACCGTTCGACAGAACATTGGGCGTACAACATGCTGACGCCCACTGTTGTCTTCGTCGACTTGATGGCAAAGGTAACAAAATTTATAGATCAATGGTACGCAATCTATTAACGATTTAATAAAATTCCTGAAAACTTCTTTGACTTTCTAAGAATTTCACCGTCTTAATACCATACAATACAATATAGGGTAGAGGCGAGCCTAATTGCTTTAAAATATGTTTTTCCCGCAGATCGGACAAGCTTACGACTTAAAGAGTGTATCACCCGACATCATAAAGCAGCGAGCACACCGCACAGGCGACGGCACCCACAACATCTGGGGCTGGGATGATCCAGAATTTACTGAAAAGCTGAAATCACAATACAGTGTCATCACTAATTCCGAAAAGAAATTTGAATAACAATAAATTATTGTAGTGAACTTAGGTATAATCTGTATGTAGATGGATTCTGTAAATATAATATCATGGGTACCGTACCATAAGTTAACACAAACCTTCTTCGTGATGCCGGCACTTCATATTCGCCAAGCATATCGGCACAATTTATAGTACATTGATGCTTTTGAAAGAACCTCTTTGAAGCATTTGTTACAAAACCGGCAACGTACGATGAATTGTGCCGATGCTTGGCTAATATTATTATGTAGTACTGGCATGAAACTTATATCGAGATCATTACAAGAAGAGCTATCGTGAGTTTCGTTTGCGTAGACAAATGGTGAGACTAAGATGAAGTTAGATGTTTTTAGTTTTTTAGTAAGCAGCGGAGTCTAATGAGATAGAGAGAGAAGAAAATCTCATTACATTGGACTCCACTCTTCATCTTCATTTGTTTCGCGGTCGGTTTTTGGATATTTCTCAACAGGTTGCCTACCTACCACACTAATTACAGTTAACATTATTTTATACTTATAAACATTTGTTGTTATTGGATAGCAAAACTAGAATAAGTGCCTACCTATAATTTAATTTTACTACTTAAAATAAAATTTATTACTTTATATAAAAAATTTTTTAACTTTAATCGTTTTTTTTTTCTTTACCGCAGCAAAAACATTTTCCTTGCGTCTATCGTATCATCAGTCTTATTATTCAGTGATGCCTTCTTAGCACTAAGATAATCCATTAAAAACTTATCACAATCTTCTTGCACTTTTGAGTTTTTTTTGCCTTTTTTGGCATATTGAGGATGTGGTGTTGGTAGAGATTGTGTTACTAAATGTGGGGTGCCACTGGGTGGTGTAGCTGGGGGCTGACGATGACATGGAAGAACGTGGTCGGTTTGGTAGATGATGATCGCTGGGAGAACGTCGCAAACTGTTGGAATCAAATTCTTCATGATCTTCTTCATCAATTATTATTGCTTCATGATGAACATCGGGAACATTTCCAGATATACCAAATTTAAAGCTTTATAAATGGAATAGTGAATTGCATGGCATCCAATTGATAATACGATTTTTTTTTTCTTCGTGGATGAGCCAACTAGGAGCTGGTTTCATATGACATGCGAATACTGCGCGAAGATTTTTCCATTTTACCTTGGCCTGCGGCTTCCTGAAATAAAATGAAACACATTTTTAATTTAATGTAGGTACCAACCTACTTAGCCACTGGTTGTACAGTACCTACATTACAAATCAATAGTATTGATGGCGTAGCGATGCTGATAGGCTATTTATGTTGATTGAAGCTGGTTACGCCAGAAGAAATAGCGATGGTGGTATAATTTCGTGCTTCTTCTATCAAGCGATTGATAGAAAACACCGACCTAGATATTACCAACATCTTCACGTTTACCAAAATATGTTGAAATTCGTCATGTTTTCCTTCTTTTTTTTTGCACAACGGGATAGTGCTTGGCCTTACCTCACGATCTTATGTGAGATAAAGCCGAAGGTGGAAGCGCACTACTTACTTCCGGTGTTGAAATAGATAAAGAATAAATAACTATGAATAGAATAAATCACACTAGATGGCGTTGATGAAAAGAGAAGTGTCAAAATAGGCTTTTAAACATAAACGGCACGTACTAAAGAAGCGCTCGCTGTAAGCGCTCGCTGGCTGACATCTGCCCAAAAGGCCGATTTGTACACGTCCGTAAGTTCGGAGTTTCGGAGTAGGTACACTAGAAGAACACAATTCACAATTTCGTCTTTATTTAAGCACTACGATTTTTTTTCCATTGGCGGCGCTAGTATAGCGCAGTAACCCTCTTAATGAATTTTAATAAGAAAACCACAGAGAAAGCAATACTATAAAAACTAAATAACATCACACTGTAATAAATATTTACGCTACTGCTTAGTCAAATAAAAAAAAACAGGACAAGGCCCATAGATATTTAAAGAAAAAATTTCGCTGCGCTCTATCTATTGACAACATAGATATAGTATATTAAAAGGGGATTGACAAGGACGTAGTTAAGCAGAAAGGACTCAAACCACAAAAAGTCACTTTTGAGTTATGAGCGTTTGAAGTTTCAGCTGTAATTCCTCTTAGACAAATTTACATTATTATTTCAATTGTCCCTTAATTTAAAGGATAGGGTATATTCCTATTATTGCTTTAAATATATAAACATATTTTTAAATAGATTTCGAGATATTAAGTGAAATGTGGGTTTAGTCCTTTTAATTAAACGTAAGTTTGTGAAGGCAGGTATTTTTTACTTTCTCAGAAAGGGCTCAAAACTACCACATGACTGAAAAAAAGTAAACTTAATAAAATTATAAATATTTAATATCTGTGAACATAATGCTAGGAAAATTACGAAGGACCACACATGTAATTAATTTACATTAAATAATAAAATTATCAATACTTCGAAAGCTTTTCATTTCTTTCTTTGTAATGTCATGTCAATATTTTTACATAGTCTAAAAAACCTATTTTCGAAAAGGAGTAGGTACTTAACATTCTTTACACCATCATTAAAATAACAAAAATGGATAAATACTTCGAGCAACGACGGCTTCGTACGAGAAGCCTTAGCGAATATTAATCTATTCAAATTATTCTGTCATTTTTTGCGGGGGGGAAAGTGCACACATGTGCAGTTCCGCACACTCACATACAAAAACAACACTGTAATGACGACACTAACACATACAAAATAAAACAAAACAGCAAAAATTTGTGGGATGGGTCACACATCAAAATATGACACGTTTTTGCTATAAAGGGCTGGGCTCAACCTGTTGATGCAGCAATATCGATAAATTTCGAAAAAGGAATAAAGGTCAAACAAGAACAAACTCAAACCTTTTACTACTATTTCTATTAAATTATAATAGCTGTTAATGTATTTATTGTTTCTTATTACATTTTTTTTTGTCTTTTATGGTGATATTCTTCATGTAGAACAAAAATATAAATGAATTATGATACTTAAACAGGTGATAGTGTTACTTAAACTGAACAACTTGCTCCAAGGAACCTAGGTTTTTAACGCCTTTCCGTCAGCTGACTAATACTGATGTAGGTTAATAACGTATACACCAGCCGGGCTAGTATGAGCGAGCGCCGTGAGTCGTGACTATTTCTCGACATTTATATCACGATGTCTATCGCGCTCACATCATCATGTCATGCAAAAATGTCGCAAATGAATTTGACGCCGAATCAGTGCAAAGACCAAAATTGACCAAAACTTTATCGACAAACATTATAATAATATAACGGTAACATCACTAAGTTGCCCATCGGCGAGAACTCGGATTTATCTAGCGACAGATCTGAAATTTGTACGGACGAGCCATGGACTAGCAGACCCGATATCACTGAACAAATCTGACAACTAATCAAGAATTAAACATACGAATTTAATGTTTAAATGTAAACAAATAACAATAATACGATAAAAAAATACTTTCATGTGAAATGTAACACCGTCTTTTTATTTACTTGATGTTCCAGACCTCTTTTAACAGCAAAAAACTCATCAATTCGACATTTTAAACACAGCAGCGTTCACATGCGCGACTGGACTCGGTCTAGAAAGAAATCCGGACGCAACTGGTTTTACTAACGCGTATGCCCATTTGGGCTTGTACTTCGGCAGAGGGGAACGCTTCGTATGGCCACTCTTTCTGGTACAGAACCCCGTCTTACTCTAAGGATAAATAGGACCAAAATATCAGCTTCACCCATCCTCCTCCATGTCGATGTCTAGGGTTGGCCCATACTCATCAATATTTTCATTGATATTGCTGTTTCCTTTGTTTGTAGAAGTCATGATCATCTTTGGGTGTTAGCCCATACATATAACTGAGACCGTCAAGCTTTGCGGGTTACAATTCTGCCTGCCTACTCAGGTAGGTAGGTTGTGTAAATTGTTGAGTATGTACTCTTCGAAGCATAGTAAAAAACACATTGACACATACATTTTTATCAACGATATCTATTGAGCCTACTATAGTTTTTTGTCATTTTGAAAAGCCTCATTTTATTTATTACTTTCTATTTTTTTTATCTTCTTTTGGTTAAAATGTACTCTATGTCAATCGATGACTTAGCGGTTAGTCTGCTGGAATGCACCCTTTGACAGGGCTTTTCGTTTCGTAATTCGTTTCGTTCGTTCTTGGTTCGTTCTTGACTGACAGCAAAATATTGTGTGATTTGATTTGATTCATGAAGTTTTTATTATTTATCCAAACTAAATTAATTAAATCAAATCAAAAGAATAATTTCCAAAATGACTTCTGTTTTCCAGTAGCAAAAATTATATTTTCAATATTGGAAAAATGTTATCGTCTCTAATAAAAGATCATCAAACAAAACAAGCTGCAAAAAGGGTCGTGCAAGGTAAGCCTAGCTAATTGTTCTTGTTGTGTTGCGTTAAACTAATAGCACTCTTTTAATATTTTTGTTAGGTAGCTGATTTTAATCTGGCCCTAAGGGTAGGTAGATCTTTCCTGTGCCTGACCGAGCCCAGTATACATGCATAAAAGCATGTATACGTAAAAAGCGTATTTACCTCACTCTAATAAAAAAAAAAGGGTAGGTAGATCTACCTGAAACTTGAAACCGAAATCATTCCTAATGTTACCTTTTTGTTTGTCTACAGAACAAAAACGTAAAGAATGTATTGCTGCTGCTAATGATTTGACTCAAGCTCTGGTTGATCATCTGAATGTTGGGTATGAAACCTCTTATATTTAATATACCTAGGTTCATGTATCATTCGTATTATTGTAATGTTAAAACCAGAGGTGCATTTAAAACCCACGCTCCGAGTGCAACTTTTAGCTTTAACGGTGTTCCAAACATTAGTGTCCTGATGTTCAGTTGACACAACTTTCCCGTTCCAAACGTCAGAACCTTGCGAATTTTAAACCATCAAAATTGGTCGTCGAAATATGGTTGTCTTAGCTTAGTGTCTTATGTCTCACATTAAAAAAAAATGTGTATTTCAAATAAAAATAAATTGGATTTGTTACAAAAAATTATGGAACTCTAAAATATCATAAAGATCAAATGTTTTGAAAATGACATTTACAGTTCTTCGGTCATTCCAAACACAAGAGTGAGTTAAAAACAACCTCACTCTGTACCTCTGAACACGCCTCTGTATTTATTATCAACTGAACCGTGATTTTGTTTTCAGTGTGGCTCAAGCTTATTTAAATCAAAAGAAACTTGATGCCGAAGCAAAGCTGCTGCATCAGGGCGCTATAAACTTTGCTAAACAAACACAACAGTGGCTGGCACTTGTTGAAAATTTCAGCAGTGCTTTGAAAGAAATTGGTGATGTTGAAAATTGGGCACGCAGTATCGAAAATGATATGAAGATTGTAACGGACACATTAGAAAGAGCATATGAAATGACCCAAGAGCAACCTACTAGTAGTCAATAAACTATATTATTTTATAAGATGTGTTATTATGTTTTCATACTTTGAGATTGTATGTTTTCTCATCTTATTTATTTTAATAAGACCTAGATAGATAGTCTATCCTTGATAAAATTATTTGACTGCCTATTGTTATAATCTAATCTGTAGGTCCTGTCCTAGGGTTACCAGACGTCAGGATTTGTCCTGACATGTCAGGCTTTTTGGGTCCCTGTCAGGATTACTCAGGATTCTAGCTGGACTTGGAGAATGAACTTTTAATGTCAATGTCTTCAAAGTCAACATTTTCCATTTGGAATACGAATAACTTTTCTTTATTCTAAATCAAATAAAATCCGTTTTTTGAGGATCTACCATGATTATTTTAAGAATTAGACTCAAAAACATCAAAATACAAAATTTGATAACTCCCTAATTAATATTGAAGATTTATTATAAATCGAATGTGTAGTGTTTGTGTCTAGCATACAAAATGGTGGGATGTTCGATATTTGGCTGCAAAAGCAACAATCAAAGGAAAGAAGCGGGCGTTACATTTCATGCGTGAGTACACTGTTTTCTATATTTTGATCACGTATTTCTTTCTCAAATCTCACAGGAACCAAGTTTCTGAGCTAAATCATTAGTTATATCATGAAAAACCTGATAAATAGGAAAAATCTAAAAATTATTTCTAAAAATAACCTCGTAAACATTTGACATGCAAACCGGTAAAATTGCGTACATCTACGTAATAGTAGAAGTCAGCTTAGCTTTGACGTCCACTAAAATCAGTAGGTTTATAATTCGATTTCCGGATGCCTACTATATAGAAAATTTTCCCCAAAAATTACCCCATATTTCAGGGAATTTCAAGCGATTTGATTTTTTCAGATTTCTGACGGAAGATAAAAAGGTATAGAAGCAACTGGAAAAAAGAATTGGGTGCCACACACAAATTTGTTCAAATCATTAAAAAAAAAAATTGTTTCCGAAAAACAGAAAAACTAACGTTAATAAAAAAAGTTCTGTATTCCAACGTTTAATAAAGACTTGACCTGTATTAATTTAAAGTTTATCTTTTTATTCCATTAACCACACAATCTACAAACAACCCCACCCAGCTAGTTTACTCTATGTATACGTATCTTACTGTTAAAGTACGGAATCCGTGAATCTGCAGATTAACTGGTCTAGTCAGTTAAAGTGCGAAATTACGATTTCCGTACTTTAACTAGTAATCTGCACATTAACGGATGCTACCCCGTTAAGGGTACTTTTTCTGATCATGGCAACCCCATATTTTGACGTCATAATATATCTATCCCTTACACCCGGTCGCTCGGTAGCGCATCTACCCCTTTTAATATACTATATCTATGTTTTGCCTAGTTGAACTCTGCCTATAACCCAACCATGAAAAAAAGTCCGGTCGGTGATAGAGAGAAAACATGACACTCTTCTCTATTTCCTCCTATAGGAATCTCAATAAGACGATCTCGCTCTATCAAAGCATGTCAGACCCTTGTTTTTGATGGTTGTTTGGTTGCAACGCTCTGACGTTTGGAACGACACGGTTGTGTCAACCGAACGTCACGCTCAAATGTTTGGAACGCCGCCCGTTAGAGCGTTCGGTTGTGGTTAGGTTGCACTCGGAGTGTAAGTAGGTTTGGAACGCGTCTTTGGTTGCACTCTTGAGTGTAGGTTTGGAACGCGTCATTTTTGACAGCCAGATTGTGTACGTTTGACCTTGGTTATTAATTTATGCAGTATGCTTAAATATTAGGTAGGTATGTGAAATAATTAGGAAACTATGAAATAAAGTCGTTTTTGTCTTATTTAGTCAGATTCAGATTCGTCTTATCTTCTTTTCTCATTCTTAGAATAATAACAACCTTATCTGTTGCGTGCTTTCATCACTTGTGATTTGTGGTTCATCAACTTCAAGTCAGTGAGTTCAGTTCAAGTGAGTTTCATAGTTCATATCAAAGTGATAGATCAAAAACTTCGGACGTGGTTTTCAATTATTTGGTGGCACGTCATTCATTACATAAATAAATTCTATTCTAATAACATTTAGCAATATGTCCGAAACTCCAAGAGTGCTTTCTATTCAAAGTCATGTGGTGCATGGATATGTTGGCAATAAGAGTGCAGTCTTTCCTCTACAAGTAAGTAAAGGCTGTTTCTTTTTGTATTAAGAAATTATGACTGAACTAGCTTCTGCCCACGACTTCGTCCACATGGATATTTGAGAAAATCCTTAGGGAACCTTTAGCCAGGATAAATAGTACCTATTCTGTTTTTTCCCCCTTTTCCTTTCTCTCCTCTTAGGATATAAGAATTGATGATAAAACATCCCAGTTTCAAATTATATCTAGAAAATTAGTACATCATTTATATTATAATACCTACTTACAACAAAGTTATTTTTATTTGTTTAATTTCAGGTTCTCGGTTTTGAAGTTGACTCCATAAATACTGTCCAATTCTCAACTCACACAGCCTATAAGCATATCAAGGGCAATGTATTAAAAAATGAAGAACTAGAGGAGTTGGTACAAGGTTTGATATTGAATGAGGTTGATTACTACACTCATTTTCTGACAGGTTACTCAAGATCTCCTGATTCACTTAAACAGATAGCAGGAATCATAAAAAAATTGAGGGAAAAGAATCCGAACCTTGTTTATGGTAAGTCCTCTTATCAGCTAGGTATATTGATAAATGTTTAAACTGTTTAAAGAAGTTTATTACATTTTAAGACTCGAGGAAAACTAGGTCATGTGATAAGATAATTAACCTCTTGAAACATTTATAGTCGTAATTATCATATTTTAGAGTTTCTCTATTAATTTTGACGATATTTAATTTCAACTAAAGGACATAAGTAATGAATTTCAAATACTCTAGTAAGAAGTAAAACTGTATTAAAAAGTTCCATTAACTAGTAATGATAAGATATTATGATACACCTATTAACGTTGATAATGGTTTTGATAACTATGTTTAAGGTACATACAATGTGCACTATTGTTATGGTTCAGTCTATCATGTGTTGTATTATGAAATACTTTATAATTATATCATAATACAACAAGACTTGAGAATATTACACTCTGTTAGAGCGGGTTCACATTAGGTCGGCCAACAGTTTTACCGGAAAAGGTGCATATTGGCAATGCACCTAACAAAAAAAAGAAGTGGTGCAGTGGTTAAGCGCCTGGCCCAGCGATTGCGGAAGTTAAGCAACGTTCGCAAGGGTCGGTCATGGGATGGGTGACCAAAAATGTATTATCTCGAGCTCCTCCGTGCTTCGGAAGGCACGTTAAGCCGTTGGTCCCGGCTGCATTTGCAGTCGTTAACACCCACTAATCCGCATTGAGCCCGTGTGGTGAGTTATGTATGGCCCATCCTCCTTACCACTCATAAGGAAGGCCTGTGCCCCAGCAGTGGGGACATCAAAAATGGCTGATGGACAATATATTAATATGATTAAAAATGTACATAAACTAAACAACATATTAATATGTTTAGTTTATGTGAATTTTAAATATACAAAGTATTTTTTGGGACTTAATGTGATAAAGCCCTGAGAGATTGAGAGACGCGCCGTATTAGCCACTCGTTAGGAGGTTAGAAGGAGTGTCACCCGCGCACCATCCGGGACGCCACCACGCCAACGGGAAGAAGAGACTCTACGCGCGCCAGTGAACACAACCAAGAAGTTCGCATAGAAGATGATGGCCATTTTACATTCTCCAGTCGACAAGAAGCAAGCGCGCCACAAGCACTAATGGAAGTGATACGAAGATTAGATGCGAGCTCCGTACGATCATCAAGAAGCGAAGCGAAGCCTAAGCAAAGTGAAAGGTGGTCCAGGGGCCCTACCGCACAAGTGTCATCAACATCGCACACATTGCTTCTTCTTTTTGGCACAAATTAAAACTTATTACAGAAAAGTAGCAATGTGTCATACCTATCTGTCATGTGAAGCAGATAGCGAACTGGTCGAGCTAGTGACGCTGCAAGTACACTCCGAAATTGACGATGAAGAAGGAGAGTTGTATCGGCACAGGAACACCATGAGTTCTGATTCAACCAAACGAACTTTTTTGGGACTTAATGTGACAGACCTAAACCAGAGGCGTGAATGGCGTCATCTAGAAAATAGCATCTACCGTCTAACTAGTGCGAGAAACGAAGTATTCCACTTAAAGCAACTGAGTGAATAGTAATTGGGCGAATAACAACTAAATTATTCCACTTCAAGCAACTATCAATATTTTTGTAAGTCATTTAATTGTTGAATTTTGAAAGTTGTTCCAAGTAGAATACTTCAGTTGCTATTCTATTCGCTCGATTGCTCTACTCGTAAGTGGAATACTTCCGAGAAAAGTGCTCGTTAATTTTTTTTTGTAACAATTTCTTATTATTCGAAAAATTCGAATTTGATTTTCAAATCCGGATTTGGAAGTCTAGTAAAAATGTGCGGATATCAAGATTTTTCGGATTACGGATCCGGATAGGATTGCATTCCCTATTCATACTATATTACATCCCTACAAAGTTTCATCGACTGAAGATTTAATGTTAGGGTCTCCATACAAAAGATTGCTTCATTTCCTACACTACAGCTTATAGTGTGAACAGTAAAACCCAATAGTCAACCAATGATAAAATTGTCGATCCTACCTAATGTGAACCAGCTCTTATCATTACTGCTTCAAATGTTAATCTTTTACATAAAAACAAAAATAACTGCAATGTAGAATGACAGATTATATAACAGAGTTATGCAAAAATCTTAAATGACATATTCTCTCAATATAGTTGAAAGCTGGATGTATCAAAGTAATTGCCTTGTTTTCCATTACAAAACAGTCCATGTTTGCATGCAAAGTAAAAATAAAAATTGTTTTTCTGGAATACTTTCAGTCTGCGATCCAGTGATGGGCGACAACGGACACATGTATGTGCCAGAAGAGATATTGCCAGTGTACAGAGATACTGTAGTCCCACTGGCAGATATTCTGACACCCAACCAGTTTGAAGCTGAATTGTTGACTGGCCTAAAAATAACAGATCTAGCAGGAGCTCTGAATGCTATCAATGTTCTGCATGACAAAGGAGTCAAAATTGTGGTACTTTCAAGCACAGATTATGAAAATGAAGACGGTATTATTGCTATTGCTAGTACAAAAGGTACGACAAACATTTCATCTCATAGATAAGATTTAAATTAATTTTATTGTTGATACCTTGTCAATGTTATCTGTGTACAAATGTGATGACGTAAATATAGTTAATAATTATTAGTCTTGTATGCTCATTGAAGAATTTATCTTATCTTTTTAATAGTTACTTACTAGAATGGTACTGAATGAAAAAAAGGAAACTTTACTGTTATCTTTATCATAATTAAAATTATAATTGTCTATTATCCTATCAAACAGGTGGGTCATGTTTCAAGATTGAGATGAAGAAACACGACGCGACGTTCACCGGTACTGGAGACCTGTTTGCGTCTCTTTTCCTTGCGTGGTCCCATAAGACGAATAATGACGTCAAGTTAACACTTGAAAAGACGATAGCAACTATGAGGAGTATAGTCTTGGACACATACAAAAAAGCTAGAGGTTTGTATTTATCATACATACATAATTACAAGATTTCTTATCACTGTTAATTCAATATGGTCTATATACAATAGCAAAGGGGGGCTCACTACATGCTTAAATATTAGCCTATTGCTCGCGGCTCACTCAGTCGAGCCAGCGCTCGAGGGGTGTCGTGTGTCGGATGAGACAGAGCTACGCGACTAACGCGACAGAAAGAGAAGGTGTATGAAATAATAGGCACGCAGCGCTGTGCAATTTGAAAATTGTACTGTATTGCCGTGCAGCGAGAGTAGCTTATTATTTGACTGTCCTCGCGCAGATGGACTTCTGTACGTTTACTAGTGCTAAGTATTTATCTCTCTTTTTAGGGTTCCGTAGCCAAAATGGCAAAAAACGGAACCCTTATAGATTCGTCATGTCTGTCTGTCTGTCTGTCCGACCGTATGTCACAGCCATTTTATTCCGAAAGTACTAGGATTACACAGTTGAAACTTAGTAGTGTATTCTGTTTACCGCTTAACGATTTTAACACAAAAGTAAAAAAAATAAAGATCATTAACTGAAACAGAAAAAAAAAAATTGCTTTATACCAATACGTGCGGGGTGTCTATAGATAGATCTTTAAAAATCATGTCGAGGTTCCTAAGACAATTTTTTCTCAAAGTCAACCGTTTGAAAGATAACTGCCAAAGTGGTAAAATGTGTGTGTGCCCCCCCCCCCCCCCTCTAACTTTCGAAATAAGAGAGTGAATAATCTAAAAAATGCTATAGATAGATATATATGCTGGGTGTTACTATGTATAATAAGTATATATTTAAAAAGTATATAAGTAGTATATCAGTTGTCTAGCACCCATATTACAAGCTTTGCTTAGTTTGGGGCTAGATGGCGCTGTGTGAAATTGTCTAAGCATTTATTTATTTATTTATCTTACTAAAAACTTTTAACTACGGAACCCTACGGCGCGTGGCCCGACACGCACTTGGCCGGTTTTTTTTCAATTTGCAATTCTTTTTGCCACAGAAATTCATCCAACTGGGAAAGTACCGCCAGCACTTATTGAACTCAGACTGGTTCAAAACAAGAGGGTAATAGAGGATCCAGTTATCGAAATCAACGCATCAAAAGTAAACTAAACGCTTTGCCTCTTATATGAAGGAACAAATATTTAATCATGGTAGGTTTAATTTAGAAATCATACAAACACTTTAGCAGGCATTGATTTGCAATTTATAGTTACAAAGTGAGCAAGAACAATGTTTTTGGTCAGTAAGCAAATGAACACAGTTTATAATATGGGTGATTGGGTGCCGAGTGCTAACTTCGGTCCACAGAAAGATAAACGGTCATGAAAATGACAGGTTATTCAAAACTGACAAAATTCTCCAATCGATTTTAAACCTTAAATACTTGAGCATAAAGTTCAAAGCCGATTGTAATTTTTTTAGTAATATTGGTAACGCACTGCGTACCTACGTATGCGCTCGTGCGAATCGCGAACGTACGTACGTCTATACTACCCGCGCAGATAAAGAAAGGGACTGGAAATGGCATCGTAAATGTTCATTTCGTGCTCGCACACCATATCACTAAATATTGTGGCAAACGCGATTACCCGAAATTTCCAGTCCCATTCTTTAACTGCGCAGCTGTAGGAGGAAGTCCGCAATAGTCGGAATGAAACATTAAGCGCCTATTGAAATGGTAAATTAATTAATAATCTAAACTAATCGATGTGAGCAAACTGCCCTATTTGTATGCTATTATTTTGTATAATAGTCAACTTATAAACTTATAAATCGTTTCTGGCTATCAACGCTTAGCCAAAAATCTAATAAGTCTAGAAAGCTGTAATTTGGAATATAGGTTTATTTTCTAATGTAAGATCTAGTATTTTTTGAAAAGGGGAATGGGAGGGGAACTTTAAATTACAAATATTGAGATGTTTCAGGTTTTTTTATTTAATTTTTAATGGGAGCATCGGATATGAAAAACACAATTTAAATACAAAAAATATAGACTACACCAAAGCGAGGCCGAGGGCGGGTCGCTAGGGGTAAAATAGGTTACGGGTTTAAAATATTAAAAAAAAAAATAGGATAATGACGCCCTCTTCAGTCATCGATTTGAATCATGAACTTGTACTGTGCAGTAAGGAATATAATTTATAAGTGTAAAATATATAAATAAACATTAATATACACTCAAATCTTATGCAATATTAATATTAAAAGAGGCAGTTTAGAAATAATTTCTCACGACTTAAAAGAAGATAATAATCTTTTGACAATAATACAATAATTATGAAGTTAGTAGATATTATATACCTGACAGTAACATTATTCCTTTATGGCAATAAAGGACATTTATTATTATGCGTTTACAAAAACAGTTGAGAGTATGTAATAAAAATAGTAATAAATAATAATGAATGAACAAACTTTTGACAATTTCGATGTCATCTGTAATTTAACATTCATAACTAAAGTTTTATAACCAGTTATGTTATGATTGTGGCTTTATGACCCACAGTAAAATGTGAAATAAACTATAAAATCGAAAAAAAAAATCTGAATATTATTGTATTGTAAAATTATAAAGTTCGTCGTTATACAAAAGTTATTAATTATATAAGGTTTGTGTACAAGAACAAATCACAGGTAATTAAATTAATTAAAGCTTGAACACTATCAGATATTTATCAATTTATGTAATATCAGGTATCTATAGGTTGTTGTAAATACCAAATAGAGGAGATTGATAAATTGCTTTAGATCTTCGTATCGTAATTTCGCCAAGCTTTGTTGAAATATAAATGTTAATTGTAAGTGATTAGGTACCTATACAAATATTTAAGAAATACATTCCATATAGGGTACCTTTGAGTTTCAAGTTGCGCAATATTAACTGTATTATGAATAAAACTAGTGAAGAGTCACATGTGTGTGTAGGAATAGTGATAATTAATAAAAAAAAATCGATAGCAAAATTATCTCATTGGGTTTCACTCGATCGAGATCCATTTGCTTTTTCCCCCTAGGCACTACCGTTTGGCACTACCAGTGCCTTGGTTGAATTTTCTCTCCCGTGACACTATTATCTAAACGGTTAAGAAAGGAGATATTAATCCCCCGCGACGCGATACAACAGACCCTAAAATCATTACCCACGGCACTACTGAGCAAGTGGCACTACTGAGCAAGTTGTACGAATACGTCACCAAAGTAGAAGGATCACTTTTTTATTGTAACAAATATTTTTAAAATATCAAAATGTTACTTAGAGAAGTTAACTCTTGCCATATTTTTGTAATCTTGCTGCTTTGGTGATATATTACAAAGAAAAGAAATAAAACAAAATCTACACTTACTATAATAATATGTATATCCATCAATTCAAGTGAGCGTGAAATAATAGAACAAAATCTATTTTACTTTAATCTTAATTAAATTAATTAATGTCGCTCAAGAAAAATACCAACAAAACTAGAAAACTGAAAAACATACCTTACTTAGATGAAAAAATAAACCTGATAAAAAGAAAGTAAGTACCTAACTCTAGCGAATGGATGATAACAAGGATTGAAATATATATATTTGAATAGTGCCACGGGAGTCGTTATTTTACCCATTACACTATTATTAATCAATACCGGTAGTGTCACGGGAGAGAAAATTCAGCAAAGGCACTACTGGTAGTGCCAAACGGTGGTGCCTAGCTAGGCTCTAGGGGGAAAAAGAGTCCGTCTGTCTAAAAATAAATCAAACATATCAATACGGTATTGTATTACGACAACGGGCAAAATATTTATTTCTGTGTTACTACTATAGGAATAGTCTTATCAGACAAGACCAAAAATGTCTTCCTAAAACTATTATAAGTTTGTGATAAGAATATTGTTTTTTATGTTATGTAAGTATGTAGTACAATTTTTATATTTTAAGTAATTAATTATAATTTAACAGAGGTTTTTTTATAAAAAAATTCGATCTAAACATATAAATTGTAATAAAAATTATCCATAATAATATTAATTTTAACAGCAGAAAACCAAAAATATGCAAGATTTTTCAAAGTATCGTTATATTTTGATGTCAATCAATTTGTTAATAGAATCTTTATTAAATGTTATTCAGTTACAAATGTTTCTCATTTATTTCACCATACTTTTCAAATACTGTCTGTCTATGGATAGCTAAAGGAAGTGATATGTTAAGGCTTATAATGATTTATTTAGTCAACCAATTACATACAAGTACGGTCGTACAGACAAAATGTAAGAAATAATTTCACTGAAAAGCATTTAGCAATCAGCATTAGCTACATTTTTAAAACAGTATCGTAAAATAACCTCAACTGCCTTTGGCTGATAGTCTATTTCGCGCAAGGTACGGTCAGCAACGAAAGTCACTTAACACTTTACTACTTTGTCATAGCTACTTTTTTGACAGATGTCTCAAAAGTGAAGGATTATAGCCAAAAAAAGTTACTATGACAAAGTTCTAAAGTGTAATGCAACTTTGCTGACTGTACTACCTATGGCTTTGCGCGCATTAGCCGCGTTGTGAACAAAAGCTCAGTGCTAACTGCTAAACCCAAAACAGTAAAAACTATCGATTGCGTTTCCAGCACTATTGTCAAATTTTTGTATGGATTTTTCACAGCTTCACCTTGAGTACGTACGCACTCATCTATACGTAAAGGGAATTGAGATTTCCAATACAAAAATTCGAACACGAATTCGATTCGTGCTAGGTCGAGTAGTGTGCTTATGCTATGCGCGTGTGGACTCGGTAGGCGATGTTGAAGCAATTTTTGTGCGTTTAGTCGAGAGGCAATTCCTTCATACAATTCGTTTCGTATAAGATCGTGTTCGCGCCCGAAGAGAGATCTCAGCAGCAAAATGGTAAAAAAGTATTGTTTTAATTATCTTGTACCATAAGCAATACATAAGCTTATCAATAAATAATCGGTCTGGATCTGCGATTACTTTTCTGAGCCACTACAGCGCCCACTATCAGTACTAAGAGTAGAAAGTGGAACATCCAAAACATAGAGTTGTAATACTTGAAGATGGTTTGTATATCGTCGATGACGAAGCAAGGGGTGAGGTAGATGAGGCAGAACAGTCGCATTATGGAAAATCCGATATCCCAAGCAGCTTTCATCTATAAGGAAGAAAGAGAAGATAGAATAAAATGTTTTGATCATATAAGCCAAACAAAGACGTGTTGTGCTTCTGCGCACACGTAATTATATAGATACAACCCGTGCAAATAAAGAATGGGACTGGAAATTTTGTTTGGTGATATGGCGTGCGATGCGAGGGAGAAGTGAATGAATGAATGAATAAATACTTTATTGTTCACCATAATAAATACATACAAGGACAGTACTAAAGTGGAACAATTTGCGGCCTTATCACTGAAAAGCAATTTCTTCCAGGCAACCATTTATGTACACAAAACAGAAAGAAAAATAAGTGAACATGTCGATGCCATTTTCAATCCTAATTAAGCCGAAATGACCACTCCCATTATTTAACTGCGCGGGTTGTACTGACTGAGTCTAGAAAAGACAGTCGCCCGTCTGTGTACAAAATTTTTAGCTGTCCTTTTTATTACTCACCTGACCTGTAGTGTTATAAATGTTGCTGTACTCGGCCTCGAGATTAATGTAGACCCAAATGGTTGCAGAAAAGATTAGCCTCTTTAGAGTCGGTCCGCACCACACCGTCCACGCGAAGAAAGAGCATGCACTCCTAAAATACAAAATAATTTAGTTAACAGGCTAAACTGTGTGCTACTCTCCGGAAATAAGATCGATTTAAGCCTTGAAATTATTGGATTCCACGATTCCAGTATCGATTAATTCGGATATAATCAATATAGTTGCATAAATAAGTTGTCCATCAATCAAGGGCAATATCTTCAGTAGGTACGTTATAAAGACTCGTACCTACCTTACTTCTTTATTGGATTTTACTAGATTCTTGGATATGTTCGACCAAAACCAATATCTTGTCGGCATGTCCCATCCTCTCAAAGTGTCCACCATCTTGGGGCCTTTGATTAGTCTAAGGTTGTCAAAGCATTTCAGCATTGCGAAGTTGTATTCTTGTTCAAGTGCCAGTGTTTGGTCCTTTAAGCTGCAACAATCGTACATTCTGCTAATGAGGTTTACCACCATCATCAGCGTCAGCATTATGAACTATCGCAGAAACTGCCACTTTGCAAACAAAGTGCTTGAATTTTCTATTGCAATATTTAATACGCCCTGCCCACTCGCGCGTTGCGCCAATCAGAAACAACTCCCTCCGTCAATGATATTCGCAAAACATCTTAATTTAGCAAGAGCTAACGGCGCCATAGATAGTACTACCACAGTTCTATGCCCAAAAGCGGTTTTGACGCAGATCGTCACTTTCGCAAATGGTCATCGCGAAAAATTTGGTCACTTTCGCAAAACGTCACTTTCGCAGATTGTCATTCACAATTTTGGGAAAAAAGAAAAAAAAATGAATGACATTATTCTGCGAAAGTGACGTATTGAGAAAGTGACCATTTGCGTCAGAACCCCAAAAGCAACAGCGATTAGTATATATGACGTTACCACTCACGCCACTTTTAAAAAGCTGAGTTTCACTGAAGGCCCGAGCCCCGGCAAAGGCTCGCACTTAGCTGGGTAGACGCCGAGCCCTGCTTCCGTGCATACACTAGTACACATCATCATCAGCATCTGGTAGCGCAGGAAGAATATCAAGAGTTGCGGAACGTTATACAGGTAGCGGTAATCGGAACAGTGGTCTTTGTAGAAAGAGTCTTCGTAATACATCTGCGAATTTAAATAAACAGGTTATTAAAAAAATAAAAAAAACCTAATTGTCTTGTTATTAATAGTCTAACCTGAGTAGGAAATTTCATTTTTAGCAGACTGTACAAAACAGCGTACAGTGCTGCCTTCATCAACTTGTGCTCGGTGATAACCCTGCAATCTCCTAACGTTCCCAACGAAGACGAGAGATGATCGTTGTAGACGAACCATCTGTAATATGGCCCTGTTGTGAAAAATAGTTTATAAATTTATAAATAGGTACCTAATATCAGCAGTTACCGTAACCAGTGTTGTGTGGTGTCCGGTAGGGTAGAATATAGAATTGCTTGATATATCTTGAATAAATCTAATACCCCCGTAGACCACAAAATGGTTAGCAGCCTTAGATAAAAAAACGGTTCCTGGCAATCGTGGCGATTGTGGCACCATTATATTCCTACGGAAGAAGCCTGCGTACGACCACTATCTATCTAATGTACAATCTGCAGTAGTCAATATTTGGGTTTTTTTATGTGAACCACTGGTGGTGACTTCACCACCAGTGGTAGATAACTTTATCTAAACCAGGTACTGGTTTTTAAGTCAGAAATTCGTAGTAACTGGAATAACTTCAAGTCGCCGAGGCACGCCTTAAACTCCTCGACGGTGGCCCTCTCTAACTTCACTTCTAGGAGACTTGAAGATACGCCCAAAGCTTCTACAAAGCTATCTGATAACCTAAGAAAATTAGTACCTACTTACACAATTAGTCTGGTAAGAATTTAGGGTACATACCTCTGTGTAAACCAATGAAGTAATAAGAGTAAGCAATTATATCAATCGCGCTTGGCACTTCAGTGAGGCCATAGGTATCGACATATATCCTCACTGATTTTGATGGTTTAGCATCAAGTGTATGGTTGCCATTTTCTATGGACTGCACTTCAAATGCTAAGCCGACTAAACGTAAGGCCATTGTCTGATGAAGCCACATGATGTAAACAGGAAACATATTGCAATGTAAGTATAATAAATAACTCCATGTGTAAAGCAGGCTTATTTGATGCACATATCTGTAAAAAGAAATGAAAACGGTACTAATTAATTACCATGGTATCCGTCTTTTGAACAAAGATTTAAGTAGGTACCTAACTTTTGAAGTGTTGAGGAAACTTTAGTAGGTATGTAGGTACTCGTCTCTAATTGCCAAGATCATGGTTAATTCATCAATGCCCGCGCAGACGCCGGCGTCCGGACAACAATAGAAAATCGTGTCTCATCTTCGGGAGAAAAGAGAGAAAGATCTATAGGGCAACGGAAGGAGGTGGCGACGATTAGAAATTGCACAGCAAAGTAGACCAACCCACCGATTATCGCAGCATTTGATTATGATAACATTTCCCCACACCATGAGCAACGAGTGGTAGATGTGGCTCCCGCATATGAGGCAAGCCACCAGCACACCGAGCCCCGCGCCATAGTTGCGTTTCATTATCGGATCGTCGATTTTCCTGTAGCACGTACCGAGACTAATGCACAAAATAATCGAGGTGTAATATACGAGATCGTCTATCATGTCCTCTTTTTGTAAAAATACATTCAAAATTTATGCTTAGTAAAAGTTCAATGAAATAAGACTATTGTACAATAATATACCCTTCACTTTTGACATACCTATGGATTTGAAGTTTATATTCTCTTGACTGTATGCCAATTTTTTATTATATATTCTTTATCATATGAAAAAAAAATTAAAAATCATTTTTGTTGTCGCTGGAAAAGTAGATTCGAGCATGATTCGAGCCTATGATTCGAGCAGCACACGTGCAGTTACCAGAATCTCATAAATATTGAGAAAGTTAACCACCACGAATATAAACGTCAAAACGTTATTAATATTAAAATAAATTCTGGTCAAAACCAATTTTTACAAAAAAAACTCTTGTCACAAAACTTTAGTTTTTGCTAACTGATTGAGTGATGTACAATATCTGTCGTTTAAAGAATCTGCCATTACAGAATCTGCAGTTTCCAGAATCTGCCATTTACCGAAAAAAAGGGTAATCACATTGGTCCCAAAATGTATTTGATTGTGTACCCAAGACCTCAATGTACCTTCTGCTGAAGTGTTTATTTGATGAATTAAAGTAAAACGACAAATCGATTAAATAAACAATTTACTACACATAATGTAGGTTCACAATAAAAATATTCTCTACCGGAGGTATGTCACATTGTCTGATGCAGACCTAGCCACGCCAGTCCTAGGTGACTCCGATTCAAGCCATCTTAAATTAAATAAGTAATTCATAATACAATATTGTGATCATTTGAATAAACATAAATAAATAAATAAAATTCTCTCTTTAAATGCATTTAT
The DNA here is from genome assembly GCA_950108535.1 of Agriphila straminella. Classification (NCBI taxonomy): domain Eukaryota; kingdom Metazoa; phylum Arthropoda; class Insecta; order Lepidoptera; family Crambidae; genus Agriphila; species Agriphila straminella. The sequence continues at coordinate 11,149,774 of OX467316.1, forward strand.
TACCACTATCATATGCTAATTTGGCATTCCGGAATGTTGAATACTTTCAACCACATGATCTTTAAATATAAAATGAAATAGAAATGCTAGTTTATGCGACTTTTGGCTCTTTTATCTGCAATCTACGGTACTTAAGCTTATTCCAGTGTAGACCTTGTAATTTATTACACAAATTAATTGTCAATACGTGATTGAATAATTCTAAGTACACAATCACAATAAAACTCCCTTAATAGAGAAGAAATATACTAACCCGATGCAACTACTCATTACAAAGTTATATCACAATAGATAGAATCATTTCATCAAGAAACAAACAACTAACCTATAATACTGCTCAAACTATTACATTACAATTTTAATTAATTTCATTAAATCAATGACTTCAGTGCAGTAAAATTCAATTGACTAGCATCTAATAGTTATCGTGACAATATACCAATATTACAAGGTACTGTATGTATGTGTATGTATACCTATCATACCGCTTCAACTACGATTATGAACATATTCTAAAAGGAAACCGTAACTTAAGTTCGTATTAATATAGTTGACAGAGCAGCAAACTAACACCATTATTATCTAATTTAGGCATCATAAGTATCCTGCTACGATGACGACACATCTTCCAATATCCGTAATTATATTATACATTACGTCTAAGCTATTGCGTTCTACTATTCTACGCTCAAAGGTTTCCAAAACAATCTATAGTAAATACAGTTGTTTCTAAAGAGACATACAAATCATTGTTACAAAAACCTATACCCTCCACTTTGTTGCGCACACATTGTACATTTGGGTATTTTTGTAACATTGTCTTCAGACTTTTTTTTTGTTAGAGACTGTACATACATACAAACAACGCCACGGCTCACCCTGTTACCTTCTTTGAAAGATTTTATATTGCTTAGCGTAATTAATTCGCGCCCATTATAAATCATTATATGATCCATCTCTTATCTGAATGAATGATATGAAAATAACTATCGATTTAATATAAATAAAATATATTAAAATTATGGCAACAATTGGAACGATAATAAGAATAAACATTCAACTAAATCTGCATCAGACATAAAGAGTTTTTTCTCAAATAAATTTGCATTGATTTACATATTATTATAAATGTACACAACATACAAAAAGTCATTCTGGCCATGCCATAATAAGTCGCCTATGGAATAAATATTTAACAAAATCTCACGGGAATCCTCGGACATTGAACATGCTTTTATTAAAATTCATCTAAATATTGCCTTTACATCTATTGTAATATTAATCACCACACCTAAATGTTGTTAGAAAAGTATTGCCTCTAAGTATCATATGAAAAGATATTTTTAATAGAACTACTTATGTCGGTTTCTATTTTATTTATTTATAAATAACAACAAAGGTATTATTGTATAGTTTGGAACACAAAATGTGTGGATATATAAATTTAAGTACCATGGAATATCATACACGTTACGTCCGTTCCATCTGGACAAACACAAAAGGAACTTCATCGTAAAACATTATAATCGCACAAGAGAGCCACCGGAGACGACACAAAACAAACGTGATACAATATTATACTTCTCGTGCAATAGTCGGAGGTGTGACCGAAGTGCTACAATTTCTAAATTTTACGATACAAACCGATTAAATTGAAGCTTCTATAACAGTACGCACAACGAACGGTTCGATCGTCATAGACATCCTAAATTTTCGTCGACCGGCGCGACGTCGTTTACAATTTTATCACTATCAATATTTTTTTTGATCTATTGCACAAACACATAAAGGTAATCGCTACTCTTATCTACTCGATTTATAAGTTATTAATTTACAATACCTACTACGAAGTTAAATACGACATCCAGAACGTTACATTAATAATTACAAAATTTAATCGGTGCGAACGATTACAAAAGATCCACAAAAGTTTATGTGTGTACTGACCGTTCGCTCGCGAGCGCGTCACCGTCACTGTCACTGTCACTAGTGTCGTAGCACTGTATCACGATATAGAGTACACTAGTTAAGCTTAGCACTCGCGCGCTCGAGCAGCGCACACATAGACACCTCTCACCGACACTGTATAACCGGATTCTCAAACCAGCCTATCTGTTGTCTAATTTTAAAATCTATCGCAATCGCTTTCATGATGTGACACATTGATAACTTCTTTTTGGCACAAATAAAAACTTACCAAAGAAATGTAGCAATGTGTCACATCCATCTGTCGAAATGAAAGCGATTGCGATTGATTTTGAAATTAAACAATCAGCCCCCAGTCACGTACTCGAACGTGACGCAGCGGTGAGAGCCGTTTTCGTGTGTGCGCGACGCTCGAGCGGCCGTAGTGCTAAGCTGCTGTCAGCGTATGTTCCGTCGCGGGCGTGCGCGCTCACTTGATGAGCTGCGCGGCGCTCTTGGAGCGGCGGAACATCTTCGCGCCCTTGTTGGGCGCGGACAGCTCGTGCTAGTTGGCGCCGTTGGGCGGGCGCGCGGGCGCGGGCGCGGCGGCGGCGGCGGGCGCGGGCCGCGCGGGCGCGCCCTCCTTGGCGCCGTCCGTGCCGTAGATCTTGCCCGCCTTCTTGGCCATCGACGCCAGCAGCTCCTGCGAGCACTTGTGCGCCGACCGCAGCGACAGCGCCCACTCTTTCAGACCGATCTCGTCCTGCAGTCGATATCGAACAAAATTAGCACAACACTAGAGTTCGGAAGATAATATTAGGTACAAAAAAAGAATCGCAATAAGCGTACATATAGTTAATAACTTATGAATATGGTTCAAAATCAAGTAAATCTACCAACGAACATAATCTGACTCTCGATTATCATGATTCTTTTTGTAATAAGCCCGCCAGATACAGACGGAATCTGATTCGGAATATCGATAATGTATAAAAAATCCGAACAGAAAAATACCGCACGTGTGCGGTAGTGATCGACTGCTTTCTGAATGACTCCGTTTCAGAATTCCGAATAAAAATTCCTTCTCTATGTGGCCAATCTTAAAATGTGAATTAAAAACGACATCACAAAAAATGCCATATTTCACCACAATTTTATCAAACTATAATTTTCTAAAGAGGTGTTAAATGTCACATTTACAAATTTACAGAAACAATTTATGGTCCTTCGAACCGTATACCTATTCAAAAAGATTACCGTATTAGTGAGCACGATTTTCGTATCGTTTCTCGTACGCAGCACGATGCACTGCTCGCCCTTGACCGACACGAGGTCGGAGGAGACCTCTTCGACCGAGTCGAGCAATATCATCTCGGGCTTGCCGCTGTTCTCCAAGTGCAGCTCCAAGCGGTTCGGGTACAGTTTGGCGTAGCGCGTCTGCCACGCACTAGCGAACGGACCGCCCAACTTTTTAATATACCCGTGCAATATGCAATCGGATTCTGAAAAGGAACATTATATTTACATCAACTTATTGGTTTTTTTCTTTATACAACGTGTTACAAAATAACCCTTAATGCCGAATATGGTAGATAGGGACCATCAAACTGAACAATGTTTTACAAACTCTAAAATCGCGACAAAAAAGTCAGCGGTTTCATACATTTTGATATTTCCTTAATGATTTTTGTATGAAACAGCCAATTTTTTTTCGTGATTTCAGAGTTGGTTTCATAGTAAAAGTTGTTCAGTTTCATGGTCCCTATCTGCCTTAATCGGCATTAGGGTTTCTTGTAACACGTTGTATAGGTACAGGTTAATTTCATAAAAGATATCATCAAGTAATCAATTCATTAAAAACGCAAATATTAATTAATACACATCACACTTTAGAAAAATACTACCAAGTAATAAAGTATATGAGCAATTTATAGCTACAACAGAATCATCGACAAATTCAGTGATTTATATCTCACCTTTTTCGTCAGCGTCGAACTTGAGCTTCTGTTTGGCCTTCTTCTTCATTTCGTTCTTGTCGGCCTCTTGGTTGATGGTCTCGAACACCGTCTCCGCGACCTCCGACTGCCAGCGCTCGGATATCACCAGAGGGAAGTCTTTGTACTGCATTTGGTCCGCCTCTGTTAACTGTGAACATAACAAATTATGACTTTCTAACCTAGCTCTTCACTCTAGCCTGCCTAGCATGACCGATTTATATCGCGTGATATATAGCGTTTTATTGACACTCAACTGTCAAACTCCTTCGTCTTTTTGACAGTAAAACGTGATAAAACGCTATATCACGCGATATAAATCGGTCGTGCTAGGCAGGCAGGGGCCCATGTCTGCTATTGTTAACGTCGTAATAGTCTTTCAATCGTGTTTCGGTTTTGGGTTTAAGAAACAACAACTGTGTCAAAAAGCAAGCAAAAAGCATTACAATTCAACCAATTAAAACACGATTATGACGTTAACAAACAGCAGACTTGGGCCCCTGGGCACAGAATATATAATAGTACTAACGTACAGAAGTCCGACCCCGCGAGGACCATCAAATAATGAGCTACTCTCGCTGCACGGCAATAAAGTACAATTTCAAACTGCACAACGCTGCGTGGATAAAATTATATGCACCTACGAAGAAGAAAGAGAGGCGTCTCTTTCTGTCGCATAGCTCTGTCTCAACCGACACATTTCGGGGTTGCTACTCGCTAGTTACTGATATCATAGAAAACATTCGTTATGCCCATGAATAAACAATGAAATTACTATAATAGGTACCTACTTATAAAATAAAATAAATCTACCTAATAGGTGAGCTGAGCATATTTAAAGAGCATAAATAATAAGTATTTCTAAGTAGTTAGAGAAGCTCGATGGCGCAGTGGTATAGCGCCTGGCCCAACGATTGCGGAGGTTAAGCAACTTTTGCAAGGGTCAGTTATTGGATGGGTGAAAAAAAATAGTATTTTTTAGCTTTTTTCTTTACTGGTGCCATATTTCGAACTTCGATACAACTAAGTATGTAAATATGTATACAAAAAATACAATAAACTTTGGTAGGTAGGTAGGTACGTTAGTAATTAAGTATCAAAAACGAAGTGCATGCAGTTTCGCATTCGGCGCTTGACTGACTCGTTTCGTTGGTGACGTTCACGCGCTGCGCTCCCGTCGCTTGCACACGCCGCGGCCGCGCGTTTCGGTCGGCGCGGTGATATCCCTCGACAATGGCCCTCTTGGAGTGGGCCGCGAGCAGTAGGCTAATATAAAAGTTTAAGCGCGGAGTTATACCCCCCTGCCCTGGGGATCAAGTCTGCTAATGTTATCGTCAAAATCGTGGTTCAATGGTGTTTGAATGGTATTGCTTTTTGACACAGTTCTTGTTTCTTAAACCCAAAATCGAGACACAATGTGTTTCCGTTATGAGTTTAAGAAACACCATGTGTTTCGGTTTTGGGTTTAAGAAACAAGAACCGTGTCAAAAAGCATTACCATTCAAACAACATTGAACTACAATTTTGACGAAAACATTCAAAATCATTCAACCCAAAAATCTCCAAAAATCTTAATTTTTGCCGACTTCTTCAACGATTATCGACATATTATTTCTACTAATTTACATAAAACCTCAACTTATTATACACCTTCCTCAGGAATTGCTCTATCTATTGGTGAAAACCGCGTGAAAATCCATTCAGTAGTTTTTGAGTTTATCGCGAACAGACAGACAGACGCGGCGAGGGACTTTGTTTTATAATATGTAGTGATTTTTGACAGGTTGTAAGTTGGAAACATTCCCATTATCCAACCTGAGGTAGGTTGGAAGATGACACATAAAATTCTCAAACCTGGGTTGGATAGCTAGGTTGAAAGTGAGAAAAGGACCAAATGATTTGGTACTTTGTATGCAATTTAGTGATTATTGCTTAGTGTTTTATGACAGATAAGTTTAGATTAACGTAAATGTTTGTTTTATTTTATGAAACCGCAATCGTCAACATCTGCCGATAGCCTGGTATCTCTAGGGTGTTTTCATAATGATAATATATAAATAAAAGTATGAGTACAGAAGTCGCCTTCTCTTTCAACTTCCACGCGTTTAAATTAAACTTATCGAGCATGCCCGGCGTATATAGGCAATAATATTTTTTTTTCAGATTAGAGTAAAGAGGATGTAATAAAACCAGGGATTGATAACGTTATTTTGAAATTAATGTTATTTGCCGTATTTACCGTTATTATTTTATGTTACGTTAAATAACATTATTAAAGTGTTACAGTATTTCAAGATAAAGATTGGGCATCGGCTAACATCGTTGACATTTGATGTCCCCACTGCTGGGGACTCGTTGACATTTATTTCATTGCAATAAAGTTGAAATTGTAAATGACGTTCTACTTTTTGTTAATTGTCTGTGTTTTGTTATTAGACGATTGTTTCCGATGGTCATTCTTTATCTTGAGGTACTGTACCTTGATGCCCTTGGTGTCCTCCTCGTCGAAGCTGCCGATGTCGAAGGCGTCCGCGGCGTTGACCTCGCCGCGCGGCGGGATCAGCGGCGGCGTGTACTTCTGGTGGTACACCTGCTGCCAGTCGATGCCCAGGAAGAATACGTGCTCCTTCACTTCCTCCGCGCTGGAAATTAACGTCATCACTCTTATATGTAGCCCCTAGCTAGACGATCGAGCATGACTTGTTAAGCACGTACACGTAATGAGGATCAGTAGCAGGTTTGAATCCTATAGGTAGTTTTATTGGTATAATATAAAAACATATTCATAGCTATGAAACTTAGTGAAAGATTTTTTGAAATCCGTTTAGAAATGGTGGAGTTATAAGGGTTTCGAAGGAAATGCCAAGCTCAATGCAATATGTGCTTTATCACGTACGACATAAGGTTCGCGTAAGTCTCGATGACGTCATAATAACCCCTCAAAATAACAGTGTTTTGGCTCGTTTTAGCTAATATAGCTTCTCAGGTTTAAGAGATATCGTAAAAATTTCTTCACAGTTAATCATGTGGTGGCATAAGCTTTCTGATAAGCCACTAAACAAAAATCGTTACTGATCCTCATTACCACCACCACTACCATTAGACGGGGTGGCCTACCTTTGATAGGCTACAGTAATCACGTGATACCTACGTGCTTGATGTTATGCCGTCAAGCATCGCTCCTAGAGTATGAAGCGATCAAAATGTGATTGACAAGCCGAAAAAAAATTGTGTGCTTGTCAAAGCCATGCTTGACCGTTTTTGGGATACATTAGAATTATTCCATTAGCATCAACGTTCATCCTATTATGCTACTTAGTGAAACAACATTTAAATTGGTTGAAGTTAGTTAGGCCGTGGCTCTTTCTAGCTTAAGAAGGTTACTGCGTTGCACTAGCGCCGCCAATGGAAAAAAAAACATAGTGCTTAAATAAAGACGAAATTGTAAATTGTATTCTTCTAGTGTACTCCGAAGAAGCTTTGTTGTACTTTTTATCGTTTAAACAATATTCTATAACCTGTCGTTTCGTTTATTGCTAAAAGTGGCCACTTTTAGCAATAAATCTCCATTAAACTAAACGACAGACTAGAAAATATAGTTTAAGTGATAAAAAGTACCACAAATCTTATTCGGAGTACACTAGAGGAACACAATTCACAATTTCGACTTTATTTAAGCACTATGTTTTTTTCCATTGGCGGCGATAGTGTAGCGCATAAACCATCTTAAGTGTTATTTTTCAACTTAGCTTAGTGAACCAGACGGTCTGACCATGCAACCTCGCTATGTATTAGGATTCGCTCACTGCGCCGCTGATCGCTTTACTACATGGCCGGCCATGACTGACTTTATTTACTTATTACAATACAATGAAATCATCCTCAAAGCACAGAATATGTAATACTCGTAGTACTAGTACAAGAAAAGATTTACAGTACAGAAAGCTTTTCTTTCTGTCGCTTAGCTCTGTCTCAACCAAAACATGACATGTGGCTGTGGCTAATATAAAAGTTTAAGCACGGAGTGAGACCCTCTGTCAAAATTATTTGTAAGCGACTAGAACTTTTCGCATTAATATATGAAGATCTTATTAATTTGTATATAAGGGTAATAACTAAACTTACCCCCGTCCCTTGCAGCCCAGCCGCTTGTTAATATCCCTCTGTAGCAGCCCTTCAAGCAGACTCTTCAAGCTCGGACTGAACGACTCCGGCAGTTCCACGTTCTGGAACACGTTGTAATTCTATTGCAGACATGACTCCATCTTTGATTACAACATTCAAGATATTACGAACTAGTAAGCTATTAAAAAAATCATTCGTGTAAAGAAAAAAATATGATGAAAATAGCGTAGCATTCAACGTCATGCTGCAATACATTTTATTGAAATAAGTTCAATAAAATTTTATGATAGCATGCTTTCAAAATATAGCACAGATCACGCGTCTGCGGTGCTACGGGTGAGTCTATTATTAGGGTTCCGTACGCAAAAGGTAAAAACGGGACCCTATTACTGACACTCCGCTGTCCGTCTGTCTGTCTGACTGTCACCAGGCTGTATCTCATGAACCGTGATAGCTAGACAGTTGAAATTTTCACAGATTATGTATTTCTGTTGCCGCTATAACAACAAATACTAAAAACAGAATAAAATAAATATTTGAGGGGGCTCTCATACAACACACGTAATTTTTTGCCGTTTTTGGTACGGAACCCTTCGTGGGCGAGTCCAACTCGCACTTGGCCGGTTTTTCTAATATATTAATTATCTTAAGAAAAAAATAGCATTGTGAATGCCTACAATCTTAAAATTCGATAAATTAAGAAGTTTAACAGAAAATGTATATTTACCATAGTGAGTGTCATGCGGTCGATCTCGTGTTTGTCCTTGGTCTTGTGTTGGCGGAAGGGCGAGTGGCCCTTGAGCAGCTTGTACAGCATGCAGCCGAAGCTGAACCAGTCGGCCGACGAGTCGTAGCCGGTGCCCTTGGACAGCACCTCGGGCGCCATGTACCCGTGGGTACCACTGTAATTATGTATTGAGGTAATTTTGTATGTAGGGCTCTTTCACTCCGCGCGCGAGTATGAAGCGCTCGGCGTCTTAAGACAGGACAAAGGACAATGCAACTAACTGTTCCAAAAAAATTAAATGTTGTATAAAGTGATACCTATATATTAGTAGATATTATTGTAACTAGTAACTTTTACTATCGGACCAAAAAAGTCTGACCTGGAAATAAAAAGTTATAGTTAACAAAAATATTAAAAAACTATAACAGGCCAAAGTTTTTATTAAAAAAAAACTACAATATAAAACTATAGCTTCATACAGGTATATTTTCTAGCGTAAGATAGAAAAGGACAGAAAAAGCTAGCTGGACACTGGTTTTATAATGCTAGTAAATAAGTACTGAGCCCTATCCAACACTTGAAACTGGCAAAAGTATTTCCTGAAGAGGAGTGAATTGCCAAAACAAAAATAAGAAGAAGTTTGAGGAATGCTTGGTTGTCATCCTGTTATAATTATTATAAAGTTATCAAAAAATCTGCGGTGTTATTACAAAAGGTTTTTTAACACTTGTTTAACTTAGACACTGTTTAAACGTGGAGCTGTCACTTTTTTGACAATATTGTTTAAAAGAGACAGCATCACACTTAAACAGTGTCTAAGTTAAACAGGTGTTGAAAAAATCTTTTGTAATACCTAACACCGCTGCTGTTTAGTAAAAATGAAATATATTCCACTAATTTAAAAAGGATGGAATGCCAATTATTTTTGTTATAAGTATCAGTTGTTTTCAAATTATATTTTTTATAATTTATGAGCACTTTACACTAACACAGTTTAACCCATATATTTTGGGAGATCATTGATATAATAAAAATATTACCTAAAATCTTAATCATACAAAAGTTGTACCAGTTACTGCGTCATTGCCTAGTAAACTCAACTTCTGGCATACGGGTGTCAAATTATTACTTATTTGCATTTATTTTATGACTTTGTTATTGACGTTGGTGTCGAAAATTTCGCTATGACGTGTAAAACTATAGTTCATGGTCAAATTTTCAATAATTACAAGAACTTAGTGCAACGGCATATCATGTTATTGTCGAGTCAGTCAGTTGACGTAAACTCTTATTAGGGGTACAGGATTAAAAACTTACACGCTAGCATGTGGTTTCTTCTTGGAGAAGTCGCAGGCGAGCCCGAGGTCCGATATTCGCACGTGGCCATGCTCGTCCAATAGAATATTCGCTGGTTTGAGATCTCGGTATACTATGTGTCGTTTGTGCATGTGCTCCAGACCTGTTGATTACAAACGAGTCTATTATAGTGACTTTCTATTAGAGCTTTACGAGATATGTAAATAGAGCTAGTAAGTAAAAAAATTGAACATCAGTATTAAGTAAGTAATGATGATAGTTCAAGATTCAAATATAAAAACTGAACTAAAACTTCAAATCAGTCAAAGTCAGAATAATCATTAATATTAAAATTCAAAAAGCTTTAAAATGGGTTATTCCCAACGAATCTCGCGATCGGTAGATGGTTGCATGATCGCACAAAAAGTTTCCAACGAATCGCGCGTTCGGTAGATGGTTGCATATGATCGCACAAAAAGTTTCCAACGAATCGCGCGATCGGTAGATGGTTGCATGATCGCACAAAAAGTTTCCAACGAATCGCGCGATCGGTAGATGGTTGCATATGATCGCACAAAAAGTTTCCAACGAATCGCGCAATCGGTAGATGGTTGCATATGATCGCACAAAAAGTTTCCAACGAATCGCGCGATCGGTAGATGGTTGCATATGATCGCACAAAAAGTTTCCAGCGAATTGCGCGATCGGTAGATGGTTGCATATGATCGCACAAAAAGTTTCCAACGAATCGCGCGATCGGTAGATGGTTGCATATGATCGCACAAAAAGTTTCCAACGAATCGCGCAATCGGTAGATGGTTGCATATGATCGCACAAAAAGTTTCCAACGAATCGCGCGATCGGTAGACGGTTGCATATGATCGCACAAAAAGTTTCCAACGAATTGCGCGATCGGTAGATGGTTGCATATGATCGCACAAAAAGTTTCCAACGAATCGCGCGATCGGTAGATGGTTGCATATGATCGCACAAAAAGTTTCCAACGAATCGCGCAATCGGTAGATGGTTGCATATGATCGCACAAAAAGTTTCCAACGAATCGCGCGATCGGTAGATGGTTGCATATGATCGCACAAAAAGTTTCCAACGAATTGCGCGATCGGTAGATGGTTGCATATGATCGCACAAAAAGTTTCCAACGAATCGCGCGATCGGTAGATGGTTGCATATGATCGCACAAAAAGTTTTCAACGAATTGCGCGATCGGTAGATGGTTGCATATGATCGCACAAAAGTTTCCAACGAATCGCGCGATCAAATGAATATTTTCCCAACGGATCACGGTTGCGTGCAATGTTAATAAGATTTTGCCGTACGACTATTAAATTTAAGTAAGACGTATTGAATAGTTTTTTAAGGCTACGGTTTTAGGCAACACAACAATTTTTTTGTGATAATTAGGGTTTCAGGGCTAAGGCCTCGATTCTGCTAATATTAACGTAACAATCTTGTCTCAATAGTGTTTCAAAGTACGTTTAATGCTTTTTGACACAGCTTTCTTGTTACTAAAACGAAGACTAAAACACAAAAAGCAATACTATTGAAACACCATTAAGATACGATTACAACGTTAACATTACTTTAGCAGAATCGTGGCCCTGGACAAGCAATGACTCTTGCTTATTGGAGCTATATAAAGTGGCGGTCACACACACAAAGACACCAATCGATATTCATACTAACAAGGTAATTTTGAAGCCTTGGTTCTCCACCAAGGATTGATCTAGCTGTGATCTAGTGGCCATCCAGGGTGAACGGAGGTGATTCAGATCGCCATACACACCCAACTGATCTGATCAGCATTCTAAGAGATATAAATTTCAGGATTTCCATAAATTTTTTATGCTAATTTCGCGGTTTTTTTAACATATCCTTATATCTCTTAGAATAGCTATTGGATTCTCCTCCATTCACTTCCTGGATGGTCACCATCAGATCACAGCTAGTTCAATCCTTGGTAGAGAACCATGGCTTCAAAGTTACGTCGTTTGTATGAAAATCGACAGGTGTCTTTAATTATGTAACCGCCACTGTACCTAAAATAACTTCAGCTGCATAAAACTTCATTTCCGCCTCGTTGAAGACGCCATGTTGAGACAGGTGGTAGTGGAGGTCGCCTCCGTTCATCAGGTCCAGGATGAAGCAGAGTTTGTCCGGCGTGTGGAATGCGTACGTCATGCACACGATGAACGGACAGTCCACCTGTTAACAACAGTTATCAAATAAGATACTTGATTGATTTGAGGTATGATTTTATAGCTATGGAAACCTATAATTGGCATATTTAAGACTTATATGTAATTACTCAATCTGTACCTAATATAGCTGTTGGTTTTCTGAATAAATCATATTTCATTGAAAATAAATGACATTTTTATTGTTTACAAAAATTCAGTGCTGCTGGTGTTTTGTAAAAATATAATGTTTTTTTACGTGTTGGAAGATATTATAATGGATTAATAGTGATGATTCATGGCTATGCCATTATTAAACATTTATGTTGTGTATTAATTTATTATGATGTTGTACGAGTATAGTCATTAGGTTTATATCCACCAGTGGTATCGTGGCTGAACTGGTGTATAATAGTCATTAAGAAACAGAAGGTAATAATCTACAGAAGCGTTACATCACTTCGATTTAGATCAGTATCTTTTATTGTATGGGATATTATATACTTCGCTACAGTTCATCAAGCGCAAATTTTTCAGCTTTATGACGGGAATTCGGGATTATAAGTAGAGAATCAGGTGAACAATTCCAAAATGTTATTTTTCTTATGATTTTTGAATTCTTTCTACATTTTCTTATCCCAATTTATTTGGGGTCGTTGCAGTGCGTCCTTCTCTTCCATTCCTTCCTGTCGCTCGTCATCTCCTCATCCACTGCCTTCTCATTCATATCATTCCACACACAATCCATTCATCTTTTCTTGCGGTCTTCCTCTTAATTTCCAGCCCTCAACATCCATATTCGTTACTCTTCTAGTAACATGCCTTTCATCCCTTCTCATAACATGCCCAAACAAACACTTGCTTGTTCAAATGAGGAACTACATTATTCTCTCCAGTGTTATGGCTGCTCGTTGGGACTTTAGTGGCTCAGAATCGCCAATGAGCTTGCAACAAGGGGAACGCAAGAGGATTGTCGGCATAACAATATCGTTACACTCCAAGGATATGACATTGTTCACATTGTTTGTCTCGTATCCTTGACTATTTCTTAAGTATTACGTTTATGTCGCCTTCTACAGTCTTGGGATGTTGCTGAATCCATGTTTTTGGATCGGCATTAAGTGATTTCTTAAAGAAATATCACATGGAAATCGCGTAAGACATTGCGTGAGCGTCATGTATAAAACATGAATACAACAAAAAAATAGGTCAAATTGTAATGAAACACGTCACCGGTAGCTATTAAACTATAATTTGGACAATGATATTTGTCGTCAATTTTGAATATTATTACAATTCATGCCTTAAAAATTGTTTTAGTTTTTTATCCGGATAAAATCACACATAACCTTGTTGGGACCATAGTTTTATTATGTCCTTGTATTTTTTGTTGTAATTAATACCGCCCAACCTATTTTTTATACTTAATGTTGAGTATGTATGTGCGTGATTTAACAATGAACGTATTATCTGATTAATAACAATAGGATGGAAAATTCACACCGACTAATTTAATATACTTATGCAATGAAGAACTTTGAGCTTATTGTTAACTAACTGTGCTATTAAGAGTTTCAATATTATGACATTAATACAAAGTTAATACGTAATAATAATTAATTTAACAACTAGAAAACAGACATTAAAAAACGTAGTCTTGCTTGACAGAATTGTGTACCTACATTGAAATAACATGTTAACGTTATTCTTGTACTTATTACCGAAACATTTACTAAATGGCTCCATTTCTAGACAAGTGTACTTAAATTTTATCATTAATCGGAACTCAGACGCAATAAAGCTAGCAATTCAGTTTAACAGTTGTTAAAACGATTCGCAAAATAGCTTAGCAATAAATACCAGGAGTTACTGGTGGTGACGCACCTAGTATAGTTACTAGGTATTAATAGTAAGTCATCAACAAAAGTAAGTCGACCAAACAAACCCCTCGACTACGACAGCCGCCACTACCTTACTTTGTGACTACGACCTCCGTGGTCGAGTGGTTTGAACGCTGGTTTTCAAGGTGTCGCCATCTCCGAGGTCCCGGGTTTGATCCTCGGCTGGATCAATTTAGAAAAAGAACTTTTATATATTGGCTCAGGTCGTGTTTGTAGTTCCACCGTTGTCTCTGATTCAAGTGTTTTAACTACTTGCTTTGGAATCGGAGCTATGTTTGTGATGTTGTCTAATATTTATATTTATTTATGTAACTTTGTTGGAAAGTAACTTTTCATCAGATAAAGAAACATAGTGGTTAAGAGTGGTTGAGTCAAAGACAATGCACTTACGTAGCAGATGAAGATTGACGAATGGAATCGTACAACGAAAGAAGTTACGTTTGAAGAAAGAGCCACTTGCAAAAACAAGTGCGTAAAACGGGATTAATGATGGTAGAAGTAAATAAATTATAGCTACTTGAAAGACTAATGGATAGTAAAGGATGAAAGTAGATAAAGACATATAATCGCTGTCTTACAAATAAAACGCAACGTCACATTGTCCTTACCATGAAACTAACTGTGAATCTTTTCCGATCACAAATACGTAGAACAGACAGCGTCTTCAAACGACATTCGACGTCGAGAGAAGGGGCGTGTCAAGGCAAAGATAACTACTAAGTCCCAATCCCAATGGTGTTATTCGCACGATACGATACAGACGTGGCGGCGCCCTGACCGCTCGTCAAGATAAGCTTCACTTGTAAAGCGAAATCAAGTAAACTGCATTCAGTCGTAAGAAGGTTTCAGCTAAGCTCGCCGATTATCTGCGTGAGCGCTCGACAAAGCGCCATTCGATGCGTCGTTCTTCCACTTCAACGCCGATCCTAAGACACCCATTAGCAATATATTTATGTGGATGAACAATAAACGACTGAATCACTATCCAATAAAAGTAGAAACCTAAGTGACGTGCGACAATAAAAGTTGTAAATACGATTGTCGGCACAAAGGCAAACATCACAGATTTACTCGTCAATTTGCATAGAACGGAATTGTAAAAATAAAGACATGGTTGAGCCTGGAGCCGGAATCAGATAATTCTTGGCAACATTATAATTGGTACAAGTGTGCTCATTGATTTGCATATCAAAGATATTTTCCATTCGTTAAATGTGAAATAAAATAGAAAAATAATACTTTACGTTATTCGTGCCCACACTTAACTCCTGCAAATCTCACCGGGTCGTCTGAGTGGCTAAGCTCGCAATGTTCGTCCATAAACTAGAATCTCTATACGCCGGACACACATAATCCAATATCGATAAAAATTGTCATCCACATCGGGCCAACGCTATAAATCCGAGTTTGCTTAGCCGTAAACATAAAATAGAAACGTTTATTAGGTACCACACAGCATAAAGTTTCGAACAAGGCCACCAGTAAAAGAAAATTCATGCCAAAACTCGACTATGTATAAATGTGGCAGCGGAACAGTAGATGTTTCTTGTTTTATAAACTTGTGACTCGGAAATCGGCCTTGTTAACTTTAGCTGAAGCCTTTTAGGTCACAGAGAATAAAACGAAACTCGTGTTAATGTATTCCAGTTCGTCTATATATACTACTCAAAAGAAAATAGGGGCCATTACATGGTTTTCCATATAAACGAGCTAATTTCTGAAAGGTTTCCGAATACGAGAAATTGTACAGTAAATTCGACTGTGAAGTCCGCAAGTTGACTAAATATTACAGTTTTCGAACAATATCAAATTCAAATAAATTCAGATTGAATTTATCATAAAAATACAATTCAGAAGTTAGCTCTTTTGTATGGAAAATCACACAGTGGCCCCTATTTTCTTTTGAGCAGAGTATATTTATTACACCTCAGAATGTAAACATGCATTTGTTAGGTTAGGAGGTATCTTAGATATCGAGAAGAATTTGAAGAACGTATTAGATACCAAAATACTGATTTTTTCGTGAATTTTAGGCATTTCAGTGTCTTCCTGTGTCTTCAATGGATGTATACATACATCATCATTGAAGGAAGACACATAGCATGTTATACTGACACCATATTTTTTTAATCTAGTTGCCATCGCTATCCAATCAGTCGCATCATCTTTTGGCTAAAAAATAATGAGTATTTTTTTCGACATCCCGTCCTTACTAGAATTTCTGTGATCCCGACTCCAATAATATCATATATAATATCAAAGGTATATCGTTCCAGTGTGAAAATGAAAAACGCCACTCAAATAGATATTGTGAAACAAAGTGCAACGGAAGCGGATTGAACTACGACAAATCGAGGGCGATCCAATTCGTTACAGTCCAATTGGTTGGATATCGTTTATGTCGCCGATACCATATCATACCGCACACAAGTTATATGTATACGACAATGGCCTGTGTTGTGCTGAATCAAAGCAGATTGCAATCGATAGCCAATCAGATTTCATAGTCGTCCGTTATAATATACTTAATGCAATTAAGTGTTTATTTATACGGCCCCAATAAACTTGTGTAAACGATATTTGTTTCTGTTATTGTACTTTACAATGGCAATTCAACGCTATGTCAGAATGTAACCAATGTGTTTCCAAAATCTATTTGACAATCTCTCCACTTGATGCTCTCTTCATTTCTTTATTCGACACTTTCTTCGGTTGGCCAAATTCAAGAACCAAATGTTATTTACTTTTCTAAAACCAAACATTCTCCTGCATTTCTAGCCAATTTTTCAAAACTAACAGTAACGAATTGACTGGATGGAACCTCTTCCTACATGATTGATCGAAAATATCATAAACTTAGTACCTAGCAGTGAAACCCAGAACTTAATTTGTCTCTCATACAGACATTACAGCTATAAAAGTTTTTCATATAGGTACACTTCGCTTTGCTCGTAAATACTCGTAATGCAAAAAAAATGCGAACACAAAATTTTTCTTCATAAACCTACATAGTTTTCGATCAGACTTGCTTAGAAATACTATTTTACCGTAAGACATTTCAGGGAGATTTGTCTAAACTAATAAGTATTTCTTTTTTTTCATATGGGATAAACAGAAGCCGTAGAAGACTGCTATCAGTTGGTGGTGTGGTGGATAAGTAGTCAATCAAAGATAATTTCTTAAAAATCGGACATATTGGTTTAAGGAAATTCTTCGATGTACAGTTCATACACGTTACGTAGAGGTCAGCCCAAAATACATACGATACGATATTTATTTTCATAAGAGAGGTTTACCGCCAAGAAGGGAAAATAAATGCCGCTATTTAAAAACACGTTCTTAGCAATATAAACATGGAATCGTGGACAGCGCGTCGCATATAAAATAAAGTCAAGCCACACAAGATAGCATACTACGAGTAAGTACCTAAGGCAAAATGTGAAGTAACTCTCATCATAAGCATATAGATAGACGTCACAGTTACGACACAGCCCTTTACCGAACGTCGGAGTTTGCGCACTAGCGATTATTCCTTAACCTATTTCGTGGGGCACAATTCGGGACTCTGTTCAAGACTGAAACATATCGACTCTTGGAGATGAGTACAATTTACTGCAGGCCGTTGGCTCTCCGCTTTACGACTGTTGCTCGCTGGAGAAAAAAATCATTTACGTACGTCCGCGTCGTTGCCTCGTGCACACATTCAATTACTGGTTATTCTTTGCACAACGCGGCGACCCTCGTGTAATGACAAGGTCCCTTCAATAAAAAAGCCTGCTCTTTTTATAAAAGCAAAGTATCACTCATACACTTGTCTTAATTTTTTTATTATATTTCTATAACTACTTGACCTATGAAAGAATATCAAGTGTCCTCATAAAATGAGGTCAACGACAGTCGACAACCTTATGGATCTTGTCATGAAAATTGTTGGTATTCCTGAACAAACAATCGCAGTTGAAATCCGGTGTGATCAATACAATAAAAAATTTAAATTAAAACAGGCAAACAAACACGTTCATGCTTCTTGGATACTTTCTGGCTGTTTTAATGGTAACAGCAGATGTTTCCGATTTACTAAAGTAAACAACGAGGTTTCACCTGGGTCAAGTATTTTTAAACGGACCGTTGCGCCGTTGATGATATCATAATCATCAATGGGCTTCTATTTCAGTGGCCAGATCGCCGTTTTTCTCATATAAGCTGATACGTGATCGAATCATTCGCTGATATTTTAAATAACCTAATGTCGTTCGTGCAAAAAAGGAATAGGCTTGTTTCCATTAAGAATAAATATAATGGATAGGGGTTTATAATGATTAATTATATTATGGAGAAAATAACAAACAATTTTAATTATTAAAAGCGTTAAAGATTAATAATATTTTTAAAAAATAAATTTCGTAAAATGAAACCTTTAGTCACGTGACAGTGAACACCAATCAGAAAGCGTTACGTCACGCCGTGCGAAACTCTAATCTTGTCTTTGACGTTTCGAGTATCACTACCGGAGGCGCGTTCCAAACCTACACTCCGAGTGCAACCTAACCACAACCGAACGCAAGTTTTAGCCACTTTTTCCGTATTTCTCCATTGTTTGGAACATTTATAAATAACTGGTTTAGCGTTTTTATAGTCGTGCTATCACACTGGGGCACTATACAGTACTTATAATATGAGAAATTCATTTTTAAACGATAAAAACTAGCTATAACGTACGAAGACACGATCGCTCTTTTGTTTGTTTTGCACGGCGTGACGTCATTCAAGACGCCATGACAGTCTTGTGCGTTTTGGAACCAAATTAAAATTGGTTTTTTAAAACGCGAAATTTATAATGTAAACGCTCGATTAAAAATAAATAAACCTTTTTTTTCGATAAAATGCCTAATAAGCTAAAATATTAAGCAGTTATTGAAATTTTGTCAACTAGCCTATTGGATTCGAAAATGCACCACGTAGTATATTATTATGTCTGTCTAGATTTTTAGGAATTCCATAATTTGGGGCGAGTTCCATTCCAGATTAGGAAATTGAACATCATTTTAGTGGCTGACAACAAAAACAGTTGTCATATTCATAAAACACCAGACGCATATCAAGTTTTATCATCTCGCATGTGTCGCATAGCTGTTGTTTTTGTAACACGATTCCTGCACATATGATAGAGAAGTAGAAAAGAAAATCGCACGCGTGTTAGCTATGAACTGAACCCAAACGAATTTTAAGAAACAAAATTGAAAAAAAAACTAAGCACGAAATAATTTTAAAAATAATTTGGCTATGGGGGTCTGAGGTATCAGTTCATTTTAGAAAAGGGGTCTATTGCCCAAAATATTTTGGAAATCCCTGCTTTAGAATGTTGAGATAAAAAACTGTAAGGGACGATGTTTTTATTCTGTTTATTTATTACTTATTGTTTTACATAGCAAATTTCAATTCAATACGTGCTTAAAGACCTGTGAACTGCTATATTCGGAATCCGGATCAATCGGATTTCCTATATGTTTCACAATATATTGTGTTGTTCAATAAACACTTAAATGAAGATCTGCTGGCATTTTCCTTGTCTTAGACCAGTAAAATTCCTGACATTTTGTTTGTATACACCTACTGCATAATAATCTGACCAAAATTGAACCATGAAAGTGTTTTATCACTTGTTTTCTCACCAAAATTGAACCATAATGTGTTTTATTACTTGTATGTACACATAATCCTCGGATTTTTTTGGTTAGAAAAATTTCTGTCGTCTGGTAGCCCTAAGTTCAGATTATATTCTAATTTAATTGGAGGAAAGTCAGTATGCATTAATATCTCCTTTATTAAGCCGACGTGTAAGCGTATGAACTGTTGCGTTCGAACAATCGCATCTCCCCAGCTCTTTTTATGGGATAGTCAAGGAGTCTTGACTATCCCATAAAAATATTGAGAAACTAATGGTGTTTTATGAAGTCATTTAAGTTTCAGTGGAAAACCAGTAAAAATAGTTGTGTGTCTGTAGTTGTCAAATAAAGACGATAACTTACTATCTATCTAAAATAAAAATGTTTTCTACAAGAATTAATGGTCTTGTTTTTCTCTCTCTCTTAAAGAAGTTAGATAACTCCACGAAGTAACAAATAAAAAAAACCGGCCAAGTGCGTGTCGGGCCACGCGCCGTAGGGTTCCGTAGTTACCTTATATACCATACCATATTAAATACCACTATCATTTTTCGTCTGTGAAATATAACTTTGTTTTTCACAGTGTTGGTATGAATGACAAAGTTATATTTGCGGTTTAGGAAAATATGATATATCTCGAAAACTTATTACTATATCTCGTTCAAACCAATTTTCAGTGAAAGTTTTTATTAAGATCTATAGCATATATTTTTTTTAGATTTTTCACTCACCTATTTCAAAAGTAAGGGGGACACACATTTTACCACTTTGGCAGTGTTTATCTTTCAAACGGTTGACTTTGAGAAAAAATTGTCTTAGGAACATCAATGTCATTTTTGAAGACCTATCTATAGACACGCACGTATTGGTATGAAGAAAAAAATTCTTTCATCAGTTCCATGTATGGGGAGCCCCCCTTTAATCTTTTTTTTTGTGTTAAAATCGTTAAGCGGTTAACAGAATACATCTACCTACTAAGTTTCAACTGTGTTATCCTAATACTTTCGGAATAAAATGGCTGTGACATACGGACGGACAGACAGACAGACAGACAGACATGACGAATCTATAAGTGTTTCGTTTTTTGCCATTTAGGCTACAGAACCCTAAAAAGCCATAGCACATGTGAAATCTGTTATTTTCCGAAGTTACAGCGCGTTGCGTCGGGCACAATCGCATTTCCTCCACTTTGTATAGCTAGCGTGAACGAGATACGTCAATTATACGGGAACAAAATGCATGGAGTTTTGATTGTTTTTATATTGACTCATGAAAAGTTTCACCTGCTTACATATATTATGTATTTTGTAATGTATGTTACTCACATTATGTCGTCGGATTAGACCTACGCATGGCGGTTAAATCAGTTTTAGAAATTAAAACTTTTAAAAGGTTGTTCAATTGATTTAACTTCCCCAACGACTTTATCCTCAGTTTGCATTTTTTTTTAATCTAAAGAAAGACACACGATACCACTTTCGTCTAAAAAGAAATAATATTATAATCTAATAGTTAAAATAAGCATTAAAATATGATTTTCAAATTCTATCTAATATTTATCTCAATTACTCTGAGTGAACTATTCCACTAATTATAATATTTAATTTGATATACGGCATACAATTCGTACATAATAAATGCTCTTATTCAAATCAAAAATAAATACTGCATGTATGATGAACAAATAAAACATTTTGATAAGGTTACTTTGTTAGCTTTGGTGGGCCTATGAAACTCTGGTAATCATAATAGTAATTTGATGTTCCCGATACCAACACAGTCATATAGATAAGCCAAAATGACACGGAGCCGTGAAACGTTATATTACACCACGCTATAATAGGGATGTTGACTATTTTTTTTATTTTATGTTACATAAATTACCTCTCAAAAAAAGAAACATTGGTAAAAGAATTAATTCGCTAGCATGAAAACTGCCCGAGATATCACAGTGTGAAATGCGCACAAGTGGACTCGATCAAAAACGCTCCATACTAATGGCTTGCACGTTATGACGTCACGCCGTGCTAGTTTGTATGCAACGCATAGGAAATTTGTTCAGCAGCTATATTTAATATTGTGTTTATCAAAATGGTTTCTTCGCCAAATTTGCTATACATTTTACGGACTAATTAAAGGTATCAGTTATTTTAATAAATTTTATACTTTTTAAATGGACTTGTCCACCCAACTTTGAAGGGTCATAAAACAAATAATATGCAATATATAAAACCAAGAGGTATACAAGCTACTCTAAAAGTTTAATATGTTTACGATTTTTATTAGTATTTCGTTATTTTATTCATTAGTCAACATCCCTATTTCCGGGGGGCGTTATGAAGAGGTTTTTCACTCAATTATCAATAATCAGCATGCATGGACAAGTTAATCATCACTTCGTCGCCATGCGGATTACAATACAACATTATTGCACGTTAACTATCAATATTTTGTACCGAAAATGTGTTATGTTATGGCTGATGCCGAAAGCCTGATCATGATTAAACGAATTAAAAACCTTGCCATGTTGCAGAAGTCAAAGTCAAAATGTCTTTATTCAAATAAACTTAATAATTAAGCACTTTTAAATCATCTATACATTTTCCTACCACCCGTTTCAGACATTTTTAACTGACAAGAAGAACGAAAAAAATAACTAATTTCTTCCACTGAAACTAACTGTCTGACATATCAGCGGCCAGCGCACAAACTAACTGATTAAGAAAATTTTGCAAAAAGTAAACGAACATAGAAAAGATTTATAAAAATTCTTGTGTCAAGGCGGAATCCCGCGCGCTCAAATTCACGGGCGGCCGCTAGTCTGGCACAAGAACAATGGAAATTGATCAAGAAAATGGAAATTGGCGCAAAATTAAGGATATTTTTCTGGTCGTGTTTTATCAATATTCAATTTAGAGATACAGTACGGTACGAGGCAAACATCTTGACACTTTTTCGACGGTGTGGGGATAAGTTGGCGCATGTGCACTTGTGAGCAACCAATAGCGCGCGCCCTTCTCCCGCCGCCCGCATACCTCACCGCTCCGCATACCCAAAATACGCGTTCCGCGCAATCCCCACCCGATTACAAGATGTTTGCCTCGTACTGTATTATGCACTTACCCCGGTACTGACTAGAGAGAGCATGATCCGCTCGTTCAGTGCGAGTGTCTCGCCCTGCTTCATTTTGATACGTTTCTTATCGAGGCACTTCATTGCGTACATCTTGCCCGTATCCGCTTTCCGGCATCCGTACACCTGGGCGATACACCGTATTTTAATGGAATAAGGGTGAAAAATCAACTAGCATTAATGTAAAGGAGTCATTAGCTGATAGAAACTCTCGGTGAAAAGGAAAACTGTATCCCAGATAAATCTAGTTCTTACGAAATAAAAACAGGATACAGATTTATCGAATAAAATATTTGTTTCAAGCTAAGCATAGGGAAATTTAATCTAGTGTTGATTTTAAATATTCGAGTAGTTTCAAGAGCCTTCATTCACGATGAAGTCCAACCTAGGTACTTGAAGAATATGAAGAATATTTTAAGAATATTTCTCACCTCACCAAAACCTCCCCGGCCGATGATACGATGAACACTGAAGTCATTCATTGTTAATGTAATGTTTAATTCTAAATTTTTCCATTGACAAAATCTTGTGTATTTATCACTGCAAAAATATACAATTGTTAAAGTTCATTCGATTTAAAAAATTATTAGGGTTACAATTTTTTTTATTACATTTTAAATCATAAGTTACCTTTCTAAGAAATTTTTGAAAGGCTCCCCTCGGAGATGTTGGAAGATCTCTTCAATATATGGCTATGGAGGAAAATGAAAATTAAGTTTAATAATGAGCTCTGTCAAAGTTCACCATAACCGTACGAACGGTGTTAATAATTAACCTACCTCAAACAAATTCGGTGGCACTTCGTGCTTCATTAAATATTTCTGTACATGCGCTACGCATTCTTTAGAATAATCCTGAAACACACGAAAACGTTTAATTACATCCATAGCAAGCACTAGTTATTAACGGAGTAGAGAACGTGTTAATTACGAAGCCAACCACACAATATTATCATACAAATAGCGTTCACAATTAAAATGCAAGGGCGAAAAAAGTTCTCCTCAATCGGGCGGACTGGAAACAATCCCGGTCGGATTTAAAAACCGGCTTCATATCTACAATTTATTTAACAAAGAGCTTAAACTTTTAACTGGGGCATTTTCCCAGTTGGGGCGAGTGTAGCATAAGTGGACTGGGACTGGGAGAAAGTTGAGACTTTCTAGCCACCACACTAATCAAACGACATTAAAAGCCACTTCGAATCCTTATTTAACTTGATTTTACATCCGACGTTAAAAAACTTGTGTACTTAGATTGCTGAACATACCTAAGTATTTATTACGCGTTATATACGAGTAAGAAATCGAGTTTACAATACTTTCGACCAAGACCATGTCAATAAATAATTGTTGATCATGAGAACTTTTCATTACAAGACAGAGCAAAAAGTGAGTGAACAAGCGATTACTGTAAGATTATAACTAACATGATATGCTACAAAAAAAACAACAATATAACTGTGGGATTAAAGAAAGCGCCCTTGACGATTGCTCATAAGAATGCAACACAGTGTGAACATACGAGGGTGGATTGATAAAGTCCATGACTTTTTGATGAAGAAAGACTTTTTTCGGAATATTTTGTTTTATTTCTGTACATAATCTTATTGTAGCTCTGCGTATTCAGTCCAACGAAGTTCCTACCTAAATTTAACCCATTATTTTTTTCTTTCATCGCTTGAAAACTGGTAGCTGAAATGAGGGCCCATTTCAGACACAAAATTTTGGCTTGATGAAAATCTTTGCCCGCCAAGACATTTATCAACACATTTATTCATGTTTGGTAGGAGAAAAAATCTCACTGGGGTTGAGTCTACAGAATAGGAAGGATTCGCATCTTCATTCGATGAGTTTGATGTCATGAGTGCCGCCGAGAGGGTCGACAGGGTCATTAAGAAAAGTTAGAAGTCGCTTGAGCTTTTTGTTTCCAAAAGTAATAATCATTGCCGAATTTGAAAAAAATGTAGTAATGCCTTAAGGAGTTTCTTTTTAAGACAAAAATAAATTATGAAAAAAGTATTTCTTCTTTTCAAAGTCATGGACTTATCAAACCACCCTCGTATACGCTTTACTCGATTTTGATTGAATAGAAAACTTGTTATAAAAGTATTAGTCACATAGCGAAAGATAAAATGGAAACTAGATTTTATCGATGATTTAATTTCGCTTGAGCATAACATTATCTACGTAATCGATCCGGAGAAAATAAAAACTCTTAAAGCCAGGAAGATACTACACTTCCTGGACGCCGCAGGGTTTAATTAAAGAGTTACTATAATTAGGTGGCGAGTCTCAATAGATCTTCTAGGTCGCAGTGATTACAGCTCTATTATAGCTGCAGAGTCGCTAACACTCAAATAATAATAACATTAAGTAAAATAAGCTTAGATTAGTATGTACATCATCAGTCTACAGTTACATTATTGTCGATTAGATTCATGTCCGGAGTTGTTTATTTTAATAATAGTGTGACGATTTATCGGGAATTCGAAATTAAAGGCACGAGGTTGGGATCCAATGAGACGCTCATCACGAAACCCCTCGATCGTTGTCCGTGGACAGCCAGGCGTCGGCGTCGCTCTAAATGCGTTCTAATGACTTACTGTACAAACAAACGTCACAGTCGGCGATCGTACGAGTGGAGCACTTTATCTCTAACGGTGATTGTCCGTTTCATTAGTGTCAGGAAAATGATGGAAACTACAGACATTACACAAGAGCTCGTTCGCTATCGACGAACGGGCTACCAGGCACGGGGCCAAGTGTGCGCTAACGACCCTCATTATACAAACAATCGCCACTGCCTGCGGTCCTACGAGTCGGGACGTGACCATGAACTGACGTTTAAGCTACAAGTACTTAATTGTTTTTATTGTTATGAGTGTATGTTAATCTGCCCATTTTTTATTTGTGACTAAGGTCACATACATTATTATGTTATGATATGACGTTATGAGTATACTTACGTGTGAATGTGCTAATAGTTCCTTCATAATAAAATTGTCATAAATGTCCCTCGCAATCCGCCGTCTCTCTTCTATACATTCTTGTTTTTCATATAATTTTATCTGTTGAAGAACAAAGTGTAAGTAAACAATATTCTTATTAACAACTCGCATTGTTTTTACAAAAAAGAGTGTTAAGTTTTCAAATCAAATCAAATCAAATCAAGTTTATTTGCAACTAAGTGTACAGAGGTGTTACAATACATTAATGAAGTGCATGACTTAGTGACCATTTCGGTATAGTTATAAAATTACGGTAATAATAAAATTAAGAGACTTATGAAAGCCTTTAACATACCTCTTCATAAAATTTTAATTGTGGCACAGGTTCATCTGACGTTTGTTCACAGAATTCCTTAAATAATAAATAACCTGTAACAAAAGAAATCATAAATTATGCAACAATCACCAAAACATACACATGTAAATGCGTCCCTAATTACATGGACCATTAGCAAGCGACTATCTTACGATTACGACGTAATCCGGGTCGACGAAGAAACTTAACATGTGGATTGGAGCATGAACTTCGGAAATCCTCGGTCAAATCATACCGATTACTTATTTATAGTCATGCAATGGCATTTAAGCCATGAATCTGCTTCCTGCTATGTTCAGAAGAAAAGGCCTATCCGTAAAATTAAAGATAGAAGAAAATTTAAATATAGGAAAATCACAGCAGGATGTTAAGATATTGGATCTTAGGCAATCTTAGGTACATATTAATACACATAACGTCTATGAAAACAGAAGATACTCTATTTAACTTTGACAGTGATTGTAAAATTTAAATGAGATATAAAAGCTTGCTACACTATAATAGGAGCGCGACCTATACTCGGTAACAGTGTTTATTACGTGATAAGATTCGTTGAGGATATTCGCGTAAGAACTAACGTCACTGACAAAGTTCCTCGAATCGAAGAACTGCCGTCAGCGACAATCGTCAGCCAATGACGAAAACGAGTAAGCAACGTGAGTAACCAAACTCTCCACTAGCACGCGTAACGTGAACGTGACGGCGAGCTTGATAGCAAGGACCGGAACCGCTTACCGTTAAAGGGGTTTTTGATTGAGTATTTCATAGACTTGATTTCAAAAACCCTATCAATACGGTAACCCTATCAATACGGCAACCCTATCGAAAGGATAACCAAAGTAAGCACTTACCGAATACGAAAACCCTATCGAGGAAACCTTATGATGGCTTTATGAAGGGGTTTTAAAACGTGTTCAAGCAATTTAGACCAGAACCGCTTACCGTTAAAGGGGTTTTGATTGGGTATTTCATGAACCGCTTGCCGTTAAAAGCGTTTTTGATTGGGTATTTCATAGGCTTGTTTTCAAAAACTTTATCAATACGGTAAGCATAACGTCGACTAACCCTATCGAAAGGGAAACCCTATCATTTGGTAATTTTTAAAAGGGTTTCCCTATCAATTGAGTTAACCAAAAAAAGGGGTTTTCCGGTCCCTGCTTGATAGTTCTGTCAATTTTAAACATTTTTAAACTTATGTCGAAACGACAAAACTTTTCTCAGACTAGTCTTGCTACGCTTTGTTTAGATAAAAAGCTGATGGATTCAAACGCATAGCATAACCAGTGCTATTTTGTAAGAATACAAACTGAAATGGTCGCATAAAAGGGGTAATTTTCCTACAAAGTAAGCGCCTTTATACTCTCTTTAACATCTGTCGTAACTTCAGTCAACTACTTAAATTCACTATTGCATTTAAACTGCAAAACCACACGCCCGAATTCATTGATAAGAAAGCTCTGTACCTAATTAAAATGATTAGATCTAAATTGCTAATCGGTATCAGTGAATACTGAAAATATTTGGAATAATGATAATGTAGTAGATAAATTGATATGTGGGAAAATAGAGCAAAAGAAACTGTACGATTCGTCTCTTAGTGCTTATCAACGTAACACGATAAATCATTGTAATGTAAAGGGTCGAGGAATTCTTATTGGCTTCTCTCGTTGCTTATTAATACAGCAATAATGCTTATCGTGACGATTTTAGATAAGCACGGATTAGGGGTGCCTTCAGAGAACTATTTACTTCAGATTGCTAATGTGGTGTCTAATAACCTTCTTATCTGAGGTTCTATATAATGTGTCAGCTAAGATTAAACGTTTGGGAGCAACATCATCCGAATAAATATTTACGTCTACGCTGGATGACTAGAGAGTCTAGAGACACAATGTGTGCTATTAGTAATATATTGAGAAAAAAAAAATGATGAAGATGTGTCACTTGGATTCTTAAATTAAAATATTAAACGCAAGGGCTGTAGAGTTATAAACTTAAGTAATAGCAATATTGGAATGGAATAGTTGTCTATTTTTAACCGACTTCCAAAAAAGGAGGAGGTTCTATGTTTGTCTGTATATTTTTTTTGTGTATGTCCACCGATTACTCGAAGACGGCTGGACCGATTGAAATGATTTAAACGTTATTACATTAGGTAAACTCCCAAGTTGATCCCATTTTTTAAAATTTGGAAATCGGTTTAGTACTTTTCAAGTAATCTTGAAAAAAGCACAAAATTTTTGTGTGAACTACCTAGATTATCAGTCGATTACTTCTTTGTTTATGAACTGAATAATATAATTATTTTTTTGTTGGAAGAGGGATGTCTTAAGTGTAGTTCTTTAACCGACTCAAAAAAAGGAGGTTCTCAGTTTGACCCGTATTTAAGTATGTTTCTCCGCGATTATCTTACGTTTGGCTGAGCCGATTTTTCTACATATATAATATACCTTACCTACAAGGTACCTACACTAAAAATAAAAAATTGTTTAAAAAAAACAAAAAACCGACTTCAAAAAACCTACCTCTAAAAAGCAAGAAATAATATTCGTAATAATAAAAATACGTCTATTGAAGTCGGGTGGGGCTTTTAAAATAAAAAAATGGAATTTGTACTCCAGCCCCACCCGATTTCAATAGACGTATTTTTATTATTACGAATATTATTTCTTGCTTTTTAGAGGTAGGTTTTTTGAAGTCGGTTTTTTGT
Source organism: Agriphila straminella (assembly GCA_950108535.1). Lineage (NCBI taxonomy): Eukaryota > Metazoa > Arthropoda > Insecta > Lepidoptera > Crambidae > Agriphila > Agriphila straminella. The sequence continues at coordinate 11,178,748 of OX467316.1, forward strand.
TTTTTTTAAACAATTTTTATAAAATGTGAAAGCCGTTAGAGGCTTTTCTTTATATCTTACATTCCGTGATTGCTGCACAACTAATAAATGAGTTACAATATTATAAATGTATCAACAGACCTTGACGCTTTTCGGCCTTCATCTGAATACGTCATTAAATTGAGATCTAATTCAACGTATAAGCTAAGCCGACAAAGACATTAGAGTTTCACTGTACAGTGTACATAATACGTAATTGTCCAGTAACCCCATTAGGCAGGCTTCGTTCCAGATTACCGTACATTGGCTGAGCCAGCGTAGTCAATAAACTTATAATGCTGCAAGTGGTAGTAGGGGCCGGCGTAAATTGCGTTGTTAACTCATCTCGAGTGCTTATACTTCGCGATCGCAGCCTTGTTACAGCATCTTGAAAGAAACGGCAGTATCTAAGGTTGTATGTTGGTTTTATTTACTAAGTTAGGACTTAGGGATCTTTTCATTTTATTTAAGGGCCAGTAGAAGTAGCTAACTTATTTGACAGATAATTTCATTAAATCTTCTGTTAGTTCTATAGTAACTATTTAGGTTGTATTCTGCAAGTCAACTTTAACAGAAGTACCTACTCCAAGTAGGTACACAATGGGATTAACCGTTTCCTAATTGACAAATACTTGTGAGCGGATTTTCCTTAGTCACAAAATCAATTTTGTTTTTTAAACGATTTAAAAAAAGGAGATTGTATAGGACGTTAGTACTATTATACAGTGCCTTCGGTCTTGAACTAGCGATAATTTAAAGGCGTGAACAACACCCAATTTAATCGACAAAAACACCCACATGTTGGGGTCTATCCCCACTCCTGTTGGAATGGCCGCCATTCAAAAAATAAAAATTTATTAAAAATTCAAATTATTTTATTTATTTTAGATGACCCCGCAGAAAAATATTAATTTCTCCGGATTTAGAAGTCCTACAGTTATAACAAAAAAAATGTGCGAAAGCTTATAATATCACCTATCGGGTTATAAGAGGTATTGTATAGTGATTGAGATATTAGTACGTTTATGACAATACAAAACAAACAGCTCTATAAATAGAGCCATATCATATCGCCAAAAGCGTAAGCGCACTCACTACACCCGGAATCCTCACCACTGAAGAACTGGCTATTCCACCTCTATAGTCGCGTAGCTAGAGAAAAATTACCTTCGATAATACTAAAAGTTTTCGTTTTTGCTGAGTGTATAGATTATGTGCATTGTGAGCTATTTTTGAAAAGTTAGAAGTTTTATGCCGGTGCTTTAGGTATAGTTTAGGTATTTCGTAATATTTCGTTTAACTTCATATATATAGAATTAAAGTTTGAAATGTTGATTGTTTCATAATAAGAACTATGTTATCATCATGTTGTAAAAAAATTAGAAAGTTAATATATGTGTAACTGCGTAAATCACAAAATTACTCTTTTGTGTCCGAATAAAATTTTAAAGTTTCTGAAATCTTATTTTAAGACTTTCAGTGGTTAAATATAGCTGTTGAACAAAGTTTAGAAAGTTAAGTGGTGTGCTTCTTTGATATTTTCATTTTTCCTTTATAACATACGGAATAATGAATAAAAATTGATAAGATCGCTCTAACATGACCTTTTCAATGCACTTATATACTACACAAAAAATTAGAAACATACATAATGTGGATTTTGTTTAATTACGAATAAATTATTGCGCTTAAATACGAATTATGCGGGACGCGCGAGCGGGTCCATGCAGGGCCCGCCGACTGCCACGCGCCGCGCGGGCAGGCGAGGGGCCACAAACTATAAGCTACTCTCGCCGCACGGCAATAAAGTACAATTTCAAATTGCACAGCGCTGCGTGCCTGATATTATATATAAGCACCTACGAAGCGCCTCTCTTTCTGTCGCGTAGCTCGCTAGTCGTTCTTACCGATGCCGATATCATAGAAAACATCCGTTATGTATGTCGATGAATATACAATGAAATAACACAGAATACTTATAAAATAAAATAAATCTACCTACCTACTAAATGAGCTGAGCATAATTGTATTTCTAAGTTAGTTGGGCGAATCAACTTTTGAGGCACTCCTTTCAGAGCATTTTGAAACAGAAAAACAAAATTAAATTTAATCGAATTTACAAGAATTTATATTTTATTTTTTTAATTTAATTTATTTATTTATATTCAGGCATCGATGGCCCATAGATATATACCTTAAAAACGAAATATATATAATTTATAAAACAATGTTGTTAGTAAATAACTTAAAACATATTATGTTAGTAAAAAAATCAAGTACCTAGACACTTTGTGTGTCGAATCGGTGGCACAAGGCAGCGTCCCTCTGAAGCGCCTGTACACCACGCCCTGCGGCCAGAAGTCCTCCTTCACGAAGAGGTCCAGCCTTGCTGTCGGGATGCGCACCACAAACGCCTTAAAATTGGTATTATGGCGCGACTCCAGTGGCTGAACTCTCAAACAAAAGTTGGATTTCTTCTTTATGTACTCGATCACGTCCTGCACTGTGGTGGTATGGTGCAGGCGGGAGAGGTACACGGCCGTGGTCGGTATGGCAGCTCGCAGCAGGAAGTTGGGCCCTGTCGGTGCGGTGCCATGGTGGTTCTTGCTCTCTCGCTGACGACGTCGCTTTTTGTTTCGAACCTCGAGGAAACCGTCTTCATCTTGGCCCGGTACGACGGCATTCAGCAAAGGTATAGATTCGATTATAGTTTGTATCATTTATCTAAAATTTAGGTTTTAAAGGTGGCCACGATGTTTGACTTTTAGTTTTTGAGATTTTTGAGAATAACAAAGGATCGTCGTAAAAATTTCCCCTCTGTTACTGTTGAGTTTTTTTTTGTGAATTAAAATGATACTTCAAAGAAAATCTGTACATTAAGTATTTAAGTAATACAACAAGAAAGTATCCTATTCAAATAATGTATCTATGTAGTAAGTAATAGTTTCTTAAGATTGACATTATTTTAACTCCACCGCGTTACTTTGACATAAAGTAACGCAGTGGAGTTGATTAGTAACTGATTGTTAGTTTTCGCACTAACAATCAGCGGGTAATAATCGGTACCGCCTATAGGCCACAATGGCAGGACCCGGGTGTATTTTTGGACGATATTGCGGATTCCATTGCCTCTTTCAGAAACTACGATGTGTTGATCCTGCTGGGTGATTTCAACATAAATCTGCTTGATGTTAGTACTGGTAAATACAAACAATTTATGCAGTTTCTTAGCTGTGTCAACTTAAAACAAATAGTTAAGGAACCCACACATTTTACCGATCACAGTTACAGCTTAATTGATGTAATATGCACGGATACTCGGGCTCTAAATGTCACTGTTAAACACATCTCTGAACGTGGTCATGGAATGATATTAGCTGAATTTATGGTCAAGAAAGACAAAATATGCCCACGATGGGTGACATATAGGCCACTAAAAATGGTGAACCAATTAAATCGGGATCTTGATGCGATCAATTGGGATGATTTTCATAAACTTGATAACATCAATGAGCTTGCAGAATCCTTTACGACTTGTCTCATTACATTATTTGATTTGCATGCTCCAACCAAGGTGCAAAAACTCAAACATCCACCGCACCTCTGGATCACTGATTCTATCAAATGTATGATGCAAACTAGGGATGATTATAACATAAGATCTTTGGACGAACACCTAACTTTTGAAAACCATGTCGCTGAGTGTTCACGCAATTGTTTTTATAGACTTAAGTTACTGTTCAAAATAAGACCTTATTTGGGTGAGGAACTGAGGGTCACACTGTGCGAGGCACTGATTTTGTCAAAACTAAATTACTGTGACATTGTTTATGGGCCGTGTTTGATGTCCAAGACGAGTAAGCTTATCCAGCGGGTGCAGAACGCTTGTGCGCGTTTCTGTTTTCATGTACCACCCCGATCGCATGTGACTCCCTTTCTGGACTCTGCAAACATGATGAAAATGGAAGCGCGCAGGAGACTTCATCTCGCCACTCTCTTGTTTGGTATATTCGATACGGGAAGGCCGTGCTATCTTTATGAAAAATTGGTATGGTTTGGTGACTTGAGCAGGTTCCCAAAGAGAAAAAATACTAACATTTTCGCAATTCCAAAGCACGGGACAATGGCGTTCCGCGGTTCTTTTAAATTCGCCGCCTCGAAGTGCTGGAACGATATTCCACCGCCGTTACGTAACCTGAAAGCGGTTAAAACATTCAGGAACCACCTTAAGAAATATCTCACCACGTTGCAAAAACAAGACTCACTTCGGGGTTTTTCACGATAGGAGCCGGGTTGCGTTCCAGCCTTGGGGGTTGTGTGTGTCGCCTTGAGGCGGACACCTGTTTTAATTTATTGTATTTGTCACCCATATATTATTTTGTCACCATACAATTTGCTTGAATGTTGTTTTGTTATTGTTGTTTGTTTGTTTTGTGGTTCCGAGGTTGTATTATATTGTAAAATGTCAAATAAACTCATTTCATTTCATTTCATATCACACTATTCTGTAGTTGCACTTTGTATGTAATGTAGGTTGCGATTTCTTTTTCTTTTTTTAATTGTTTGAAATGATGTATTTTTGCCATATTAACCAAATAAAATAATCTCTTCGTAAATAAAATCAAAACGAAAAATATCAAATCAACCAAAGAGTACTTCGATTTGTCTGACCAAACAGCTCTTTTATATATATTTCTTTTTATTACTATGTATATCAAACTGTCATGGAAGAGGCAAGGAGACCTAATTCCATACAGCCATGAAGTTTTTTTAATTTTTATTCCTCTTAAATAATATTTTTATTTTGTTTGTGTTGGTGATGATAGAATCGATGCTCGTTAATATTTATCTATTACTTCGTTAAAATTATTGTCTATTGTCTTCTGAATTGTTATTAAATTATAATTTTTGTTTGTCTGTTCGCTGTCGTCACCAAGTAGGCTCCTCCAGAATACCAGCGTTGCAGTGGCATACTCAGGTTTGCCTCTGTAGCATTGCTGAGGTTGGGGCCTAGTTGGCCGCACTGTAATTAGTCCTAAGTTTGTGTAGGTACATTGTTTTCTTTTGTTTTGCGGTCAATAAATGATTTTTCTTCTTCTTTCTTAAACTTTAAAATAATTTGACATTAAACAGCCACTTGAAACTTACTTCTATGTCAGGCAGTACTTTTCTTTTCTTTATAATTACGTTCACTGTATTGTTTACAAGGGGGACACCAGGGTAACACTAGAGAATAATATAATATAGTAACTAGTAACTCCGGAGAAAAAGAAAGAATTTGAGAATATTATATTGTAACTAGCGACCTGTCCTTGCTTCGCTTCGGTTCCTTCTTTTTTTGCTAAATGCAACCTTCCAACAACACCCAAAAAGATAAAAAAATAATACCTAACAGTCCTCACCTCCATTTGCTCTAAAGTCTTTTTCTCTCCCGTTCGTCCCGTCCCGTTGTCGGTATAAGAGACGCGTTTGATTTATATTTGCGCGTGTTAATTTTTTGCGACGACTCCTACGATATTCATTTAAATGGTATGGTGTTAAAGGCTAAAATAATGTGCATAAAATGCTTAAGGTAACTAACGTATTTAATTTGATAAGGATTAGTACTTTATCCTTCTAAATAGCTTTCCAAATTACCGCGTTGAACTTGATAATTTTTTTAGGAAGATATAATTGGTATAGTTAGTTATTTTTAAAAGATAGATATATACCATCACGGACTTTTTTGTAGATCTATAAAATAGGAATCATTTCATCATAAATTATTTTGTTATAGCTCTAAAGGTTAGAGCAGCGTTTTCAATGCAAGCTCCCAGTCGGCTTAATTTTTGCCGACCTCTTCAACAATCATCGTGATATTTCTACCAATTTCTATAAAACCTCAACTTATAATACACTTAAACCTTCCTCAGGAATAATTCCATCATTTAGTGAAAACGCCGCATGAAAATCCGTTTTTATAGTTTTTGAGTTTATCGCGAACAGACAGACAGACGCGGCGAGGGACTTTGTTTTATAATATGTAGTGATTCATCAATTAATCTAAGCTATAAAACTAGACACGAAGTTATATTAACTTAACCAGATCACAAATCATAACAGGAACATAGCGAAAACACAATTTAACATAACATATTGTCGCTAAAATACAATTATACTAAAATACATTTTCATACACGGGACATGTATGAAAATGTATTTTTTTACAATTTAAGTGATTTTTTCGGCAAAACCTACCTGTAACCTTTATAAAAAACATCGTATTATTTTTTTAACGATAAGTTTGAGCTTAATTTCACGTCTTTCCATTTGTGCACTTAATGACTGGGCACATGGTATATTTTTAAAATTGCTGAAAACTCGACTATATTAATATTTGATTCTATTTTAAAATCAGAGCTCAAACCTCATCAAACTGCAGCGAGATAACAACAAGACAAGGAGCCGTAATGTATCTTTTTAGGTTTCTGGACTGGAATAATTTGGCATCAGCATCAATGGCGAGCACCTAGGAGGCCTTCATTTTGCTAATGATGTAATTCTTATAGTCATGACCTTAAAATACTGGGAAATAATGTTTTAATATCTCAGTAGTGCTCCCCAAAGTGTGGGAATGAGATGAACATGATAGAGTTAAATAATAAGTCTGAAGGAGATCGGGAATTTCTATTCCCTCGCAGATTCGATGACTTCACCTTCCAAACAAGCCGGTTCCCAAGCAGGCACCATTAGACCATGACCAGGGGCCTAATCGCGCTAATTTTCAACGATAAAACCAAAACTAAATTGTTACCGTTTCAGTTTCGTTTACAGAAAAATACTCGCTTTAGTTTTGTTGTTGAATACTCTGCCTAAGGAGTCTAGGATTACAATCTAGGACAATTTAAGTGAAAATTATGAAGCTAAACCAAAGATTTTTAGGTACCTAAATATAACCTAAATGACAACGTTACGTTACGTTTTTGTTTTATCGTTCAGAATTACCGCGATTGAGCTCCAGGTTGCACAGAGCACCGAAGAGTATCTGCTAAGAGTTGGTGTTCATGAACTATGAGGATAAGAATACAAAACTGGGTAGATCGGACACTTCCGTTGAGTGACGGTGGGTCCGAGCTGCTGGGGTGGTGCGCAGAGCTGCCACGCCGGAGTGAGGGCCCAGTGATGCTCCAGTAGTGGGCTGCGAAGACCAGGTCGGGATAATGCCGTCGAGAGTTGCCGAAGGTCCAAGAAAGCGTCGTCAATGATGCTGCGATGGAACCTTGAAGGCCTGGCTTGCTGTGCTTCTGCTTGCAGTGTGACTGCTGCGGATGCTGGGATAAGGTATGGGGAGTGATGGCTGCGCTGCGTTGCTTACTGAAGGTGCTTGATGTGCTCCGTTGGGGTCACCAGTGTAGTGAATGAAGTAGGTATGGTAGGTATGGAGAGAGGTGACCACTAGGAGGAACGCCAAATGGAAGATCTTCCTCCGGGCTTGGTGGTATTAGTCCAACCGATGATGGTTGGCAGTTGTATATTATGCTGCGTCGCTGACTAAACGTCGTTAGCGAGATTTAGGTTTCTCCATAATTATTCTCCATACTACGAGACGCTATTCCTTACTAATCTTTGTGTTTATTCGACATTAGCGCCATCTAGTCACACGGTGATGAATCTTGTTGCAATCGTGTGTTGGTATGGTAATGAGCGGCGTATAGGTAGGTGCTGCTACACGGGCAACGCAGGACCGATTGTTGTGGAGATTCTTGGAGGAGGTTTTTACACAGAAGATAAGATGATGATAATGAGTGTAAATGTAAATTGTAAATGTAAAACCAACCATTAATTTACTTCACTACAGTGAAGTAATCGGTTGATTATATTATATATATACGTACAGTACATAAATTCTCTGGTGTTACCAGATATTTCTCTAGTGTTACCGGTAACGCGATGGAAAACATTGATAAAAGTACAAATAAGTAAGTAATCATTGCATATCGAACAACTATTTCAACTTGATCTTAAATTCCGATAATTAAGTTAATATCTTAACGTAATAATAATAAAATAATCCATGAACTTATCGTGATTTCCGACGTAACACAGCAGAACAACAATAGACCCACACACACTCCTCGAGAGCTATCGCTAGAAAGACATTGAATGACAAAACAAGAATTAAAGTTAGAAAAGGGGCAATACTAACGACGCTAGATAGGACCTTCATGCTAATACCATCACCAATTATTAATGGTCACGCAGGAGCCCTGATTTTTTAGACATTGTTGGGGACAAACCTTCGCAAATATTAATTAAATATTGTTTAAGCAAAATTACTAAAACTATGTATTGTAAATAAAGGATTATTCAATATAGAACTTAAATATGTATAAAATATTGGGTATTCTGATACAATATTTTGAAGATTTGACATGATTTGCTTTGACCGGCTATGCCAGGTAACACAGATTCTTTGTATGGGGAGCGATTTTGTTCTCCTGAGATACTAGCTATAAAATGTTCAAAGGAAAAAATATTGTAATCTGTTGTTCTCGCATTGCTAAATGCATCTAATTTTAGATTAATGTAGAAAAATGTAAGGTTTAAACCGAGTTGTATGTAATAATATGATTTTTTATAAAGCAGGGACAAGAAAGGAGTGCCTTAAAAGTTGATTGGCCAATCTCTGACTCTGACTAAAGCAAACATAACTTGCCTAGTAAAAACTAGGTACTTGATAAAAATAAAAATATACTTGAAAAAGTATTAATCAAATTGTTTAAACCTACTAATTTGTTTTATTTATCTATGTACCTACTGTGCTCATTTCATAAAATTACTGTCGTCTTTTAGGGTCTATCTACATAATATATGTGGCAGTTGTATAAATTAGGTAGGTACGTTAGTTAGAGCTAGGTAGGTTAGAGTTGCACTATCCTTACTAATATTATAAATGCCAAAGTCCGTTTGTTTGTTTTTTTAACCGACTTCCAAAAAAGGAGGAGGTTCTATGTTCGTCTGTATATTTGTTTTTTTTTTTTTGTGTATGTCCACCGATTACTCGAAGACGGCTGGACCGATTGAAATGATTCAAACGTTATTACATTAGGTACACTCCCAAGTTGGTCCCATTTTTTTAAATTATGAAATCGGTTCAGTACTTTTCAAGTAATTTTGAAAACAAGCACGAAAATAGTATGATTTTGTGTGAATTACCTCGATGATTGGTCGTATTACTTCTTTGTTTATGAACTGAATAAGATAATAATTTTTTTGTTGGAAGAGGGATATCTTAAGTGTAGTTTTTTAACCGACTTAAAAAAGGAGGTTCTCAGTTTGACCCGTATTTAAGTATGTTTCTCCGCGATTATCTTACGTTTCGCTAAGCCGATTTTTCTACTTTACTACTAAATAAATGAATTGAATTGAATTGAATACATATATAATATACCTTACCTACAAGGTACTTACACTAAAAATAATAAAATAAAAAATTGTTTACAAAAAAAACAAAAAACCGACTTCAAAAAACCTACCTCTAAAAAGCAAGAAATAATATTCGTAATAATAAAAATACGTCTATTGAAGTCGGGTGGGGCTTTTAGAATAAAAAAAAGGAATTTGTATTCCAGCCCCACCCGACTTCAATAGACGTATTTTTATTTTACGCCTTCACGTCATGAATACTGAATCGATTACAATGAAATTTTACATACACGTTGCCAGGGGTATAGAAAAGGACATAGGGTTTTATCCCGAAAAAAGTATTGTTCGCGAGGGATAGCAAAAACTCTCCACGCAGACGAAGTCGCGGGTGGCCGCTAGTGGAATTATAAAAATATATCATTTCGGGATAAGAGATAGGTCAGATAGGAGTCGACACGTCTTAAGTAGCCGTAATGTTACGTTACGCCGAAATGTTACAGATCAATCGCAAGTATCGCCACCTAATTAATTTATTCATATGGCGCGAGCGGGCATAGTAGCTGGCCGCCGCGCCGGCGTAACGGCGCGGCGCGGGCGGCCTGTAGCGACAACAATGTATCTGTAATTAAACAAAATCCACTGTATGTATTTTTCTAATTTTTTGTGTGGCATATAAGCGCATTGAAGAGGTCATGTAAGAGCGATCTGATCGATTTTTAATTCATTATTGCGTATATTACGAAAGAAAAATGAATTTATCAAAGAAGCACACCACTTAACTTTCTAAACTTTGTTCAACAGCTATATCTAACCACTGAAAGTCTTTAAGTAAGATTTCAGAAATTTTAAAATTTTATTCGAACACAAAAGAGTGATTTTGTGATTTACGCAGTTACGCATATATTAACTTTCTAATTTTTTTACAACATGATGATAACATACTTCTTATTATGAAACAATCAACATTTCAAACTTTAATTCTATATATATGAAGTTAAACGAAATATTACGAAATATTACGAAATACCTAAACTATACCTAAAGCACCGGCATAAAACTTCTAACTTTTCAAAAATAGCTCACAATGCACATAATCTATACACTCCCCAAAAATTAAAACTTTTAGTATTATCAAAACTTTTTTATGAAATTTAATGTCCCACGACCGGACTACTAAGACTGTTTAAATTGTTGTTTTGGCGTCAGACTTAGGTAAGATGGTGGTAGCTAGCCAGGCGGACTTGAAATAAGCCCTACCACCAACCAAACCGAGTACAAACTATACCTCCCTCCTGGAATCAAACCCGGGACCCCTGCGTCTTACATCACGAGTGGTTGAACCACTAGATTACATATAGGCGGTTAAAATAAAATATCATTATAGGTGGTCTCGCAAGATTTTGTGATTACTTAGCTGGAGCTCGGTGGCGCAATGGTTTAGCGCCTGGCCCAGTAATTGCAGAGGTAAAGCAACTTTCGCAAGGATCGGTCATGGGATGGGTGACCAAAAATGTATTATCTCGAGCTCCTCCGTGCTTCGGAAGGCACGTTAAGCCGTTGGTCCCGGCTGTTTTTGCAGTTGTTAACACCCACCAATCCGCATTGGGCCCGCGTGGTGGGTAATGGCCCGTCCTTCTTATCCACCCAAAAGGAACGCCTGTGCCCCAGCAGACATTAAAAATGGCTGATGGACTAGCTGTAGAGACTATTATGTTTTCTGTGAAACAGGTTTTATATACTACATGGCACCTATGTGGAACCGCTATACATGTCCCCTACAAAAAACTATTAGGGGAAAGACAACCCATGTGCTACTACTATGTCAGCATTGAAATAAAAAGCCATCAAGTACAAAAACCTTTTTTTCTCACACAAATAAAGACTGATCATTCCAGCCGATTATGTTAAATAACTAAACAGCGACAAAACGTCACGATGTGACCGGATAAACTTATAAGTGTGACAGTCTGCATTGGCCGCAGATATGTGAGCATCATAACATTAATTCCGGTCATGTGTCAGGAGATCATAAATCATGACTGATCTCGGGGGGTTCGGGAGGTGGAGCCGGGGCTTCATTGACGCTTCGCAGGAATTTGGAGCAGACTTGTCTTTTCCGACAGTTTAGTGCGCAATTTTTTCTGCAGAACACTTTAAAAGGGAACAAAAACTATCTAAATTTATTAAATTTAAATACTAAAAAAAATGTTTCAAGAATATGTGAAAATAGAAACGATAGGAACCACTAATCAATCTATCTAATCAGATCAAAAAAAATACAGCTGTTCCATAGAAAACATCAATATTTACTCGACCAAAATGTATGGAACAGCTGATTATTTTTTTGCTTCGATTGAGTTAGTCCCATAGACAAAGTTGTTCAGTTTGATGGTCTAAGCCAAACACAAACAAAAGTTGATCAATGTTCAAAAAACACACTGTATATTTGTGGATGGGGGGGTTACTTGGAAAATACATTAATAAACTTTTCCTAAAAAAATAGATATGAATACAACATATTATGATGTAGAATTGACTAGACCTCTGACACCGAATGCCATTGGTTGTTTAGATAATTTTGCTATCATAGTTTGCTAGCTTTGCTGCCGCCCCACTCCGGTGCAGTTATCTGAGATTCCGAGATAAATAAAACTACAGGGGGCGACGAACGCCTCTGGAGAAATCTGCGATATCGAACTTCCGGCACCGAGGGGGAGCAAGTTACGTAGCCACGGGGATCTACCTCATTGTCAGCAGTGTCATCACTCAACACATCATCTACCTACATTCTATTGCAAAAGTTTCAAACCTAACAGGTAAATGTTGAAGAGAACTATTGTTTCTCAAAGGCTTCGCATGTAAGTTCCATCGCCATCATTAACATCAGATGAACATAATTAAAAATAAGTTTATTTTAGTTGTTTGCCGTCTTTAAATATTATTTCACATGCTTTAAATATCTTTATTTATTTAAAGATTTTTAGTTTTATCAGAATTAAATGTAAAATACACATTCAAATATGATTAAACAAGTACTCAACCAAAACACCGCGAGTATCTTTATAGTTATATCGGTACTATCTCAGGCGATAATAATTTAGATAAGTGATGAGTAATTTTAATTGCAACAAGTAAACAATAGAACATTGGTCGGTAATGTAATGTGATATCGAGCGAGCGCTTTAATTAAACAATATCATTAGTGTTGTTCATCAAGTTCGAGGACATAGGTACTATTACGTTTCTCACGGCTCTCAAAGATACAATTGCAATGGGACTTCTCGCTTTTCGCACAGCTTTTTTATTATACTCCGTTTAAAAGGTCCTCTGTATTCCGTATGTAATGCACGCTCTAAAAATCGATTATGATGATCATACACATATTCAGATTGTCTACTATAATATATTGGTCTCTGATGTCTTGTAGAATTTCTTCCACCAACCTATCGTCAATATTTTGCAATGTTTGTTTTACATTGGGCCGTCAGATGAATAGATGGATGGAGGGCATAACTTGTGAGCTTTTGTAACAGTTATAAACAGCGACGGGTCCGCAATCCTAATATGTAGAGGAGAAAAGCGAATTAGATGGAAGAGAGAATTATCCTCAGCGACATGAGGCAACTTCATTACGGCTCGAGCAATTGTAGGCAGGCGGTGGTGTAAGCCAGTACGTAGGTAGCAACGTAGTGTTGTAGTATATAGAACTCGATAATCCAATTAAAGCTTTGAACAAGTCAGATTTTATGTTGTCAATTACAAGCTTGATTTTACCTCTTGCACCACGGGCGATTTCATTTCGTAAATCCATAGTCCTAGGAGGATTTGGTTTTAAATACTTCGTATTTTTTATATAGTTTTTATATAACTATCTCTGCATCCGAATGCTAGTCAAACAAGTCATTCGTTTAAAATCCAGTTCATTATTATAGGAACATTTTGATAGGTGAGAGCCAGCCTAACTGTTACTAACTACTGCCATCTACTGCGTACCGATGCTACGCATGTGATAATCACTGCATATTATAAAACAAAGTCGCTCGCCGCGTCTGTCTGTCTGTCTGTCTGTTCGCGATAAACTCAGAAACTACTGAACGGATTTTTATGCTGTTTTCACCAATTGATAGCGTAATTCTTGAGGAAGGTTATCGTTTAAATAAGTTGAGGTTTTATGTAAATTAATAGATATATGACGATAAATTGTTGAAGAAGTCGGACGCTTGAATCGAAAACGCTGTCTAAAGGATCATTCACACAGCTGCGGCGCGTCAGCGGCGCGTCAGCGGCGCGTCCGGCAACGTCAAAAATGTGTGTGAACAAGCAGTCCACGGCAGCGGCGGCGGCGCGGCACCGGCGGCGGCGCGGCAGCGGCGGCGGCGCGGCACCGGCAAAACAAACAGGGTTGCTATTTTTTTGTTTTAATAAATTATTAGTTGCTATAATCGGTAGAAAAAAAGTACATTGTGGTATGGAAATAAAGTATTATTTATTTATTTCAATTTTAAAAACCGTTTTATTTCTTAATTTTGTTAATATTTTGGTAATTTTTTGAGACTTAATTTCACCTGTTCCACTAAGTTCTAGCAAGGGAACAATTTTTCGAATTTTAATAAAAATACAATAATGTGTGTGGATTTCGGGTAAACAATGAATGTCGGAAAAACAATGTGAAGGTCAACAATTTCTTTTTGAGATATTGCTGTTTTAACTTTGTCAGCTGTCATCTGTCAATCTTAAATCAGCAATATATCTCGAAAAATACTCATCTTAAACTGGTGGTGAAAATTAAGAGAATTACCAAAATAAAAATAAATGTTTTTCAAAGTTGAAGTAAATAAATAATACTTTATTTCCATACCACAATGTACTTTTTTTCTACCGATTATAGCAACTAATAATTTATTAAAACAAAAAATAGCAACCCTGTTTGTTTTGCCGGTGACGCGCCGCCGCCGCAGCCGCGCCGCCGCCGGTGCCGCGCCGCCGCCGCTGCCGCGCCGCTGCCGCGCCGCCGCCCACTTCCCCGGCAAGGCAAACAGGGTTGCCACTTATTTGTTTTAATAAACTATTGGTTGTATTATAATAGGTAGAAAAAAAGTACATTGTGGTATGGAAATAAAGTATTATTTATTTATTTCAATTTTAAAAACAGTTTTATTTTTTAATTTTATTAATATTTTGGTAACTTTATGAGACTTAATTCACCTGTTCCTAAAGGTATTTTTTTCAAATTTTAATAAAAATACAACAATGTGAGTGGATTTAGAGTAAACAAATGAATGTCGTAAAAACAAGTGATGGTAGGAAAACATAGTCTAGTGATCTGTAATTAAATTATGACGTCATCCGCAACGTACGCAAACCTCAACAATTTCTTTTTGAGATATTGCTGTTTTAACTTTGACAGCTATCATCTGTCAATCTTAAATCAGCAATTTATCTCGAAAAATACTCCTCTTAAACTGGTGGTGTAAATTAAGAGTATTACCAAAATAAAAATAAATGTTTTTCAAAGTTGAAATAAATAAATAATACTTTATTTCCATACCACAATGTACTTTTTTCTACCGATTATAGCAACTAATAATTTATTAAAACAAAAAAATAGCAACCCTGTTTGTTTTGCCGGTGACGCGCCGCCGCCGCAGCCGCGCCGCCGCCGGTGCCGCGCCGCCGCCGCTGCCGCGCCGCTGCCGCGCCGCCGCCCACTTCCCCGGCAAGGCAAACAGGGTTGCCACTTATTTGTTTTAATAAACTATTGGTTGTATTATAATAGGTAGAAAAAAAGTACATTGTGGTATGGAAATAAAGTATTATTTATTTATTTCAATTTTAAAAACAGTTTTATTTTTTAATTTTGTTAATATTTTGGTAACTTTATGAGACTTAATTCACCTGTTCCACTAAGTTCTAGTAAAGGTAATTTTTTTCAAATTTTAATAAAAATACAACAATGTGAGTGGATTTAGAGTAAACAAATGAATGTCGTAAAAACAAGTGATGGTAGGAAAACATAGTCTAGTGATCTGTAATTAAATTATGACGTCATCCGCAACGTACGCAAACCTCAACAATTTCTTTTTGAGATATTGCTGTTTTAACTTTGACAGCTATCATCTGTCAATCTTAAATCAGCAATTTATCTCGAAAAATACTCCTCTTAAACTGGTGGTGTAAATTAAGAGTATTACCAAAATAAAAATAAATGTTTTTCAAAGTTGAAATAAATAAATAATACTTTATTTCCATACCACAATGTACTTTTTTTCTACCGATTATAGCAACTAATAATTTATTAAAACAAAAAAATAGCAACCCTGTTTGTTTTGCCGGTGACGCGCCGCCGCCGCAGCCGCGCCGCCGCCGGTGCCGCGCCGCCGCCGCTGCCGCGCCGCTGCCGCGCCGCCGCCCACTTCCCCGGCAAGGCAAACAGGGTTGCCACTTATTTGTTTTAATAAACTATTGGTTGTATTATAATAGGTAGAAAAAAAGTACATTGTGGTATGGAAATAAAGTATTATTTATTTATTTCAATTTTAAAAACAGTTTTATTTTTTAATTTTGTTAATATTTTGGTAATTTTTTGAGACTTAATTTCACCTGTTCCACTAAGTTCTAGCAAGGGAACAATTTTTCGAATTTTAATAAAAATACAATAATGTGTGTGGATTTCGGGTAAACAATGAATGTCGGAAAAACAATGTGAAGGTCAACAATTTCTTTTTGAGATATTGCTGTTTTAACTTTGTCAGCTGTCATCTGTCAATCTTAAATCAGCAATATATCTCGAAAAATACTCATCTTAAACTGGTGGTGAAAATTAAGAGTATTACCAAAATAAAAATAAATGTTTTTCAAAGTTGAAGTAAATAAATAATACTTTATTTCCATACCACAATGTACTTTTTTTCTACCGATTATAGCAACTAATAATTTATTAAAACAAAAAAATAGCAACCCTGTTTGTTTTGCCGGTGACGCGCCGCCGCCGCAGCCGCGCCGCCGCCGGTGCCGCGCCGCCGCCGCTGCCGCGCCGCCGCCCACTTCCCCGGCAAGGCAAACAGGGTTGCCACTTATTTGTTTTAATAAACTATTGGTTGTATTATAATAGGTAGAAAAAAAGTACATTGTGGTATGGAAATAAAGTATTATTTATTTATTTCAATTTTAAAAACAGTTTTATTTTTTAATTTTGTTAATATTTTGGTAACTTTATGAGACTTAATTCACCTGTTCCACTAAGTTCTAGTAAAGGTATTTTTTTTCAAATTTTAATAAAAATACAACAATGTGAGTGGATTTAGAGTAAACAAATGAATGTCGTAAAAACAAGTGATGGTAGGAAAACATAGTCTAGTGATCTGTAATTAAATTATGACGTCATCCGCAACGTACGCAAACCTCAACAATTTCTTTTTGAGATATTGCTGTTTTAACTTTGACAGCTATCATCTGTCAATCTTAAATCAGCAATTTATCTCGAAAAATACTCCGCTTAAACTGGTGGTGTAAATTAAGAGTATTACCAAAATAAAAATAAATGTTTTTCAAAGTTGAAATAAATAAATAATACTTTATTTCCATACCACAATGTACTTTTTTTCTACCGATTATAGCAACTAATAATTTATTAAAACAAAAAAATAGCAACCCTGTTTGTTTTGCCGGTGACGCGCCGCCGCCGCAGCCGCGCCGCCGCCGGTGCCGCGCCGCCGCCGCTGCCGCGCCGCTGCCGCGCCGCCGCCCACTTCCCCGGCAAGGCAAACAGGGTTGCCACTTATTTGTTTTAATAAACTATTGGTTGTATTATAATAGGTAGAAAAAAAGTACATTGTGGTATGGAAATAAAGTATTATTTATTTATTTCAATTTTAAAAACAGTTTTATTTTTTAATTTTGTTAATATTTTGGTAACTTTATGAGACTTAATTCACCTGTTCCACTAAGTTCTAGTAAAGGTAATTTTTTTCAAATTTTAATAAAAATACAACAATGTGAGTGGATTTAGAGTAAACAAATGAATGTCGTAAAAACAAGTGATGGTAGGAAAACATAGTCTAGTGATCTGTAATTAAATTATGACGTCATCCGCAACGTACGCAAACCTCAACAATTTCTTTTTGAGATATTGCTGTTTTAACTTTGACAGCTATCATCTGTCAATCTTAAATCAGCAATTTATCTCGAAAAATACTCCTCTTAAACTGGTGGTGTAAATTAAGAGTATTACCAAAATAAAAATAAATGTTTTTCAAAGTTGAAATAAATAAATAATACTTTATTTCCATACCACAATGTACTTTTTTTCTACCGATTATAGCAACTAATAATTTATTAAAACAAAAAAATAGCAACCCTGTTTGTTTTGCCGGTGACGCGCCGCCGCCGCAGCCGCGCCGCCGCCGGTGCCGCGCCGCCGCCGCTGCCGCGCCGCTGCCGCGCCGCCGCCCACTTCCCCGGCAAGGCAAACAGGGTTGCCACTTATTTGTTTTAATAAACTATTGGTTGTATTATAATAGGTAGAAAAAAAGTACATTGTGGTATGGAAATAAAGTATTATTTATTTATTTCAATTTTAAAAACAGTTTTATTTTTTAATTTTGTTAATATTTTGGTAATTTTTTGAGACTTAATTTCACCTGTTCCACTAAGTTCTAGCAAGGGAACAATTTTTCGAATTTTAATAAAAATACAATAATGTGTGTGGATTTCGGGTAAACAATGAATGTCGGAAAAACAATGTGAAGGTCAACAATTTCTTTTTGAGATATTGCTGTTTTAACTTTGTCAGCTGTCATCTGTCAATCTTAAATCAGCAATATATCTCGAAAAATACTCATCTTAAACTGGTGGTGAAAATTAAGAGTATTACCAAAATAAAAATAAATGTTTTTCAAAGTTGAAGTAAATAAATAATACTTTATTTCCATACCACAATGTACTTTTTTTCTACCGATTATAGCAACTAATAATTTATTAAAACAAAAAAATAGCAACCCTGTTTGTTTTGCCGGTGACGCGCCGCCGCCGCAGCCGCGCCGCCGCCGGTGCCGCGCCGCCGCCGCTGCCGCGCCGCCGCCCACTTCCCCGGCAAGGCAAACAGGGTTGCCACTTATTTGTTTTAATAAACTATTGGTTGTATTATAATAGGTAGAAAAAAAGTACATTGTGGTATGGAAATAAAGTATTATTTATTTATTTCAATTTTAAAAACAGTTTTATTTTTTAATTTTGTTAATATTTTGGTAACTTTATGAGACTTAATTCACCTGTTCCACTAAGTTCTAGTAAAGGTATTTTTTTTCAAATTTTAATAAAAATACAACAATGTGAGTGGATTTAGAGTAAACAAATGAATGTCGTAAAAACAAGTGATGGTAGGAAAACATAGTCTAGTGATCTGTAATTAAATTATGACGTCATCCGCAACGTACGCAAACCTCAACAATTTCTTTTTGAGATATTGCTGTTTTAACTTTGACAGCTATCATCTGTCAATCTTAAATCAGCAATTTATCTCGAAAAATACTCCGCTTAAACTGGTGGTGTAAATTAAGAGTATTACCAAAATAAAAATAAATGTTTTTCAAAGTTGAAATAAATAAATAATACTTTATTTCCATACCACAATGTACTTTTTTTCTACCGATTATAGCAACTAATAATTTATTAAAACAAAAAAATAGCAACCCTGTTTGTTTTGCCGGTGACGCGCCGCCGCCGCAGCCGCGCCGCCGCCGGTGCCGCGCCGCCGCCGCTGCCGCGCCGCTGCCGCGCCGCCGCCCACTTCCCCGGCAAGGCAAACAGGGTTGCCACTTATTTGTTTTAATAAACTATTGGTTGTATTATAATAGGTAGAAAAAAAGTACATTGTGGTATGGAAATAAAGTATTATTTATTTATTTCAATTTTAAAAACAGTTTTATTTTTTAATTTTGTTAATATTTTGGTAACTTTATGAGACTTAATTCACCTGTTCCACTAAGTTCTAGTAAAGGTAATTTTTTTCAAATTTTAATAAAAATACAACAATGTGAGTGGATTTAGAGTAAACAAATGAATGTCGTAAAAACAAGTGATGGTAGGAAAACATAGTCTAGTGATCTGTAATTAAATTATGACGTCATCCGCAACGTACGCAAACCTCAACAATTTCTTTTTGAGATATTGCTGTTTTAACTTTGACAGCTGTCATCTGTTAATCTTAAAACAGGAATATCTCGAAAAATACTCATTCTAGACTGGTGGTGTAAATTAAGTCCAATAAATTTACCAAGATATTACCAAAAGTTGTAAAAATAAATGTTTTTCAAAGTTGAAATAAATAAATAATACTTTATTTCCATACCACAGTGTACTTTTCTATAACGATTAAAGCAACCAATAATTTAGTTAAACAAAAAAGTAGCAACCCTGTTCTCCTTGCCGGTGACTCGCCGGCGACGCGCCGCACCGGTGACGTGCCGCACGGTGCGTCAGCGGCGCGGCAGCGGTGCGGCGCCGGCATGCCGTAGCAATATGCGTTTGACTTGCCGGTGACTGGACGTTGACGTGACTGATGTGTGTGAACAGTGTAGTACAACTTGTATGTAACTATATTTTTGCCGTTGACGCGCCGCTGACGCGCCGCTGACGCGCCGCAGCTGTGTGAATGATCCTTAAACCTTTCGGGCTACAACAAAATAATGTATGATGGAATTGTTTCTCTCTGTTATAATATAATAGGTCTACAAAAAAGTCCGCGACAGCATATGTCTATCTTTTAAGGATAGCTTACTATAGTCATTTTAAGTTTTTTTTAAATGGTCACAAATAATGTGGTATTGCAAAAGGTATTGAGACGAAAACAGTATTAATCCTTATCAAATAAAATGCGTTTGTTACCATAAGCGTTTCATGCACATAATTTTAGCCCTTTACACTATTTAGTTTAAATAAATATCTTAGGAGGTATCGCAAAAAGTTTACGCGGGCGAAAATAAATTCAAGCTCGTTTCTCATACCGATGATGACGGGACTCTAACGGGACGGGTACAGACTTTTGGAGCGAAAGAAAGGAACCGAAGCGAAGCGAGGGAGGGTCGCTAGTGAGATATATTTACAAAAAAATCCATTACCTACATTGTTTAGCCTTAGAGATGTCAGCAGAATACAACACTAGCAATGCGTGCACAAGCCTCACTCTCCGGTCCTGCTTACACTTAATCTTGTTTACTATACGAATCCCGACGAGAAAGTTGTTGCGAAAGTGAGCCCAAGTCAAACTTATCTAGATCAGTTACTGGCATAGTGGCAGATCCTTTATAAATAGGGGTTGCACGTAAATATACAAAGTTTAGCATAGTGATGTTATGATATCATTATATTATAATATCCTTCATGAATCAATAATCAAGAAAAATCTATCGTGGACTTTTCGAGTGATTCATTGGCAATTCGCAAGACTCTGTAAACTATGTAATGTATATGCTCACTTTTCAATTTGTATGTTTATCACTAAATTACAAAACCCTTTCCTCACCTGAGAGATTGATATGATTGGCAAAATATTGTTCGAAACATATTGTTCGACGCATACACTTTCCTACATTAACATACGTTCAAACGATGTTTTTAAATTTTAATCCCCACGTTTCCAACGGAAACTGAAACTTTAATCAAAAACTAATCAAGATTTTTGGTTGCGTCCTGTTTGAATAACAAGAAACGAACTGAAATCAACATCCCAAATGACCTACTAAACAGTAACGTTGATGAAACAGTATAGACGTAACGAAACGTAAGTAGTGTGCAAGCTAATAAAAACGTATTTGCCAAGTCGGAGCTACTTCGATCTCGGTTGTAAAAGGCCAGACGCAATCGGTTCCAATGAAAAGAACGTCAAAGGGCACCCCTGTTTACACGATGCTTCTTTAGCGAATCGATGGCACTGTAACTGGAGGTGTTTTGAAAATAACAAAGAGTTTTGGATACGAAGAAACCTCAAATTATTGTTTCTTCATGATCATTTTTAACATTGAAGAAATAGACAAAAGTTTATGGAAAGGTGGCAGAAATAGAAAGGAAAATATCCAGACGAGACGTTCGCAACTATATACAGCTTTAAAAATAATCTTAAAAAATATATCTTTCGTAATAATTACATACTTTGGCCACAGAATAGCTTTGGCATCTATTTGAAAGGATCTAGTGGCTAATTTTTTTTTTTTTTTACAATTAAACATACTGAAATCGAGATAGGTCAACGACTCAACATAGGCATCTATAGGTGCTTTATAATATTGTGGCTGTAGGTTCCTTTCAAGTACGTTAGAAAATGTTTTCAGACTTTTTCAGTTTTACAAAAACATACTGAAATCGAGATGGGTCAACGACTTAACATAGGCATCTACAGGTGCTTTATAATATTGTGGCTGTAGGTTCCTTTCAAGTACGTTAGAAAATGTTTTCAGACTTTTTCAGTTTTACAAAAACATACTGAAATCGAGATGGGTCAACGACTCAACATAGGCATCTATAGGTGCTTTATAATATTGTGGATGTAGGTTCCTTTCAAGTACGTTAGAAAATGTTTTCAGACTTTTTCAGTTTAACAAAAACATACTGAAGTCGAGATGGGTCAACGACTTAACATAGGCATCTATAGGTGCTTTATAATATTCGTTGTAGTCTTAAACAAACTGCCGCGCAGCGCGTTTTTGATCAGTTTTTTCACCTCAATCGACAGAAACCAGACCGTAAACCCGAGCTCGTGAAAATACTGACTTTACTGACCATTTTTCGAAAAAACTGACTTTTACTGACTTTACTGACCATTTTCCACCCCTGGATATAGGTTCCTTTAGGTAGGTACGTCAGAATATGTTTTCTGACTTTTCAAAAAGCATACCTACTGAAATCGAGATAGGTTAATGATAATAAATAAATATAAAAACAAGAATATTATTTAATTAATCGCATTATTGGTAGGTACTTGTTGTGTCTAGTTTCTCCCTTGTTATTCTTGTTTCTATGACGTTTAAGTACTTAATTAATACGCTACTTAATTAATACGCCACAGAAACTAGAAACCGCTTTACAGAAAAAATCCATGACAAGGAATTGAAACAAGACTTTCGCAGCATAATGGAAGTCATTAGTTGACTTTGGTCAAAGGGTAAAGATTCTTTTTATTCCTGTGCTTTGGCATTAACTAGACAAGATGAACGGGGAATGTCTGAAAAAAAACAAATTGGCTGAACATTTGTTATAGGTAGAATAGAAGAGTTTCAAAATTTTCGGTTGAGTGAAAAAAAATATCTTCGCAAATGTACGGAAGTAACAGCGGAAAGGAGATTATTCCCTAATCACCACATATTTAAAAATTCAACTGACAACTGCTAAAGTATCTGCTAAGGCTGTAGACACACTTTGTGCTACAGAGAAACAGCTAAGGTGTCGCGAAAAATTTCGAACTTAGAGCTGAATGATATGGGGCATTTATCGAGGGACAAATTGGATAACTAAATAACTAGGAAAATGCCGTCAACAAAACAGCACAGTTGTTAAAATTAGTTTTATTTTGGATTTTTGGAAAATATTCAAAAGCATATGGTGATAACGGACGAATCGATTACACTCGTAGCATTCTTTCAGTTAAGAATAATGTATAGTAGTCGACGAACGTTTAGCTGCTAAGTTCGACTTTACGCTCAGTAAGAAATTAAAAGCATGACGCGAAGTAAATTGGACAAAAACCCTGTTTAACGTTCCCACAGCTGTACAAAGGCTTTCCTCAATCATAGACCATACAGAGAACGGAAAGTAACATTCTAAGCTGGTCTGTTGGTACTAATTTAGGTACCTAATTTAACACGTGTTTTCCGTGGACTCACACCATTAGATGGCCAGCCCTTATGCAGCACAGTTTGCAGCACAGTTTGCAGAACTTAATAAACATAACGGCATTAAGTAAAATATAGTTATTTTAGTCCAAATCACTCACCTAAGACTTGATTGAATATTTTGTCAAAATTAACTTCATTCTTCTTTTCCATATATTTGTGCATTACACTCCGAACACTGAAACAAAATAATAAATTGTAAATATCTATGACATGTGTTAATATTACAATTTCTGAAAAAAACACCAAAAAAGAACACCATTGGATATAATTATCTTTACAATTACATCTAAATCAGAATGATAATTTTAATACTAGTGACACACAATAAATAAAAAAATTATACATTTCATTTAAGTGTTGACTTAGCTTCAATTATTTTTATTATTTTTCTAGCCACATTTAATTTCACGTCGCGACTTTGCGAGTAGAGCGTTGTTTTATCGTTTTGTTTACCGTGACGTGACGTGACCGTGTCGCGTGAAATATTTTTATGCGAACTTAGCTTTGGTCGTTTTACGACGTCTGTAACCGAAGTTATGGAACACTAGTCGTTTGTATATAGGTACGTATGAAGGAATATTTCGACAATTCAATGCGTAGCAGGACTTTATTTATAAGTCTGTTTACTTTATCCTTACTTGGCCTATTTGGTAAACAATCTTCACCCAACTTTTTATTTTAATAATTCTTACTAATATCAAAGAATAGATAATAGTACTAGCGTACAGAAGTTGCACTCCACAAAATCGTTTAAATAAATTGCGACTTTTGCTCCGACACAATAAAGTACAATTCAGGTCGCACAGCGCTCCCTTCGCTCCAAAACATTCAATTAGTAGTTGATTCTCTTTCTATCGCGTAGGTCTTATCTTTTCTGATGTATGAAATTTGTCCTCTCAGAGGACTCCGAGCGCTTCAGACTCGCGCGCGGAGTGACAGAGCCCTGCTAATATTATCACGTCTTAACTACCAACCAATCATCATGAAATTTACAAACACGTTGTCAAGGGTACAGAAAAGGACATAGGGACAGGGACATACCTTTCATCCAGGACAGGGATTGAAATACAGTTAAAAAAAAACGATACAAAAAAATAACATTAAAAATACCGTTAAAACATTTTATTGGTAAATTTAGCGGTAAAAATAACGTTAAAATTATTGTACCGGTAAAATTACCGTTAAATATTACTTTTTATAATAGCGTTAAACTTCGATAAATTTACCGGTACTATTGTACCGGTAAAATTATCGGTAAAAAGTAACGTTAATAATTGGAATAACGTTAATTTTAAAGTAACGGTAACAAAAAGTAAGAAATAACGTTAAAATTAACGTTATAGTTACTGAAGTAACGTTAATTTCAATGTAACGTTATCTAAAATAACTTTATTTATTGACATAACGTTAATGTTAAAAGTAACGGTAAAAAAAAGTAAGAAATAACGTTACATTTAAAAATAACGTTATCATTCCCTGATCCAGGATAAAGTACTCTTCCCGAGGGATAGAAAAATAACGGTCCACGCATACAAAGTTGCGGGCGGAAGCTGGTCATTTATGAAATACAACAAATGTTTGACGATTTGATTCAATGAGATAACATATTTTAAAATTACGATTTAAGTTTAAAAGACGTATGACAAAACTGTTAAAAAAATAAGACAAATAAACATACTTTAATCATTTGAAAGTAAATAATTTTTTTTTTTTTTTGATCATTAACTTTTTCCGGTACAGTAGCATAGAGTATATATTTTGTGACAGTAGTATGTTTTACAAAATGCTCCTTATTTAGTGAGCCAGGTCAATTTCACATTGTCTTGTAAGTACCTACTGATATAGTTACCAAAACAATGCAAGTACGTTTTCTATGGATTTTATGGATTGATAAGAAAGAACCTAATGTTACAAAGTTGAATGTGAATAAAAATTATTTCTATATAACATATTGAAACTTGAAAGAAGAGTCATACTCTATCAACAAATCTATAAACTTAAGATTATAGTATTATGTACATTATGTAATTAGGTACTTACCTATTATTTAGTATGATATAAAAAAACCTTTTTTTTATTTTATCTAACATTAGGTGTACCTACCGGATCATCTGTCGTTCCGAAACAGTGAATACAAGTAGGTAATTAATGAACCAAGAAAAGCAAAAAAAAAGAAAATAATATATGTAGGTACATACAGCATCAAATAAAAAATAAGATTAGGAAATAGAGATAGGAATAGAGATAACACATCATAAGTAATGTGAATCAAGAGCGACTGCAGTACCAAACCAATAACCAAAGATAAGGTCGAATGTTTAAGAGAAAAGAAAAATAAAAGCATAGATCTAGCCAACGAGGCCATGCCATGGACATGACATGATATAGAAATAATACAAGGAGATGCTCCTGCTGCACTGCAACACAATCTGAGATCAAGATTATAGCTAGCACAAAGCAAACTCTAGACATCTGTCACAGAAAGGTAATGGAGAACTCGCTAGCGATGCGATGACGAGGCTAGTTCAAAAGAAACTTGGTCTAAATATGAACAGCAGGTTTAGTTTAGTTAGTAGGGCGCATTGTTTGATATTTGTGTTTCAGTTTTCGTTCGCCGATCGCGAAGGTGCAATGTTTTCAAACATTTAAAGTTTATTGAGTATTTGCAACGTGACGACTATTACTTGCGTCAAACAGTCGAAGAAAAGCTACTCAAAGCCCTGCATGCAGTGCCACTGCATCAGGGCTTTGTGAAGGCATGCATGGCCGATATCATAGATTATTATTTAAAAAAATAATCTATAATATCGGCCCTGCATGCCTACACAAAGCCCTGATGCAGTGGCACTGCAAGCAGGGCCCAATGCCGGTCCTGCATGCAGTACTGTAAAATAATGTGTCGTGCGGTGTGTTTAAGGTTTTTGCTAAAAAACTTATTAAACCATTTTTGTTTCCTTTAAAATGGACTAAGCATGACCCTGAATTCAAAAGCTTTCTTTGAAAACCAACTAAATTTGAAGCCAGCTCAGCTACCTACTGACGTCAATACTAAGATTTATATTTCAAAGAAACTATCTCAGGTATATTGCTTGGAATTGGAAGCCGCATTGCTCTAAGTATTGCTTCAAGACGAAGTCAGAAAAATAAGTTATGACACAAGAAAATCTTGTTACGGATCGTCTGCGTTATCTAAGCATCCTTCTAGGTACTCCATTTCATAATATTGTGAACTTAAAGAGAGTGAAACAAAATTTTCGTGGTATTCTTGGTTTGATACTATAAATTCGCATACTATAAGTGTTGACATAACTTAATTATAGGCGTCATCGCATCGTCATTCAGAGATAGGATGTTAAATTTTCGATTCGGATCAATGAATTAAAACGGTTACCACCACCAGGGCCTACATCTACAGTACGACAACATTGACAGCTGATCGTTAGAGATGCACAATTAATTGATAATCCTATGATAGAAACTGTTATAGTTTGTCTTCACCAAGTCGCTTCAACTTTAAAGTCGACTTGCGTCCAACGCAAGAAATATTACCTCTAAACCGTGCGCTTTCCATTTCAATGTTTAATTCAACTTGCGTCAAACGCATGCAATATTGATTGTCTCCAAAAACCGTGCGCTTACACGTTCAATTATCTGCCATGCTTTGACGGTTTAAGAGAGGATGGGGCATGGGCTATTGCATTGCATGCCCTGCCTGAGACATGCCTCTGTTGATAGCGCAAGAGGAAAGCGAAAGCACACGCACGACCAGCGTGCGCTATTGAATGCCTTGAGGCATGCGTCAGATTAAAGTGAAAGGTGATGAAAGGGAACGGGAAAGCGTTCTATTTTACACACCTTTAGAGGAGCATTACCATCTTTACATTTTACGAAAAGGAGGCTTTCGTTTTCCATTCCGTAGTGCCGAAGAGAGAAATACATCATATCCATAATATCATAATTATTTTTCTTCCTTTATCCCGATTTATATGGGTCGGTGCAGTCTTTTCTTTCTATCCTGAGAGCTGAGACCCTTCTTCTACTCAATCTCTTTCACATCCGTCATTCATAACATTCCGCAGACAAGCCAAGCCATGTTGAATACTTTCAGGATAAAAAGACAACATAACGGATTCAGCTATTATACCTATTTTAGTTGAGTCAATGCTACGCATGCTGCCGAGTTCTCAAATCTTTCAGGATATAAAGAGACAACATACATAATTTGTTATTGTTGTAATTTAATTATAATGTATGTAATGTAATTGCATACCTACCTCAACCTTGATACTAATAACTATAGTAGTTTCATATACGACAGAATAAATCACAGCTGCGCCGTCAAAAAGAGTTTTGCGTGATGACAAGTGAGAATGAGATGGTGAGGTAGCACGCAAGTGTTTTGTAGGCATGCCAAATAAGTTTGACATTATGGTCCCGTGCTTTATATCATTTACTTCAAGATTTGGCTATAAAAAGGCATACTCCACTGAGGTAAATATAAGTAAAATAGTTCAGTGGTGTACTCGATAATAATAAGTACTTACAGAAAAATTGAAGCTAATGTAAAAAGCTCGATGGCGCAGTTGCTTAGCTAATGCGGCCTGCGATTGCATAGGTTGAGCAACTATCGCTAGGGTCAATCATCGGATGGCTGACAAAAGTATATCTCCGATAGTCAACCAATCTATCCTGTAGACTTTCTATTTTTTTTCCCTAGACAAAGTAATTCAAGCTGCCGATTTATATAAATCCTATCCCTGATCAAGAAACAAGGTTCTCACAATGAGTCATGGCAAAATCTACTGGTCACCGGAAAACGTCGCCGTCGGTCTTATGGAATGCCCCTAACTTTGGTAGGTAAAAAATAGTAGTGAGTGATAGTGATTACTCATAGCCATTGTTTAAACTGCCTCTGCTTAATCCATCTAGTGACAAAACGTCGTCACATCAGTACTGTATCATCTTAATATTTGCTAAAACATTGTGTTTGACAGTAATTCACACGCGTTCTTGACCTTAATGACGTCAAAAATAGTAATGTACAAACAACAAGTGATACGTCTTATCGGTCTCGTAGCACTTGCAACGCATACGTAGTCACGTCACGAGTAATCCTTAATTCTACTTGTTCCTACAAATATGATTAACCTGAATCTTCATACAATATGTCAAGGAGGATTACGGTCGTTAATGAGCGTAGACGTGGGTGCATGTAGGTATGCATAATAATTAGAGAAACATGAGCGGCGAAATGATTATTGAAATGCCGAATCAAAATTAACAATGCAGGAGATTACAGACGAATTATACTAACGCCTAGTCATAAAAAATTGAAATTTTTAGAGATCATTGTTATGAGGTGTAACTTCATCATAAATTTTAAGCAAGACCACCATTCCGCAGAGTAGAATTTAGGGCCAACCTTTGACAGTTAAGACGTTTAATGACGTCGTCAGGTAGTACATCTAACACCACCCCGTCGACTTCAAAAATAGCAGCAGCGTTTTTCAATGAAAACAGACCAATAATGCGTTCTCCAGCCCGCCTGTAAAATGTGGAGATCATGTCACAACTGCAGACTGCAGTGAATTATGATTGATCATGTCAACATCCTTCCGAGTAAAGCCTACGTCCTGCAGACTCTGCAGTGAATTATGATTGATCATGTCAACATCCTTCCGAGTAAAGCAGTGAATTATGATTGATCATGTCAACATCCTTCCGAGTAAAGCCTACGTCCTGCAGACTCTGCAGTGAATTATGATTGATCATGTCAACATTCTTCCGAGTAAAGCCTACGTCCTGCAGACTCTGCAGTGAATTATGATGGGCTGTTATCAATCGGTGATCTGTGTTTTAGTAAATTTTTGCTGAGCAATTCAGTGACCCACGTCTGGTGATGGAGCAGATGGAGTAAGGCAACTTTAGGAAAGACATAGTCTTGGACTTGACATATTGTGACCACGCAGAATGACATACACATAATGACATATCTACGACTCTGATGCAAAATGACATTGTGACTACGCAGAATTACATACGTATAATGACATCTTGGACTCTGACACAAAATTTTGTTAGTCATAATATAATGCGTAAAATTGTAATCTACTCCTGTCCTGCGAGGTAGTTAGTGTTTACAAATAACCCTGATTGAAAATTAAGGGGTGACTTACATAATACACGCCCAGCCCAAACCACTGGACCTAGAGACTTGCAATCAATGTAAGCATAGGATTTTTGGAAATTCTATCTTTAAAGGGGTGAAATAAGGGTTCTAATTTTGTATAGAAATAAAAATAAAATAGACATATCGATTCGAAACTTAGTAGAAAGAAGCACTTCCATAAACAATAGCAAACATGTATTTCGTGAATTTCCAAAAATTAACCATAAGGGATAAATAGGGTAAAAGAACCGAAAAAAGCGATATGGATGTCGTTAACTATTAAGCTATTAAGGTTTTATATATTTATATTTTTAAGGTTTTATGCGATATTGATTGAGAAAATGGTATTTATTTTGAGACTTTAGAACTACCTACCCACTTTTATGTGACATTGTAATTAAAAACGAAAAATACGTAAAAAAATATTTATTCTTATTGTTTTTGATATTTATGTCTAAACTAGCTTTTGCCCGCGACTTCGTCCGCGTGGACATTCGGAAAATCGCTATGGAACCTTTGACCGAGATAAAAGTATCCATTTTTTACCACAGGCTATAACTATCTGTGTGCTATTCCAAATCCGTTCAGCGGTTTTACGTGATTGAGTAACAAACATTAAACTTCACATTTATAATATTGTAATTTCCCATTCTCGTTCTCATTCCTGTTCCCGTTCCCGTATTATTTTTCCATCCGTTTCAGTCCTTTAGGTGTTGAATAATGTCCACCGTGTCGTGTTGGACCCTAAAATAAATGCCATTTTCGCAATAAACATCCCATAAAACCTCAATATCCATATCGATTTGTTTTTAGAAGTACCTACTCATACGAAGTTTCAAGTCGAAATGTCTATTTAATATTATTTTTCCATACAAAATATGAATCCCATTTAACTTGAATCATGACAGCATGTTGGACTTCAAAATAAATGACATTTTCGCAATCAACATCCTATAAAACGGTTAGTGGGTAAATAAAACTAAACATTTTCGGAAAATCACGAAATACATGTAGTTTTTGCTTAGTTTTTAAAAGTACTCTTACGAAGTTTCAAGTCGAAATGTCTTTTAATAAAAAAAAACTTTACAAAATAAGCCCCATTTTACCCCTTAAGGGGTTGAATCATGGCCACCGTGTTGGACTTCAAAATAAATACCGTTTTCGTTATTAACATCCCATGAAACCTCAATAACGACATCCATAGAGTTTGGGCTTTTTACCCCATTTACACCTTAAGGGGTTGATTTTCAGAAATTTACGAAATATAGGTACATGTTTGATCATTTGTTTATTTTATAGAAGTACTCCTACAAAATTTCAAGTCGTAATGTCTATTTTATATTTTTTCCATACAAAGTTTGAACCCCATTTGACCTCTTTAGGGGTTGAATAATGTCTACCACTTAAAAATAAATGCACTTTTCGGACTCAACATCCCATAAAACCTCGATAACGACACCCATATCAATGTTGGGCTTTTTTACCCCATTTACCCCATATTTACCCCATATTTATATAATACTAGCTGACCCGACAGACGTTGTCCTGTTTTAGTTATGAATATTGAATTCGAATTGGTATGATTTATGAAAAGTTGGGTTCAGAGATATTAGTAGGTACCATTCCCGGTCCCGTTCCCTTTCCCGTTCCCGTTTACCTTATAACCCAACAGCTTTCTCACCAAGTATATATCACTTGTTATGTTAGTAACGTGTATGTTAGTCTATCCAAACTTACCAATTTAATATTAGGCGTGATGGCTCTGAACTAACCGTGATGAGCACTAAGAAATTCAGTTTTCTAGATCCTTTTTGTAGGAAATAATAAATTTTTGCAGCACGCATTACATTAAAACCGTTTATATTGTCCAAAATATTTATTCCTTATTCTTAATTTTTTAAAGTCATAAGTCATCATATCATAACATAAGGTTACATTAAAAAAGTTTTTATGTCCAAAATAATTTTATATGGTGGTTAAGTATTCTTAAATTTTCTAATTTTCCGCGCAATTTTCTTAATTTTTTCTTTTATAAGAACCATCTCCTGATAATAACAAACACAACAAAAAAAGAATTAGCGAAATCGGTCCAGCCATTCACGCGTGATGGCTTGACCACGCGAAATTGGATTCATTTTTATATGGGGCATTCCACGGTGACGGTCGGGACATTGTAACTCATTTTCGGAGACGTTATTGGGTATATTTCCAATAATATGTCAAAAATTCACTGAATTTTTAGTAAAGGAGTAAATAAATAAAAGCAATAATAAGGGTCAGTAGATAGAAATTTAAAAAAGTATATTTAACTATGTGATATTGTAATCCCAAACATTTTCTTTAAATTCATAGTAAATACGATATTTTTTTTGCACTCAGTCTCTTCCTACGACTTCGCTTTTTTTCTTTTTATAAGATTTTCATATGTGTCTCTGGATCTTCCATTTATTTGTGGAATAGATCCAGCTGAGCAAAAACGACGGACCAGATGTCGTTTTTGCTCAGCTGGATCCATTCCACAAATAAAAATTGTATGTGTAGTACACCAAAGCAAGTGTTTCATGCAATAAACACTATTAATCAATAGTAGAAACTACTAACTAGTATAATTTATTATTTAAATGTTAGTAAAGCATGGTGACGGTCGGGACAACCTGTGACGGTGGGACAGCGAAAAAAATCACATAATATTTCACAATTACACCTTTATATGCCTCTTTACACGACATCATAAGCCATTATCAGTTTTGTGGCAGAACTTGTACTGCTAATCCGTGACGGTCGGGACACCACTTTGTTACAGCACAAAATATTCAAATTTACTCCTAGTCATTAAATAAATATATGGACAGAAAAGTGTAATGCATCTTCTTACTTTCCAAAGGTTTTTTAAAAGCTTACTTTTGTAGTTTGAGCTTAGGACAAACTAATCACTGTTTTTCAGTGATGGTCGGGAGTCGGGACACAAAACTTATAGCTGTTCAAAGCGAAATAAAATAGAAACTGGCTTACAGTTTTAAAAAGTGATTCGCGTAAATAACACCTGAGAAAATTTGTTATTGCACAGTAATCTACAGTGATCGAAAAAGCAAACAAAATGGACGAAAACAGTGTTGCAAATTTGAGAAAGAATATACCACAGAGCATTGTGAGTTTACTAGTATTACTCCTGATTGAAAAATACAATATTGATGTATATTTTGGTGAAAAAAAATATTGTTTCACTAAGTTCAGATAAATAATTATGTTGTAGGCATTAAATTTAGTTTTATAATTAAGTTTTAATTTTTACTAGTCGGGTGACAGTTAGCGTGGAATGCTATATATATATAGATACATAAGTTTATTTTTGTGTCTCTTTGATTTCTTCAAATAAAGTTTATTTTTGTGTATCTTTGACTACTTCAAAATAAAATGTAGTAACTAAACTAAAAGTCCCCCAGCAAAAATGTAAACAAAGGTGTTGCCAGAACAAAACACACAAAAGGAAACAGTATATTGCTTACTCAAGAAATAAACAACTTATTATTATACTAATTACTATCCGACTTTAAAATTACCCTGAATGAATACTTATTATCTCAAAAATGTATGAAATAAATTAAAAGGGATAAAAGTGACCAAAGGTTTATCTGAAAATGTAACTATCAAGGTCAGTTTAGAACTAATAATTAAGTATGAATTATGTATATTCCAAAACAAATGATTGCTTTTCTCATTATAATATGTAATAAAAAAAATGATTATCAATTTTAAGTACAGTAAATATGCAAAGTTTTGACTATAGTATAGATCATTGACCCAATAGGTGTGAATGACCTGCATAATAAACAAAATCACATACAGCATATCAGCATACCAGCTATACACTAAATAAGTTGTGATGAACCAAATATAACCATAGATGAATTTTAGAAATGCTCTTTGTTATGTATGTTAAACTCTGATAATTATAATTTCATTGAATAAACTTCATTTCTTTCTCATTATGAGAAGACACATATTATGCAGAATTTTAATTTAACTTTTACATGAATTCCTACATAATTTCCGACAGGATGTTAACCCCACTGAACTGCTCTAAATCAATGTTGTAAACAAAAAACAAAAATTCAAGTAAGGTTCATTATGCCTTTGGAAAGACACTGACTCACGCATTACCTTGGATCTGGTAAGACAATTTTTTTGCTAGCTCTCGCTGCTGGAGTGCATTTAGATTTCTCCATTGCCATCAAGTAGCTGACATCTGCCAGCACAGCCTCGAGGTCCGCCATTTTGAGACTGAATTTATAACTCCCACCAGACAGAAAATAAATAACACTGGTTCACAACACAAACACTAACTAAATTAAGTTGAATTCCAGCTGGTAATCATAAGCTTTCCTCACATGACGACTGTTCACTGCTTCACTATAAATTTGTTGATGAGTGGTGACACATGCTGATCATTAACATTTTACGAGACTATCATAAACTTATCACGTATTTACATTTACGAATAAAAGATTAATAATTTTATGAGTCTATTAGTCGCCCTCTACTACTCTTACACGAGATTTGAAGATATAATTATGAGAAATTCATTTTTCAATCACGAAAAGCGTTTCAGACCACCCGTCCGTCACTTGCAACTACGCACGCACACAAATAAATTTTACTTACGCACACACAGATAGAATTGACATATATTTGAAAAGTCAAATGCATGACAGTGACAGCCAGCACAGATGACAGAGACAAGACAATGGATGCATTCCGGCTAACCGTTGAGTCATCGATTCATTTTAACTATAGAAAGTAAACGTAGTATAACCACAGAATATATAACCACGAAATATTATGCGCGTATAGTTGGCAGCCTCACCATGGAATTAGAAGGTTTTGACTACGTAAAAAAATTGTTAATAAATAGTGAACTATAGCATATAAATAGTGATACAGCTTGGCCATAAAGAGTTGAAATTGAATAAAATGGAACTAAAATTTTTCAGTACAAAATATAGTCAGTGTTGCCAAATTATTCGTGATTTTGACGTGTATACATAGAAAGTGGCGCCCTTAATTTTTGTCAACTCTTTATGGTCAAGCTATACTATGGTTTAAAAGATGTTTGAGTATCTTGGTGAGGCTGCTCATCAAAAAAAAATGATTGTGTCAATACTCTACTCTCAGTTCATTTATTTAGTTTTTATTCGAAAAAAACTATTAATATTTTCAAAAAAGTGGGTCGAAAAATATTTGTTTCTACCAAATCAATAGCATTGAACCGAGGATATGACTAGTTATTGACACAGTCAAAAAATATAAACTTCACTTTTTTGCTTGATAGTACTCACCTCATGATTGCAATCAAGTAAACCCTATTACTGTGGAACAAAGTTAAATATTGATCGACAGCCTATATTCAGAGTATTATGTAGAAGTTATCATTCGATTTTTAGAAAATAACAATGAAAAATTCTTTTTTTATTTATATCGTAAGAATCACAATTTCGCTAACAATTTATTGATATATGTATTTGTTTAAAACTTGTACCCGTTTCTCTGGAATTGCCATCGCCAGAAACGTCAAGTTAGCAGCCCACTTTGAGACCGTAATATCTTGGCTTGTATTGAAGCAATATTATTGAAATTTTGCGTATACGATTCACTATTTATTAACAATTTTTTGACCTAGTCAAAACCTTCTAATTCCATGGTGAGGCTGCCAACTATACGCTAATGAAATATTAGTCATGCATGCCCTTACTTTTTTATAATTTAAGTTAGGTAAAAGGAGGGCTTTTACCTGACTCAAATTATAAAAAAAGCTCTGAAAACAAGGATTTCAGACGATTAAACTCGTAAACTCGCAAGTAGGTAAAATTGACAATAAATAAATAAAAATATTATAAATAAAACCTTTCTTTCATTAACATGTTAAAGATTAAAAAAACTGATTATATTATAAATAACAGAAAATATAGTACAAGAGTTGCAATTTATTATGTAGGTACCTACCTAAAATAATTTAAAGATTACAATAACTTATTATAATCAAACTTAAATACAGGATGTAACAAGACCTTCAACGAAGCCGAGGTCTACGTATTCTGCCCATCATCAGGACCATTTCTGTTCAAAATTATTACTGGGAAACCATTTTGATTTTTGGTGTTAAAAAAGCATTGTCACGCGTACAACAGGCCGCGCCTGCGAGTGTATGCTACACAGCTGCGTGCGGCCGAGTTGAAAGGCAGCGTTTATGTGCGTGCTCATGAGATACATCGAGTGACGACGTTTTGAGGCCATTGTTTGTTACGAAATACTTAAAATTTTGATTATGTTTCTTTAGTCAAAAAGTAGGAAATAACGAATAAAATAAGATTTCATAAAAAAAAATAAAAAAAAAATGACTTTAACCTTCAATAACTTCGTAACTATTGGTTTCCCAGGTATAGTCTAAAAGACAAAAATGATCCTGATGATGGGCGGAATACGTGGACTTCGGCTTCGTTGAAGGTCTTGTTACACCCGTTATATTATGTATATAAGGTGGTACTGTTTTAACTGTGAAAACTTTAAGGGGTTGTCAGGTGACGTGTTTAGAACACAATAAAAATAATAAAAAAAATCTAAAAAATATTTTATTTTTTAAATTTTTTTATTTTTTTTTTTATTTTATTTATCATCGTCGTCGATTCTTCCGATATTTAACCTAAACAACCACAAAATAATAATAAATACGAACAATAATTAAATAAAAGATTACTATGGTGTATTCCCTTGTTTTACTCACGCATTAAGCCATCCATACGCGGCCGCCGCGCCGCGCCGCGCCGGGGAGACAAACAGCTGACGATATGTTGTACCACTGTACCTACCTCACTACGCTATACGCACACGAACCTCCTACAACTGGCTTTCCTACAAACGAATGTTGTTGCCTACGACATATGATTCTACTATGCCTACGCTTTTTAAGGTATCACTAAGTTCGATGACCTTTGATAAACTCGAACTTAATTTAATAGGTAGTAAAAAACGTGACTACCTAAGTACCTACCTACTTAATAATCTCTATTACTTTAAATTGGTAAGTGTACTTACATGACCCCGAATTGACCCCGAACAGCTGGTGGATTTTGTTTACACTGCACACCACACCACATACACAAGAAGGTGATAAGCTTCCGATCACACTTGATAAGCTTTGGACTTTCGAACTAATGTACCTAATAAAAACAGTCAATCTTTTACACAAAATAACTAAAACAGGTTAGGTACCTACTTATGGGTGAAATGGTTCCAGTCAAGATGACTGATCTGGTCACCCACCCGGCTTCGCTGGCGTCCCCCCTTCTAAATAATAATAGGTAGGTACCTACTTGTTATTATTTTATTATTACATTAATTTGACGTGTTTAAAAGTTCATCACCTGTTAACAAGTTCTATTCACAAGTCCTATTTAAACTTTTAAATAACTATCTACAGAACTGCTGACCCGATCACCACCTCTCTCAATGCACAAGTACGCAGTAGGTACTCACAAACACAACACGATAAGAGAACACACGGAAACAGACTGCAGCAAAGCAGAAAAAATTAGAAGTGCGTGCGGGCGGACTGCGGACTTACCAAGAGAGAGAAGAGAGAGAGACGGCAGGCGGGCGGGGGGGGAGGGTTTTGTTTTAGTTTAAAGGTAGCTCTACACACTAGACGGACGGAATCTCAACTCCTAAAAATAGTTTGTGTACTTCCTTTCGCATACAATACGTAAGCGAATTTTAAATTATTATACTTTACTATCATCGCCACAAAACTACAAAATCGAGTCATCAAAACCATCATTTAATCACAAAAAAAGCAGGAGGTATGGTTGTGAACTTTAAACTTACCTAATCGAATGATTCTTTACATTGTTAATAGCCATTAAAAAGTAAAATTAAAATGGGAGATAGATAGTGACAGATAATAATACATTCTATTTGATTCATGTTTTTTCTTTTGTAAACTGTTTTATAACTTAAAAAATCCCAACAACAATAAAAAAGATGCTCTACTTATCTTAATAAAATAAATTAACGAGCATAAGCTAGCGAAATGTTACGTATTGTAAGTGTTAAGTAGCGAAACTTACTCATCAAAAATCAATATCACAATATCTAAACGTCTGTAGAACCCTTTATCGGTCAATTTTTGGCGCTTTCTTCGTAGATGCGCCGACGACGCGGCACGCGGCACCCCGAAAGGCGCGTGCGGCCGCGACGGCACGGGCAGCGGCAGGCAGCAAAGGGCGCCGCCCCGCGCCGCCGCCGTAGATTTTTGTGTCGTCGTACGTGACCGTGACGTGCGTGACCTGTCGCACGCGCCGCCGCCGGACGCTTTGTCGTGATATTTCACGCATTTTGCCGATCTTTTAATGTCATGTGGTAAAATTTTGTGATATTATGTCCACCTCAGTACATGATGTCAAAAAAATCGTTACAAAATGGCTCAAAACCCTTACATATGCTTCCACAGAAAATTTGCTTAGAATTAGGACAGCCTAATTTTAATTTTAGCTACTTAAAATATAATTAATATATATTTTATTATTTATACAACATAATTATTATTTTATTTTATTTAGAAATATATTATATAATATTTAATTTGTGAATAAATGTCTCGACTATTGTATATTTTTAGTTGCATACATATTTAAGAAATACTTACAGTCTGTTAAGCATTTGTAGAATGAGGCTAATTCTTTTGTTAATCGTACAGACACCAGCTATACAGATAAATTCTAGTGTTGGTGTTACAGGAAAACTTACATGTATAATTCCTCTCAACAAAGTAGGATGTTATCTACGTTACATTGTAGCTCAGTATGATATCTTGTACAATCCACAACTGTTAACCTGTGTAACTAAAATAAGTGTAACTTATCCTTACTTGTTGGAAATAAACATTTTTTGTATTATTTTTTTATAGTTACGAGTAGTAGGTATTTAGTCTTTTTGTGTGATTAGCTTGCATCGATTCTTTTGTGGACAAGTAAAAGGATTTCCAGTACAGGTATACTGACTGGTCATGTAATAATGGACATCAATGAACTTTAGAGTATGAGTGCATTGTGTTGTGATGTGATAGTGAAAGAGTCAGATACGAAGTGTGAAGCGAGACCAATGGGGTTTCGTTCTAATTCTAATGAGAATTAAACTTGTCCTCATAGGTAAGTAAGTAATTTACTACACGTCATAGGATAAACACCTTAAATTGATGTTATCAAAGGTTATTGAACTTACTTGTTAGACTAGAAATGTAATGGAAAGCGGGATCATGTAATTACAATTACTAATTTAAAGTAACCGTTCATTATAACTAACAATACTACTACCTACTTTAATAAAGTTGAGTTCATCAAAGGTCATCGAACTTACTGATAAGTACCTACCTTAAATAAGAGCGTAGGTAACATTCGTTTCCAGTACAGTATGACATTTTAATTTGCGCTCTCGATCGTTTTAATTTATGTACTGAGAATTTTAGTCTAAGAGGTAGGAGCTGATATAACTGGTTACCTAATTTAATATAAAAGCAAAGTCTATTTATATAGGAATGTTTATATCGCTAAGGTATAGGTACTTTATTTTATTTTATTAACACGTTTTTATTAGGTTATAAATTTTGATCACTCGATCAGTTCAAATAGGGATGTAGCGATTATACAAAACATCGTTACCATTAAAAAAAAGACCATAAAACCACAGGATTTTTTATTAATTAACTGGATAAAAAGAGATTAAAAAAGAACAAATAAACTTTTCACGCAGATGAAGTCGCGGGCGGTCACTAGTCGACTATAATAGGTATACCTAGGCACATTTGGAGCAAATACAGCAAATAATCAACATAACTAAAACTTTTTAACCGACTTCAAAAAGAGGAGGAGTTATGTATGTTATTCGATTACTCGAAGACTGCTGGACCGATTTGAAAAATTGATTTTTTGTTTGAAAGTATATACTTCCAAGTTGGTCCCATTATCATAAAGTCAGGATCTAATGATGGGTTCCTGGACAAATCAAGGAAACTCTTCAAATATTATAGGCACACCTATAGCGATTTTGGTATTTTCTTAAGTAACCTATGCATTTGCTTTCGGAAAGTACCATTTTGGTGAAATGGAACTGATGATGAAGACCATACATGATAATCGGAATTATTCAATACTAAGTTTCATTGGTGCGAAATGATTACTTTTACATGGTTGCATTAATTATTTTAAGCTCCTTAAATTAAAGTACCTATACCTTAGCGATATAAACATTCCTATATAAATAGACTTTGCTTTTATATTAAACCAGTTATATCAGCTTACAGCTATTAGGTAACCAGTTATAATATCAGCTCCTACCTCTTAGACTAAAATTCTCAGTACATAAATTAAAACGATCGAGAGCGCAAATTAAAATGACTCAAAATAATACTAGCTCTTAGGTTGAAATTCGATTGCAATAGTGTAGCGCACGGAACGGCAACGGCGCGATTAGCCGCTTCCGAGCCATTTTTTTGAATTTTTTGGCGGGAAAACGGTTTTTGGCTTATAATTTCGAAACTAAAAGGCCCAGAGATTTGAAATTTTGCCTCGTGTGTGCTGCAATTATAACATATCATTTGATCTTTAAAACGAAACTCTAACATATACAGTTACAGCAATTCACCATGTGTCAGCCGGCGACACGGGTCCCCAGCTTACACATAGATATCGGCTCGTAGCTCAAAAACCTTTCGAGTTAAAGTTTTGAAAAATTTGGAGCCTAATGCTGCAATTCGGCTGAAAATTTTGAGGTATAGTACATAATCGTAGCTTAAATAATTACGAAAATACAGCTGTGCAAGCCAGTGACACGGGTCCCCAGCTCGCACACAGTTTTATGCTCGTAGTTTCAAGAGTATTTGAGTGTGATGGTTGGTTTTTTGGATCTTATTGCTGCAATTAGGCTCTAAATTTCTGACTATAGTCTAAAACCCTAACCTCACTGGTTTGCCTTAACGGCATGTGTAAGCTGTAGACACGTGTCGCCAGCTCGCACACATAAAACAACTCATGGTTGTTAAAGGAGTTTTATATTCGAACTATTAACTTGTGCTGTGACCTATCTCATTGAAAAAGAATATAATGTCAGATAGGTATTATGTCATGTCATGTGTCTCTATATGAAAATAAAAGTACGTTGATTATAATGTGCTATAATTTCTAATTAAGTAATCCTCTCGAATTATCATTCTCCTGTGTCCTAAGGCGGACACCACTGATGCTCTGCTTGGTTAAACAATATCAGGTTATCGGTCCCACCTACAAATGGAGAATATCGCAAAATTACAAATTGGGTTATTGGAAGGAAAACAAAATTGGGATACCTGGAAATATAAAGCCACCAGTCTGCTACGCACCGTCCCGCACGCGCTGGAAGTAGTGGAGGGCTCGTTCAAAAAACCCACAGAACCCGTTCTTCTAACAGATGCAGTTGCAGTGACCACGTACAAGGCAGAACTAGACCGTTTTGTAAAAGCTGACGCAACTGCTCTACTTATCGTAACCACCAATATGAAAGAAGAGACACTTCGAAAGGTCATGAGATACACGAATGCAAGAGACGTATGGCTTGAGCTACATAGACTATTCGACGGCACGGACGAAGATAAGTCCTACAATCTATGTATGAGCTTCTTTGGCTTTAGAAAAGATCCAGGAGATGACATAGCAACAAACATGTCAAAATTGAAAAATATTTGGACGCAGCTTAATCAGGAGTTAAGTAAGGACAAAACCGGTGAGCTACCAGAACTGCTACTCCTTTGCAAGATTCTCGATACGCTCGACGAAACCTACTTTTCCTTCAGAAGCAGCTGGCTATTATTACCTAAATCTGAACGAACCATCGAAAGCCTTACAAGCCATTTATGTGCATTTGAACGAGCGCTGCAGAGTAATAACGTACTTCAACAGGAAGCTCTTGTTTCAAATTCCGGCACTACGTCTACTGTAGAAAAGAAGGATAGAAAGTTGAAATGCAACTACTGCCAAGCTATCGGCCATCGAGTGAGAAACTGTCAGAAGTGGATCAAAGACGGCAAGCCTCCAAAAAGCAGCAATCCGCGGGCAACACCTTCTACTTCTAAATCTGCAAACATGATCCTGTTGTCTATCGATAGCACAGAAGTATTTTAAATCGTTCCTGACATCGAAAACTGGTACGTGGATAACGGCGCCACGAGCCACGTGACAAACCGGGCTGATTTATTCCAAACCTTTAAATGCTTTGACACTATCCATACTGTAACAACGGCTGATGGCAAACCGATTCGCGCTAAAGGCAAAGGTTCAGTAATAATCGAAGCAAATGTAAGAGGGAAGCTACA
Organism: Agriphila straminella; assembly: GCA_950108535.1. Classification (NCBI taxonomy): domain Eukaryota; kingdom Metazoa; phylum Arthropoda; class Insecta; order Lepidoptera; family Crambidae; genus Agriphila; species Agriphila straminella. The sequence goes on from OX467316.1 coordinate 11,220,620, forward strand.
ACGAGCAACCCTTCAAGGAGTTTGGTACGTGCCAGCCATTTCGAAGAATTTATTCTCAGTACTAGCACTCCACGACAGGATTCCGAACAGCAAATTCGTATCGACGACAAAAGAATGCAACGTCTATGTCAACGAAGAAGCGTGCTTAATAGGAAGACGTAAGAAAGAAGGTGGATTGTACAAATTGGACTTAAGAGTTGTACATCCTGAGAACCCCGCTGAAGTCTTTGCAACGTTCAATACTATGCAACTATACCACGAGAGGTTAGCACACCAAAACAAGAGGCACGTAAAAGCTACAGTTAAACGCGAACTTGACTTAGATCTTCCTCTTGATAAGGAGCTGTGCGAAGGCTGCATATATGGAAAAGCTCACAGACTTAAATTCGGTACGAGAACCCGAGCTACCGCGCCAGGAGAACTCGTGCACACCGACGTTTGTGGACCATTTCAACCAAGTTTTTCAAAATTCCAGTACTACGTGTTGTTCAAAGACGACTATACAGGCTATCGTATGGTATACTTCCTAAGATACAAGTCAGAGGTTAAGGATAAGCTCGCCTTAATGCTAGCTCAGACGAAAAATGAAGGATATGCTGTAAAATGCCTGCTAAGCGACAACGGCGGCGAATTTGACAACAAGTCCATTAGAAGTATACTAGACTCTCATGGAATTCAACAAAGACTGGTAATGCCTTACACACCAGAGCAGAACGGTGTAAGCGAACGTGAAAATCGCACCCTGGTTGAAACAGCGAGATCTATGATGTACGCGCACGAACCTATGCCACAAGAACTTTGGGCAGAATTGATAAATACTGCCGCGTACATTCTCAACAGAACAGGTCCGACAAACAACAAAGACAAGTCACCGTACGAACTTTGGACTGGAAAAAAACCGACAGTCAAACATCTGCGTATCATAGGATGCAATGCCTACGTCCACGTTCCAAAGCAGAAACGAAAAAAAATGAACAAAAAAGCCATAAAAGGACGACTTGTCGGTTACGATGAAGATGGCTACCGGGTATGGATTACTGACGGAAAAAGTAACAAGCTCGTCCGATCACGTGATGTCACTTTCGATGAAAGACCGCTTCCTACCAAAGATGTTCACCCAGTTTGTGTAAACAACGACGCAAATACGAGGGAGTACATAATACAGCTGCCGATGGGTAGCAACAGCAACGAGGAACCGGCTGCACTTCCTGAAGTACATCAAGATCCATTACCAGATGAATCCGAGGGAGACTTCGAAGATGCTGAAGATAGCCTCTCCAGTGATCATGAACTTGACCTTGAGGGAGAAGATTTGGAACCCGAACCAGTCCAAGAAGACCAAGTACATGAACCCGAACTCGAACCGCACCACGATGATCCTGAAGCAGTCGACTTTGACGCCGAACAGCCGCGTTACAATTTGCGCAATCGCAACGAAATACGACGACCTGAAAGACTCAATGACTACGTATGTATTACAGAGACGTACCCGTTGAATTTCGCTGATGCAATGGGTCGTGACGACAGCGAAGAATGGCGAAAAGCGATGCACAGTGAAATGCAGTCACTGAAGGACCTCAACGTGTGGACAGCGTGTGATCTACCGAAAGGGAGAAAAGCGCTTCCTTGCAAATGGGTCCTACGAACAAAAAGGAACCCAGACGGCTCAATTGACAAATACAAGGCACGACTCGTTGTGAAGGGATTCAGACAAAGAAAAGGAATCGATTACGATCAGACCTTCAGTCCTGTCACACGCCTAGCGACTGTCAGAGCATTGTTGAGTGTCAGTGCTCAAGAGAACATGCATCTAGTGCAATTTGATGTTGCTACTGCGTTCCTCAACGGAAAGCTTGAAGAGGAAATATACATGCAACAACCCGAAGGCTTTAGCGACGGAACGCCTAAGGTCTGGAAACTTAACCGAAGCTTATACGGCTTAAAGCAAGCTCCAAGATGTTGGAACTCGTGTTTTGAGAGCATTTTACTTGATATGGGCTTCAAGCAATGCGAGGCTGACTGTTGTCTATACACTAAAGAAACAGATGGAAAGAAGCTATTGATCACGCTGTACGCAGATGACGGATTAGTAGCCGCAAGTGATGAAGACTTAGCACAATCGTTTCTTAATGATTTACGGAAACGTTTGAAGATAACGTCAAAGCCCGCTTCATATTACCTAGGGCTACAAATCGAAAGAGAGAAGGACGGCTCCGTCTTCATTAAGCAAGAAGCCTATGCAAAGAAAATATTGGAGCGTTTTGGAATGACAGATTGCAACCCTGTCACAACACCCATCGAGAAGGAAGCTACGACTATTCAATCAGGGAAAGTCGAATCCGAAACCGTGAAGTATCCATATAGAGAAGCCGTCGGCGCTTTAGCATATTTAATGGTCGGAACACGTCCTGACATTGCATTTGCAGTGGGTGTTGCCTCCCGAAAATTAGAATCCCCCTCCAAGGAAGACTGGCTTGGTGTAAAAAGGATTTTGCGTTACATCAAAGGAACATCTGCCTATGGAATTAGGTATGAAAAACATAAACCAGCAATACTCGAAGCATTCAGCGATGCTGACCATGGAGGTGATCGAGAGACCAGCCGATCTACCACAGGCGTAGCCTGTCGCTATGCAGGAGGTGTGATATCTTGGCTCAGTCAACGGCAAGCGTCCGTTGCTATCTCTACTACTGAAGCCGAGCTGGTAGCAGCCAGTGAAGCAGCTAGAGAGTTGGTTTGGCTAACCAGAGTAATGCAGGAGTTAATTGAACTTAAGCATATTCCTGCACTATATGTTGATAACGAAGCAGCAGTTCGCTTGGCGCATAACCCAGAATTTCACAAGCGAACAAAGCACAATCGAATTCGACATTTCTACGTACGAGAGCAAGTTGCTGAAGGTGCAATGGAAGTCAAGAGAATTGGCACTGCAGATCAGTTAGCTGATATCTTAACCAAAGGACTACCACGGCCAAGATTCTCATTCCTTTGCCATGCCCTTGGAATAGCATTGAATAAGGGAAAGTGTTAAAGGAGTTTTGTATTCGAACTATTAACTTGTGCTGTGACCTATCTCATTGAAAAAGAATATAATGTCAGATAGGTATTATGTCATGTCATGTGTCTCTATATGAAAATAAAAGTACGTTGATTATAATGTGCTATAATTTCTAATTAAGTAATCCTCTCGAATTATCATTCTCCTGTGTCCTAAGGCGGACACCACTGATGCTCTGCTTGGTTAAACAATATCAATGGTAACGAGCTTATGGTGGCTGCTATTATTATGTCTGGAAGTTTGATTGCTGCTATTATGCTTTAAAATATGGCATGCTTAGAATTTCTCTATAGCCTATGAGGAAGCTGGAGACCCACTCATCTGTGGTGGGCGTTCGATGTCTTAGCGATTGGCCTTTGGAATGCACCCATTGTGGTCTGTTCTGTGGGTGGTGTTGTGGTGTGTGGTACGAACTGTCATGTCATTGTCATTTGTTTGGTTTTGTGACAGACACAGACAGCCGATACTGCCTGACAGGAAAGGTTTTATTAAATGATTATGGGATTTTGATAAGCTAATTAATAAAACAAGCCGGTTTTATTATAACTGCTTTGAGGTAAAATAAGTTTAAACCACGTGCGGCAGGAACTAAGAATTTGTAAGTACATAGTAAAGGAAAAAAATAAAGATTTTGCGACTTGTATCTCGACGCAGACTTTTTCAATAATTGCTCGATATCTCGGTGATGTTCAAACTAAGGAAAACGTGTAGTTTCCTTTACATCCAACCTACTTAAACAACATTGCATGAAGAGTTTGTGATGAAATTGATGAATAAATAGTACCTATGTAATGTATGTTGGGGTAAGGCTGGACTGTCTTTTGATTAGGTAGTTGAAAAGGTTGCAGCCATTTTTTTTATTTTTTTACTTAAGCGGCTGGAAAGTAATACCTTTGGGAAGATTAGGTTTGATTTTAAAACACCTGGTAAAGACCAGACCATAGCGGGGTGAGTTCGGACTTTCTTTCTAAAAGCAATGATGTGGCTTAAAATTAAAGTTATCATTAGATAAATCTAACTAAAAGAAATTCGAATAAAATAGGTAAGTAGTTTGGGTGCAGCAAGCACAAAATATATTTTTTTTTATATCTTAGTCCGTTTTTCCCCCGCATAACGAAAATTGAAGAAATTGAAGTTATTGCAGTAATAACCGCAGACTGACGGGAGGAGGAGAATAAAATGACTTCTTATGTTGCCAGCAAAAAAAAATATTATCGCGTTTGAAAACTACTTGAATTGTCCAATCTTTCCTAGATCCATTCTTACCCAATGCACCTTAATAAATGTTTTGATTGTAAAGTAGGTTTGTGAAATAATTTTGCCTAAAACATACATTTCTTTTCAGCAATTATGGGTTATTGCCCACCCAATGTGACTTTGGTGGAGGTGTGGGTTGACCATGGAATATCACAATGTTTCATGGAGACAGTCTCTGCTGCCCTTATTGGAGGTTTCCTGCTGGTTTTTGGGGCCATGCAAATTGTTATGTATAAAAGGTATGATATTTTAATTTGTTTTAATGTACGTAGTACTTTTCAACAGAATGCTTTTGAAAATAAGGCCATTAGCCATTTTTAATGTCCCCACTGCTACGGCACAGGCCTTCTTTATGGGTGGATAAGGAGGATGGGCCATAACCCACCACTCGGGCCCAATGCGAATTGCTGGGTGTTTAACGACTGCAAATGCAGCCAGGACCAACGGCTTAACTTGCTTTCCGAAGCACGGAGGAGTTTGAGATAATCAATTATTGGTCACTCATCCCATGACCAACCCTTGCGAAAGTTGCTTAACCTCTGCAATCGCTAGGCCAGGCGCTATACCACTGCGCCACCGAGCTCCTCGAATGAAAATAAGATTTCACCATTATTCTGATTGAATATGAACATCCCTAATCATCAGCAATGTTATTTTCCTTGGCTCTTATTATAATTGCCTGTACCCCAATCCAATTGTTAAAACAGCCTCCTGATGCGAATTTACAATGAGTTTTACTTTTCTTTAAAGTTGGGTTTTGTGGCCCACTGATTCTACGGTCTATATGCATATTATGCATTTTGGTCCAGCAATGATCTTTATTTTGACATAGCTGGATTAAGGTCTATTATTTGGTTACTACATACAACTGATCAGTTTTATATTGACTCATTGGGCTAACTCCACTGTAATACCTTCAGCCAGCCCCCCTAGCATGACCTGACCACTGAACCACAATATACAGGATGTCCCAAAACTTTGCCACACAGAGGGAAAGTACCATAAATATTGAAGATAGGAAATTTTACTGAAAGAGGACTTCATTTTGTTTTTTTTTTAATTTGCATTGATACGATACAAATTGATACAATATGTAATAAATAATAGATAAAGGACATGTTTAAAAAAACCGCTAAAATAGCATGAAAATGTATGGAAATCCTGAAACTGAGAACTCTGACCCATTAATCTTTTAGAATGCTGATCAGATCAGTTGGGTGTGTATAGCGATCTGAATCTCCTCCATTCACTCCCTGGATTGCCATTATCAGATCACAGCACAGTACATCCCTAGCAGGAAACCACGGCTTCAAAGTCACCTTGTTTCTATGGAAATAACACCTGTATCCCTAGATAAGTTGATGAGTAATTTATTTAAGGTACTTGCCCTCCATGTGGCAAAGTTTTGGGACAGGCTGTATATCGCGTGATATACCTAGCGTTCAGTTATCATCAGGTTCAGTTTCTTGATTGCTAATGTTTCGCCTTTGCCGACTCGTTTGTAAAATACATATAAATATAGATAAGATTATACTTCTCAATTGGTAGTAGTCTCCTGATAGTATAGTTTAATGATAATATTTAATAATTATCAACAACACACAAATCAATTACCGAATTAATTATACTTACAGGGTTATTTTAAAAACCAACAACCTCGCAGGAGTAGATTACTAACATCATAAACCACGACATTTGTTCTATACGACTTTTCCGAAAACAGGCAAAAAAAACAACTGTTCGGACATTTGTATGAAAAGTCACTTTATCTGTTTTCGGAAAAGTCGTAGAACAAATGTTGTTTATGATGAAGATGAGAGTAATCTACTCCCGCGAGGTGCTGGTTGGTGTTTTACAAATAACTGTGTATGAGAAACAAAACACTTGAAAAAAATTGCGTGCTCGTCCCTCGCGGATTCGGAACTTAAGGCGCTTTAATTAATATTCAAGAGCGACTATAAATAATTATCTTCAGCTTACACCTCCTACGCAGGCAGTAAGATGCCGCGCGACTACTCAATCAAGCGGGCGTGTGGCGGCCCTCTGCTCACTTGTTCGTTCGAACGAACGGCTAGCAGTAGGTGCTTATCGCGCGACCTTGAGCCAGCGAAGGAGGCCTGGCCCGGCACCGGGCCACGAAAATAATACCGGGTCTTAGCATTGTCTCATAAACTTGAGTTTATAGTTAGTAAAAACAAACAGCTTCATACATCAATATCACTCTACATTATGACGTTATTATGATTGATATTATTGTTAAAAGTCAACGTTTGTTTACTTTAATCACTTATATAACTTATTTATAATTTGGACTAAGTAATGTGTATTTTATTATCCTTATAAATGCTTAATGCGTTAAAGAACTTGTGGTGGGTCACGACGGAAAAAAATAACTCTGTCAGCCCCACTAGCATGACATAGCGATTTATCACGTGTAACTGTCAAAAGACAATGGATTTTGACAGTTGAGAGTCGATAAAATGCTATACGTGGGACAAACTGAAAGTTCTTAGAAAGTACAAAACTAAACGAAGCATGGAGGTGTTAATACCTTTACTTATTTTCAAAATGCTCTCCATTCCTTTCTAAGCAATGTCGCATTCGATGGAACTACTGAGAAAAGCAGTGGGCCCACTCTACTTTAGGGATCTTTTTCACGGCTATTTCGTACGCAGTCACCGCGCCTTCAGGGTTAGTAAAGCGAATACATCGAAGTTTATCTTTAATTTTTGGGAATAAATAAAAGTCACAAGGCGCCAGGTAGGGACTGTGTAGCGGATGACTCATTATCTTTACACCCGCCATAGTAAAATATCCGACTGTAGCGTTATCGTAGTGAAGACGTTCCGGCTTCGTGGGCGCTGCTGTCGAAATTTTTCTAAGACAACTGGCAAACAATTTATTAATATACCAGTCTGCAGAAACTGTCCTTTTGTTTTCCAGCACAACTGTCGCGAAATTACCCGTCAGCCCGCAGAATGAGGCAATCATCTTTCTTCCTTTACTTCGTCTTTTCTTTACTTTTGTTCGATATTCCTCAAAAGAATGCACCCACGATGCAGAATGTGTTCTGGTTTGGGGTGCGTAACAATAAATCCAGCTTTCATCACCTGTGACGATATTAAATACAGAATTCGAGTTACTTTCGTTGTACTTTTCTATCATTTCGCGGCATCAATCTACGCGACGGCGTTTTTGATCCTCGGTTAAATTATGGGGTGCCCATCTAGAACATACCTTCCTGGCGCCTAAATGTTCATATAAGATTTTTTGTAGCAATTGACTCATAGCAATGCCTAAGCTTGCCCGAATCTGTTGGCAGGTCATTTTCTTATCAGCCACTATCGTGCGCCGCACAGCAATGACTCTAACTTCAGTTGTTGCCATTGCACGTCGTCGCTTACGCAGATCATCAGTGAGATTCCTACGACCACGTTTAAACTCATTGAACCAGTTGTAAACAATGGCACAAGATGAGGCTTCATCATGAAAAGCTAATCGAAGTCATTCATAACTTTGTCGTTGACTAAGACTACAATCAAAGTCGTAATAAACCATGGAGCGAAAATTTTCTCGTGTTAAATTCATCTTGATGCGCTACTGCCACTTTTCAAATTGCTGCTAATTTAAAGAAACTAATGACAGTTGAATGTATTATACATCATTAGGTCCCTAAAGAGTTCCTGATTCAATATTTCATTAAATGTTTCATTAGATTTGTTAATAACTAGCCAGTTCTAAAAACTTTCAGTGTGACCCTTGTATCACGCGATATATATCGTGTTTCGGTGGTCTTGCTAGGGAAAACGCGGCTATATTATAATGTAAGTATAATTGGGTGAATCAACTTTTTAATGTCAGGAAAAAATCGACCCTTGTGTAAATTTTCATAAATTAAAACAAAACTAGATAATTTAAAAAAAAATATAATATATTTTACGATATTTAGATTCTTAGCCAATAAAACATACTTAGTTTTGTACAAATATAATCAATAGTTTATTGAAAAACATGTTTTTCTGGCTGGGAAGCTGGGGACAACATTGTCCCCTGGGTCACCCGGGACAATGTTGTCCCCAGCTTTTATATGAAAAATAGGAGTTGTCTCCTGGGTCACCTACGAGTATGTTTTTCTTTAAAATCACGTTGCAATTTTCATGTATTTTAAGTTTTCTTATAACATAATTAGCTGAGAGTATTTGCAACTACAGTTTAACTTCATATAAAAATAGTTCACGTAGATGTTTTACGAAATGCCACAAAACAACAAAAAGTTGATTCACCCAATTATAGCCGCCTTTCCCAAACTTTAATATGCCCAGCCAAAGTAGAGCGGTGCGTGTCTGAAATAAGTCACGTAGATAGAGATAACTCTGCGGTGACGCCGAAGCAAGTTATCAATCAAACTTAGTTAAAAAAAAAACGCCAATATTATGGTCTCAAATTCGCTTCAATTCTTCGTTGCATGACTACCTTATCTCCATGATAATATTATTCAGTATTCAGTTGATTCACTTTTTACATTAACATTACAAGATAACATTAATGGCATTTAATTCGCATCTTTGTTACTCAACAGAAATTGTATTTGTATTAACTACTAGTGGAAACTGTTAGGCTAATGTGCTAACATTTATTGTATCATTAAGTTTGTATATTATATGCTGTTGTTTCCTAAATAAATAAAATAAAACATGAGAAGGGTGCATTTGTGCACAATTTGAATGATGGTAGAATTGGTAGATGATAGCTATATATTAGTTTTTTATAGAATGTGATACGTAATATCATAGTGTAAACTTGTACTACGTGGGTTTTATGCAACTCTAGTTTTTTTTAAACTTGTAAAACAAACAAGAATTTAACGGACAGCGAAAGTAGACTATAATGCCTTTCAACGGACATAGACATAATATCATAGTCCGTAAGCCCGCGACAATATTGCCTACGTCATATGACATCACAAGCTTGAGAAAATCCTTCAGTTCCGGTCAAAATTTTTAGGGTTATATTTACGTCATGTGGCATCAGTACGAGACCCGTGGTATCTTTTAGCCCTTCAATAGTAAAGAGAGTTAACATAAGTCTGTCACTTCTGAAATGGCCTGAAAGTACTTGACAGACTTCCGGCCATTTCAGAATTGACAGACCTATGTAAACTCTCTCTACTTAACTATTGAAGGGCTAAATGATGCCACGCCACGGGTCTCGTACTGATGTCACATGACGTAAACTATAACCTAATAATTTTAACTGGAAGTGAAGAAATTTCTCAATATTCCGGCCAATTTTATTTTCGATAATCTTCTGATCCTCGCTCTGCACAACATTTCCGACAGTGTGCCATGCATTTCATTGTGATGTCATATGACGTAGGCAATATTATCTTACAGACTATCATGGTGTTTCCCTTGATATTAATTTTAGAAAAAAAATTAAAATGCGTAAAGCTAATCTATTCGAAGTTCTCATTGGACGTGCGTATTGAAGGACTACATAATGAATGAGTAGGATTCAAAATATTTTCAGGAAATTTAAAAAATAACCTTTTTTTATCATAAATTGTTTCAGATATTCAATTGAAATTGTGGATGTTAGATCATCCCGTTTGTTCAATGTGCAAATATTCTTCACGCTGTTTGTGCCAGTACTGGCTGTGATAAGGTTCTTGTTACAAACCTTTGTCTTTAAAGGAGGACAAATATACGGCTATATGGTAAGTACATGTAATAATTAATTATTTATACTTACGATAACATCGGTTATCTACGATTCTACAATAGTACGTACTGTCGACGACAGAACAACCTAATACTATACGGAAATATCGATTGTTTGTTGTTTGCCATCGTTCCTCATTTGGCCTACCTTACATGGGAGTTATGTTATGAAAATATCGTTAACCCAGAGACCATGTCACAGAACAACAAAAAACCTTTTTTCTTGTTCTGTGGACCATATAAACTGTTTTCATGTGACCATGTGACCTTGGCCACTGAAATTAAATACAGAAATAATCAAACAACACTCGTAACTCGGCGTACTACAAAATACTTTAAGCTAAATACATTTAATTAAATTATTAAGTACTTACGTAAAATATTTGTAAAATGAAATAATTAGCCTGATGATTACACTAATTGTCTTGGAGAATTTCCTGTTAGTTGTAATAATAAAATTATTATTGTGTTCTTTATAAACAAATGATAGTGTAGGTACCCAATAAAGTATTTTTGCGGTGGGTACCTATACATATTATAACCAAATATTGTTTTATGCAATGAATAGGTTAGGTACCTACTTAGTTCTTTGATTTTTGCGCCATCTTTTTTTTCCGCTATCTTTAATAATGAACTCGCCGCAAGTACCGGTTTATCTTATCATTATGCGTCTTACATAATATTTATTACTTAGGCGATTATTTATCACATTGCGTCTTGTTTAAGCTCTGCATGGTCAAACAGATAGCGTACCGAATGCGTGGCGAAGCGTTTTTGTTTTGTTATGTAGGTACGTACGGTCTCGCTTAAATCTAGTCACATTGAAATGCAAAAACGGGCAATGACACCGTACAAACCCTCCACTTCACCACGCACTCGGTTCGCACCCGCCCCCGCACATGTTGGCAAGAGCGTTTTTAGTATGTGGTATCAGGCATTTTTCTATAAATACAAACTGAGACACTTGCAAAATACGTATTGTTGTCAGTCAACATAAAATAAACATGCATTACCTACCAAGTAGTACTGCAAACCAGTTTTGTTACTTTGCTATGAGCTAAAACATAATACTAATGAGCTAAAACATAATGAGCTCAATGAGCTATTGAGCTAAAAATGATCTAAAATAATCGAATTGTATTACTTTTTTATAAGTAGAAATTAATAAATTCCCATTTTGGGTACCAAAATTATAATAATTAAATCAATATGACGACCTGAGTGGTGCAGTGGTCAACATGCCGCCTACCACGCAGGAGGTCCCGGGTTTGATTCCCGGCCGGGCAGAAATTGAAATGATGAAATTTAATTTCTGTGACGGGTCTGGGTGTTACTATGTATAATAAGTATATATTTAATTTAAAAAGTATATAAGTAGTATATCAGTTGTCTAGCACCCATACTACAGGCTTTGCTTAGTTTTTAGAAATTGTCCAAGCATTTATTTTATTTTAGCTTTGCTTAGTTTGGGTCTAGATGGCTCTGTGTGAAATTGTCCAAGCATTTATTTTATTTTATTTTATTTTTGATACCCAAAAACTGATACTGGGCGACGGACTGATGGCGACTACAAAATATTGAAAATGATGACTTTTTGATTTTATTGTCGGCTGTCGCCCACAAAATCAACCCAAAATGCATTTTTGAAGCACTTATTGTGTTATCTTAAATCGGTTACATACGTTGCCCACTTGGTATAATAGTTGCCCACTCAGTATTTTTTTCACTCGTTTAGAATTTTCACTGTTAACTTAAATTATTTATTTCCCACATGTAGTTGCTCGTTTTACGTATTTTTTATAGTCCACAGTTTGTCTTCCGTTAGGTAATTTTGTCGCAAACAAAATAAAGCGCTGCCGGGCTTAGTATTTAAGTATCCGATCAACATCAGTCGCCTCTATATTTTCCAGTCACCAGATTAAAATATCCCCTTTTTTATTTTACTCTATAATTCTCATTTGTTTTGCAGACAGTAGCACTAGTAATGACGCTAGTAGCATTCCCGCTGTCTGCATATTTAGCAGTGCTTGAGAGGCGGTTCCTGCTACCCTCAGTGCCCCCCAGAGGTCACGGGTTTGTGCTCCTCGTCTTTTGGGCGCTTATCTTCATATCAGAAAACTTATCCTTTCTGAACCTCAATAAAGATGGATGGTGGTGGAGATTAAAAGAGTAAGTTCAATTTTTTAATTTCATTTTTATTATTTTATGTTCTTTTAACGTTGTGAATTGTGATGCAGTTTATTTACTGCGTTTGCGGAGTAAAGGGTTGTCTAATTAAATTCTCATTAGAGCAGACCGTGCAATGCGATCAATTTGATGGGCCCTACACATGCGCAGGCCTAGCCGGAAGGCTGAAAGGGAGCAATACAAAAGAAGGACAAAAGAAAACTTTCTCTTTCTTTTGTACTGCTCCGTCCCTCTCGGCCTCTCCGGCCGCCTGTGCATGTGGAGGGCCCATGACCGTGGATGGTGGTTACTGGTTAATGACAACTTCACTCGGGCAATGTATGGTGCGCGCACGATTGCCACAGATCAAAATACATCGTATTGTACCACAAAGGCTCTGAAGTTGGTGTCACATCTAGTGAATATTGTCAAATTAATCGCACTGTACTTACGTACCTACTCGTACAGTCACGTCACGACGTCTCACGAGCAATGAAATGTTAATACCATCGCATAGAACTATGTCACATTTTATCAATCTCTTATCTCTGTCTGTGTCATATTTCATAAAAAGTTATTCAATAATAGTGATTTGATGTGACACAGTTCTATGGTGTGTACATTTCATTGCTCGTGACTGTATAAGTGATAGGGATGGCTTGTCCTACTTGGAACGTATTTTTTTTAATTTAGAGGTTTTTTCACTACCTTGTGGTTAAAGAAGGCGGAGTACTTTCCGCCCATATTCGTGCCATTTGAGCGAAAGTACCACAGCCAAATACAAATATTGTTATATTTTGGTACTACTACTTGGAATAAAATCAACCCGGTTTTAAACCACTGCAGCATCAGTCTTTAACCAGGTAGCCTAGTCAATATTTATGTTGTTATGTATTATATAACAAAAGTTATTTTTTTAAACAAATAATTATAGCCTTCAAGATCGCCTGGAGATGGCGCTGTTCGTCGGACGCTATGTCTCATGCATGATCATGTTTGTACTCGGCATGAAGGCTCCTGGGATACCCAATCCATTCACATATCTGGATGATGACAGCCGACGAAATATTCCACCAAGGGTAAGTTAGATCATCAACTCAATCACCAACTTTAATAAAGTTTGATCTTTATTATTAGTTCATTACTGCCGCGGTCTATAATGACTGCGTTGCTGGCAGCGATGGTGACGGCCGAAAGTGGAGCATAGCTCGGGTCCAGGCCGGCACAGCGCGGTCAGTCAAAGGAAATTGCTGGTGGCTAAAACACTACAATAATGAAATTCCATACAACTTTGCTGCGCCACCATCAGAGTAGCGCGGAAAAATTGATTTTGCTCAAAGGTTGTCAAAATAATGACCACATTTACAAGCATTCTTGAGTAAATAATATATTAGTTGTTGCTGTAACTTTCTTTTCTGTAATAATAGTTTATGACGACACGCACGACACTACAATTTGTTTTATGTGACTTCTATTTGATTTTACTTTAATGGTTTCTCATTAATATTAATATTTATGTGATTTCCGTGCTTTACCCAAATTAGAGTAGTCATATACTTGACTAATCGTCGAGAGACAGTTGCGAATTTGCAAAGAAAGTAAAGCATGGGTATTATAATGTTCTACCCACTTACTATTAGTTGCAATGCACATACTATATAACAAATACCGTTGCAATGCAAAGCGATTTTTCAACATCTTAATAAATTACATGGGCCAATCCTTAGGGACCTCGCACACTACGCAGCCACGAACCCGGCCACAACCGGTAAAGAAACTAGCCGGAATCGCCGCCAACGACTCCGTTCAGAGCGCCTATTACAAAAAAGAATAGCGATAATTGACAATGTTCATCCCACTGCGAGTCATTATTTCCTCATCTATAAGGTTCAAAATCAAGTAAATCGAACGAAGAACATTGTTCGATTATCGCGATTCTTTTTTGTAATAGGCCCTCAGTTTCCTATGTTAACCTCGTCGTGGTCGGAGTCGTGGCCATGTGTGTAGTCCTTAGTAGTAAGCCTTCGCGAAACAAGAATAGTCTATATTTTCTTTTATTCGCACGCGAATATGGTACGATCTTATTGTTCTGATAATACCAAAAATCTTTCAAACATATATTTATTGGTTTATATTCGTGTTTTTTTGTTTTTGTGAAGAGTTTACAAAATTATGAGTTCGTGCTGAAAAATTTTGACTAGGTACTTACATTTTTGTTCTGTGATATCGATTATTTCCATTATGTCCCATAAAAAAATATTAGACGTCAGTCTTTGGAAATCATGATAGCTGTCACGAGTTAAAATTATCGTTTTTCTAATTTTATTTTATTACATTAAAATGTCATGTCCATATCGAAATCATTTCAGTGTTCCCGGCGAAAAAAACGTATTCAAATTATATAAGGTGAATTTCGTTACAGTAAATTTTGGTTCACTTCATAACTACTACTTAAAGTTTTCTACGGGAAGTAAGTACTTGTCCTTACTAGTACTTCTCTTGTGTTCTAAGAATCCGTTTCCTTTTGTGATCGTGCCTCGATTGTGATGGAGTTATATTTTTATAATCCAGTGAGCCTTTTTTTATATTACTTTGTTCTGACTTGGTATAAAGCTTTCTTCTAACATGCATTTATGAGCATGCACTGGTAATGTAGATCCGTAACTGCTGTTAATACTAGAATAGAAGTTGTTAATACTATACTCATCAACTTTGTCTAGGGATACGGGTGTGATTTTCATACAGACGAGGTACAGCTCGCGCAATATAACTTGACCCAATTTTTAGTATCACGTGACCTGCGCACTACAATTTTTGTACTGAAAATGGCTACTGCGCAAACCTCATTGTTTGTGGTTTGGTTCAAGTTATGTTGCGCGAGCTGTAACTTTGAAGCCTTGGTTTTCTGCCAGGGATGTACCGTGCTGTGATCTGATGATGGCTATCCAGGGTGTGAATGGAGAAGATTCAGATCGCTATCGATACACACCCAACTGATCTGATCAGCATTATAAAAGATAGAAGGGTCAGAGTACTCAGTTTCAGGATTTCCATACATTTTCATGCTATTTTCGCGGTTTTTTTAAACATGTCCTCTAATCTGGCAGGAAACCAAGGCTTCAAAGTTACCTCGTTTGTATGAAAATAACACCTGTATCCCTAGACAAAGTTGATGTGTGTACTAGTAGTCAAGTTGCAGCTAACACTGAAATACATTGTTTTCAAGACAAACTAAATATGTATGAAATTGTTGTCTTACGACGACGGACAAAAAATTGACAACACGTGTAAGTTAAAATAGACAAAAAAAACAATCCGACGAACTGAGAACCTCCTCCTTTTATTTGAAGTCGGTTAAAAATAATCTTTAATGTGCGCAAAAGGATGCGAACTTACAAAAAATAACGTTAATAAATACAAAAGCCTTGGATTAAAGTTCAATTTTCCATAGTTCCTAGTAGGTTAAATTATAGTCTGTTAAAGAAAACATAACCCATGGTTTCCGAGGTACTTTATCGGAGATTGATCGGAGGGGTTTACAATGTGACAGGACTAAACTAAATGGAGGCCCGTATTTATAAACCGCTCTCAACGTTGAGAGCTATCTTGAGACCATACCTGAGATGCGGTTCCTATAAGAAGAGTATCTCAAGTACGATCTCAAGATGCTCTCAATGTTGAGAGTGGTTATAAATACGGGCCTTAGTTAGGCCCGTATTTCGGCCCGTTCCGTCCTTTTCTTTCTGTATCGAATAGACAATAAAATGCTAAAATTAAGTTAAGGCGTGCCAACACCATTATCTGGGGGCTAATTGTCTAATTTAAAAATCTATCGCAATCGCTTTCATTTGACAGATGGATGTGAGACATTGCTGCATTTCTTTGGTAAGTTTTTATTTGTGCCAAAAAGAAGCATCAATGTGTTACATCCTGAAAGCGATTGCGATAGATTTTTATATTAGACAATAGAAAGGCTGGTTTAAAGTAATAAAATTAACATTAAACCTGATAATGAACCCTATCGAAAAAGTTAAACCACCAATAAACCACAGATAAAAACCTCAGAAACCCGGAAAAAGGTCTTTCAAGAATGATGTATTCATACTAAACATTTGTTTTTCTTCCAGGAAGACAACCGGTCGACCTTCCGTAATGTGTTCAGCAAGCTCCGCACACTTCTGCCGTTCCTGTGGCCGCGGAGAAGCGCCTGCTTGCAAATATACGTGTTTATCTGTATACTGGCACTCCTGGCCGGCCGTGCCATTAATTTATATGTGCCTATTTATAATAAATTAATTGGTAAGTACTTTTTACATATTATTGTAGTTTTGTTGGACTGTTTTCATGTAATATTTTCAGATCGGGGCGTCTAAACGAATAAAATTTTACCGTATCCCCAGTATTGTGTGCTTGCTTAGTAGTATCTAAGCACCCAATACTGACACCCGTAAATTGTAAATAGCAGAAGTTTATTTGTCTATTCAACGTTATGTATCAGCTAGTGCTCTAAACTATGGGCGATGTACAACAATTCTGATTTAATTATTACTATTTAATGATGTATGTTTGTATGAAATATATAAATTTAAATAAAAGTCGATGTCACTTTTTGTCACGTTCTTAATGAACGATAAATTATTTGAAAACCAGATTGTCCTACAATGCAACTTGATAGTTTTAATTTATAAATTTGAGATCTGTGTTCACTATTTCAAACAGTACTAAATAATATTCTAGAAAAAATTCGACTCGCACCAGATCATATTCTCAGGCGGGAATCGAACCCGCGACCTCTGGTCCGATGCTCTTCAATGAAGAGCGTGCAGTTTAAAAGTATACCCTACTTTTAAGCTTAAGATTAAGATTAATGAATATAATGTATGAGAAAAAAATTCGAAGATGCAACTAGTGACTCGGTAGCTCAGTTGGAAGAGCATTGGAAAAGTCGCGGGTTCGATTCCCGCCTGAGAATATGATCAGGGGTGGAATTGCGTAAGGTAATCGTATTCATTTGACAATTCATATCGTATTCCATCGGCTGCAATTTGTATGGGATGACATATATTATGATACAATATGAACTGTCAAATGAATACGATTGACTTTACGCAATCGCCTAGCAGGTGCGAGTCGATTTTTTTCTAGTATATTATTTAGTATTGCAACTTGTTTGTTTTTTCAGTGGACAGTCTGTCCATCCCGCCTGTGTCGTACCGCTGGGACCTGGTGGTGACATACGTGGCGTTCAAGTTCCTGCAGGGCGGCGGCACTGGAGGTATGGGGTTCCTGAACAACCTCAGGTCGTTCTTGTGGATCAGGGTGCAGCAATACACTACTCGGGAGTTACAGGTTTGTGGACGATTTTGTTTTATACTTTTATACTTAGTATTACATATACATAAACCTTCCTGATCACGCTGCCTAAAAATCAAAATGTCTACTAAATTAATTGTCTAAAACGCAGAATGACTAAACAGTAATTTGCCTAATGATTAAAAAGGTCTAAATTGCAAAACGTCTAAATCGCAAATTATCCTAGTATAAACTTCTTTGTTTGTTTGAAATACGTACGTATGTTCATATATTTTAATCAAACAATTATTCCATTTGTACTTATTGTTTAGGGCATTCTGAAAAGAAGTTATTTAGTCCTCCATTTTAGTCATTTTGCATTCTAGTCATTCTGCATTTTAGTCATTTTGCATTCTAGTCATTCTGCATTTTAGTCATTTTGCGTTCTAGTCATTCTGCATTTTAGTCATTTTGCGTTCTCTAGTCATTCTGCATTTTAGTCATTTTGCATTCTAGTCATTCTGCATTTTAGTAATTTTGCGTTCTAGTCATTCTGCATTTTAGTCATTTTGCGTTCTAGTCATTCTGCATTTTAGTCATTTTGCGTTCTAGTCATTCTGCATTTTAGTCATTTTGCGTTTTAGTCATTCTACATTTTAGTCATTTTGCGTTTTGGTCATTTTGCCCTCATATTCTTTTGGCTTTTTAGGCAGCGTGATCAGGAAGGTACATAAACATCAGGCAAACACTCCAACACGCACACATATATTACATGCACAAACGCACATAGCGCACACAAAATCCATTTTTTTATAAAGAGCATAAGTGCCTATAAGAACAGGTTCGACCTAGTTTAGGTACTTAAGTGTCAATTATTTTTAGCTATTTTTGTTTTATGGAACAGTAAAAGATTTTTATTGTTATTTATTATTATTATAATGTCAATAGAGGATAGTTTTGTCAGACTTTGCTTCCATATTAAAAAAAAAACTAGCTAGAGCCTCCTGCAAAATAGGAATGTCACCAGACCTAAAAGTTAGTAAAATGTAAATGATTTCTTTAGAAATGGTTAGTTGGCGATAAGTATACGTGAGAGTATAACAATGACGTCACCATCTCTGAACGCTCTTATGCCTGGGCCCCACCCAGGCTTATACTTTTTTTGGGTTTAGTCAACTAAACCCAAATATATCGTATAGCAACCCGGAATACAAATTCATTTGGTTTTCACCTTGAATATAGAATCGCCAGTTAATGTGATATCCACATAGCCGTTTTTAATGACAGTACTGCTGAAGCACGGGCCTTCACGCAGGCCCAGTGCTGATTAGTGGGTGTTAACGAATGCAAATGCTGCTAAGGCCAACAGCTCAACGTGTCTTCCGAAGCACGGAGGAGCTCGATTTATGTTTTGGTCACCCATCCCATGAACAACCCTGGTGAAAGTTGCTTACCCTCTACAACCGCATGTCCAGGCGCATAACCACCGAGGTCTCGATTTCATAATGTAATCCAATATTCTTTTACAGTTGGAGTTATTCAAACATCTCCACGAGTTGCCTCTCCGATGGCATCTGTCCAGAAAGACCGGTGAAGTCCTCCGAGTGATGGACCGCGGCACGGACTCCATAGACAATCTGCTGTCCTACATCCTATTCTCTATTACCCCCACCATTGTGGATATCGTCATCGCTGTTATATACTTTGTGCTGCAGTTCAATGTTTGGTTCGGACTCATCGTGTTCTCTACGATGATACTGTACATAAGTAAGTAGCTGCATAACACTGCTTAAGGCGAGGCCAGTTCACGATTTGATGAAAAGATCGATTTTTGAACTTCCAATGTGAAGAACGGATGTAGAATTCTACTTCACAAAAATTACTGTAGACTGAACATTATGTCATGAAACACAATAACCGAACAGAATATTGAAAAATGGCATGGTTACTCTGTAAAAAAATCCTGAATAACACCATAAAATTAAACTTCTAATCGTCAGATTTCGTTATTTTCAACGACAGTAATATGATCTTTTATGCAAAAAGGATAGCTTTTTTATCGATCTAACACAATAACCGAGTACTTTTAAATAAATGATCAAGTATTTCAGAAATCAATAAAAATGTACTAAATTTCGTCAAATTTCTGGCGAAGCGTCAATTAAAGCTACGCAATATTCAACCTTATTCTAAAGACCTAGTGAAAGAGTAAATTTCGGGAACTGCCTCGCCTTAATATTGGCTCAATTTAATCTAATCAAATCTAATGTTTAATAAAAAATATCTTCTCTTCCAATTTTTAAAGAAAGTTAAGTACGAAAATAATTGTCTCTATTTGTTTTAAACAAATGTGGTTTATGTGCAGGAATGTTTAAGCAACATAATGTGTTTAAGCAACAACAAGCACAATAAATTCGTATTCGTAATACTGCCACCATCTTGGAATTAAAAATACGAAATTGTGTTTCTAAGTACCTACTAACTGAGCGATAGCTATAGCCAACACTCCCCTTCACACAAAAATAAAACACAAACGAAATAAATCCAACTTGACCACGTATTTTGACCTCAAGCTAGGTTAAAAATAGAAAATAGTAACCTCCGCTTAATTGGCAGTTTAGTGGATTTGTCCCCTACCTCGAGTCTTTAGAAACTGAATGGGGATCAGATGAACGAAAAAAGATAGATATTCTGTGCAAGTCTCGATAGACAATTCTCTATGGAAAATTTTATTTCGCTTATCGGCGATAGATGGCGCTATACAAATTTCCAATACAAAACTTATCTATCGAATGATTTTACGCGCGTTATTTTTTTCGATGGCTGTTCGTGCTAAGGGTACAGATGGACGAAAAAAAATAGATATTCTGTGCGAGTCTCACATAACCACCTTGTTTTTTGGGCACGGGGCATGCATAACATTAGAAATTGTTAGAAATTTGCAGCTAATGTTACAGGATGCCAATAAAAATAAATTTTAATTTTTCTTTCAAACCAGTTGCGACAATAGTAGTGACGGAATGGCGCACGAAGTTCCAGCGCCGCATGAATCTCGCGGACAACGAACAGAAAGCGCGCTCCGTCGACTCGCTGCTCAACTTCGAAACTGTCAAGTATTATGGAGCTGAATCCTACGAAGTTGTGTCCTATAAAGATGCCATACTGAACTACCAGGTAAAGGCCTTAGCTCTTTAGTTTTTTTTTTTCCAAATATATTTTTAACTAGCTTCCGCCCGCGACTTTGTTCGCGTGGACTTTCGGAAAATCCCTAAGGAACCTCTGACCGGGATAAAAAGTATCCTGTTTTAATCCAGGCTATAAACTGTGTGTCAAATTTCATCCAAATCTGTTCAGACGTTTTTGCGTGATTGAGGAACAAACATCCAAACCCACAAACTTTCACATTTATAATATTAACTAGTAGGATATTTTTTTCTTTCTAAAGTACGTATTAATTGGTCTCTTAAGTTCGCACTTAAGAGACACCAATTAATTTTAATTTTTCATGAAAGTAGGTGGGTATCTCTTTCTTTCCCTATTGTATTGTAAAGGATGACACGACATATTATAATGGTAAGGCGGAGAAGGCTGTTGACAGCCGTCTCCGAATGCGGCTGTTAATTCCTTATAATGTATAATTTTATTTCTTCTGCATATTATGATTACAAACAACGTGTGTTTGTTTGTTTCAGAAAGAAGAGTTCAAATCTTTGATTACGCTGAATATGTTGAACACTTTGCAAAACATCGTTATTTGCAGTGGTGAGTAAAGTAATCAACATTATATATTTTATCAATCATTATCAACCATTTTAGACATAATTGAAAAATAACCGGGAATGTAAATGTATTCGTGTGCGCGCGGAACGCCCCTGCAAGAACTAAAGTGCGAAACACCGGATGCGTAAGCGTGAGCGTGCACGTAGACGTACCATGACGTTATAATGTCTGAAACTTTATGAGACATGGCACACCGCTTGCGTAACGTACGCGTGCACGTAGACTGACCCTACGCATTGCAGCTCCCATGAGACAAACAGGCTGCGTACCTACGCACAGCGGAACGCATTGATGCGTGAAGTAATGACGTTGAACTCAATGGCATTCCCTATTGGACGTCCGAACAAATTCGAACACGCATCTTTGATGCGCGTCACTACGCGCGTGGCTACGCGCGTGACTACGCATTCAGTTGTATTTGTTTACAAATAGTACCGGTACTACCGGTAGTAAGTGGTGTTTTATTTTGTTTTTAAATAATGAATAACGATATTAAAGAAAAACTAATTGAATTAGTGCAAAAAAAAAATATCCTTTTACTCAATCTTCGTCTGACATCGCACGCGTTTGCGACTCTAGCAGTCGCAAACATGGCTGCCGCAGCGGCTGGGTACGCAAGGGACGGTTGCGTTGCGTGCCCAGCACGTATGCGTTTGCGTAAGCGTAGACGTATGCGTAACCCGGTGTGTCAAGGTGTTACGTGCGTCACTACGCGCGTGTCTACGCAGCCGGTGTGCCCTGACCTTTGTGACAGTAAGAATATTGGCGTGCGAGTGATTTTATTTAACCTTAGGAGTGGTTAAGCGACCGACGCTATTGCCCATGGTACAAAAGGTCTATAGGAGCGCCACCAAGCGGGATACAAGCCTGTTATATATATATGCGAGGACCTGTAAATGACTTCCTACTGTTACTACGAGTGCTATTTGTTTTTTACTAGTTGTTGGTCTTCCTTAAGATTAATAAATAAATAAAAATAAATAAATACATTTTCTGTCATCCTGCCATTTAATACTACTGCTTTTAAGCAGTATTTAATTTAAACATCTCCCAAGCCCCCATCTGTGCCTTATGAAAAATCACGTAAGGGACATGGCTTCCAAACACGAATTAAAGATTAACAAACATGTCTATTTATTATTTTTGTAGGACTATTGGCGGGGTCATTGCTGTGCGTGCACATGGTGGTGGAAACCGAAGAGTTGACAGTCGGAGACTACGTGCTATTCGCGTCGTACATCGTTCAGCTTTACGTACCTTTAAATTGGTTCGGTACTTACTATAGGTCAGTACAATGATTTACTTTTCACCGCCTCTGTGGTCTAGTGGTTCGCCCACCCGTGTAAAACGCAGGGGTCCGGGGTTCGATTCCCAGGGGGGTACAATTTGTACTCAGTTTGGTGTAGCCTGGCTAGCTACCACCATCTTACCTAAATCTGACGCCATAACAACAGTTTAAAAAAAATGATTTCCGGCAGTTAGAGGTAAGATAGCTAATTCCTCAGGGATGAGGATTCCGGGTGCAGTGCGCTTCCACCTTCGGCCTTATCGTCACTTAACATCAGGTGAGGTGAAGGCCAAGCACTATCCTGTTGTGCATTAAAAAAAATCTAAAACGTCCTTGATAGAATATTTTTTTAAAACAAGGTCTGCTAGACCTTGTTTTTTTCGGATGACTGCACAAGCCTACGTCATCCAGATTTTTACTAGTTTTTGCTTTCTATTTTATGGTTACAAACAATGAATGAATGTTTTTTTTCTGTCATCACTCCTTACAAAATTATTATCATCCATTTCAATTGTGATTTGTATCTCTTAGCTAACGCAACAGAGTTAAAAAAAATTATGAAAAAAGATGATTCATTAAAATACCTACTCTATAGTTTAATAGAGCTGTTACAAGTATCATATGGGAATCGGGAGATTTGATTTTATGTGACTGGTAACACAGAAACAGAGTATACCACGTGACTCTTGTCTTTCGGAATGCTATACTTAGGGCCGATTTTTCAATCTTCAGATCAGATATCAGTCAGTTTAAATATTAACCAAATCTTAAAATTAAAAAATGTGACAGACAAATGACTGACAAGCATTTTTAATTTGGCAGTATAATACGCTATCAAACGGATAAAGCTCTATCTAGGCATTGAAAAAGCCCTTAGTGCAGTATATTATTGTACCATGCTCGATGCAATATAAAATGAAAAACTAAACAGATTATCCCTTTGAGGTTTTTTATTCCCTACGTTTTATTGCAGGGCTATACAGAAGAATTTCATAGATATGGAGAACATGTTTGACCTAATGCGCGTAGATTCTGACGTCAAAGATGCGCCCGGTGCGCCAGAATTGTTCGTGCGTCACGGCGGCATCGAGTTTAAAGACGTCTCCTTCGGTTACGGCCCTGAAAGACTCGTGCTTAACAACGTGAGCTTCAAAGTACCGCCGGGCAGCACTGTCGCTTTGGTAAGTGTATCCGGCTCGAAGGACTTGTTGTTAATTGTTGTAAATTATGTTTTTAGGGTTCCGTAGCCAAAATGGCAAAAAACGGAACCCTTATAGATTCGTCATGTCTGTCTGTCTGTCCGTCCGTCCGTATGTCACAGCCATTTTTTTCTGTGTGTTTTTCATCATGGTGAACAAAAAATAGGAGCGTTTTACCTACCATTAAAACGCATATTGTGTCTGAAGCCTTATTCGAAGCCTTTGTAAACAGATATTTATTCTATCTTAATTATTCTAGATATTAGAATGACAAGCGGTATCGAGTTTAAAGACATTTTTTACGACTACTAGGCTATTCTAAAATATCGATCAGGCCAAAAAGGCGAACCCCGATTCATGATGTCACACTAACATCGATATAAATAACTTCGGCAAATAGTACAATAGGAAATTCCGTACTTCAATTTATCTGTTTTAAGTTAAAGCCCGCTGTTTGTTGCCCGCCATTGCCGAAGTTCGAAAGTAAGCCGGTAGGGCCCTAGATCGGGCCGTCCGTTTTGTCCATTCGTAAAAGCTATCGATAGAACTCACTCACAGATTTTATCAACACGAAAAAATTAACCGATCATTCGGACTGCGCAGTCGGACCACGCGATTACGAGTTTTTTTAATAGTTCAATAATTCAGGTGGGACCAAGCGGTGCGGGCAAATCCACGATAATGCGTCTACTGTTCCGATTCTACGACGTGAACGAAGGCGCGGTATTGGTGGACGGGCAAGACGTGAGGACCGTCACGCAAGCCTCGCTGCGGGCCAACATCGGCGTAGTACCGCAGGACACTGTATTATTTAACAACACAGTCAGGTAGTTATAATGCGTCTACTTTTCCCTTCCAATTCTACGACGTAAAGAAGGCGCGGTATTGGTAGGCCAAGACATGAGGACCGTCACGCAAGCCTCGCTGCGGGCTAACATCGGCGTAGTACCGCAAGACACTGTATTATTCAACAACACAGTCAGGTAGTTACAATGTGTCTACTTTTCGCTTCCAATTATACGACGTGAACGAAGGCGCGGTATTGGCAGAAAATAGTTTTTTTTATATAGACATATAAGTACTTTTGAATCGCCCAGTTTTTTTCCTACCACCCATTCGGGACAAGCTTAGAAGAATGGGCGCAAGAAACTTGCGCTACTGTAAGCGCTTTGCTGAAATTGGTCACTTCTGTTGTACAGCAAACATAATCATTGTAGGTTGTGTGTATGTATGTTCGTATTGATTTAGCAAGATAAGAACGCCATAAGATTCTAAGTCGTAAGAAAATGTAGTTAATAATTTTCTTACCGCTTACTATATCTTGCATTATCTTTTGCAGATATAACATTCAATATGGCCGCCTCACGGCAGAGTCTGCAGACATCATATCGGCAGCGAAAAATGCCGATATTCATGACAGAATATTAACCTTCCCTGACGCTTATGATACACAGGTATGATACTATGAAAGTTTTTTTTATATTGTGCCATGTATAAGTTCGTTTTGTGTTTCTAATTCAAACTCTTGGATTCCATTCAACAAGCGTGCTAGAGAGTTTACAATTTTGTTTATCGATAGATGTTTATATAAAAGTTAGTTGGCGACGATTCGGTTTTTCTGTTAATTTATTTGCCATAATGTTCTCACAGGTTGGAGAAAGGGGGTTGAAACTAAGTGGAGGCGAGAAGCAAAGAATAGCCATTGCGCGAACCATCCTCAAGGACCCCGCCATAGTTTTATTGGACGAGGCTACTTCTGCATTAGACACAAATACCGAGAGAAATATTCAGGTAAAAATAACATTCAAATAATACGAAATCATTCCTGAAATACAGTAAAGAAGAAAAAATGTGTGATCTGAATACCACTACATAAGGTGCATATTACATTGTTACAGGCGGCGTTAGCTCGCGTATGCGCGAACAGAACCACGCTGATCATAGCGCATAGATTGTCTACAATCATCCACGCGGATGAAATTCTAGTACTAAAGGATGGGGAAATTATTGAGAGAGGAAGGTGAGTAATTATCGATAATTAAGTTATTTTAATACTTTATTGTCCGTATATTATTAGGGAAGGAAGCGCTGTGCGACATGAATTACACTTTATTGTATCAGAGCAAGAGTCGCTATTTATTTAAATGATTTTGCGGAGTGCATCTTCTGTACTTGTACTATTATGTATTCTGTGATTAGGATTCAATTTTCAAGTTGCTAATTTTCTTTGCAGTCACGAAGCGCTATTAGAACAAGGGGGTTTCTACGCGTCCATGTGGCAACAGCAATTAGAAAATAGAAATAGCAATGCCCTCGACACTAGCACTGAAGGCAATAACAATCAGACCCAAGGCAGTCAACAGAATGCGAATGCCTTCGGCCACGGCCATGGACACTTCTAGAATATACAATAGACAAATGAGTATCGGTGCTAGTCGGCGGGAAGATCTCGCCACGAGTGGACCTGTCCAGTCGATTCCCAGCGCCATTAATGGCCGGCAATGAATTGACGAGACCTGTATTATGTCTGACTGAAGAGATAGTGTGAGTAAGCTCGTAAGTGTATGGTGATTTGTATATAAATTGTGATAGTTTTAGCACTTCCATTGAGGCCGAGACATAAGGTTTTTTTGGGAAAATTAATGTTTAGCTGTTTATACAAACTTTGTATGGTTACATCATGTATATTTTCTCAGCTCTCAGTGAATGTGCTATTTATTGTAGAAATACCTAGTACCAAAATAAAACGTGATGGGAAATTGTTTGTGGTAACTCAGTGTTAATAAATCGTTTTATATGAAATCTTATTTTAATTTTAATATAAGAAAAACAATGAGTTGTTGTAATATTTTATTACAAAGTATAAGCAAATTTTTTTAGAAAAAACTAACCTCAAAATATTGAACGGTGCATGTAAATCATTCGTTTACATAATTTGACTCGATCTGAAAGATACAAAATTTAATTTTATCTTTGTTCGTATAAAACAGAAAGGTACCTAATTACGTGTAGGAGCTACGTATTGATATTCTAATAATTCACGTGTAGGAGCTACGTATGGATTTTCTAATAATTTAATACTTATTTATAAACATTGTCAAAAACTCCTCTGCGGAACTTTAGATCTGTGCTGACGCATATTTTATTGGACTTAAAGTACGGCCATAAGGTTTACTTATACTTTATACTGTAGGTGGCGCACCATGGCGGTCTCACGTGGCTAACTACTTTGCAGAAATTTTCGTGCGCGCGCGCGCATCGCCCTGACGGCACAATCTATAGCGATTATCATACTAGCAATAATACATCTCGTTGCACACAACGCGCGCGGCGACGGAGGCGCAGATCTGCGTCTCGTTTATTCCCCGCGGGCTAATCTGCGCGGCGCGTTTTAAGTGTATGGTACAGTCAGCGCCAAAATGGTCTAGGCATTCAAATCTACCAATATATCTAAACATTTGACAAAAATCAAATTTACCTCAAGACATTAAGGTGCAGTTTCATTTGTTGTCTGAGAACAAACGAAAGTGCACCTTATTGTCTTTAGATAAGGTTGGTTTCTGTCTCATGTTCATGTATTTTGGTGGGTTTGACTGCTGCTCAGAACATTTTGGCGCTGACGGCATATTTTAACAAGTTTTTATTAAGTCGCTTTTTCTTTACAAACTTTTCCTCGATAAAACATATCCACATATCGCTTAGGCAATGATTTAAAAGATTGGTTCCAGTAGTAAGACAATACACCTACCGATGGCTCTGTCGATGCTGGTGATGGTGATAACGGTGGTGTCTCTACGAAAGAATAACAGGGCGAGTCTCCCGGCAGCCGTATGCCCTTCGTCGGTATAGCTGGTGAAAATTACAAAAAAATAAATCTTAATTCCTAAGCATCTAACACACCACACGTCGACTAGTCGAGAAATAAAAGACGAGCGGTATGTGTAAACATTATCTTAGGTACTAAATCATATAATTACGACCAGTTATATTATAACTTGATGCCACACAATTTGTGCCATCAGAAAGTAGTGAAAAAACAGAGCAAGGTCAAAAGGCAAAATATTGCAAGGTCTTCCGACGTGGTATCTCTTTCAACGGGCTTAAAACTGCCTAGACAGAATAAATGATAAGGAACAGCTTTTAAATTGGAAGGTTTCTTAGCTTCCATCTCGACCGACTCTAATGAAATGCTATACCGTATTGCAATGCAATAAAGATACAGTTTTCAATACCAAAAGTTGTTTATTATCTATATACTGATCGTTTGGTTGGGTTGTCTACAGTTTCTGAAAAAAGCTTACCTGGCCGAGAAACTATAGGTTGAATCTTTTGAGTTTGCTTCTTCAATTCCTCTTGGTACATCAGGTTTTTCATTTGATACGCAGATACCGTCAGCGCTGGTCTTGTTTTAGCAAACTCTATGCTTCTAATAGAATTCTCAAATTTATCTGGGTGGAATGTCTTGACGTAATCTGAAGAAATTTTTCTCACAAGCTTTTTATTATGCTGAAGTTCCATCGCATTGTCGTACAACTGGCTACTTGCACTTTTAGGTTTTCGCAGGACTACTTTTTGGATATCGCTATCTTCGCTCTTCATGCAGTGAGGCGATACTGTAAGCAACGTAGGCTTGACTGATGTGGAGGGGTGGGATCTGAAAGGTATTTATTTACACTTAAACATTCCTAACGCTAATGCTATAACGGTAGGTAGTTAGGTCGATCTTTGTCACGAAATTTCCTTATTCAAAAGTGTTGCACGCAAAAATATGCCTTACCTATAACTCTTTAGAGTAGGTTCGCTGCCATAGTCCTTACGTGTCTCTTCGTATAGCCTTTGCAGGGCTGAAGGTCTGTGGGAGTCCCGTCGGTCCCGATCCATCATTTCCAGATCTACTTCAGATTCGTCTTCGTCGTCATCGTCTATTTCCATCATGCGAATGAATCCGGTGGGGCGACGACCGGAAAAGTTTCTGGGCCCTAATGGTAACGGCGGGGCTGTAGCTGATGCTGACATACGCACTTTCCTGTAAAAAATATACCGACATCTTAGCACATAAGTAAAATTACAAAACATTAAGTACTGAGAAATGATTTTAAAAAAATAGCCATAAAATTTGAAACTAAACAATATTGAATAAAACAAAATTAAAAATTGTTTAAAAAACAAAAAACCGACTTCAAAAAACCTGCCTCTAAAAAAAGGAAGAAATAATATACAAATCATTAGATACGCATTATCATTGTTATAATAAAACACGTCTATTAAAGTCGGGTGGGGCTGGAGAACATCTTCCTTTTTTTATTCTAGAAGCCCCACCCGACTTCAATTGACGTGTTTTATTATAACAATGATAATGCGTATCTAATGATTTGTATATTATTTCTTCCTTTTTTTAGAGGCAGGTTTTTTGAAGTCGGTTTTTTGTTTTTTAAACAATTTTTTTATTTTTTTATTTTTAGTGTAAGTACCTTCTGCATTAGGTAGTGTAGGTATATTATTTAGGTAGAAAAATCGGCTCAGCCAAACGTGAGATAATCGCGGAGAAACATACATACATACAAACTGAAAACTTACCTCCTTTTTTTGAAGTCGGTTAAAAAGACTACACAACGGTATCCCATCCCCAACAAAAAAAATCATCTAATTCGGTTCATAAATAACAAAGTTGTCAAGTTAGTTGATTTAATATCATAGTATTTTCAGGATTACTTGTAAACTACTGAACCGATTTGAAAAAAAATTAAATGGGACCATCTCGCAAGAAAACTCAATCGAACAAAAAAAAAATTATCGAAATCGGTCCATAAATGTCGAAGATACGCGCGAACAACGATAAAAAAAAAAAAAAAAAAAAAAAAAAAAAAAAAAAAAAAAAAAAAAAAAAAAAAAAAAAAACATACAATCGAATTGAGAACCTCCTCCTTTTGATGAAGTCGGTTAAAAAGCAAAGTAACTTGCCTTACCGCGTCTTCTTCTTCCTCTAGCTCTGATTCCGTTTTTTCAAGTATTTTACGATGAACAAACCCAGTTTGGCGTCTTTTTATCTTTCCATGATGTGAATGTTCATCATCTGGGATGTCAATTGTTACTTTCCTAAATAAATAAAAGATATTATAGTAACAAAAAAGTTTTAAACATGAAATGAGAATCCGATGTTTTGCGAATCCGACCAAGTGCTAAGCAAGTAAACTTTTCTTTATGACTGTCTTCCGGCGAAATGAGAATCCGACCAAGTGCTAATAATTGACATAGATCTATGGTGGGTCAAGTTTTGAGGCATGATAGTTGGGCCCTATTTTAATAACTTGACAATTCGTCAATTATCATGACAAGGTTTACATTGCGGTGTAGCTAAGAGTAGTTTGTTCTATTTTTAAATTTGTTGACGCAATGGTTATAAAATTGTCGTGACAGGTGGCAAATTATCACGCTTATTAAAATGGGCCCTGAGGCCGTACTCTGAGCTCTTATAGCAACCTCAAAGTGATGTTGTTATAGAGCATGGGTCTCCAAACTTTTTAGCATAAGGGCCAGATTATCTTCTCCACGAAGTCCCAAGGGCCAGGATTTAGCTAGCTCATCGTATGTACTATAATTTACAGTATTGTTGGTACGATCCAGCTTCGTCCAGTCACGAACCAATAACTACTTACCTATTAAAAAACAAATTATATTTTAAATTTTACCTATTGAACCTTATAGTTTACTAAAAAAGTAGGATATATTTGGCTCGTCTCAAACGGATAGAGTTGTAGTTAAATTGGTGAGGTTATGGTAGAATAACTAAATATTGTTTAACATTGATCTTAAAACTTACGCATCGTGCTCTCGCGCCGATGCCTTGTGATCAGCTGTCGCCAATCTGTAATTTGAAATTGTTTTGAAATATTTTACAATGTTATTAGTTTTCTCCAAAGATTAGACTTTACCGTTTTTTACCTGACTCTTCTTAGCTGCTCCTCTGTAATTTGCACAAACCTGAGGAAATTAATAAGATTCAAAAAAATGTAAGATCAATAATTATCATTGAAAAACTTGGACACATAATACACGCTATTGCTTTCCGATTCGTTTGCTTTAAATTAAAACCTAGAAACAACAATTTTCTGCTGGTTGGGGTACCGTGTAGGTATATTTTTAACCCCCGACGCAAAAACAGAGGGGTGTTATCTGTCTGTGGTATCGTAGCTCCTAAAAAACGGATGAACCGATTTTCGTTTAGTTTTTTTTTGTCATAGATAATTTTATCCCGAGTGTTCTTAGCCCATGTTTCATGAAAATCTGTTTAGGTGTTTGAAGGTCATCAGCTCTTTTCTAGTTTATTAGGGGATCTGACTCAATGATATTGGAAGTATATGGTAGGGTAACCATGACCTGATCAGCCGTTTGAAGATTATCAGCTCTTTAATAGTTTATGAGGGGATCTGACTACCGTCCTGTCGATTCGAAATTTGGTACAGTGTTACTTCAATGAGCTTGGAAGTATATGGTAAGGTAACCATGACCTGATCAGCCGTTTGGAGATCATCAGCTCTTTAATAGTTGATGAGGGGATCTGACTACCTTCCATATGTCCTATCGATTCGAAATTTAGTACCGTGTTACTTCAATGAGATTGGAAGTATATGGTAAGGTAACCATGACCTGATAAGCCGTTTGGGGATCATCAGCTCTTTAACTGTTGATGAGGGGATCTGACTACCTTCCATATGTCCTATCGATTCGAAATTTAGTACCGTGTTACTTCAATGAGATTGGAA